>BNCR01000012.1:75576647-76176647 GCA_014656515.1 Oryzias celebensis
GCCCTTTGACTTCCGGGTTGAAGCCTGTGAAAAATCCTTTAGTGACTGCAGCCAGCTGGACATCAGTCGGTCCAAAAGCAGTCTTCTTTTGGGGAGTTGGATCAAATTTACTTTCAAAAAAAAAAAAAAACGCTCTTTAAACTTTGTAGCACAAATAAATATCCTGGTTTCAAACATTTTTGGTTAGACTTGGGGATTTATTTTATCCCACATCTTTAGTCTTGATTGCCAGGCAAACCTTTTTACTGCACTTACTTGTTTGATCAACTTTACAGGAGAAAAAAAAAGATTTAGGACGTCAACAACCAGAGTTATAACCTTAAATGACACTTTTAACGAGCTTGTTTCAAAAAGACTTAAAAGTCTTGTAAGATTATAGCTACTTATTTTAAATGTTGTCACTGAACTTTGAGATACTTGTAGTTTATTCATCTTTGTTTTCTTGGAGTAATACTGCAGACATTAAAGTCTTTGGAGTTTTGCTCATCTTACAGTTTATGCGTTTTGTTCACACACATTTCTGGGATGTCTGAGTTAACGCTTTACAGTTTTAAACATTTCAGACAATCAAAAGGAAGGAAAAAAATTCTCTCTGGCCTGTTTGGTCAAAAGCCTCATATTGTCATAAAATATGCCTAGTAAAACATTGGGATTAATCTGTTTAATCCTCCAATCTAACCCCTTGATGCTGAGTGTCAAGCAGGGAGGCATAAGGTCCCATTTTTAGATTCCAGGACTTGAACTTATGACCTTCCAGTCTCAGGGTGGACACTCTGGCACACCATCACTGAGCTGGTGTGTTCTTAGCTACCGTACCTATTTTATTATTTTAATTATCTATCTGTAAATATATATTTTTTTCTTAAATACATTTTTATATTCTCTATAAACTTTATCTAAAACATGCCAAGGGGCAGATAAACTCGTTTTCTTCTTTCTGTTGACTTTCATTCCCTTGAATTAGAGCTTGTGTAAGATATTTTGTTTCTATTGTTTTATGTAAATCAAAATAGACAAAAAGAAATTAAATTGAATGACGTAATCACTTTCATAAAACGCAGATATGTGAGAAAGGTTTGTGATTCTTAAAGGTTCAGGTGATACAAGTTTTCAGCATTTCCATATCTAGGTCATCTTTTCGGAGCCACCTGAATACGAACGTTCACCTCAGCAGAACCTCCTGAGATGAAGGAGACGGCCACTTACAGCGGAAATGCCAGACCAGCAGCCCGACCAAGAGAGCAATGACCAAAAACAGGATCAGCATGCCAATCACAGCCCCAACTTTGCTGGGTCGCTTCCTCTTGTTAAACTTGGTGTTGTCTGTTGCTGGCAGGAAATGCTCAGTGGGTCCCATGTCTTTCCCCTGCAAGACCCCAAAAAATAAAGTTAAATATCAAACTTAACTTCCTTTAAATAAATCTAAATTAAAAACAAACTGTATGTATACAAAGGCTGATCCAGATCAGTTTTCCTGGATGTTATTTTAAGTTTAGATATGAGATAAATAAGAAATTATTTAAAAAAATAAAATAAAAGCTCATCAATTACGATTAACTGACATTTTTATTACATTATTATTCTTATTTTTGAAGAGACAAAGCCAGAGTTTGCAACTGTAAATGCAGCAGAAGCTTCATGCATGAGTCACAGCTCTGAGAACTTCATTACAAGGTAAAACAAAAAGGAGGGGGGGAGGCAAAGGTTTCACCACGACAAATCCTGTCAAACCTGCTGCTGGGATGGAGACAACAAGTCCCTAAACACTTCCTGTCACGGCACGACCCCATCAAACTCAGAAATTCAGTTGTCAGGATAAAATCTCTCCGAACAGAGCAGGAGGAATGCGCGGGGAAGAAACGTTTTTAATGCGATTTGGAAAACACCTGGTGGGCGCCGCGCTGCCATCGGCCGATGGGAGTTTTGTTTACGGATTTTAGGAGAACATTTGATTTATTTGATTCGGGTCTGTAGGATTCAATCAGTAGAAATTAAAAAAAAGAGGAAAAACATCGAGAAAGAAAGAAATAAAGAGAAAAAGCAGAAGAAAACGCGTAATTACGCGCCATGTTTGATCAGGTGTTTCCAAACAAACGCGTAAGAAAGTGCAGCAGGCTTACCTTTTGTGGGGTGTACTTGGAATCACTTGACATGTAGTCCATTTCGGAGTCTAGTCGAACTAAACCCACTTAGATCCCCTCCTAAACAAGCCGAGGTGCAGTATCCTTTCTTTCCTCAGGTGAACCTGAAGGCCTGGTTACCAGAAAGACGGACTTGTAACCTGAGCACAGGCGAGTCCAAAGAGACCCAACTGTTGTAGTCTTCCAAATAGGAAAATGTATTCAAAAGTAAGGTTCGGTTCGGAGGAGTTAAATGAACTTTTCGTCCCAAAGAACGTCCGCCCGTCAGTAAGGACAGAAGGGCCAAACAGGTGAGCTCTGGGACTCCTCTTCCGGGAGGCGCAGGTTGGTTTCTGCGGGCGTGTCCGCGTGTCTCCGTCATGAGAAGAAGCGCCTTCTGTTAAAAAAGAAAAAGAAAAAAAGCCTTAAAGAAACAAAACACGACACTCTAAACGAAAATGATTTAAACAAATCACTAAGAGGCTCACTCTACACCTAAAAAAACGTACAAATGTCATTAAAACCAACTTTATAAAGCTATAAAACGTACAAAATCATTTCGTTTTGGTTGGTAAGAGCCCTCATAGTTAGGTATCAACCACGTGATCACATTGAAACTTCTGTTAAAAGTGAAACGATGATGATTCACTTCTGTTGACGCACCTGAAAAACAACAACAAAACAAACAAACAAACAAACAAACAAAAAACCCAAAGATGGTTTTATTTTGACAGAGTCCGGAGTTTCCCCCTAAACCCAACCCACTTTCAAAATGTCAGTAGGATAAAATAATAGTATAGTAAGCATAATTGCTTAACATAAAAAAATAGTATTTTTGCTAAATACATATTTAATGAACTGGCGTTATAATAACACAAAGGAAAACGATCCCAATGAATGTAAAAACATTTAAATACACTTTAACTAAATGAGAGTAAAAAAATTTGAATCAAGACTGTTACATATGAAACATAAATTATAATGAAAAGCTAATCTATAATCTATATTGCAAAAATTAAATTCTAATGTTTTGGTGAACTTTTTGGACCAAAATCAAGCACAAATTGAAAAAAAAATGTTAGTTTTTACATTTTAAATAATACTTTACTAAAGATTTGGGAATGCATCGTGACTGGATTTTGCTGCACTCCTTCAGTGAAGTATCACCTTTTTATTGATTTGTCATAGTGGCACAGAAAAGCTTCTCTATTATTTGTGTATCTATTAAGTGTATAAATTTAAAATAAATATGTAAACTTTATTTTTGTCAGGAGAATTGTGTCAATTCAGATTTTTTAATGAACACATTTTTTTAAATGATCCCAAAAAGTTTTGCATCTTGACATTTGGACATATTTGTTTGTGCAACAAACATTTATTTATCCTCATGAATTATTTACATTCTGCAGTGGGATTTTATTTTTCTCCATTAAAAAATAACCCCATCTCGCTAAGCCACATCTCATTCTATGTTGACCTGATTTTTATAGTTGAATGTTTTATTTTTTACATATGTCAAAATAGAATAGTAATTGATATCATTTTAATTTTTAAACACTGAACAAAAAAATTAAATTAACATCACAATTAGAAAATAACAGTGCGGGAAAAAATAAGTGGACAGCAGAGAATTCCCACTCCTAATCTTAATTTATTTTATGCATACATGCCTTAAAAATTTAACAAAAATTATCAAGAAAAACAACTTTACAAGTCAGGATTGTCCAAACATTGTGCTACTTGGCTTCACAATTTTCTAGTTTTTATTTTTCCCAGATTTTCAGTTTGTATTTTAAGTTTTAATTCATTATGTAACATTTGTACTCATTTTGACATTTTCCTCCATGTTATTCCACAACTACAGGTAGAAATGAACAGATTTTTGTGACATATATGTCAAAAAGTCTAAATTGATTTGAATAAAATTCTGTTCTATATGTCAAAATTAAATCTTATTTTTTAAAGACTGGGATTGTATGCTTGTGTAATTAAAGTTTTTTTTTTTATTATTTTCTTGTCCCTTTTAGAATAATATAATAGAATAAACTTTATTAATCCCACAAAATGGAAATTACCATAGCTAAACATCATATATTTATAGATGATAAATAAAACTAAAAATACATTTAAAGTAATAGCAACAATAATTAATGTTCAGTTTTTATCAGGTCTTGTAGAGTTGAATCAATGACAGGAAGACTTGCTTCTTTCTCCAGTGAATTGTAACATTATTGTGAAATTAAACTATTTTTTAAGCTACATTTCAAACAAAGTTTCATATTTTTTTTTTTTTAATTCACTTAGTTGATAAGAATTTGATCACATGTGGGTTCTCACAATCCTAAACTGTTTTAAGAGACTTCTAGACTAAATGGTTTGAAACAACTCCTGGAGATTTCAGGTGCAACACCTAAAACCGTCGGTAGATGGAGCCAAACAACGGTGTTCTCTCATGGTGAGCCAAACAATCAAACAAAAGCAAAGGAATGGAACTCTTTAAGTGATTTAATATTTGTTTTACTCCAAGAGATTGGTTTATAGCAATGAAATCTGCTGTTGGCTCCCCTTGCTTTCGCCGTCTGATGCATGAATTATGAAAGCCTAAAAAGTTTTTCTTATTTCTCAGGGCATGAAAAGTAAGTATTTAACTTTTTTTTTCAAAATTATCATTTTTTCTTAAAGTTACAAACATGTCCACTGCAGTGGACTACTTCACGCCTGTAAACATAATGAGCTTACTGTAAACATGAATTAATTTGTATTCTTTTGCAAAGAAACAAACCTTTGTTGCTATTTCTGTTTAAAACATTAAACATTATAACAATTTCTGGTAAATTTTAACACCGTATAATCAAACAGTTTTAGACCTAAATAAAGAAAAATATATACTCAGCCTAAACTATCTTACACCTAAATGTGTCAAACATTATTGTGAGTCTCCACAGTTCTACTAGGATGAAGGACAGTATTACCAAGACATTATTTTAGTATATTAGAGGAAAACACAACTGATTTTTTAGTCTGTTTATCTCCTTTCATTTCCATGTTCATCACACAAAGGGCATGTGAAAGCCTGCTAAGCATCTAGGGCACAGTGGCACACTGCACCACATGCAGCAGTATTTGGTTTCCTTTGTGCAAACTAGTTACAGAAGTGTTGTATAGGATAACATGATGAGGTGCCATGTACCCATCTTCCATAGCTCCTTGATCATGCTGACCATCTTCTGCATTCTGTCCCTCATCGTCCTCACTGTCTGCATCTCCATCATCCTTAGCTCTTCTGTCTCTGTCATCATCACCGTTCTCACTACATTCATCTTCACAGTAACTGGACGGAATTTCCTGGACTATTCTGTAGATCCCCTTACTTGGTGCTGGGTCTCAACTATGCAGCCAATCTGCATCATGACGCTTATTTTAAATAAATAGCTTTAAATATAAAAAAACAAACACTGATTTATAACCAAAACAGTCACAATAAACAGTGCATGAATCACGATTTATTATTATTTATAATTATTTTCTACATATTGTACATAAAAAACCCTATTCTAAACAAATATACCCCCACGTTATTGCATGTGATCATATTTTTGTACTTGTGAGGCCCTTTCAACATTGAAGGAAATGCAGGCAGGGCTCTTTGGGGGGACTATGGCAGAAGAGAGCACTCTGGTGTGCTGTTCCATCACAGAAACCAATGCATTATGGAGAGAACGTCCACTGTAGTGACCGCTCTGCATCAGAAGTCATCAGAAATAAACCAACACGTGAATTTGGAAGGTGTGAGTTTATTGATGTGTTTTCTCAATATAACCATAAACCAGTTTCAATTCATTTTGATCATCCCGGCCCCTCCCTCCCTAATTTTACTAATATTCATAACAGTTTTTGTCCCCCCCGCCCCCACAATCAAGCAGGCAGTTACAAGGTCGAAGCTATTGGGGTGCATAGTGAGACAGTCACATACAGAGATACTGTCACAGGAAAAAAGGAAATAGAAAACGTAAAAAGAGATTTCATTAAACGCCACAGATAACCCTCTGGAAAATCAAAGCCATGATTGCAACATCAACTATACAGGCATACAAAGACGATACAGAGATAAAGAGAGAAGGGGCTTCTAGGGTTTTACTCGTTTGTGTCGTTCTCTAGCTATAAAAATACACAAGTCGGCTTTTTGTGTTTCAGAAACCAGCTCTTCAAGCCTGGACTCTGTGCGTCTGTCGGCCTGCACAGCCCTCCAGCTCCGATTACCCACTTTGAGGTCACTGCAAAATTGATTTTTGGTGAATAAAACAATTCAGGAAAGGTCGAAGGAGCTCCGTTTTGGACCTAGAGCTTGATATACTTTTCTATTTGTAGCAAGAAATGAGATTTCTCCATTAAAAAAACGAAATAAAACCCCTCCACGGTACATTCAACTACGCAACACGTCTGCTTTTCTGCACCCTCGACCAGCGGATGAAGGCTGGCGTATGTGCAGGAAGGGAAAGGACATTCATGTCAGTGATGGTTCAGAGATGGATTCTGAACTGGGGGTCTGTGCACGCCTTCATCCTCCCGTCCAAAACCTCCATCCTGGGAAAGAAACGTGGAATAAAAACATCTAATCTTATATGCATATTTATATATATATATTTATCTATTTAAACTGTATAGTTTGTCTGTTATTGTAACAAAAGAAGTAAATAATCATCGATTTCAATTTGCCGTTTCACTTAATGTTTAGATGGGACAAAGAAAATTCATTTACAAGCAATCAGTTCAGATTGGAAAAAAAACATTTTTTAAAAAATGAAGAAAACACCAATTCTTCTTGAGGAAACGTATCGGAAACCGCGTTAATCAAACTGGCATGCTGGAAAATGAACGCTCCAAAGTTTGATTCGCTTTGCTCTTTAACAAAAAAAAAGAAGAAATGTTAACATCTCGATCAAATTTGCAGAATCACACAGAACACCAGCTGCTCCAAAAGGACGGTGGTCAAAAAGAGCTCTATGATACAACAGTAGCAGTAGTAAAGTAGTAGCATTACTCGAGGATTCTCTCCAACAAACCAGTAAATGGAGTTTTGACATATGTAAATGATTTTAACGATAGCATCGCGTGTTATTGGTCAGTAGTTTTCGTCCCGCTTCCTCCTTCTGGCTCCACGGCGCCCCCTCCTCCATCTGCAGGCTGTGGCTAGATCTGCATCTGCTCCAGGTATTTGTAGGTGGGGTTTTCGTAGCCGTGGTTCTGCATCTTGTTGAGGTGCCGCTCTTCGGGCGTCAGCATGGGGTCGACCTGAAAGAAAACGGAGCTCGCTTGAGCGAAAAGCAAAACCCATCATGCATTGTGACTCTGTGTGAGCTTCTTCTCTCACCTCCACGATGCCGTGACTGATGGTGCCGTATTGCCTTTTCCTCAAAAGCACCAGGCTGATCACAATCACAGTTGCTATGGCCACGGCGATCACCAGCAGGCCAATCAGGGTGCTGCTTCCAAAGCTGAAGTCCTCCCCCAGGGGGCGGTAGGTCTCCTAACAAGCAGAGGAAACCAGTGAGGAGCAGAACGACAAAAACTCCTTTTCCTAAAGCTGAACGGACACTTCAATAACTGCGCTCTCCTTCATAAACGAACATTTGTCTTGTTTTATGACTAATTTCTACTGTTTTGGAAGGACTTCTGTGAGCTTCACCGACTCGCAGAGCTTTCCTTCTCATTGCTCACAATAATTGCTGTTAAATTAGTTTTTTTTTGGCCTCATACATAGATTTATTGGCTTCCAGAAATCACTGCAACAAACCCAGTCGACGGTTTTTGCTCATAAGTGAAGCCAAACATTTTTTTTTTAGATAATAATGTGAAATTCACACAAGAAAAAGGTTTTCTTTATTAAAAAAATCTCCGTTTAAAGAGTGAAATGCTTCATTTCTACCCGCCAGGATTCCTTGTTTTAAAGCGCAAACACCAACAGGAAATCACAGTCAAGTCTAGCAGACATTTTGATTCTTTGTCCTTTGAAACAATGTGGATCACATTAAAAGTTGTTTTTATGAGCCTGCATTCATCCGACCACATTTCAATGAGCTGCTGTGTCTCATCCTGGCGTTACATTTGTCCACGGCTCATCAGTTGCTTAATTCCTCCTCTGTTTACGTCCCATAATGCTCGGCTACGGTGGCTGTTTGGGTCCAGTTGTTCCACGAGCACAGAGACTATTCAGACTGAGGAAACTCAAAACAAACTGGAGCTCAGTCCAAGTGGAAACAAACCGAGACCACCTTGAAAGACCCTGGTCCGGGTCCAGAAAACGCTCTCGGACCCGGACCAGGGTCCGCTTGGGTGCATTCGGACTGAACATTTGTTTCGGATTATCGGGAAAAACTAACTCTGATTCACTGCAAGCAAACCAAATGTATTCAGTCTGAATACACCCTAAGGTTTAACATTTGTTTAGGTTCAAAATATTGACATCATCTGCCTTGGATTGAGGGTAAAAAAAAAAGATTGTGTACCATTTATTCCAAAGTCTGGTCCGTGGGCCACATTTGGCCCACGGGCCAGACTTTGGACATGCTCTTTTGTTGATGTTTCTTGAAATACTTTCCAATCCCAACATCTTAGTTTGCAGCAGTCGTTGTGCTTTATGCAGGTTTTCATGTTATGGCTGAGCGTCCAAACAGTCACCTGCCCGTCTTCACACATATGATGCAGTCTGATCATATGTGTGCATCCAACCAAGATGGGGGGGGGTGTTCTCTGCTCATTTTCACACATAAACCATGCAGTCTGTGGGGGGGGGTCACGCGTCATAAAGACCTTCCGCGTGTGCATTCAGGTGCATTCACGAGACAAACATGCATCCATGCAGACACCATGTTTACATCTGACAAAAAAATAAATCTATACGGAATGTTTTGCACATCTTTGCAGCCCTTCCTCCTCCTCCTCCTCCTCTTTCGACCTTCAACCCGCTGCTGATGACTACAGTTCCCCAGAGAGGCCTGTGGAGGGCGCCGCTATACTCACCAGCTCATCATCATGCATAACGCTGACTCTCTCTGCACTGAAACGCACTTCTTTAACATCCAGGGACTCATCAATCACCTGTCAACACAGACAGGGGAGCCCAGGTTACACTTACCACACTGTTTGTGTGTGTGTGAGTGTGTGTGTGTGTGTGCACGTGCGTGTGAAAGAGGGACAGAGAAAGGTGGAGGCAGAGGACCAATAGTCTGGGTTTGTGTGATGAGACACTTAAACTTCGTACAGACCAGAGACGGACACAGATAAAAGGAGGGGGGTGTTGGTGGGGTTGCAAACAAATAACAATACACTTTTTCTTCTGGACACACACACTCCTGGGGGGAAAAGCTCTGTGGGTGGAGGTGGGTGTGTTCAGAAACTACGCCTAGCGTTTGTGGAGATTGAGCCTTTCAAAACCGGTTTGGTCATTGCGTCGCAGGTTGCTCCATATCGGAAAAACCAGCATCCCCATAAAAACGGATAAACAAAAATGACAAAAAAGTACGTGTGCCGGACGGCTTGACGGCACACAAACCGATGATGCATGAGCATGCAAAGCACAACACACAAGGTGAGACTCATAAAGGCAGGTAAGCGTGGAGCCAGACTGCAGGGAGGAGCAAACACACAGGCATGCAGACAGAGGGAGTCAGCCGTAACCATGACAACATAGTCAGAAGAATAATCAGAATGAGACGACTTTAAGAGAGTTACTTGAAAGCGCTGCGTGTGCTCAATCATTACAATCGTCGGCAAAACGCCTCCCGCAGAGTCAAATCAAAGACAGGAACAGAAAGGAGGAGGAGGAAGAGGAGAAGGGAGGTGCTCACCACATTTTCTCCCATCTTGGGCTTGCTGTTGATGAGCCTTTCTTCGGCGCCTATCAGACCGTCCATGCCGGCCATGGCGGAGCCTGGAGGAGCAGAGGTGAGCTCAGTCAGTAACGGAACGCAAACGGAGCGCAGAGGAAAACAACGGGATGGGGGGTGTTGGTGGTTGACAACTGCTTTTTTTTTTCAGCCTCCTCCTGCTGATAACAAAGCCCCCTCTTCTGTTCAGCACAGTGCGAGCACTGTTTAAAACTCCACAGCCCCCACAATGCCACGGACTGGAGCTGCGTCCAGATTATCCCACATTTATCTAAAAAAATTGCAAAATGGATTAGATCTGACCTTTCTGACACTCCAAAAATAACTAAATGAGTCAGAGGGAGATGGGAACGACATGCAAGACCCGATATGTTTCAACCTCAAGGCGATCTCATCACCAGCGATGCCTGACAACCGCAGCTTGTCATCTCTTTCTTTATCAACAGTTTTACCAAAACAGCTCCTACCCAGGACTTTGAGTCTTTTTCTGTGCTTCTTTGAACATTTTGAGCCCATTCAGACACTTAAATGTTAACTTAACTGATGTGAAAGGGATGGTTTTATTTTGGAATCAATTTGAAGAAAGTGACTTCAAAATAAAGCAGGAGGTTTTTCTCACAAACTGGACTTTGTGACAGAAAATGAGTTCAAACTTAGTGCTGTCAATTGATTAAAAGATTAATCACACTTTTGGGCTGTGATGAATCCCAATGTATGCAATATTTTACAAAGTACACGACTGAAAATGTTTTCATTCATTTCTATTTTCTGCAATGTTTACATTTATAAAGTGTTAACTCAGATGTGTAATGTGCGCAAAACACATCAACAGTAACATAAGCCGAACTATAACGACTTTAATGTCTGCAGTATTACTGCAAGAAAATAAAGATGCTAAAATACAGCCATTAGAAACAAACATTGTGTTTCTGCACTTTAAATGGTCTGGGTGAATACTCTATTCTGATTGGCTGCTGGGTGTCCCCGAAGAAGTTCCGGTCACAATGTTCTACATGTGCAGGCTTCTTTAAAACAAACATTTCCTTCATCTTCTGGGGAAAACAAGTGGTAAGAGGTGAACTGTCTCTCTTAACTGATGATTTATTTAACTATTGTGGCGATCAGCACATATATTGCTTTCCTTTGCCGCTGCAGTCGAGGTCTGCTGACTCACTGTGTTACCATGACAACGGGCCGCATTACATATGAAATACTCCACCTTTTGTGAAAAGGCAATCTAAACGTAAAAAACAACAAGAATGAAGTACCTCAAATCAACTGTATATTTATTTCTTTTGTAAGTGACCATGTTATAAGTGGGATTGTGCCTGACGAAGTGCGCTTTTTCAGAAACCGATGCACGCCGCAGAAGCCTGAATCGAAGGAAGACGGTTGCTTTGTGGAACGTAATTAATCAAAGTTAATATCTAACGTTGACTACCCTAAAAAATAAATTATTTTGAAATGATTAACAGAAGAAAGATGGAAAATGTTGAAGAAAAAAATTTTATGGGTCAACATGCTTTAGTAAAGGGCAATTGGAAGTTGCTTTTCTATGAGAGAAAAAAAACCTGGTTTGCTTTATATTGTTCAGGAAACCTTACATTTTTGAGTATGTTAACAGTGATTGAACTCATTTAGATGGCTGTTGTATAAAGTGTTTTATATTAAGCTTCCCAGATGAACATGCATGGATTTTTGTTGAAAGAACAGCTGATGATGTGCTGATAAAAAGTCAAAGATGACAGAAGGTCAGAAGCTTTTATTTTGAAGGCATGAATAAGAATTAGTTTGTTAAATTCTGTGACTTTTTTTTGGACTTTTTGTTTGATAGTTTTGTCAAAGCTGCATGTTGTTTCAAATACTCAGAAGAAAAGATTTCAAAAGGATAATGATCAGGGGATAGTGCAGGATTAAATCTGTGTAACATTTTTGAAATCTATGGATTTATAAATCATTTTACAGACTTTCCTGGAAAACTAAACTCCCAGAAAAAAGTTCAGGCGGATTTTGTCGAGAATAATAATAAACGTAAATATGCAGATGTTAAAATAAATGTGAGCATACAGGAAAAAAAAAGTTTTTAAAGTAAGAGAAATCAAATAATACCTTGTTTATAGTTAAAAATAGAAGGAATAGAAGGAATAGAAAAAAATAGACATTTAGGAATTTACTGACATTAATTCTACTTTTATCTAAAACATTGTTTTTATTTGCAGATTTTGAGCCAATTATTTTTACCTACAACTATGGGATTTAATTTTTCATTTGAATTAATTACTTAAATAAAAATGTTTCGTTATTTTTAAAGCATTTTAACAGTTCACTTTGTCTAGAAAACAAAACATTTAAAAGATTTCATGCACTACACACATTTAGAAAAATGTTGATTTAACTGTCTGTTTTATATTTGATTATTATTTTTACATTTAAAATAATCGATGTTGAATTTAAATTGTTTATTTTGTCTTTTCTAATGTGTTTTAAATTGCTTATTTTACTAAACATCTTTGTGGTGGGCAGGTCTGCGTTTATAGTTTTCTGAATGGAACAATGATTTACCTGATGCAGATACTACTTCCTGTTTGATTAAAAAAAAACAGTATATTTTTAGTTATGTGTGATTTAAAACAACAGTATTAAGTGTTTCTGCAACACTGCCCTGAAATCCTACTGAAATCCAGCTTGTAGGCACTACTATGGTATGGATGAGAAAACGGAGGATGACAGCACTTTACACTGGAGGGTGAAGGGTGAGCGGGGTTCAGCAGAAGCAGCAGAAACATGAGCTTCAAACTCGACACTTCACAGCTCGATGTGGCGCTTTGACAGGCGGTGGCCTTGGGGTGGGGGGCGACCCCAGAGAAAAACGTGACCTCTCCCTTCAAGCCTTCACGGTTCCTGGCTTTTCTATGAAGCATGAGGTGGAAAATCCCCAACTTGATGAAACGCAAAGAGCGGTCACGGAAAAAAGGGAAAATAAAAACAGGAAATAAGCTTGCAAATGGTAAAACGGGGAGGAGAAGCAGAACGGTGGAAGGAAAATGAGGCTTGGAAAGAGTGGAGGTGAGAGAGAGAGGAGGGCGGGGCAGGAAAACAAGACGCAACAGAGGCACCAACCTGTCTTGAAGGCACGTGGGGAGTCTGACAAATCGCCTTGGTGTTAGAATGAGCAACAGAAAAAAAAGATCAAAAAAGGAGAAAAGAGAAAACTTATGTGAGAAGAGAAAGGCAGGATTATCAAGCTGTTAATCGATTAGCCAAAGAGTTCAGCAGGAAAGAGTCTGAAAATAAATATGAGAACTCAAACAGGGTGGTGGGGGATTGAGATCTGGCTCTGTCGCAGGCTGCTGGCATGTACATTAAACGCTCCTGAGAGATTCAACTGCAATTTGCTTTCCATCTCGCTGCAGGCTCTTCACTTTTTCCTCTCCTCCCCCCTCTATAGCTTTTGGCTCCAGCTCAGTCTGATCTGAAGTGGAGGCTGCATGGACGGCGAGGCTTCGGGGAAATGTGCGGGCTCTGATAAGATTCCCCCCAGCAGCGCCGCGGCGCGGAATGGCCGTGCCAGCCATTGTTTTGCGAACAGTCCCGGGTTTGTTTGCTGGTGAGGCTGCAGCTGCTCACCCTCTGGCTCTGGCCGGGACCCCAGGGACGTGACCTGGATGGGCCGGTACGGTTTGCCCTCGGACACGGGGACCTCCACGCTCTCCTCCGACGACACGGTGACGTCAGGCTGCGACTCGGAGATGGACGACAGGAACTGGTCCATGTCGGCCTTCTGCTCCTGGAGAAGCTCGTCTGCGGAAAGAGGATGCGATGAGACGGGACACAGCAGAGAGCTCTCCTCTCAACTAAACGCCAATTACAAGTAAATATGTCCCCAAAGAACAGGGTAAAAGCGGTGACCCAGTTCTGCCTCTGCTTTCACTTGCACTGCAGCGGCATGCTCCGTCAGTGAAGCTGGAAAACTCTTTAACGACTCGGACACATCCAAACGGGATCCCGCTGAGGACAACCCTACGTTTATTTGTTTACATTTTTACTAACAAATAAGGCAGAAGCAAAGGCTCCTGTGTGCGTTTAAGCAAAATGTTCACACAAAGACGGTAAGCTGCAAGGTCTGGTCAGTCCAGGTGCTTTAATACTTCCCACGACTCACCGATTTCATCCTGGATCTCCTCGGCCACATAAGGAACTTTGTAGAGCAGAGACAGACTCTGGTTCATCCTCTCCTCGATGACGCGCAGGTGAGTCATCACCTGTTGTTGAAAGACAGGAAGTCAAACAAACAATTTCAGTTTTTTAGGGGATGCTAGTTCCATAAATGCCCTTTGCTTGACCATCTAAAGCTAAAACTAAATTTGATTCTAAATATGTGTAGATAAATAGAATGCTTAATAGATGTCCACTGTCGTCGATGTTTCTTCAGTGATGCTAAAGATGTTAGTAGAATATGAGGGTAGATCAAACTTCCTCTTTCATGTCAAAGCAGGAAGAAACTTTAAACGGGAAATTTTCTGAGAGCGTAAACATGCCGATTTAGTAATTTTTAGCAACAGCAAAAAACCTAAAAACTATATGTTACTATCCATGCATTCCAGAATAAGAATAGTATTCATTATTTGATGTAAGACATGGTGATGTAAAAAGTGCCAAAGAGCTAATTTCCCATCACCCCCTTGCACTAGCTTACAGCACCTCACAAGCTCAAGCTAACATTAGCATGGCAGAAAAACAGCGAGCAACACTGGAATTATTTGTTGGAGAAGGGAGATTTCGGCCCGCCCATGGCAGGTGCTGTTTCACAAACCCGAGCTTTATTTGGAAATGTCAACATTTAAACCTAGTATTTTTAAGTTCATGACAGTAAATAGTTTGAACCGTAACTTTTAATGTTGCCAATAATCATGTGTTTTATTTGAATGAGTACTTTTTACTTTAATTTTACTGTTTTTACATTTACATTTTATTTCACTGCCACTTTTAGGCTCCTGCCTCTGCCTCCAGGGCTCCCGGGATAAAATCATTTCCAACTCGCTCGATCTTCAGGCCTGCAAGCCTGAACGAGCCTCTGCCTGCAGCAGAAGAAGCTCCACTTTCAGGCTGTGATCTCACCCAACAGGTTCTGAGCCTGTCAATTGTCAATGACACGTCACTGCCCGACAGCAAAAACAGCTCCTAATGAGGGGGACATCAATTCATCCCGACATTACAGCCGGATCTGACGGCAGCTCTGATGCAGAGGCGCAGGAATACTCCCACAGTTCTGCCGTGGCTGGCGCGACTTGAAAAGCAGCGTCTGACAAAAGCGGGGCGCCTCTTGGCAGGCGAGCGGTGCATATTTCCCACTGTGATGATTGCGACCTTTAATCTCATGTGGTTGCAGTGCAGCAGACGCAGCAGCAAATCCCACTTGTGCATCTTCTCTATTAGGAGGTGTGCCGCCCTGCTGGCTGCTTGTGGCACTACATCTGACAAACCTCATGAGAGCTTGTTATTTTAAAATTTTATAAATGTAGACAGGTTTTTTTTTTTTGCCAATAAATAAAAATGTAGAATAATACGCTGAGAATAAGTGCTAGTTTCTGATTTTATGAGGATTTATTAACCCTTTAACTGGCAAACAGAGAAAAAATATGAACAAAAAAATTGTCTTTATTTTGCTGCTTATTGCCTTTGAGGAGTAATGTGCACAATTGTTTTTAATAATACGTTTTCTCAGTGTGCTCAAACATTTGGTTGAGATTGTATTCTCGTTTTGTTCTAAAATGAGTCATTTCCACTTTTATTTTGCACTATTTTTTTTTGTCACTGTAATCAAATTGAACAAAAATTAGATACTCCAAAGCTAAAAAAAACCAAACAAACTATTTGCTTAGATCTATCAAAACAATGCTTATTATTGGGCTTTAAACCCTGGTCCGGGTAAAAACTGATTGGCTGCAGATTAAAGCGTGATAATCCACAGTAATTTGCACACCATAGCCCAAATGCTCTATATCATAACGCTGACCTAACTGCAAGTTGGTAACCGTAGCAACTGACCTGATGCTTTGTTTAAATTGTGATTTTTTAGCATACCACTTTCCTTTGCAGTTGCAGTGCAAATTCGATCTGAGTTCTGTCGTCATTACCATGACAACAAGTCACACCATCAAATAGTTCGCTTTTGGTGAAAAATTGATTCAAACACAAAAAATAAGACAATTTTTAAAGTGATGCAGTTTTAAAGTATCAAAAATTGATTGAAAACGTATTTCTTTCATAAGTGAACACGGTATAAGGGATAATGTCCTTCGAGGTGTGCATTATCAGGAAATAATTCCCAGATGCAACCATCCTCCGCTTCGATAATACACACCTTGGAGGGCATTATTCCTTACATATGACGTTCAATTTGCAGTTATTCTATCTAAGCCTATGGTCGCATATCCCAAAATGCCACCGTGCAGCGACCTAAAGGCAAGTTTTTCAGCAAATTCAGCAGGTGGCCGGGCACATTTGAAGGTTGCGCTGTGGTAGTCCGATGATAGACGGATGACAGGAAGGCAGCAGCACAACAGTTTACTGATAGGAGGATCTCCGAGGTCCCTTAAATTGATGATCGGCCGATTTCAGACTTCAACCCTCCAAATAGTGAGGCATTGATGCTGCACAAAATGTATCTTGGCGCTGGTGGCACCACAGCGACTCCGAGACCTGCGTATTAACGAATTGCAATACAAAGAAGGAATACAAAGAAGACAGAACATTGTGTTTTCTTGGGAGGAATGTTGTCTAAAATTGTGTAAATTTGTGAATTGACAAGATTATAATCTGCCATAAAAATCTGAGCTGTGAATGACCAGTGGTGCAGAATGGCCCACTTTTATATACTCCAGGGGCTACTGGGCGGCTGGTTGCATTTGATATGGACGGCCGCTGCGGCTGTTCGGCTGCCACCGCCCTGTGGTCGCCCAGCTGTCGCTCGATGATGCCATCCCAGACGCCTGATGGCCGCCTGACTACCACCTGCATTTATGACGACGCCAACGATTTTGAAAACAATCGGGCGGCAGCATGAGATCTTGAAGGTTCTCCCCATCACACGGTGGCAGTTGTTCTTGTGACTGTAGACTAACACTTAGCTTTTTTAGCCTATGTTTTGAATGCTTGTGTGGAACACAGATTTTTATATCTTATTATAAGATGTGTTGTTTAGTAAAGATGACTTGCTATCTGGACAGATCATTTTACTACTTTCTAGTGATTTTCTTCATAAGATGCATGCTCTTTTCCAGTTTTTAGGCTACCTCTTTTTGCCGTATGCACCGCCCCGGAGAATCTGCTGCATCAAGAACCAGAAGTCAGTCTTTTTCAGCTGCTATAAGAGCAGAGGAAAGTCACACAACACATCTGTGGAGATTGGAGGCAGTAGCTTTATAAAAAAGACCCCCCCCCCACACCCCTCCACAGTTGCCTCTGTGTTGCTACAGCCACTTGCTGTGTTATCAAGAAATAAAATAGAAAATAGAAAACTATTAATGGTGTCAAAGGGCAGCTAAAATGAGAAGCTTCCAGAGAAATCCCTCCACAGCGGCTCCGCCATTACACAAGACTACGTTAATCTTCAGCGGTGGCTTAAGTGAATGAACACCCCCCCTCCCACCCGCCGCTGCCACGGTGCCTGCATCAGGCGAGCCCGCACGCTCCATTCAGAGAGATCTTTCTACCTCCTACACAACCACAAACACAGCAGAGAGGAGCCGGCTGAGGCACTCGCACAGTTTGACGTCGGAGAGCTTCCAGCGGCTCAGCCCCCGGTTTCAGGCTTACAGCCATGGCTTTAATGCCTTTAACACCAAAACCACAAAAAGACCCTGAAATAAACCAACAGCTCCACTAATCCAGCAGACCTGAACAGCGCTCGTGACTGAATCTGAAGTGTTAGTCACATCCACTGGTACAGGTGCAGGCTCTGCAGGGCTTTTGGGTTGTCCGGGCCCCTGAAGGATTGTAGAGAGGAGCAAATGCATCTGCGTTCAAAGGCAATTCGGATATCTAATTTAATGCCCAACGCCTGTCAATTATGCTTTCATAAACCTGACACTCCAGCCCTGTGTTGGAGGAGCCACCATCAAACATTTTCACATAGAAGCATCGACTATATTTTTCATTTTTAGTAGAATATTTAGTATTGAAGGAGCGGATGATGCTGAGAGATCAAGTTTATTTATTTTGAAGAGCTTTGTAAAAACATCACGTCTCCCTGTCTGGGCTCATGAGATCCTTCAGAGACTCACCGGTACAGTGAGGTTTACCATCAGCTGCAGCAGCTTCATCTGAATGACGGACGCTTTCAGCGGTACTTCTGTTTCTCTGTGACCCAGTTTGATGACTTGCTGTCCCGCATTAGTCATTGGTACAAAAAAAATCCTAAAGCTTAGGATGTGAATGATCAGATTCTCCTCCATGTTGGTTTTGGACTCTACCTACAGATCACATCTTCAACACATCACGGGCCAAAGCTGTGTCCATGATTGGTTGACATGACGCAAATTCTTCACCAAAGTTCAGACATTTCAACTCTGAAAACATCACGCCACAACGTCCGAAACGCGCTGCTGACAGACTGCTACACCCAACACTCAAATCGCACTGCAGGACAGCTGATCACATCTGTAGTTGACTTAATATTGAAGCTGAACGCCTCTGATGCGTGAATCACGTTTGTTATCCACCCGTAAGTCTTTAGATGTGGTCTTTCACTCAGACAGTGTAAGGATAGAAAACACTGACCTGTGACTTCATCTGAGCGGCCTTTTCAGGGTCCACAGCCAGGACGTGCTGGTAGTGGCGGATGGTGTGCTGGCGGTCTTTGTTCTCGGCACGGACGTACTTCTTCAGGGCTTGGAGGATGCGATGGGGCTGAAAGAAACAGAAAATTAGTTACAAAAGGCTTTGTTAATGAATACAAGCATCTTTTAGTCCAAACAGCCTTAGTGAATAATGTGGAGAGAGGAGAGGAATCAGTGAAGGAGAAATTCGGGGTGGACTGAAAAATGGAAAATTCCTTCTAATTTAATGTTTCTGTCTCTGGTCAAGATTTCAGCCTGTGAGCTCGGCTGCCTTTAATGGTACTGGTGAAAGAGGACGTGGAGCTTGGTGTGGGCGTGAGGGAAGATGAAGGAGACGACACCTTCAGATAAAAACTGTGGATTTGCCCTTGAAAGAAGAAGAAGAAAAGGCAGCCTCTCTGTGAGGACTGAGTCGACTTTTTTTGATCTGCTGCCTTCAGTGTCAGAGCAGGAGGATGAAAAGGAGGCGGTTACCACATGAAAGGTGAGCGCAACAAAAAAATACGAATGTTTTTTACTTCTGAAATCGCATCACACCAGACGTGATGCAAATAGCAAACACATAAATGATTCAACCGTTAGTAAGACGCTTCCCTCTGTTGTTCCGAGGTGCGCAGCGACCTGTGTGTGCTGGGTGGAGGATCAAACAACTGCGGGATGAAAGGAAGTAAAAAATAAGCCCAACGTTGGATTCCAGCAGTTAGATCGGATTTGAAGGGTGTGAGTTAGTGTAGAAATCCATTTTCCTCACAGTGAAGAGGAAAGCTACGGAAGCTCGGGGGCAGGAATCAGTGGCGGGTGGGGGCTTGTGCTGTCAGATCTCGGGTTTTACCTTAGGGGGGTCTGCCTGCAGGGCGGCCAGATAGTTCTCCAGAGCCAGACGGCGGCGGTCGTTCAGCATGGCCTCCACCCGGGCCAGGTGAGTCTCCACCAGCTGCTGCTTCTCGCTGGCTGCCTCCTCTTCCAGGGACTCCACCATGGCTTGGAAGTGCTGAAAACGAGCAGATACGAATAAAGATGAGACCTGAGGAGCACGGCGCTCGTTTGTCGCCTTTCAGGCTCGACAGGGGAATCGTTTTCACACCTCCCCACTCAGATGCCCTTCCGGTTGTAAGGATGGAGCAGCTGGGATAAAAGATTTTTAATGGAACTGGGACCTGGAGCTTTGGGAGCCATCAACCCTTCCCAAACATAGAGACAAAGGGTGAACTCCTGAGAGGGAGGAGAGATCAGCATCTCACCTGGATCAGTGTCTGCCTCTCCGCCTTGGGCAGGTTCTTGGCCTGGCGATCAGCCTCCTCCCACTCTTTACGCACCTGAAACGAGCAGAGACAAGCCCAAATCAGAAGATGCTAAAACCTCCAGCAGCCTGATTTCACAAGCGCAGAAAATACTTGATATCATTTTACAAGATCTGCTTCTTTGGGTTCCTCTTAGATGATCGATGAAAAGAACAGAGAAAGCTAAATGAGAGCGCAGACGCACCCTCTCCATGCGGTTGCGGTGCCTGATCTCCAGCTGCTCCTTGGCCTTCTGGAAGCGACTGTGCTCCTTGTCGTCAGCAGGAGTCTCAAAGTAGATGTCCACGTCATCGGTGGGCTGGGGACTCGGAGGCAGAGCTGGAAATTTCAGAGCAGACAGGGAACGGTCAGGAAGCAGACATTCTGGCCGGCTGCAGACGCACATAAGAAAAGCAGACAGCTGCACAGAGGGAAGGAGGTCGGAGGCTGGAATCGCTGGTGGATTTTTAAAAAACGTCAAAGACCAGATGTGTTGGACTCCAGGCTTTGAAGGCCGACATCCTGATGATTTTTCCAAAGCAAAGCCTCACCTGCTGCTGGTTTCCTGGGTCAGGTGTGTTTGACCAATTAGAGGGTACAACTGTAGGTTAGTTGGAAAACATGTAGCACACTGAGCTCTCGAGGCCTGAAGTTTGGAGTTTGATCTAAACCAGGCGTGTTAAATTGAAGGCCTCGACGGCCGGCATCCAACATCCAACCAACCTGCCACTTATGCTCATTACTGGATAAACACACCTGATCCAGGGAATCAGCAGCAGATGAGACAAGATTTCTGGAAAACCAGCAAGAGGCCTATCCTGGAGTCTGACCCCCTGATCCAGACAGAGACCGGAAGGCTCAGTTCTGATCTCCTCAACCAGCATCTCTGGAGCTTGAAGGTCAGAACCCAGATCAGAGCCTGTCGGTACAATTCCCACTCCAAACATCACAGCTCTTCCCCCAAATATGAAACACTTTAAACACTAACCGGTTATGATCACGAAGAAGTCATGAAGTGACAGTAAAACTTTGTGAGTAAACAGAATACATGAGCGAAAGGAAACAAACAACAAACAGAAAAACTAAGACTCCAAGTTTTTAAAGAACGAATAAAAAAAAACAATCACAAAGAATATTTTTAGATTTATATGAAACGTGCATCAATTTCCATCACTACTTTGACACAAAATTCTGGATAATTTCTTTTCGTCTTTTACATCCTTTTTAGAGCTTGTATCTTTAAAACTTCACTAAGTCGCTCTGATTGGTCAGCAAGTAATTTTTTAACAGAAAAAATGTAATCATGATTTCATAAAATAGAGGATCTCAAACATTCATAATTTAACCCCAATACAAGATGATTACATGAAATGTTCTAATTAAAACCAGGAAAGAAAAAAAATCATCTTTTAAATAGTATTTAAGCTAAATGATTTAAGTTAAACATATGTTGGTTCACATTTAAATTACTTAAGTTGCAATTCTGAGAATTATTTAGCATTTAGTCCAAGCTGTTTAAATAATGAACCAAGTTTCATTTTATTTATGTGACCTTTATTCTTAATTTAAGTTATTGTTAAATACATCTTTTAAGAAAATCTTGTGACATTTTCATCGCCATTAGTTAAAAATTAGTTAATTATGAACCCTCGCGGACCCTGAGATCCTCTGGCACTCGTCTTCTAACCATTCCAGCAGTAAAAACCAAAACTTATGGAGAGGCATCCTTTCAGTATTATGGCCCTCGTTTGTGGAACGGTCTGCCAGAGGATCTAAGAGCTGCAGAGAGCAGAGATGTTTTTAAGAAAAGGCTCAAGACCCACCTTTTTAACCTGGCTTTCATATAATTTTTACTTAGTATCTTTTTACCTATTTATCTATTATCTATTTTATAATGTTTTATCAATTTACAATAAACTATTAATTTATTTTAAATTCCTCATTATAATGTTTTATTGTTGGTTTTTTAGCTTTTAGCAATGTTTAGTTTTTAATTTAATTTTATTTTGTTTCCGGTGCTTCCTCAGTTGGGTTCTCTCTCTCTATGGGTCGGCTGCCGTTCAGCTGCAGCAGCGGCTCTGGATGGGGAACTGCATCGCTTCCTAGCTGTGGTGAGGCGGGTCCCTGCTTGTGTCGCTGCATTTGGTTGGCTGTGCCGCTACTCACAGAGAGAGAGGTCCCAAATATTTGCGTTTCTAAAAACAAACTGTCATGCTCAGCCTGTTTCTCATAGCCAATCTCCATCAGTTAGGGGGTAGGAGGACTGAAAGGGGTGGGGGTACAGATCTGAGGGAGGGGACTTTATGTTAATTTAAGCTTATTTTTATATTATTGTTTGTTTTTATTTACTTATTTAGTATCATTATTTTGTTTTATTTATTTTTATTTTGTGTAAAGCACTTTGTGTTATGTTTTATATGAAAAGTGCTATATAAATAAAGATTGATTGATTGATTGATTGAAAAATCTATATAAACTTGAAATGAAAAAAATTTTGAAAAAATATTAAAAAACCTATTAAGTAATATGAAATATTAAAAAAAGATTTTTAGTAAGAGCAACTTTTTTTTGTTTTAAACTTTTCTTTTTTCATTCCTTTAACTTTTTGCTTTCAATCTTTTCCATTTACAGTTTTAATTCAGACTTTTTGTTTTCGGGGTTCCTCCTAATTGTACGTGGGGGCGGGGCTTTGAGCCCCTATGGCCATCCGGACATGACTGACATCAGGTAACAGAGGTGATGTCATCTTCGCTCCAGCAGAGCGTCTGCTGTTGATCTCGCTTGTGTTCCGTCTCCTCTCATGTGGTGTTGTACCAAACTTTGGGATGGCGGATGGACTGTCATCTGGTTACGTTTTGGTGGTTTGGTGCTACTTTGAGTTTAAAACGTTTTTTTTATTTGACGTTTACAATCTGGTTTTGCATTCACTTTAAACTGATCCTTATTTGACCCCCTATTTTCCTGTCAGAGAGTCTGAAGAAAACGCACAGACAGAAAGAGGAGGAGTGTGGCCACATGGGCCCGGGGTCACGTGACACTTACTCAGGCGTTTGCACACAGCCATGCAGTACTCCTCCGAATCGAAATTGTTGCGGTTGCCGGCGCAGCCTCCGTAAATGAAGCGCACGCACTTCCTCTGGCTAACGTCGAAGTGCCAGCGCGGCATGGAGGCGCGGCAGGGGCCGGTCTCGGCCTCCAGGGTGCACACCGCTGCCGGAGGACAGGGCGTTAGATCAACGGGCCACCGGGGGGCAGCCCTTCATTCAAGTCTCAGTAAAAAAAAACAACAGAAAATATGATGGAAATGTGATGAAGAAAAAGGTGTGGGAGCAGATCATCGACAGAACCGTGCTTCCCTCTGATGGAGGCTACGTTAACGTGGGAGAAGTAAGGAGCGCCATCATGGTGGAAGGACAGAATGAGGAGGACTTCCCAAACCTTTCACTTCTTCCAGAATCTTATCTTCATCCTGGTCCTCTGACATTTTGCTGCCGTCCTTCTTCTCCTCCTTGTATTCCTCCTCATCTTCATAAGCATAATGGTACTCGTCCTCATCTTCTTCCTTGTCATCATCCTCATCCAGACGCACCTCCTTTGGCGTGGGCTCCTCGTCAGCAGGAGGCTCACTGAGGAGACGCGGAGGTGGGTGAGTGGGAGGAGTCACAGCCTTCTGAACGACACAAACAAAGAGCCCTCACCTGTCCTCCAAGGGCTCACCCAAGTCTACCTCCTCATCCTCTATCTGCTCCTCCTCATCGTCCTCCTGGGAGGGCAGAGGAGCGGAGGTGGCCACGCTGACATGAGAGGAGGGGCAGCAGACGTACTCGGTCCCACGGAACATGTCCACGCCGCAGGGCACCAGCATGCCGTAGCTGTGCAGCACCATGGAGCTCTTTGCACAGGCCTGAAGGTGGAAACAAAGCGTCAACTCAACACGCAACGAACAGCACGCTTCAAAAAGTGCTCAACATGAACACGAACCAAAGCGCTGGGAGGTGGGAAACTATATTTGGGTTAAAAACTAACTACAATATTTTTCTGAAACTTATTTTGTTCTTTGAACATGTGGAGCAATACTCATCCCGGTTTTCAACCCGTTCTGGTGCAAACTGGAACCGTGTTGAACTCTTATTTTGCACTAAAAGCCACATTTTTTTTGCTTCTTTAAACTCGTTTTACTTGCTTGTCTTATGTGTAGACTTTTAAAGACCCACTCATCTGCTATTTCCAAATCATTCCGCCTTTACGACATTTTTAGCCAAAATCAAAAAAAGTTGTGTTTTTTTCCAGGACTAAGTTGTGTAGTTTATTCAGTATGTTCTCAATCAAGTGAAAAATACAACAAGATCATGTTAAAAAACACTTTTTTCATCAGAGTGGGCCTTTCTGGGAGCATTTTATTTTACTACACTCTCTTTTATACCAATAAAGGCTTCTTTTTCTATTCTACTTTAACTCAGCAAAATATTTCTCTGAAATTAAATAAGTAAAAAAAAAAAGACGTTAAGATCCTTTTCTAAAACACAAGCCCTTCAAAACCTTAAAAGTGGAACAACAGGTTTTTAAGGATTTTAAACAGCTGTAAAAACCCTGTGAAGAACTACTGAGCATTTCTTCATTTTTCATTGTTACTTGCCTTTTAGCCCCTTTTAAAAAAATATGTTTTTATTTGACATTATTCAATAACACACAAAAATGGAGGTTTAAACCACATTGTGGGAAAAGGGAATCAATTCATCATTACTTAACAGTTTAATGTCCAGAATCAAAAACGTAGGATCTGCTCCCCCCCTAAAAAAATACTTTTTGGATTTTATTTTTAAATCCTTACTCAAATATCAGCAACAATAATAATTATTTCAGTTCAGAAGAAAACACAAAGGTGAGGAAAAGAGGATTCTAATACCTGCCGCTAGTTTCTAAATGAGTTGCCTGTTATTCTATTTATTACTTGCTGTTTCTCCCAGTTATTCAACTTCTATTGCTTCTATAGAAAGTGCAGTATCATGTGTTTTCAGCTAAATCAGATTTTCTAATTATCATAAAACAAGTTTTTGCTGAACAAGATCTGTGAAACTTAAAGAACAAAGACTCAATGACGATCACACACTTCACAAGTTTGAAAATAAAGCTGGAAGAGACGATAAACCTTTGATTCTGTTTAGACATGTGACTCATTAGTCTCCTGACAAGTAAAGCTTTTCTGCTTGAATGTTCCGAAAATCCCTGCAGCTTCTGCCGTTCGTGCATCTTGAAGTGGATAATGCGCATCACAAATCCCGAGTTTCATTTTTCAGGCTCAGAGCAGAAGCTTGGCCTCGCCGATCCGCTGTCATCCTGATGTATGGCTCGCCGCACGCTCGCACAAAGTCACGCTGCCCTTTAGGTGACCCGCTATTTTTCAACAATGCTTCGACTCAAATAGCAGCAAGGAGGTTTCGAACACGAGCTTGGTTTGAGGCCTCCGGGGAGGCGTCGGTGTGTCGGCGCTCCGCCTCAGAACGTCTCGGGACACAACCGGCTTCTTCTATTCTGCTTCCCTCACACATTATCACATCCCTGTTGGTCCATTTCTGTTACTTAGGATAACTGTAAACCTGAAACTAAAGGGAGATCTTCAGTATCGGATGTAGATTTTCTTTAAGGACATTCGCCCTTTGTTACCACACACATAAATGTTCTCGGGGAAGGTCACCAACTGCATGAGAACCGCTGCAGTTCACAGAAAAACAAAGACAACAATCTGAGAAACAAATGTTTCTGCTTTGCTCAAACTTATGAAAATGCTGCACTGAAGGAAAAATAAAGGACAAGATGTGAAGAAGCATCTTTGGGTTGTTTGGATGAACAGAAAACTAAAAGATTTTAAAGTTGATGAGATCCATGTTCAATGTTTGGTTAAAACTGGCAACGATGACTTAAGCTGAACTCTGGTCAACATTTAAAATGTTTTAATCATCAGCAATAAATAAGTGTTAGCAGCACAAAACGATTCCACGAGATTGATTCTTTTCTTTTGAGGTTTGTCTGTCTTGAGCTGTCTATCACTCTTTGTTTCTTCTTTTTCTCACTTTCTTGTTTCTTTACTTGAGCCTAACAAACAGTCACTCGTTTCTGCTGTTCCTGCTTGCTAAAGTTAGTGCAGTTCAATCTTCATAAAAAATGTAAAAGTTCCGTCTCTATTAAAGTAAAAAAAAAAACTGCCCGACAATTATCTGCTGAAGTGAGAAGCCCAAGTTTGACTGAATTACGCAGATCCCGTGATTCTAAAACAAGCCCAAACCATGATCCTCCACCCCTGTGCTTTAAAGTCAGTAGGAGGCAAACACTTCCATTTTGGGATTCTTCTTTTTGTGTGATCTTATTAATTGTGCTGTTGTGAGCTTTAATACTTAATCTCTGTGTTGGTTATGTTTTTATAGCTGCTGCAAAGTTTACAAAGACAGGTAGTCCACTTCAGTAATAGACAATAATGGTATTTTTAATTGGACTTTGCGTGTGGATGATTTCAATTTTCTTTTTTATGTTAACAGGAAATGTACTGGACCAGCATTAGGCATTAATTAAGCATTAATTACTGTTTGCTGCCATTTCTACAAAGACTTTTTTTTTACATAGACACAAAAGGCAGTTTTAAACAGAAGAAGTAAAGGTGTGAGCGGTGTTGTATGACCCACAGGCTCTCTCCACCTTCGCCGCCCCCCTTCCTTTTTACCTGCCTGGTTCAGCGGCTGCTTCACTTCACTTCTCCTTCTGCCACCCTTGTCAGTGCCGCATGTGACAATTTCATTTAAAAAATGCATTTATTTCAAAATGGTGGCTTTTCTGTTGTCCTTGTCTCCATAGCAACGGTCAAAAATCAACAAAACTTCAGTTGTGCTTGAAGATTTTCTTTTCCCATATTGTGGGAAAATGCGAAAATCTGCAAATTTCCTACTTTGCCACAAAATGACCGCCAAGCCGTAGGTCCTGTTTGCATCAAATTATAACCTTTGGATATTCCCAATGTGTGCGTTTAGTTTTTTTTTTCTTTAGTTAATTTTCACCCAGTACTATGTGTGTGCAAATTTTGGTGAGTTATGAAGTATATGGAAGAGGGCAAGAGAGCCAGAAAGAAGAATTGCGAAGTCATTATGGTCTTTGGAGTCTGCGGTTGTGTCCGAATTCCTTCACTACTCAATAGTACACTATATAGTCCGTTGGCTATTTTTACAATTGAGTGCCCTAGAAATTTCCCACAATTCTCTCCAAAAAAACAGTGTGCATTAAAGCTCACTAGATTGACAAATATGAGATTGACCACAATGCATTGCGTTTGAACAATTTTGGTGGGAAAAATTTTTTTCATTTATTTTGTATAAATCATCCATGTTTTCATCATCAAAACACATAAAATGTTCTTATTGAAAAAGATTTTACTTCGGGAAATCAGTGATGTCATACTTGCCGATTTAAAAAAAAAAAAAAAAAAAAAAAAAAGGGAGTGAACATGGTGTCAGAATTGCTTTTAAAACCCAGGGCACTAGATAGTCCCACACTAGTTTTTTTTTAATAGTTGCAGAGTAGGGGGGGAATTGGGACATAGCCCATGACTGCTGCAGGGCATAAAAAAGGAGGAAGGAGCTCCACAACACCTGTTGTTGTAACCGTCATGGTCAGAAAGGCCTCAGAGGGGTGACCCTAGAGGGGGCCCAGCAGAAGCTTAGCCACATTACAGCCACAGCGCTAATCTGATTACAGCCTGAAGTACGAATGCTTGGAGGATTGCAGATACTTGAGGAGGGAAATAAAACATGAAACCGTGACAGCTGATTTTTATAACCCAATTAAACCAGATCCTCTCTTTCCGGTAACACACAGATGAAAACCAGCCTTCCCGTCGCTTCCTGCCGATTCCCTCTTTACCTCTTTGGCCACGCCGTGCCACTGCTGATGGCTGACGCACATGTCCATCCGCTCTTTGTGGAAGAACTTGCACTTCTCTGGAACCAGGAGAACGTCGCTCACAAACTCCCCCACTGAAAATCAGGAAAAGAAGTCTGCCTGTTAGACACACCAGGAAGAAATGCACATTTCAGACACATCACTGCCAACATTAGAGGGAATAAATCACTGCAAGGGGCTAAAAAAAGGAATACTGAATGAGATGAAAGAATTGAATATTTAATAGAGGAGGGGGCTCTTTACACATCAGTGTAAATCAGAGCCGGCGTTTGACACTCGAGCACCTGTGAGGACGCCATGGATTCATGCGTCCTGTACAGCTGCGCCTGTGACTCAACGGAGGAAATCCGCTCTCGTGCTGCCGCTTTGTTAGGAAGTCGAGTCATGCAGGCTCTTAATGAGCAACGCTTTAAAAGGAGGAGTTCATTTAATGGAGGAATTTATTCACGGAGGGGAACTAACAGAAAGCTAATCTGATTGAGAGGCATCCTGTGAAAAGATTCAGGCAGAAAACCCTGCAAGGAGGAGGATCAGGAGAAGACTGCCAGGAAACCAGAAAAGCTCAATTAAGGAAGTACTTTTTACTTTTCCTCTAGTAAATTAATGAAGAAAAAGTACAACTACTGTATCTGTCAAATCCAGTTGTGGCTCCTCAGTGGGTTCAGAAGATGAACGGATGGATATAAAATTGCAGAATTTATGTTTTTAACTAGTAAATGTTTTTTAAAACACACACTAAAAGACATCTAAATATATATAAATATATAAGATTAGATGGCTACAGGTAGATGTGTAGTAGACGTCTATATACAGATACCTTTCAGAACACTATTGGTAGACATAAGTAAAAACATAGAGCTGTCAATGTCCTGTAGATCTGCAGCAGATATATATTATCTAAAAAACATCCTGTGCCTTGTGGGGAAGTTTCTAAGTTAGACATTTATTAAAAATATCTAAAATATTCCATCTATTATTTTATTACAAGCTCCACATTTATATTATTGTTCTTTGTTTTCTTTATCTTTCATCTTTTCTTAAGTATAAAAAAGACCAAATCTAGTAGTTACTCTTTATTTCAGTAGTTTCTTTTTTAACTTGAGTAATTATTGGATGACCTTTTACCTCTACTTACGGAGTACTGTTTTGTAATAACTAAGTTTTTGGTGACTGAATCCTCCTCTGATCATGAGGAAATCCAGATCAGCTGAAGAGTGGGAGGACGGGGATCACACCGGCGTGGGGGGGTGGGGGCAGAGGTTTGGCGGTGCAGGCTGGGAGCGGCCGTGGAACCGCTCATTTTGTGGTACTCTGTAACTTCGGGCGAGGCGGTGATGCTGGAGCGTGGGACGGATGGAGAGGGGAATGAAAAAAAGCAGTGTTTGGGAAAATGAGAGGGCTGGAGAGGAAGAGGAGTGAGCTGGAAATAGCAGAGGGTTCCGCAGCTGCTGGAGCCCCGCCCCCTCAACCTCCCCACAGCAAATGCACATCCACACGCAAAGTTTCAGCGACATCGATTAAAAAGCTGCAAATACATCAACTCCCAGGTCGACAAACTTTTATCTCTAATTTTAGTTCTTAGCAATTAGCCTGATGACTCCAACACAGGAGAATATCAAAAGTGGTCACATGATTCTCTGGTTTCTATAGAAACGGATTGGCTCCTAAACCATATCTTCCTGAAAATAAGATGAGGAAATAAGGCTAACGGAGCCAGGTCAGTGCACCGACTGACCACTAGGTGTCTTTTTTAACCCTACACAACCTTTCGTTTGTATCACATTTGATACATGCATTTCTGAGACGCCTATCTCATTAGCATTAGCCAAACTTTCCTTAAGAGCCCATTGTTTATAACTTGGTCCATGTTTTCTGCCCTCTTGTTCATTATCATTCCACTAGGAGCAGTAGACAGACTTTTTCTGCTCATCTCAAAATGGCTGCCCCCTTGAAATCTCAAAAACACTTTTGGCGGGAAAACTTTAGCTAATTTTTAAAACTTTACAATGATAAAAAAAACTCATGTTTTTTATGTATTTTTTATTTTTACTTACTATTTGCTGTAGGCGTACTGAAAGAATACTAAATGTGTTGATAATTAAACTATAGCTACCAAGTTAAAAATGTGTGGATCAAATTTGAGACAGTGGGTAAATAATCTTTTTTCCCCTGAACATTTGTCAATGTTTCTTTAATCCAAAACTAAAATAGTTGAGAGCAATAACTTACCAAGCCACCCAACATATTGTAATTGATTCTTTCTGTATCTTAACAAAAATGATGGTACATTTTTTGTGGTTCAAAGCGATAAAAACATCGTAATTCCAAAAAAATGTAATTTTCTGTCTATTCTTTGATGGAGTGGGCTTTACAGGGCCAATGAGCAGGTCATTCTCCATGTCATTTAAAAAACAGCCCAGCTTTATAAACCCTTGACAACAAATCTAAAAAGAGTCCTTTTATGAGCCTTATTATGCCCTTTATCTTCAGTTTATGGACTGTGATGTTTGCAGATGATATTGTGATTTGTAGTGAGAGGAAGGTGGAGGAGAAGCTAGAGAGGTGGAGGTTTGCCCTGGAAAGGAGAGGAATGAAGGTTAACTGCAGCAAAATGAAGTAATATGTGTGTGAATGAGAGGGAAGAGGGAACTGAAGGGAGAAGAGATAAAGAAGGTACTTTTTTTTAACACATTCTTGATAATCCTAATTTTTCCATTATATTTATGTTCTCTACTGCAAGTAATTCAAGTTATAAACTGACCAATCAGATGTCTCAATAAAAGTAGTTGGCTGAACATTTGATTGACAGATTTATCGTGGCTCACTTTCAAGTGGCAGGGGTGTGGCCTTCCAACAAGCTTACACCTGATTGGTGTTCCTGCGTGGATGACTAAAACGCTGACTTAGACTTACTCGGACCAATTACTGCTTACAGACACGGGAACATTATATGAAATCTAACCATAGCAGCCATAAAAAACTGACTGTTTGCATAAATTCTTGTTGAATTTTTGCGTAACAAGTCACCTTGTGGTTACTTAGTCAACTTTGTCTATGATAGTTTCTTTTTTTAAAAAGTGTTGCAATTCAGAAGTTAAAGGTTTCCATTGGATTTGAAATATTTTTTTTTCTTTCACTCATTGACAAGGTTTACTTATCCACAGATTTTCATTTGTACCGTCTCAGTCTTGAATAAATTATTCTTTATACGACTCTGTATCACAAAATCAACCCCATGACACTAAAAATAACCCTTTTTGAGCAGCAATTTATATTTCTGTTGATATTTTTGGCCCGATTACTATCAGTGTTGCATTTAGAAGACACCCACTGTTGCTAAGGATCAGAGCCCCCCCGGGAGTCCCATGACTCACAAACCCTCAGCTCCAGTACCTCACTACATTCCCTTAAACTCGCCCAACTATTGTGTTTCACTTAATCTCCTGATGAAAACCGAGTCACATTTAGTTTGTAGGAACTTAGATCACCGAGGATTTCTTTTTTTTTTTTAACTGTTTGAATGTTTTTTTTGAATTTTGAATGTTTTTTCTTGGACAACACTACAAGCAAAGCACAAAACCTCAAGTGCTGATCCCAGGCTGTGTGGCTTTGTTCCCTCTTGCATTGTAATCTTGCAGAAATGTGACCTGCAGCCAAGATTACCTGTAGCGCACGTGAACAAAACCAGGACGTTTGCTGCAAGGCGGTTACTGAGGAGGGGACAGCTAAGAAGCTACTCTGAGAAGTGTTTATGACGTTTATATTGTCAGGAAAACAGTGTGAGCAGACATGTGGATCATGTCTAAAGTTGTTTTAATGAACCTACATTCCTCCAACCACATTTGAATGCGTGGCGGTGTCTCTTTGTTGCTGTCCACGCCGTGGCTCATCAGTTGCTTCCTTCCTTCTCCGTTTACATCCCATACTTTTGCATTTTGGGGCATTTTAGTTCAGTTGTTTTGCCCCGAGCACGGACCGTACTCAGACAGAGGAAACTCTGAGTGAACCGAAGCTCAGTCCGATTGGTAACGAACCACCTCGAAAAATGGATCCAAGAGCAGTTCCTGGTCCCGGAGTAGAGTCTGCTTTGGTGCGTTCAGACGGAAAATTTGTTCTGGATTATCAGTCCCTTCTTTTCCGCAGAAAATTTCCTTCCAGCTCAGTTTGTTTGGGACGTTTAGCTGCACGTCTGCCTGAGATGTTCTCCTCCTTCCACACAGGATGAATATAAAGGCCTCAGGGGTAATCCTCCACTGTTTGAGGAAGACATGGCGCTCCAGGGATTAGAGAGCCGTGGATCAAAAACCTCATTCATTCACCATCAGAGGCTTTGTTTGCGGACAGAAAACAGAAAGACTGGACTCATTTCTGTCTTTTTCCTCACCAGATTCTTCAGCTTCATTATTCATCTAAACCTATTAACTTGACATGGGTGCTGGTTTGGGCCCATTAATCTCATCCTTCAAGCCTCAGCCCACCTCCTTTTGGTACATATCATTTCTTTTAGATTTGACTATAATTACTGCGGAGCGGCGAGCCTCTGATGTCCATTTCTCTGGAAGATTAGCTCTACCGACCTTCACCATCCTACTGGAAAGGAGACAGAGTCCTGACAAAATGGGCTGTGGCGGCGAGGTGTGGCCGAGTGTCAGCGGAACGCTGTTTTTGGAGGCAAATGATCACAGCCTCCAACTGAGACCCCAGCACGCTCCATTAGAGAATTATTCAGACACCCTGCTTCTTGCCAACTTCTTATGTTTCCACCTCCATGTTTCCCCTGAAGTCCAGCAGATCTCTGGCAGAAATGACCCAAACTGTTCTTAATGTTCTTACCATGTAAGGTTCTAAAGTGTCAATTAGGCAGCAAGTTTTTGCATTTCAAATATTTTTAACGATTCAAAGAACTTCTAATCGATCACACACCAAAGGAAAAAACAAAAAGGTTGCCCTTCAATTATGAAAATGTTTGCAATAATTTCCAATAAAATAATTAATTCAAATTCCTAAAACTTTATGCAAACACTTGCCTGCCTGATGGGGGGGACTATTTTTTTTTTTTTTACAGAAAGGTTTTATCAAATGAAAAAAGATTCTGCTGGTGAGACAAACAAGCATTTCCTTAAACTGTCGCTTATTTTTTTTTATCCACTGTGAATTAAAAAATCTACTAAAAAAAAAACTTTCCTAGATATTTCTTGTAATTCAATTTGTAAAATGTTTCAAATTAAGAATAAAATGTACATTTAATCAAACACTAGAGTTGACTTTCTTTCTAACAAACCAAATTTTCAGTCTCTTTTTCTGAAAATGAGAGACTAAAGTACAAAGAAAGCAATAAAAAAGTGAATACTTTTAACGTTAAAGGTCTGATCCCTTACAATGTTGGACTCAAGTGTCAGGTTTGGAAGGAAAAAGCTTTTTATTTACATTTAAAAAAAATGTTTTTGGTTAAAACAAAGTCTCAAACCGAGTTGCACATCTGGAAAAATTGATACCTTTACTTCTTATGGTAAAATAAGACTTTTTATGAAACATTTTAACTGTTTTTATAGAGATTGTGATGTATATTTCTAATTTATAATACTTTTACATTAAATGTAATTTTTGTTGTTAATTTAACATTTATAACTCACTCAAACTCTGGATTTGGACCTTTCAAAGTAAAGCTCGGTTCAGCTTGTGATTTCGTTCAGACTTGATGGGGATAATTTCTTCAAGGTTTTTATTTTATTTTTTTTGGACAAAATGTTGACATTTTAAGAACTTAACAAATCATCATCTTTTTAAAAAAAATGTTGAAATTGGCAGAAGACCCACCTGGTGAACCTGCTCTGACTAAAAATGAATTTTTCGTTGCTATAAAACGTTGTGCTAAATTGCCTTGTGTTTAACTTAAAATTATAATGTATTTTTAATGATTGCCTTTAAATTTCTTAGAATTACCAATATTTTTAAAGCTAAATTCTGGTTGATACTCCAAATTTTGTAATTAATTATAAATTATAACACTTAAGTTCGAGAATTTGTAATATTTCAATAATTTGACAAACATTCTCTGTTGTTGAGAAGTTTGAAAATTGGCAGACGATTCCTGTTGACCCTGATCTCATGAAATTAATTTTTAGTTAAAAAATTTGGTAAATCATGCCTTTGTAGAGATTGTGATGTGATTTTTTAATTAATAAAATTTAAATTAAATAAACAATTTTTTAAACGTGAAATTCCATAGTTTTTTTGTCCAAACTAAATTCTGAATGAAACCATAAATTCTATAAATGAAAAGACCTAAATTCTAGTATTGAACCTTTCAGAATAAAGCTCGAGTCAGTTTGGAGATTTTGGTGTTATTTTTTTACAGAAAAGTATTGTATGATTTTCAGTTATTGCCTTTAAATTTATTAGAATTATTTTTCAAGGTACGTACTGACAAAAATCCCCATTTTTGTTAGTTTTAACCAATCCAATCATTGAACCTTCTTGGTTCATTTGGAAGTTTGTCCTGACCTAGTAGAAAGAATTTCCTCTACGAAGCGATTACATTTTCGTTTTTTAGACAAATGGCTAATATCTTAATAATTTTAATAAAACATAATCTTTTTAAAAATGTTGTAATTGGCAGAAGACCCTTCCTGTGAACTTCATCTTCTAAAAACAAATTTTTGTTGTTAGAAAACATTATTTAACTGGAGTTCTTTATAGAAATGTAAATGGGCATCTCAAACAGAAAAATATTATATTCATTTTTTTTCAGTATTGGCTTGACATTTCTTAGAGTTACCAACACTTTTTCAAGGTAAATTCTAATTGAAATCCTGAATTTTGTTAATTTAATCAAAAACATGTTAGAATTGGCAGTAGAACATCCCGGTGAACCTGATCTTATGAAAAGGAAGGAAACGGCGTATAAAATTGATTAAGATGTTGAATTTCTGAAAGGTTTTGGAAAGTTTTCAGAAGCACAGCGCTCTAAGGATGTAAGAGGGGACAAACTTTGGACAGAAACGACACCCGGGAACCTTTTTCTTATCTCTTCGCCCGTTTCAGTCACAAACTGTCATCTGAGCTGTGTGTTTGCCGTCCAATGAACTTCCCCAAATCTCCTCCATGTTTGCCAAAAAATGCTCTTGAATGGTAGCCCATTTCACAGTCCAGTGCCACTGCTAATGGCTTTTTCATCCCAGAAAGCAGCACAACTCAATCAGCGGGAGGATAGCCGCCATGAGCCGGCAGGCTTTGAAGTGCTGGACAGGATGTGAGCCTCGTCTGGTACAGTCAGAAGGCTTTGTCTCCGGTGGAACTCAGCAGAGCGGTTGCTCGCAGCAGCCTCCAACATGTGAAGCTGCATGTGACATTTCAGGAGCTGCAGCATTGATAACTGGGATGTTGGGGAAAGGGGGGCGGAGTTGTTTGGGACAGCTCAGACAGTTGGACAAATGAGGAGTAAAAAAGCAGGACTTCCCGCAAAAGCTCCTTCCCTGACCCTGTGTGTCTGCGTGAGTTTATAGTCACTGTCAGGGAGGCAGAAAAAAACGATTGTGCTTTATTGCTCCACAGGCCTCCCAGAAATAATTGATCTGCTCAATCTGCAGCTCAAGGCCAGAATTAGTCAAGTGAATCAGCCTGATATTATCCCATGCCACCTCTGTCTCACGCTCAGATGACTCATAAGCTCTTCTCTTGCCGCCATGAACAAAAGGCTAATAAAACAGAAGAAGAGGGCAAAAACACCACCCAAGTCTCCCACGAGCTTACCTAAGCACTTGAAAGGCACCACGATGTGGTCATGCCCTTTGCAAACCTTCTTCTCCCTCCTGCACCAATTCTTGATTTGAATTGGTTGGTTAGCTTCCACCACGTTTGTGATTTGGAGCTCGGGATACACCTGCAAGGAGAGGAAGAGAACATCCATTAAAAACAACGAAGATGAGTGTCCACTTTTGTCCAGTTTAAAACTGCAAAAACAGGCCTTGTTAGAACACACAGGTGAAAAATGACGTTTATAGCCAAAATCCAAAAACCTGTGTCGTTCTTAGGATAGTTTCGCCTCCGAGTTGTCAGTGGGACAAGCCCGGCCCCACTTCCCATCATCCATCTGTTTACATGCTAGCTTACAGCCCCTCACAACAACAACCTGACATTACCGATGCAATAAAAATGTTTAAAAACCCATATCAGAACTGACCAGCTATACAGTTTTGATCCACATTTGGATTCATCAGAATGAAGCGGAGCGGGAAGCTCATGGCTCGATGTCGTAGCTTCTATGTCACACCTACAAGCTTCTCAAACAGCATGTGCTCCTGATACACAACCATTTAAAACAATAAATACATGCAATTTTGAGCTTCATTTTATTTATATGTGTCCATTATCAGAAAAATTCCACAAGAAAATGTTAAAAACACCATTTTCACCATGGGGTAAGACTAACGGTCTTAACAAGATTTCTTTTCTTCGTCTGAGGTAGTATCTTGCTCAACCTGCATAGGTCCAATATTGCTCACCTGTTTTTTTTATTTTCTTGCTATGCCAATGTTAACTTGGGCTTGTGATCGGCTATAAGATAGCAGGAGAGTGTAAACAAAGGAATGCTGGGATTTTATCGTGGGCTTCCACTGCAAAAACTTTCGAGTTTTAACTTTCTTAAGAAAGTGAAAACTACTTTGTTTTACGAAAAAAAAAGTCTTATTTTCTGTCCCGGAAGAAAAGTAATTGTACCAAGAAAGTTTTTCAATAGCAATAGTTTCAACAGTTGAGAAAACACTAGTAACTGGAATCTTTGTCTTAAAATAATCTCGGTACGACCATTTTTCTTACCACATTGGTAGATTTTTGCTTAATTAAAGGAAATCTGCCAATGGAGTAAGAATGTTTGACTTATTTCTAAGGGGCCTGTGATTGCAGTTTTTGGCTAAAAACATTTAGATTAATAGATTTACAATAGATTAAAAAAATAGTTGGAGTGAGACTTGAAGAAAAAAAATGTTATTGTTAAGATTATATTGCTATTGAAAAACTTTCTAGATCAGATTACTTTTCTTGCAAGACATTTTTTCTTGAAACAAGTGTCTTTTTACTTTCCTAGGATTCTGTTTTTTCAAGGTAGGGAGCAATAAGTAGGGGTTCAACCCCCAAATGAATGCTTCATACCCTTTTAGGAACACATCTGCTCTTCAGACAAAAAACTAAAGGTTCACAATTTTTTTTCCAAATGCCAGCAAAATGTCATCAAGTAATTACAGCCGAGGCTCCGGATGAATGATGCTTTTGCACCATCACATCACAGCTAACACTTTAGAAAGCTTCTCTGCAAGCAGGCAGAAAAGTCAGGCAATTCTTTGCTGTACAAAAAACATTTTTTATCTTAGTGTTATCCAGGAGAGTCTGTAATCGAGGCACTGAACCACCCACCACGCTGTAAATGATGTCTGTCCTGGAAGAGCAGCTCGATCGCTTCCGTGAAGACACAACAGTGAAAGAAATTACTTTACCGACTCGTCACGAGCTAGACGTTCACACCGATACACCACACTGCAAACTATTTGATACTTGCAAAGATTTAAAACCTTGTTTTTCTTAGATATTCCAGATATGTCACCAGGTTGGAAGTTGTTTTAACTTCTCTACCTTAAAAAGGTTTTCTCAAAATTGGCACAGTTGAGCTAGGATCTAGAAACTGATAATAAAATGAGTTAAAATAATTTGAAATTCATTAAAAAAAACTCCACATAAACAATAGAATAACTTGATGGAAGATTCAAACTTAAATAACACGGTAATTCTTGGTTCCGTTTTCAGGACGGTATTCTACAGTTCAGTACTCTGGCATTCTATGCTATTATTTTGGAAAATAAAATTTAGATTTAAGAGTTTAGAATAAGTTGCAGTTTTAGATTTTATGAGGAATTTTAAGATGGGAAAACTTCAACGATTCTCATTTTGTTCACAACTTCACATCTAAGAATTATTAAAAAGATAATTTTTTTAACAAATTGGCAGATTTGACAAAACCAATTGAAATAACAAAAAAATATTTAAGAATGTTTGACTCATTTCTAGGAGTCTATTTTTGCAGATTTACAACCTCTTTTTTTTTTACCTGTTTTCACATATGTGGTAGTTAGGGGGGGGCATTTGTCTGCTCATCGTTATTTTCCATTTGATGTTTAAATAGCAGCAGTGGGATCTTACCATTGCACTGAAATGGCGTCAGACGGTCAGACTAGTTTATGCCGCCCGTCCTTTTCAGAAACGAAAGGTTTGGATTTTTGGCTCATTCTGTTTCAGTTTTCTAACTTCTCAGTTACTTGTTGTTTTCAAACTTGAGGTTGTGGTGTTGCCATGGTAACACCATGCTTTGGAGGACACTGGCTGCTTTGCTTTGTTTACATCACACAAGGGATTATTGTCTTTACACCAGAAAAAACAAACTGTAAACCTAAAAAAAATAAGAGTAAAATGTGAAGGACACTGAACTCCAGCTTTGACAGAATTTGTGCCTCACTTGTAAATCTGGTCATTCATGTACACTGACTACAGACCCAATCCAATCATCTTTTGATTTACCCACCTGACTGTTGGCGCAAAGCAAACCTGCCCCACTTCCCAACATCCATCTGTTTACACTCTCTCCCACTAGCTTTCAGCCCTTTACACCCCCAAACTAAAATTATTGGTGCAACAAAACGGTGAGCAATTCTGGAGCTCTATCCAGCCGTATAGTTTGGAGCCAGATGCAGCTCAGACGAGGAAAACAAAGATGGACATTTGGATCTATTTGACAACAAGCGGATGCATCAGAAGTTTGATCTTGGATCATCCCTGTAAACACCAGATGATGGTGCTGTTTCGTCTGTCTGACAGCAAAGCTGATTCTGCCGCATTATTTAATCAAAAACAACATTTCAAACTTTTATCTTGTTTATGTGCACTGTCACACGGGAGGTGACAGTGCAGTAAAACGGATTAGAATCTATATTTATTCCTGCTGTCATTCCTCTGTGATGTGACTAACTCTGACACCGGCTCTTGCGGTTCCTCCTTCTGTCCGGGGCCTTATCACTTGTGGCGCGGACATGCGTGGGCGCTGCTGTGACTCACCTCCTGACAGTACTGCAGCACGCCCTCTTTGGTTCTTATGCAGCTCTTGGTTCCGGACGGGTCGGGTTCCCAGCGGCCGGTCTGAATGTTGACATGCATGTTGAGCTTTCCACAGAACATAGCCACCTGTGGTTCGGCCACCGCAAAGCCCGTCCCCGCATTGGCAGCCAACGCCTGCAGAGAGACAAAGAAGAAGAAGAAAGAGGGTTGAGTTGCTGTAAATCCCTCCAAAGCCGGCAGACTTGAGTAACTCCCCACCTCGGGCCACATGAATCAGATTTGTCTCATGAGCTGCAACAGATTACTGTACATAATGTGATGGAATTACATCAGATTTTTGGGACTGCGGCTCAGAACTGCTGCAGTGCTGACAGAGCAGAGCAGTCCAGACAGGAGACTAATTAAATGGACCCAGGAAACGCTTGAAGAAGATGGTGATGAAGTGAGTGGTGGTCGGCTGGATTCGTGCCTCATAGAGCAGGACGTTCCTACTTAAAGGCTGAGCTTTGCAAGCACAAAACCCCGGGGACCCCCGTGTTTCCACAAAGGTACATCACATCTTCTTCAAGGTAAACAGTGAGGCCTCCTTCCACCACAAGTTAGGATTCTTGGAAATATTTAGGATAGTTTTTATCAAATCTCATCTCCTCCCTGCTCATCGCTCCACCCTTCAAATACGAGAGCTAATCTGGCATCTCAGCCCCGCTCTTATTTACTGAACTATGCGGCCCCTCCCACTGCAATCAGGAAGGATGCAGCCCGCTGCCCCCTCCCTTGCTCAGTGCAGTCCAAGGCCACATTCAAAGGCTTTCAAGTGACCAGCCCGCCGCCATAACTCAGGGTGGCGATGCGTTTCTGCATTCCAAGCCAGCCAAAACACCCCCCAGGGAGTCTGCAGACAGGAAGTGGAACCGATCCCCTTCTTGATTTCCATAATGTTATCAGACTAGGCAAACAGGCCGCAGCCTCAGAGACAGATCAAAGGAGTGAGCTGGGACTGTTGGACATATGTCCGACCGTCTGCTCGGCTCGCAGCCTGTAGGGGATGCAGACAGAGGTGTCCTCTGTAGCACCGAGCCAAGGACAAAACCGCTGAAGGGGGAGATGGACGAGGGTCTCGGTCTGATTCTGACGGAGGCTGCAGGACTGACAAAAACAAAGCAAATGCTGCGTAATCAGCAGCTGGAATCAAACCGAGCGTCCACGCCAACTCCAGCTTCCAATCAGACACAAGCAGACAAAGAAAACACATTTTAACCCACATTTTCACTCGCAGATGAAAGCAAACACGCCGTGAGCAGAATTCCTAAACCTCAGGAGGACTAGCGGTTGGAAATCCAGGCATTAAGAGATCTCATTAAGCAGCCTCGTTCGTCTGCCTGTCCTCTATTTGTGAGTCATTCTCAGGCTGTACGAGAGGCAGAGAGGTGGGGAGGAGACGGGGACGCGATTACATCAGGCAGGGCCATAATGGGGGCATTCACAACCTGGCAAAAACGACAATGTTAAGGAGCATGGTGCTGGTGCTGACCCCGCGGCCCGCTAAATCCCTCTTTGTCTCAGGACGTCCTCCATTCCTGAAGTGCAACAAAAGGAAGAGGCGAAGAGGAGGAAGTTAATGCCGCTGCCTTTGATCTGCAGTCATATGCTTGTTTAGCGGACGAGGAAAGAGCTGCACAGAGATGAGCACAAGAACTGGCAGGGGGGGAGGATGAAGAGAGTTGATCATTTACCGTTTTTTGATTCCAGACCTGGGGGTTCTGGGAAACCACAAACAGGACTGTGAGCACTCTCTAACCAGGAATGAGGTTTTTAGACCACACACAACCAGACCTTTGCAGCGCGGCTTTCATACGGCTCCAAAGTCCACAAGGAGGATTAAAACAATATAACTGGGACATTTCTTGGTGGTGCCAGTAACTCCGAGTTCTGGAGACATCTGAGGGAGTTTTTCCGGAGTTTTATTGACACCTCCCTAAAACGGTATTCTGTATTTTGCCTCAACACAACACCAAAAGAAAAAAAGTTCTTTGGCTTCAAATTGCAACCAGATGCACCTGATTTGGGCACAACTATAAAAGTAAACCAGCAATATAAACGGTAAAGCCTTAGCCACACAGCCCTGTACGGTGCTGCAGTTTTTTTTCCCGGGCCCATAGAAGGTTGTTGGGAGGAACGACTGCATCTTAAGGGGAGAGCAGTATGTCTACCTTTAAGGGACGTCAAAAAAATGGAGCATACGATTGTCGTGTGTGGAAAGTGTATTGTTAACTATTTGTAAGGTTATTGTACGTTACTTTTGACGTACAGGGGTTGCTATTGTACGGCGCCCTTATGCCACACTCTAGTTGTTAGTAAGGTGTCGGTACTGGCTCCTGACCGGCTGCGTGCAAATGCTGTATGCACAGGGTGTGAACGTGACACATAAGTTCTGTCTAATTTCTAACAGGTTGCGTGAACAGCACAACTGAGGCCCTTGAGCAGTCGGTAGGATTTGGGTGAGTTAAAAAATGTCAAATGTGTTTGACACGCTTGCATCTCTCCTACTTCACCCTTACTTATCCTTCCCTGTTGCATCAGTGTTCGCTTCGACCTGCCTCTTGGATTGAGCAGTCCGTGATCTTAATACTTCGTGCGAGCCCCACACGTTTGCCCGTTTTTTGCCCACAGACAGCCCGTATCCACGCATAAGGGCAGTTGGGACTAAGGCTAAACATGGAGGAAAATATTTTAGTTTGGATTCAACAAGGGAGCGTCTATATCGCCAATAACTGGAAACTCCGTTGTTTTCATATCGTTGGAGCTGGAAGTAAAGCGTTTTCAACGGGTGACACCAAACTCACCCGGTCCAGTTCTCAGACAGATCCCAATCAGACCCCTTAATGCCGAGTGCCAAACAGGGAGGCATTGAGACCCGTTTTTTGGGTCTTAGGTATGACTGGATCTATTTGTCTGCCAGTGGATGCATCAGAATGGAGCGGAGCAGGGAGCAAGTTGTATATCACACTTCCAAGCCTATCCCAACGCCATATTTTTCCGTCTGCTCTTGAATAATTAAATAAAATAATTGAATAAATAATTAAATAGGGACTTGAATATTTAAATACAATTTTAAGTTGAATTTTCTTTCTTTATTTAGATATATAGATATAAATATATATCTATATAAATCCTCCATCATAAATAAAATGCCACTAGACCACGCTAGAAACAGAATTTTCTTTTAACAGTTATAGTTTCTTGTACTTGAATATGACTCCTGTAACTGGCAGTAACTTTAAAAATCCCCTGTGGGCTGAATAAAACTAACTGCGCTTTAAACTGCTTTTTCTCAAATACTGTTTATTATTTACTGCTGACAATGGATGTCTTTTATCATTGTGTTTTTAGGACGTCTCTTTTCAAAGAAACAAAAAAACAAATGGTACGGTAGCCTTTAAGGATCACCTGTCCTCAAGTTTCTCATCAAGCAGCTGATTGTTTTGTGAGTTCTGATTTTAAATAAAACACCTCAATAAAGGCGTTCAATTAAAGTTTATTCAAAGATCTACAAGATAAGATTTGTTGGGATAAAATGCAGAAAAACAGACTAATAGGAAAGGTTAACTAATGATTCATCTTCTATCTACACATTCAGATCATTTCTATAAATATATTTTGATTTTAGGCTCAGTGTTGCTATGAGAAACGATTTTTGGAAAATTTGTCACCCCACCTCAAATGAGAGGCTCCTCTCCTCTCATTACTGACTCACAGTGAGATGTAATATCATGTGTGAGTGTGAACACCTGCTGCTCTGGAAAGGCTTATCAGCAGAGGGGGAGACAAAAGAGCTGGAAGCTGGGGAAAAGGGAGATGCAGGGAGATGAAGGAGAGCTCGGATAATTAAAAAAAAAGTGGGTAAACAGTTTTCCATGCAGTTCAATGAACGCTTGAATGCGGTTCCCAAATAAAAGCAGACGGCAGCGCCATGAACGACGGCGCGAGGAGCAGAGGCAGGCCGGCTGCCACAGATGCTCGTCAAAATGCTGCGTGGGATGCAGATCACTCGGCATGTTTTCACTCCGCGCTGCAAACAGTTATTCTGCTGCAGTCCCAGTCTGCCTCCGGCACACAAACATGTTTTTATTGGTCTGCTCTGTGGGGCCCAGAGCCAAATTTGGCCTCAAACACGCCGGGAATAATAGTTGTAGAGGAAAGTATGGAGCGCTGTTTGAAAACCACTGTCCTTTTAAGACATTACCTGGTAAAATATGAAGTGCAGGAAGATTCCGTCTTTTAGTTTCTCCTTTTTAATTGATTTTTGACTCTTTTTCAGCTTTTGCTTTTGCTGGAACTTTCTTCACTTGCTGAGAGTGATTAACTGAGTCAAGTGGAAGCGAGAGCCTTAACGAGAAAAGGCTGCACGCGCCGCAGCAGCACTGAAAGAACGACTAATCACAAAAAACTAGAGCAAATTAAGGCTTTGCAGTGATGGATAATTCAGCTCGGGCAATTTCCAAGCCTGTGGTGGATGTTTTATCGCAGCTTGACAACAGAAGGCAGAAAATGGCTTTCATTAAAAGTTCTGAAAATAAGGAAGTGAAGCCTGACATCTGAAACAACGCTGACAAGAATACAGAGCTACGGGAGTAAATAACAGGCAAACAAAAAAACAGACAGCTGGGATTTTCTTTAATTGGGTTTGGAGAAACCTGGATAGGTCGGGGTCGGCTGGCTCACCACAAAGCACCTGGGTAGAGTTCAAAGGAGCTAACCGGGTCATTTGTGATTCCAGGTGGACCTGTTGGTACAGCAGTGGACAGTGACAAAGCAGAAACATAAAAGCATGACAGGGCAGGCTCTGATGAGCACAAAGACGCAGGTGAGACCTGCACATCAGCCAAAACAAACCCAGGACTTCATTTTCTCTGCTGCCAGGCGAGCTCATGAACACAGCGGTGCCTGCTTGATATTTTTGACACGTTTTGGTCCATTGCCCGTGTTGCATATAAAAACAGCCACACTGCAATCAGCTCCAGTGTCGGCCGGTCTAATTTAGCCGAAGTGGTTCTTCCTTTTAAAGCCGCTAAATCACCAGCCTGACTCTAATATTCCATCGAGCGCTTTGCCTGTAGTGACATGAAGCCAAAATTCCAATTTTCTGACTGATTTAAAAAAAATCCTTGAAAAAAAGAGTAACTCCGCCTCCCTGATGTTCCAAACAGGAAGTGCTCACTGGCTCCAAGAAGCCAGATTCCATCGACTTCTATTGAGAAATAACTAATGTGCCAATCCCAGTTTCAGCTCAGTTTTTGCCTAAATTCTATGGGTGTTAAGAAGTAATCCAGGCATAGATCTACAGCAAAACACATTCAAATTAAATCAAATTCATAAAATTGTCAATTGAAAACAGTGACAAAAGCAGAAACAAAATCGAGAGGGAATCACAGAAATTCCTTTTTTTTTTCCAAATACTTCTCGTTGATGCACTTCTGCCTTTTTCAACAGTTGTCCAAATGATTTGTTCTAAAATCGTTTTGATTTCTTAATTCAGTTTTCTGAAACCACAAAATGTCTCCTTTGGTTTTTAGTAAAGTGTTTTGTAGTTTTACTATTGTTTTCAACAAGCACGGATTGCGCACGAGTAACAGTCTGGCGATACGATGCGTATCTCAATATGATATATCCAAAGACTGCAGTAGAGGCCATATTTTACAACTGACTTACGGACAGACTGGGTTATTTTTGTTGCACGTGAGTATTTGACGGGAATAGCTTGTGCACGGATCGGTTGAGACCTGCAGTTATCTGGATGTTTCGCGCCGGTTGATTTTCTCTGTAAATCCCAGGCGCCTCTCGTCTCACGTTCTCGTTCTCGGCTCAGAGCAGTGTTCACATTTTAATTCTACTCCTTTAGATGGAATTACTATCATTAATAGACAAAGAGGAGAAATCCCAGACTTGAAATGTCTTCGCCAGCCTCTGAAATTGCTTCTTTTATAACTACCTTCAGGGTAGCATGTGGTTTTTATTTTACTGCATCTGGTGACGGTTGCCTCATTCAGTGAACGTTAGGCTGCCCTATGATTCATGTCCTCTATAAAGAATACAACCAAAAGTGCTGATCAATATCTCTGCAGCTGCTCAGACCTGTCATTGTGTCAAAACATGAAAAGATCCACATGAAAGACAGACATTTGCAGGCGCCGACAGCAGCGCAGCGGGATGCGCAGTCAACCCAGAGGAGCAAGAACAATCATTTATGCCTCAAACCCATTTTCATATTTGGTTTTATCAACACAACAGAAAACCATAAACCCGACAAAGATCTGTTCAAGCAAAGAAAAGCAAAAGAAAATTCCAGTTTTGCTTTTTTAGATTAAGACTATGATGTTTGCCTGAACTGACAGTTTTGGAGCCATGAAAAGGCATAACGAGGCCTGCTAAACAAAGATAAAGCTGGAACGCTCCAAAAAGTTAGAAAATGTTCCGTTTGAAAACAATACTAAGGTACATGAAGGGAATAGTTAAGCAACGTTTGTTTACCCATCGCCTAAAATGGGGTTTCACTGACTGATGAGGGAAACTTTAATGATACAGCTTATGTCTTTGAAGGAACTGGAATGCAATTTTGAAGAGAGACAAAACAGCAATTAGTAAAGAACACTCATTAAAATAAAACTTTTCTTCCATATTTTTGTGTACTTCCTTTTTATCCCTGAGTCAAATGCACCTGTACAGGGCTTGACCCGTACGGGTGCTGCGGGTTTTCAGATTGTCCATTGTCGATTTCAAGTCCCTAATAGGTCAAAGTTCAACGTGGTTTAACTTTCATCCTGCGCTCATTCCATAGGAGGCTCTCACAAACTATGCACGGATTGTCTGATTTATTCATCTCTAACAGTCAGGCTGCACAAATGGATTGCGCACTTATGGAACAGCACTAATGGACCCCTTGTGCAGGTTTCGGGGGGATGGAAAAGATAAAAACCTACTTCGACCCTACGTACCCTTTTTCGTTGTATAAGCGTTCCCTACAACCATAGACACCCATAGAAAAATGTGCATTTTTGCTTTATGGGCTCACCAAGCAGTCTACAATTTTAAAATTTAGTGAGGGTCACTTGTTTGTCCATTGTCACTCGTAAGGCCAGCATTAAGGGACAATAAACGGATTGGCTCCGTTTTCGCACCAAGCAAATGATATTCAATGACATCTGTCTCATCAAACAAAACATATTTATTTTGGCATTTACTCGTGTGTGTGACAAAAATACCAAACTGTAATTGGAACAAGTCTATTCCTGCACAAACATCTCATCAGAAAACACCCAGCAGAGGTCACGCTGGTGACATTCCCAACTGACCAAACACGCACCCCCACCTGGCTGAGGAGCAGGCAGTAAAAACAGAACAATACGGACGATGGTTTCGTGTTCTTTGAGTCGGACTCAAAGGGCAACCCGTTGACTGCAATGCAAATGAGCTGCCGGGTCTGCTGGAAACGGCCTTTTGTCTCGTCCATCTGAAGAGGCTTCTCTGTAATGCAGCGATTCCAAACTCACAGCAGGAAAAAATGTGGCTGCAGTTCAAGAACGCCAGATTCCCATAAATACTGGTTCTGCCTGAACCTCAGCATGGGAAGTCCTCCCTACCCTTGCACAAAAACACAAGACAGTGTCCGCTTCCTTTTTACGAAGCAGTCAGTTGAAACAAAGGGGAAGCATGAAGCTAGATATGCAAATAACCCCTTGATGTGTGGCTAAAGAAAGATTCTCCTCAGAGAGTTGGGGGCTTGTTTCCGATCATTGGCGATCACCTCTGCTCACCTCATTAACGTCGCAGCCAGACTGGAACAGACGGGAAAGAAACATCTGTTTCTTTTGCTGTCATCGCTTTATGTGAAACTCAAAGAAAGGCTGCTGGTTCTAGGCCCAATTTGAGGCTTTTTTTTAAAAGACTTTCAGCAAAAAATAAAATAAATAAATCTTAACGAGCATTTACTTTTAATAGAAACCAAAAATGTGCTCTGGTTTAATGAATTCGGTCATTTTAATGATCAAAGACGTACAAGACCTGAACAATATTAAAGATGCAATGGACTGGAGGCCCACCCCATAACCCCTTTTACCTGCCCTCACTGACTTAGCGGCTGCTCCAGGCCCTTCACGCTCGTCTCTGCTCGCCTGGTCAGAGCAGCATGGGTCAAATTCACAAAAACCTTTTATTTTTTTTTAAGTGGCAGCTTTTCTGCAGGTTTATATTCATAGCAACCGTTTTAGGTTTTGATCACCTGGGGGTGACAAACAAATCTAAGTACATTTAATAAGAATTGGCAAAAGTAAACTTTTGGATTTCCTTAGCAACGGAGGTTATTGTTAGCTACGACCACATTTCTAATATAGTCACATCGTATGTCATTTTCACAATATTCTAGAAAAGAAATGTGCAAGCAGCTGAGGAGCGCCACTTCCCGAAGCTCGCCACGCTAACACCGTTCACAATCTACAACTTCTAAAAAGAACAGTTTTTTCCCCAAGTAGCTTCCATAAGATGCTCGAGGAGTTAGGATGCGATAGATCATTAGAAGAAGTTACTAAATGTGATTTTGTTTTTCTAAATTTAAGACCTCTTCAAAGGTCCTGTGGTCCTTTGGGTGTCCCCAAAGTCTGTTTTGGTTTTGTTGAAGAATTTTGAAAAAACACGTTTTTAAGCCCCAATAGAGATTTTGGCCCCATTCATTTTTCACCCGCTGTGATGTCATCATTTTTTGCAGGTAGGGGGCGTTGGCTATGCCCAAAACTCATTTTCACCGGGTACTAGACGCCTGCAAACGTTTGTGACTTTTTTAAGCATATGGCAGGGACACATTTTTGCAGTAAGAAAGAGGAATTGCAAAATCAATCATTAATTGTGTCTTAATCCTCCTTGAAGTTAAAAAACAAACTGCATTGAGTTGCTGCTAAAACCAGGCTTAAAATAATTGAAACATAATTTGTGGTTGGCCCCTTTACCAGTTGCTAAAAGGTTCAGGGAAACCAGGTGACAGCCGCCGATTGCTGTGAACCTCCAGCTGGGAGGTTTGCCGGTTAGAAGCCGCTGTGAGCGAACTTCCTGCCTGAGTGTCGCAGGGAGATAATATGGCCTCTCTTTCTGGCTCACGGCAAACGATGACTTGTTCAAACAGCCCATCGCTATGGAAACCGTCTACAAAAGCATCCTAGCTATTCACACAGTGAACCATGGAGAGAAAAGAGGGATGAGGGGAGGAGGAAAAAAAATGGAGGATGGAAGGAGGAGGCGGCAGCTACCGGGGGAAGGAGAGAATCACAAAAGAGGAAAGGAGGGAACGAGGTTATGAGAATCACTGCTGAAGCGAACGGCAGCGAGGGGGGAACACTCTGCAGCAGCCGGCCCCGTTTGCTCCACGCAGCATCATTACGTGCACACACGTGAAAATGACCATCGGGGCCGCTGATTTGCGCCTGTTCCTGCTGACACACACACACGGCACACAAAGCCATTTCTGTCCTCCCAGAACAAAAAGCCGTGGCCATCGCCATGGCAGTGAGCATCAGCGTGTTCAGCAATGTCACTCCCCATTACCAGAAGACACTGCTGCTGCCTGCTCATGAAAAATGTAACAGACAGTAAGCCACGGCTCGAGTTTTGGAAGGATCCGTGGATATTACTTCATCTCCAACTAACGATAAGTGTTCACCGGGCATGTTAGGGCAAGTTAGTGCCACCAGTTCAGTAGGCGGGAATACGTGCAGCCAATGTGTGCAGCGTTATGACATAGTTCATGTTTTGGAGCACAGGGTTGCCAGATCTGAGAGGTTTTGTTGTAGACTGTGTGAGCAAACAAACACAAAGCAGCTGGAATGGTACAAGATCAGATGAAATTTAACTGGAAGGTGCAACAACCAAGAAACCATGAAGCAACAATCTAAACTTTGGTTAGTTTTTGAAACATCAGTTTTTCAGTAAACAAGTTTTTCTTTTTTTACATTTAGTAGTTTTAAAGGAAATAAGTTGTTTTTCCTTCTTCTAAGTAAAGTTTTTTACTTTACCTTTGACATTGCAGCTGTACAACTATACATGAATGGAGACACAGAAGTGAGCACAAATGAGTGAAATTCATAGATGCGTCTGGAATGCTACCTAGATGTATTAAAATGCTTTGACGTCTTTGATTGATCAGAATGGCAGAAGGCTCAAGAAGTGTCATTTCTGGCTGGATTTAGGGTTGTTTCTTGTTTGCCATGAGGATTTATTCCAGGCTGCAGTGGATACAGTTAAGTTACACCTGACAGAAACCCAACTATAGATGTTTTCTTTGTTGTGCTTTCAAGCATCGGACATGTTTGAGAAGAAACACGAAACAACACCGGATTTGCTCAATGTGTGTGTGGCTGGGGAATGTGTTTTTTAAAATCAATATTCCAAGTTTATTTTGAATAAATAAAAGACAAATACAAATACAAACAACCTGAAGGTGTAGTGTAGCAGGAGCTGCAGGTATTATCATTCTAACCCTTTAGGCTGGTAAATGCTTAAAAAAAAGGGAAGAATGAGTCATAGAATGATGAAAGAAAGCCATACAATTATGAGATTTAGTTGTAAAATGAAATGGAATAAAAGTCATAAAATTCCAAGAAAAATCTTAAAATTTTACAAGAACAAAGCCATACAATTTTGAGAATACATTTGTAAAATTATGGGAAAATGTTGGAAAAATCATGTGGAAAAGGTAAAAAAAAATGTTACAAAAATACATTATTTGGAAAAAGAAAAAGTTATGCTTTTGCAAAAATTAAATAACAATTTCATTTAAAAGAAAAGTAGTGCATTTACAAAAAAGCGAGATTCTTGAGCAGCATGAATGCACTTTGGCTTAAGGATGAGAAAACAGAATCTGTTCACAACAGAAAGAACTAAATGCTAAATGCTGTAAGAAAAAAATGTATAAAATGATTAATAAAACATGTTTTTAAATAAACACTTACATGATTTCTGAAATTATGTGAATTGTAAGAGATATAGAAGTTGTCCTACATCTAAAAAAAACATCCAGTGTTTCCAACTCTGATAATGAGTCATAAAAATCAATTTTTAACTTAAAGACATTTAAAATAAATTTTTCAAAAAACAATTTTTTCTATGATCAATGTAGAAATGTTTCTACAAATGTATAACAATTCTTTAGATTTTTCATCAGGAGTTAAATACACATTTTTGTTATAATCTTTTTTATAATTTCCAAACAATCTTTAACAATCTAAAACATACCAGAAGGTTGGAACAATTTCTTTCTTCTTAGCCTCAATCTTGTCATATCTCCTGTTAAAGATTACAAACAGCCCTGCAGGACTCCAATAACCTCCAATACTCTGCAAAAATGATTCAAGACTAAATGAATTAGTTGGACTGTTGAGGAAAGCTGGACGACACTGGAAAAAACTGGCTTCAGGAAATTCAGATGGATTTAGGAGAGACAGTGCATGTGTGTGCACGCAAGCCACATCTGACAAGCTCATCAGACTTCACTTCTATCAGGAGAAAACTGTTGGGGGGCAGCATTCTCTTTTACTTCACCATTCCTTACATCAGACAGCTCGTTATGGTTACCTAGTAATTATCGTGCGTTTGTTTTAACTGACTGGAGAGCTAAAAGCTTGTAAAGGCAGGGAAACACTGAGATGTTGGGCTGCGCGCAGAGAAAAGCTCTGTTAATTAGAGCAAAGTGCTTTTTCTCCCTCTTTTCATTGCAGAGGAGGACCGTCTGGGCTATTTATAAGCAGCTTCGGTGGACAAGCAGGGTCTTTACTTGCAGAATGATTAGTTATAAACACTTATGCTGAACAAAGACAGAGACATTTGCTTGATTGGAAGCAGAATTTATCTCGCAAGTATATCAGTAAAAGTCAGTTTTTTTGGATTTGTAAAAAGTGTCATCTTTTCAAGAGCAAAATAAATAACCATCATAAGGAACCAGGAGACGTTAGCATGAGTTCACTGGAGGTTATTTCTGCTGTTTTTACTTTTGTTGCAAGAAAGAGATTCAAAGAGTTTCGGAGCAGCGACAGGAAATTCAGATTATTTCGTATTTGCAATTGTCTTTTTATTTCGTCTCACTTGATGGAGGACCGAGATATGTGTGGTGCAAGAGAAGACAACAAACAACCTGAGCTGCACTAAACTCTCACATGCAGGAAATAAATATATGATAAATCAATAATAATAATAAATAAATATATAAACAATAGAATTTGGAAAATAAAGTTGCAAAACTAAAAAATTGGTAAAATAAAGAGAAATCCAAATTTTATGAGAGCAAAGTCATTAAGTTATAAGATTTTTTTTACATTTTATTTTTTTTTTAAGTTTGAATTTTACAAGAATAAAGTTGTACAATAATGAGAATAAAGTTGTAAGATTTTGAGAAAAGTCAAAATTTTACAAAAATAAAGTAGATTTATGAGAACAAGATAAGTATTATTATCATGAAAAAGTCTCAATTTTACAAGGAAAAAGTTGAACAAATAAGAGAATTTTGAGAAAAAAACGTAAAGTATGAGGAAAAAAAAGTCTAAATTCTTTGAGAATAAAGTTGTACGATTATGAATAAAAGTAAAAATGTAATGAGAGTAAAGTTGTACGATAAGAATAAAATCCTAAAATTATGAGAAAAAGTCAAACGTTTGACAAAAATATTATGTGAATTTCTGATTTTAAAAGTCGTGTTTTTATTAAAGGTCGTGCTTTTTCAAAACAGTAATAAAAACAAAAAGATATAATATCCTGAAAATAAAGTAGTATATACTTACAAAAAAAACAAAGTATTGAGATTCTTTATCAGTGTGAAGTCCCTTTGATTGAAATGTTCGATTGTCTTTGTTGAAAAGTATGACTATTTCCTTATAAAATTACAACTTTTTGAAGCATAAATGTACGACTTTATTCTTGTTAAATTTTGACCTATAGTTTCACGACTTTTCTCAAATACTTTTTTATTTTTCTTCTCTCGTGGAGACCCTAATACACCATCATACTAAGATTCCAGATCTATAATCAGTCTCACATTTTCGGGTCCATTATCTTCCTTTCTTTGTCCCTAAAGATTTGGATTTTTCCAAATATGACAGAAAGCTGTAGTCAATTTATTTCACCCCAATAGATTTTTTTTTATAACATTTGACTCTGAGAAAGACAGATGGGGGTTTTATGAGATTAGCAGCTGCAGAAGTGAGCCCTGAAGAGGTTTTGTGTGTTTGAGAGCTTAGAGGAGATTTGGGTGGAAAATGATGGAAGCACTACCCGCAGAAGGAGGTGGAATAACCTGCTTATGAGGAATTTTAGGTAATTTCAGTCAAATTAGGAATATAAAATCAAGCCAGTATCCAGTACAATGGTATGCAGTCAGAACAGGCTTTCTCAAAGGTGGATTCAGATCTGTGGTGAACCTTTAAAAGGTTTATATAATTGTTTTTGTATTTCTCTTATTAGTTTATTAATCCCTTACTTAAATATAATTTTGCATTTATTTAACATATTAGATTGAAAACAGAAATCACTAATGAACCATGCTTACAGTTTTACAGCAAAATGAATCAACTAAACTACAGCGGAGGCACACCAGCAAACACGGAGTTCCTTATAGACTTTATAGGGAGGAGCTTTAAGCTTTTGGCTCCTCCTCCTTTACCTTTTGTGCAAACTTTTGTTTTTATGAGAAAAACCAACACTGCTTATTAGTGTTAAGTAAGACGCCTCTTTAAAGTTTGAGATGAAGAATGAAAAATATGATCTAAATGGGAACAAACAGACACACATGTGGAAATATTTTCCATCACTGGTGACCAGAGATGTGGACTTGGACTTAAGTCTCACATACAGAGACTTGAGACGCGATCTCAAAGACATTAGATTTGAGGTTTGGGACTTGTGTAAACAATGTTCATCCGTTTATTCTTATTTTTTTTTAGTTCCAGGACATTACTGTCAGGTTTAAAAATAAAAGTCTCTTATAATAAAAATCTTGCTTTGAGAATGTAGAAACACAAACTCCTTTTTTGTGTTTAATATAAAAAATATGTGTGTTTAATACGTTAATACGTGTTTTCCTGTCTTCTCTTTTGGCATTAATTTCCCTAGAAAAGGAAATTAAACATGTTTGCATTGACTGTATTTGAGAACTGGACTGAGTGTCCCAGTCACTTTTGCATTCCAAACAGGAAGTACCTGATGATTTCTGTAGTTCAAGTTATTCAACTTGTAAACTGACCAACTAGATGCCTCAAGGTGGTCTCATGTCCAACATTCCAAAAGTCTGATTGACAGATTTTGTGTAGCCCGTTTTCTACAAGTAGGGGTGTGGCCTAACACTTCTGCTTGATAAGAGTAGTTGCCATAGATATGTTGACTCAACCCAATTTGGACCAAACACTGCTTACTGGCAACGTCTGGTTCCATCACGGCGGCGTCCACATCCCAAAGAAATGACAACTGAATGGACTTCATTCGGTTGGAGCTGGAACTAAACCGTTTTCAATGGGAGACGTCACACTCACTCGGTCCAGTTCTCATATACAGTCAACGAATGTCTGGTTTTTATGCAAGTTACTTTGATGCTTCAAGTGTTAAAGAATAAAAACTCCTGATTATGTTCCAAACTCTGACTTTTGAAAGACAGTTTTTGAGTTTTAAAGGGAGACAGCAGAGACAGAGAGAAGATTTAAGATCAACTCAGGAGTTGTGTTTAACGTCATTCAACTTACTGTCAATGTTTTGGTTTTCTGAGCGTGTTTTGTTCTTTGTTTTTGGGACAAACTTGTTTGCATCCAAGAGAATTATGTGTCAGCTGGATGACTTGACCTCATTCCTGACTTATTGGTCAGCCAGTGCTGACAAAGAAAAGGACATAAGGATGTTCCTTTGGCAGAAAGAAACATTTTCTAATCAAAGGTTGTTGTTTTGGGGGGTGAAATAAATTAGCGAATTTGTTGTTGAAAAAAAAGACAGAACCCCTTCACTGTTGTAAAGTCCAACCCGGTAACCAAAGTGCAGAAGCGGCACCTGCGCGAACAGGTGAGACTCCTTATTACCGGACGAAGGTCATCTTCTCCCGTTCTCCACCCTCTGCACATTTTCCCTGCGTGTCTGACAGAAACACGGATCTGCAAACCCGTGAACATGCACGAACATCAGAATCCGTCTTTTATCCTTCTTCCTTCCTGACAGCAGACGCCATTTCAAACGCCATGATTTCACACAGGACGGATGAGCCCCCTCCTCTGAGGCAGCCTGGAGAGTCTTTTACAGCAATCATAAACGTGTCTGTGGTCGTCCCTCCACGCCAGACAGCCAGGAGACAGAAGGGAGCAGAACCGGTTTGTTCCTCTGCAGGTGGAGCTGCTCAGAGTTTATGCAGAGAAATTTGGGGCGTTGAGTTTTTAATAAACAGCAAGAAAATGACTGTTATGGGTGTCTTCTATTTATTTACTCATTTTGGGTCTATTTTCTCCAGACTTTCTGGGTTCTAAATGTATTCAGTGACTAAGAGTAGTTCAAACTGAAGAGCTAAGGTGCGGTAGCTGGATTTAAGAAAAAAACAAGAACATAATAATAACCACTAAAACCTATTTGAACAGTTTGACCACTTAACATTAAAGAATATCAAAAAAGAAGCCATAACATATTAAATTACCAGTTATTTTGAGGAAACTGTCTATTTCCATGACAAGAAGTTATTTGATTTGTAAAAACTGGTTTTGTACGAATTTTATAATCAAATTTAGTCTGAATTAAACCCTGCTTAGACACATATCCCAAAATGCCACCGTGTGGCGACCTAAAAGCAGGTTTTTCAGCAAATTCGACAGGTGGAAGTGGAGGTTTAAGGCAAAAAGGTAACATTCCGACATTAGTCAGTGGTCACTCTGGCACATTTGGAGTCACGCCGTAGCGGGCCAGTGACAGGAGGGTGACAGGAAGGCAACAGCGCCATAGTTGAAGGGTCTCCAAGGTCATCTGATGGTCTGCCATTTTCAGACTGCCACCATGCTGCCATCCCACTGCCACCTTCTGATTGTTAGAAACCCTACAGTAGCAGCGGGGGCACAATGAGGGCTGTAGAGATGGGCCGGTTGATGACCAGTCGTCAATCTGGCGATTAAGTTGTGATAAACTTCATGTTCTTATCATTATTGGTGTTGTACTTTGGGTTTGTTAGAAATAACTGCTTATAAATAAACTTCTGCAAACTAATCTGGTTTGAAAAAATTTAAACAAGAAAACACGTTTTTAAAATCATTTTCAGACAGTAAAGTAATCAGTATAGTAAGAAATACATAACAATAATAAAATGTGTTTACCTAATTCATAAAAACAATAATTTTATGTAAAAATGAAATATTAAAATGAAGTTTGCCGCAAAAACTTAAAACCTGCATTTGGTAGCCATGTAATCTTGAATTGGGACAATAAATTCAAACATTAAAAGACAATTTAACACAAGTATTACTTTAAAATCTATGTTTGTTGTCAAAAAAAAAAAACAGCATTGTAGAACAATATTGAAATGTTTTATTCTTTCTCCTGGTAATTTAAAATGCATTTGGGTCATACAAGTTAAAAATGCCTTTGACACAGAAAATGTTTTAAAATATTTATTACATGATGCATTTTTGTCCAATTCATAACTCAATACAAACTGTGACAGTTCTGTTTTTTATCAGTAATTTTGTTTTATTTACAAGAACTAAAAATAAACTGAAAGCAAATAATATTCAGCTTCTTTTCTAAACTTTTTTTTTAAATTCTAATCTTAAAATGTATTTTGAAAATTGTCCATTCAGTTACAAAACACATTTAGCAATAAACACATTTTGTACTTTTTGGAAATGTTGCAGTGCAATGACCCAAATGAATTCTATTGTCAGCTTCAAATGAGTTAGGGTTTGAATAAAAGACCAAAAACCCAAGGCATCATGAAATACTATTAATTAACATTTTTATAATGAACAAATAAACATGTTTTCATGAATGTAATCAACTAAATAGAACATTATTTTGTCACTTTTATACACAATTGATTCTAGACAGATTTGAATTTACAAAATGAGTTACTATTTCGATTGTGCTTTCAGGAGGACAAGCAAACTTGCTCGACACCCATCAGTTCGATTTGCATTTAGACAAAGCAGGTCATCTCTCATGTGAGTCAGTATGCAAACAGCCAAAGTGGAGTAAAAGGTCACTTCACCTTCTGTTTGCAGAGTTCTCCTTTCACAAAGTTTTCATTCATCTGAGACACATCCGGAGATGTTGTAAGAGGCCCGTGAATATTAAGCAATAAATCAGGGATTCACTGAATCATTGCTGTAATGATCCCTCATGACAAATCTGCTGCTCCTCTGTGTTTCCTGGTAATAAAACAGCAACAAGCTGTCAGAGCGTGAAGCTTAAAGAGGGAAATAAAGACGCTGCAAGATGCTATAAATCCTTGCCTAATACCTGCAATACTCGCTGAGGCGTTTATTGAATTTAATTTGGGAAATTATCACAAAAACTTCACAAAAAACAAATCTGGTGAGTGAGAGTTGGGTGTGTTTGTGTGCAGCAGAGATGAAGACATAATTATGGCTAAGACTTCACCCAACCGCTTGTTGTTTGGCAACGCCGAGTAGGTGCATTATTGCATAAATAAGAAGCTGCAGTTTAAACTACTTATTTCCGGGGGAAGATAATTGCTTTTCGTTTTGGCGGTAATAACTGTGATTACAGACGTGGTCCATTTTCTGGCTTTATGGGTTTTGCAGCCTCTGTCAGGGAAAGCTCTCTCCCACTAAAAGCTCTCGGCGTGAGCGATTCCTCCAATCCTCCATCTCTCCCTTTCATCTCTACCCCACTTTAGGCGCTCCACGCCCCCGACACAGACCCGTCTCCACCTGGCTCCTGGTCTCTCTGTCAGCCAGGCTCACTTGGCCTGATCCATGTGAGCCGGCGACCCCTCTCAGCCCTCTCTATCCAGGCTTATGGTGCACGTGGTGTGTAGCGGATTAAGGCCCCACGTCCCTGTGCCAGATGTTTATGTCTGGAATAGATGGAAGGAGCAGCCTCACCTCTAAGACAAACAAAGCTTTCAGCCTTGACGGGATTTAGCGTTTATGTTCGAGCAGAGCGGCGTGAAATGGTCGGAAACACGCCGGTTTTGTGCACACCACGACTTTGTTCTTAAAAACCTACTCCAATGAAAATGGTGGTTTTAACATGTTCTTCTGGCACTTTTTTGATGATAAAGGACAAGTATTAAGAGAATGAAGCTCAGAATTGCAGTTCTGAGTACTGTATTTCCTCGCTCTACAGGGCGCACTGTCAATAAATGGTCTATTTTTGAGCTTTTGTCACAACCAAGTACACCGAACTAAAAGGCGCATTACAAGAGAGTCAGGAGTAAGTCTGTCGGTCAGACTTTTTGAATTGCTTTCATAGTAGCTCTATGACTTGTTTGTAACACGCTTAACGTTCACCACGTTATAAACGTCAGCTTATTTACAATCCCTGTAACTCCCAACCTTATTTGCAACATGTAGAAATGACACTGATATCACTAAAACAAACGAGGAGCTCATCACTGCAGCTCATCACTGGACCAACCGGATTCTTCAGGACTACAACATTTCAGCAAATTGTATCTTGTTTTAAACAATGTTCCTGTGTTTTTTTATTGAGGGCAGGTTTTCCGTTGCACTCCCAACTTTAATTTTTTTTTATTTTTTATTTTTTGGGGGGTGTATTCAGGAGTGCAGCTCTCCAGTCGTGTAATCTCTCCTGCTGAGGAGAAGATTTGGAAGAAATGACCCGGGTTCGCTCCACCCTCTCATCCGTGTTATGTCCGGAAAACACTTTGCTGCAGCGGCCCTTCCCTCCTTCCTCCCTTCCTTCCTTTCTTCCTTCCTTGCTTTCTTTAATCACTCTTTGGCTTTTTCATTTTCCTGGATGACTGTGCGCTCATCAGCATGCAGCACCATGCAGCTGCTCCCCAGGACCGAGCGGGCTGGCTCGCTGGCTGGCAGACAGACAGGCTGACTTGTCAATAAAGGAGCCTCGGTAACAGGGCGCCTCGGCCAGGGCCTCCAGCCCTGTCGCTGACATCTCTCTCAGCGCCCTGAACTCCCCCTCAGTTAATGAGCGTGGGCTTGTTGAGTAAGCAAAAGACAAATGAGACAGTAAGGAGGCAAAGGTGAAGAAGGGAGGAACGTACGCCGAGAGGAGAGGAGCAAAACGACAGTTTTAGAGGCAAGTTTGGTGCTGCAGACCGGGTGTGAACGGCAGTAGCTGTGGGTGGCGCACGGTGTGAGGTGACATTGAGAGCATGCAGTTTCAAGGACAACATGGACATATCACATCGGGCTGCTACAAGGCCCACATGGAGCCGTGTGCAGGAGGAAGGAGGAGCTGAAGGACACGGAGGGAGGATTCCAAGTTCTCCAAATGTGGGGAATGGCAGCAAACAGACTAGGTTTGAAAGCATTTGAAGGAGAAAGCTATCGACCTCAGTGGTTTTTACGCCAGACCTTCCTCTAATATGCTTGGAGTCAGCATCAGAAAACAGCAGCGAGCAGCATCTTGCAGATGATCCTGCGCCATCTCGCCTGATTTGCATAAATATTCTTGATGGGCATGTGAATGTGCTGCTAAAGGAGGAACTTCTCCCCACAGGGGCACACTGATCTGCCTAATCTTTCTGGGACTTATGGCTCTGCTGTGGAAACACATATCCTGATGCACTGGAGGAACACATAGTTAGTAGAAAATTCCCCAGAAGGATGGTGGGGTTTTAAAAGTGATGCTTGTGCAAAATTGTGGGATAAAACATAAAAATGGCTGAGTTTGAAGTTTATAATTATTGATTTTCTATCAACAGTCTTACTTGATTGGATTGAAAGTAATCTACCTGATTACCTGGGGAACCACGCTGTTCAAACACCAGTCGTAATCCAAGCGCAGGCTTTGAACGGAGGCTTCCCAAACACTGACAAATAAAAAGTATAAACTGCAGAATTTATGGATTTATGCTCAGTTATAATCAGAGCAAAGTGCTGTAGTGGTCAGCACACTCGCCTCACAGTGGGCAGGCCCTGGTTCTCCCCGGTGCATGCCTGGGTTTTCTCCAGGATCTGCCTCTCGCAGTCCAAATTGAGCTTCAAAGGTTCATTGGTAAATCTAAATCAGCTGTACTGGACTCCAAGCCTCAAAGAGCCTGCATCCTGCTGGTTTGGCAGAAACCAAACACTGTTTGTTGCTGATTTCCTGGATCAGGTGTGATTTGCCACTAAGAAGATATAATGGCAGGTTAGCTGGAAAAAAAGCAGGACACTAGCCCTTGAAGCCTGGAGTTTGACAGCTGTTCAACGTTGTCTTTACAGGTAAATGTGAGTGTTTGTGGTCGTTTGTCTCTGTGTTGCCCCGCCTTCACCTTCCAGTAGCTGGGATAGGCTCCAGCAACCCTTAACAGAAATATTAAGGATCAAAATGGTCACCATAGGCTTACTGGATGTAAACAGAGTAGAAAGGAAACAACCGATGAGCGGCGGACAAACGAGTAGCAACAATGAGACACAGCAACTCATTAAAATGTGGTCAGATGAATGCAGGCTCATTAAAACAACTTTTAACTTGGTACGCATTGCTTCTCACGCCGCTTTCCCGACAATCTATGCGTCATAAACACTTATCAGCGTAGCTTCTAAGTCGTCGTCTCCTCAGTAACCCTCGTAATTCCTGACCAAGGACTGAAATGATCTTTAGTCATGTGGTTTTGCCCACAAGCTTTGGTTCAAAACGAAAATGTCTGGTTAAAGACCAAACGCGAAGTTCAAGTCTCAATCCAGACCAAACTAAGTGGACTCAGTCCGGATGAACACCATAAAGTTTGTGGAACCAGTCAAGTGTGGAACACAGACAGATGTGTTAGAACCAAATGATAGATGTGATGACATAATAATACAGCCTGTAGCCCATCGTCACACATGAACATAACAAGAGCTTTGAGGAGATTCAAGGGTCAACAATCCAAAAAAAACAACTTCTGATGGAAATATCCAAACTGAGTGTAGCAGCAGGTGTCCTACTCGACAGAGGAGGATACCTAATTATTTAAGAGATTTTGTAACTAGCAACACTGACACAGATTCACCCAACCACAAATGACTGCCACTGAGCACCATGTGGCGTCCCACACCACTTAAGGAGGCTGCAGAGTCATTAAACTCAAATGGATTCCAACTGTGGACGAAGAAATCCAGTCAACGAAGGAAAACAACACTTTTACCCCGACGACCCCGGCAAAGGGCAAGAAAACAGAGAAAGGGTTTATCATGTTAAGTGACAATACAGGTAATGATAAATACAAGGCATGATAAGTAGATAGAAACCAGAAGATCATTGATGGTGATCAAATTAAAGGTGAGAACCATTGAAGTGCTGTTGCAAAAATCAGTACAGCAGAGCTTGTTACTTCATCAAATGGATGTGAAAAGGGCTTATCTGCACACTCCCATTGATTATGGGATCTACTCTGACCCAAGAGAAGGTTATGAAGAAGGGAATGAGTGGAAACGACTGGAAGAAGGTTTTTCACAATTATCTAACAGAAAAAGATTCCATAAATACGAAATCAAGCAGACCATGATGCCACCAAATGGTAGATGTGGACATCTTTGTCGCTTTTTTGGTCCCTTTAAAAAAAAAAAAAAAAAACATTGATTTTAATCAACATCACTGCTGAAATGCTGCACAGAAAAAACAAAACCTTTAATTTTTTCCTAGGTAAAAGTTGCTGAAAAATCTTCAGAACATCCTCTTCAAATTAAGACACCACTTCAGATGTAACGATAAAGGAAGGATCTAATGCGGAGCGACACCGTCTTCCCGGAGCAGCTCATCCATCACAGAACATCCGCCTCAGAAATGAGGCGCTGAGGGATCAACAAGGCTCCTCACATCATCCACACCGCCTTCATCAAACATGCATGGGCCTCCAGCTCCAGTTCGGATTTTCAATTTGCAGAACAAAATTTGAGAGAACACGACGACCATTAATGATTCAACACAATTCACCGCTCACATCAAATCTCAGAAGTTTATTACTGACCAAAGACGCTGGATCTGCTTGAGCTGCTGATTTTTTAACACCGTGTTACAGACACGTTTTAAATGCGACTCGTAGACGCTGTCTGCCCCCCCCAGAACACCCACGCAGATTTTAAATGAATCTGCGCTCAGAGCTCCCCGCAGAAAGTGACTGACAGAGCAGAGGCAGGCTTGTTTTCGATGCTTCGGGCAACGGAAGCCATCTTTAACCAGTGGAGCAGGATGGATGCAAGGTGGATGTGCTTATCTGTGGTTAAGCTCTGCTCTGACCTCCCTCAGCCTCCTGGTGGGGGCAGGGCAGCAGGATTTCAATCAGATTAGAGAAGGATATCTCTAATGAGGCACACAGGGGCCAGCAGCTAATCAGTCGCGTCTACATGGACGGGACTCAGACTTCCCAGCAGGAGCATCCACTTCCAAGCCGGACCACTTGACTTGCTTTTGTCTGTAGTCTGACCTCGCTCGCCTCCCAAACCTTTTGCATGCCCACCCCACTACTTCTTGTTAAAAAGCAATCCCGGAAGGAAATTAGCTGCTTGATAAAAACAACGAAGCTGACAAATCCCCAGCAAAGTAACCAAAATGACAGAAAACTTAAGGGAAGATACATGGGGGGGCTGAGGAGGTCGCAATTCTCAGGTTAAAACCAAACCGAGAAGCTCAAGACCAACACTGACTGTATATGAGAACTGGACTGAGCCCCCCCATGATGACTGAATTGACTTCCTTTGCTTGGAGGCATTTCTATGGGTGACATCACACTCACTTGGCTCAGTTTTCCTTTACAGTCAACAACAAAGGTTGACTACCATTAACTTTCTGCTCCTATGACTCTATAATTAGCCACTGATGATTGAACGACTTCTAATGGATTTGCCTAAAAAGAAAACTGCGAACTGCTCAGGATTTATGCTCCTAGCGGTTTCCATATCTCATGGCGTTAATGGAATTCTCTCAAGCGCCTGATTGGTTTTCATCTGGGATCAAAGCAGCTGATAAAAGTGTGCAGCGGCGGCATTCATCAGCGCCGCTTTTGTCAGCAAAAAAATGATTCCAGGACAAAACCAAGAGTAAAGGAATGATGTAAAATCGCAGCCCTTCTTCCTCCCTGCAGGTAATGATCTGATCCTGATGATGAAGTTGAATACTTGAGGTTGTAATGCTGGGGGTCACAGCTCCGACACATCAGGGCTGCACGTCGTTTAATACGCAGCGGAGCATGGAGGCGATAGAACAATGTGGATCATTATGGACGCGCATTTGCTGCACTAAGCAGTTTTTTTTCTGGGTTTCATATAACCGGTAATTGATTGGATTATTGATCTGTGATAAACTGGCTCTGCAAGACACGCCGTCTATAAATAATGTGCTCGATTCTGCGCCTCTGCTCAGTTTTTCAGCTCGCCCAATGTTATTGTGTCTCCGTATTGAACTGTAACTGAGCGGTTGATGGAGGAACCAACGCAGGACCGAACGCATCACATCAGCAGTACGGAACTGCTGCATACTTTCAGTTTTCAGTCTACTCTAATTTCCTTTTTCCTCCCTAAATTTTCTAACAAACAAACCTTTTGTTTGTGTGAGGGCGGGGGGGAGGTTTGCAAACCTGTAAGTGAAGTGAATTTGGGGAACAAAGGAGGCGCTTTCACGCTTCTGGTTATTTTGGGGAAAAGCTCTGTTGTGTCTTTGTCGGAGCTGGACCGTCCTCTGCGTCTTGTCCTTGGCCTTTCCTTGAGAAAGTGCTGTTATCAAAAAGGTCGCTGTCAACATGCTGCCTGAACAGCAGCAGCAGCAGCAGCAGCGGCAGCGGCAGAGCCGTCTCTGGGGGTATGATGTTACACTGCAATGCCTCCATCTCTAACTTCTCCATGTTTTTCATCTCTTCTCTCCCGAGAAACCAAAACGACGATGATCAAGATAAAAAACAGTCTGCCTTTCAGCTCGGTCAGGATTAGAGCATTTTTGCAACAGAAAGAACAAAAAAAAACCAGAACAGAGGAGATATGAGAAAAAAGGCTTGATCTAGCATGTTTTCTTTGCTGAGAAGAGTAAGGATTCGTCAGACTTACTCAGCTGACTTATCAAGACAAAAGCAATCAAACAGGACTTTCAGTCATTTCTGAGAACAAAAGAACAGACACCACGTTTGTCCGAAGCTGCTGAAGTGACGCCAAGAGGGAGAGTAAAAGGGAAAAATCCCTCCCGCCACTCTGCACGCGGAGAAAATAAAGACAGATAATCAGATAGAGATGAACTCATGAGAGACAGAGCGAGCTGCTCAAATGCCAAAAGAGATAAAAAAAAAACAGACTGACACAAACCCTGCTCAATTTGAATGCCCCTTCTGGAAAAGAAGCACAAATCAGCTGAGGACGGGCTCAAAAAAACAGCAACCCTGGAGTAATTTATGCTTCTGCGTTTCTGCAAACAATCTCTTGCATTTCTGTCTGCGTCTCATTTCACTTTGAACAACAACAACAAAAAAAAGTGAATCAGTGAAAAGCCTTCATCCGAGAATGACTCACTGATCCCGCAAAAGGAGAACTATAAAACCTGGGAAAAAAACACCCCGAGGGGACAACAGGCAGAGTCCTCCTCACAAGTGGAGGACTCTGGCAGAAACACAAGTGCAGTGTAACTCATGGATAGCACAGCAGCTGTTTTATTTATAGGAGAAAACATCTGAAGCAGTATCTCACAGAGCCACGGGGACTCTCAAATGCATACATAAACAGAGCACAGGCAGGTTTTAATCCACACCCTCCAACAGCTGAAAAATAGAGTGTGGAAAAAGTGGGGCTTTTAAAGAAGACGTCTGCAGGACTGAGGTGCAACGCGGCTTTCATCACAGGGAGGGGGCGACTCACAGAACCATGAACCAAAAAAAAATTAAAGTATTTGCGCTTTAGGCTTTGCCTTCTCAATTAAAAAGTGAAAAAGACATCTGTGCAAACTCTCAGCTGCATTTGAAGGAGTGATGCTGCTCTGCAGACAAGAGGCCCTAATGCAACTTCTGCAGCGGTGCAGCCAAGAGTGCGTTGATATGAACCCGCCGACTCCATCACAAGTCCCCGCTGCTCGGGATCTCTCGCCAAGAGAAGATAAATATGTGATGAGCTGGGCTGCAGGAGGACTCAATAAACACACCTTTCAGGTCTGATCACAGAGCACGTGAATCCTGAGAACAAGGCTCGCCCGATTACGCCTCCCTGCTCAAATCCCAGGGATAAGCTCCGAGTGGGCCTGCTAACGGACTCGCTCCGGGGAGGAAAAAAAACCAAGGCGGTTTGAAGGGCAAACACAGGGAGGGAGAAGGAACCTACAGATGAGTCGAGAAGCTGTCTTTGAGGGAATGAAATCGCAGAGATTAAGGGCTTACATTCAATCAGACGTTTCTTCCTGTTAGCTGCAGATCAGAGCTCAGTGCCTGATGTGGCACACAGGTGACTCAGTCCTGAGTTGTTCTGAAGTTAGTTGGAAAGGAGGTTCTGAGAGAGAGCGCGTGGGTGGGAGAGCCCCGTGGTCCCTCAGTGAATCTAAGAGCGCCATTCTCCTCGCTAAAAAAAGATCCAACACGAGAAGAAACTGCTGAGTTTCCGAAGTTATTATCTGCAAGTTCAAGCGCACAGATGGTGCAGACACCAAAAACAAGGACCACAGACATACGATGTGGTCATGACCAACCAGGTTTGTATTGGGATAACCGGATCCAGTTTTGTTATCACTGAGAAAACAAGCAAACAAGCAGTAAAAACAAGACTGAACGTTGGAATGGGGCCAGTGAAGCCCAGAAGAGGCGAGGATTCTACTGTCACCTGTTTCAATCTCCTGCTTCCAACCATACTGACGGCAAGATAGATCAACCAAAAACACGCCAAGTCTTTGAAACCAGACAGTAGCTATGAGTGAATTCAGGCTGACCTCATTAAACAAACACAGGAATTGACATCTAACTGATTTTTATCTATAAATCTATATCAATCCATCAAATCCAAGAGGGGATTTTCTTCTACCCCTTGAACAAAGAGAGCTTTAGCTCCCGTGTTGACGTTCTTCAACCTACCGTAACTTTCCAACCTTTGCGCAATTAATGTAATTCCGACAAAAGTGATGCTGGGAAAAGCAGCTTTGTACTGAAATGCAACACTACTACAGTAGTAAAGAGTTTTCTGAACCAAAAATTCAGAGAAAAGCGGCAATATCTGTTGCGTGTATCACTAGTAGTAATATCACTAGTTGTGTGACAGGCGTTTTTTTTAAGCACTAAAGATGTCGCCTGCAATAACACGCGGTCCTTGAACTACTGTAACTCTTCCACGTTTATGCAAATAAGTCTTTCCACTGGATTCTGAAGAGCAGAAAAATGACTTTACGCCGATATGCAACAATAGCAGTTTGATACCGCAACGAATCGGCTGGAATTACTTAAAAATGGTTGAAGAGATACAGTAGTCCAAAGAAATGCCTGGAAAACACTGGAGCTAAGGCTCTGGTGTTTCAGGGTTAAAGCCAAAAGTACAAAAAACATGACTATTAGAGCTAGAATGATCTTTTATTTGTTCTCACTTGGTTTGTGTTGTAGAACCCAAGCTGATTGGCTTCCATTAGTGCGGCTAGCCGGGCCGTTCTTAGCAGCTGCCGCGTGGCACAGACGGTTCTGAAACTGAAAACTCAGTGTGCGCGGGCACGTTTAGCAATCGCACCAGATCCAAGGCACACCAGAGTCCACCGAACCGTGATCCAGTCCCATCAAGGTTCACCTAACCGCGCTGAAGCACACCTGCCAAATGAACCCTAGCTTGGGTACAAATGCGCTTGGGCACGGTACGGATTCCCTCATGGGAACAGACCCTGAAACACTGGCTTCAAATGAGCCCAAAACAAGCCAGGAAAGCATGATGGGACCTGAGATTTTGTCCTGTGCTTCCACATCTTCTCATAAAAAAGGATTTGTGGACGCCATCCGAACATGGCACCAGGTTTCCCAGGACTAACCTACAAACTCCAAGGAGAAAACAGGCTGATTCTCTGCTGATGAGGCTACCCCCTTTTGAGAGGAAAGAAACAGGCAACTGGAGGCCTAAACCCACGATGATTGTACGATATTTACCAAGCTCAACTGCTGCTAATTGCTGTTGTGGTTTTCCTGCAGGATCATTCCTGGTTTTGTTTCTCCTCTGGTTTTCCCGATCTCTTTGTCTGGAACAGATTCAGCCATAAAGGCAGACACCGGAGCTTTAATTCACATGCAAGTGTCCACCATCAGCCTACAAAAGGCCCAGATGAAACCCAGTGAGGATGAGAGGGAAAACTACTGCTGCAGACCAGCCCTCCTCCCTCTGTGGTCACTCTTCCTGCAGCATGTTTGCAAACACTCTCTTCCCGCATTTGCACTCAGACGAAAATCGCAGAATAGAAGGAAATCTTCTGTTTTTATATCAGAAAAAGAGAAAAATATCCTCCAGCAGGTCTTTGTGACGGCTCAAGTCATGTTGGTCCAGATACGCTGCTCACCTTTGGAAACACCAGAGGGATGCAGCTCTGAGGGCAAACCTGCAAAGGTCCTGCTGCTGCTCTGGGTTCCCAGCAAAGCAAAGGGAACCTTAACTGTTATTCATGGATATGAAATCCCCCCTTTTCTCCCAGATACTGCAGCGTGTGCCGCTCATGGGAGAGGATGGAACCAGCTGAAGAAACAAAGCCTCCCCATCCAGCCATCACACAGGTATCGGTGTTTGCGCAGCTGGTCGGTCTGGAGCCGTTCAAAACAACGGAACAACCGCAGAGGTCAGCTGACGCCGCGCTACAAAGTGGCGAGGAACAATGGAAGCAGGAACCTGAGCAGGTCCGACCAGAAACCTCAACAACCTCCAGGTGGTCTGAAAAAACCCGGATCATAATTAACACAACTTTGGGTTTTTTTACCCCCAAAAATGTCAATCACCACTGTGAACTTTTCCTGATGAGCTTCATTCATTTAACTCACTTAATCTGCATGTCTGATCAGGAAAATTGATCAATTTTATCAATTGTATCCATTGACCATCTTGTGGGAGTCTGTTAGTGACTGTTTTTGGAAGGGGGTGACTGATAGGGATATGGGGGCACGAATCTGTGCCAGAGTGAGTGCAGATTGTGTTTGGGACTAAATCTAATACAGTCCCTCCGCTCTGAACTCACAGATCCAGCCAGTGAAGACACAAAATGGCAGGTTTGCTCTTCCAGTGGCACATTGGACATTTTATTCCAAACAGAAACTCTTCAAGGTTTTTTTCAGTCAGATTTGGGTTTGGAAAGCAGCTGTGGAGTGACCTTTTCAGCTGTCATGTCTCACAGATTAGAGGCTCATGGAAATGAGGCTCTCCAGAGAGCAGGAGGCCATCCTGTTCAGACAGGAAAAGCCTCAGCTCCGTCCTGAGGTGAAGGATTTCCTCTGGAAGGAGGTGTCCAACATGCAGGCTGTTGCTGGTGGTCCTGCAGACCTCCACAGGCCGGAATGAATCCCTGCGGGACAAATCCAGGACTCTACAGACCTGAGGCGGCAAAGTGACCCGCTGAAGCCAAGCTGGTTATTATTTAACCAGAGCTGCTCCGTCAGATCAGGTTCCCTGCAGTTATTTAAAGGCCCCTCAGCGCACAGCGACCGCGCTTGTTTACGCATTGGACATGAACGCGCCTCCGCTGCTCCCATCCACAACACCTACCTCAATGTAGCCGGCCAGGGCTGGAACCACGGTGCACAGGACCAGGACGGAGATCGCCGGGACGGAACCCATCCTGCGGGAGGAGGAGCAGAACTCGAACCCCGCCATCAGCTGTCAGTGGAATCTGTCCGATAATGGAAGTCAGTCCCGCAGAGCGACGCGAGAGCTGCGCCGCCGCACCAACGTTTGCAGGACTCCGTCTGAGCTCCTCTAGGAAATGAGGAGCGAGGGGTCTGACTGTGAAGGATCAGCCCCACCGCCTCCACCTCCTCCCTCCATCCCAGACTCCGCCTGCGCCCATGCGCGCCGCTGCGCCGCCATGCGGCCAGAGGAACCAAACGCAGGAAAAGGTTCACAAACTTCCACTTTTCACGCGCCTCCATCCATCCTGGATGTGATTCGAAGTGATGGACAACACGCGCACATTTTAAGACAACATTTGCACCCATTTGAAGGTTAAAATATAGTTTTTCCAGCGGAAAAAGGATCTAATAACAAATGGGAAAAGGACAAAATACGCGCAAGCATTTGGGTTGAGTTTTTGGTTTATTTCAAGCAATTTTCAGCAATAAAACAAAAGGAAAATAAATTAAAATATTCATAAAAATATCAAATCTATTTAGGATATTAGATTATATATTAGAGAATAAATAAAAACAGCATATATTATAAAAAAAACCTTAAAAAATCAAACTGCCACATTGACCACAACAATTAAGCTGCATAGTTGATTTTTTTGGGGTTGAAAAACAAAATAAAAAGGTTAACCCTTAGAAGTTAACTATAAATTAGTTAATTAATTAATCTACTAAAAATCCCTCATAAATTTCTATGCTCCAAAAAGTAATTCAAAAATATATCCCAACATGAACCACCCAGGAATTGTTTCAAAGAAATACAACAATGTCGAAGATAAATCAACCCTTAAACAGTTACATACATAAGAACATAGTTACAAACATAAACGGTTTTCTGATTGTTTAAAACTAAGCTGTCCAGACATCTTTTTAATTAGTCTCATGTTCTGCATGCAGGTTAACTGCAAAAACATGAGTGGTTGGACACTAAAGTGACCCCTGGCTCTCCCTCCAAAGACACCCATCCTTCTCACCATGGCAACTCCTTTACCAAAACCCTTTTTCCCACTCATCTATTTGTTTTTCTAATCAGAAAAAAAAAATCCCACATTCCTTCAGCCGATATTTTGTTTTAATACAAAGTAAGGATGAAAAATAGGACCCTCTCATCACCTAAATCATTTTTTGGATTCATATTTGATGCTTTTTATGGATGTTGGCACATGGCAGAAGAAGCAGAAGATGAGCAGTCCGTAAAAACTCTGATCTAGAGAGGAAATGTGTGCAGAAGTACTTACTACTGAGAAATATTTTTAAAATTAAGTCCATCCTCAGTAGATTGTAAATCTCAGGATTCACGGTCCAGAAAACTAAGAGATCTCTGTGCACTAAAGACCTTCAAGAGATGCTTGTGGTTGTCAAACCTTCAGGCAACGCAGAATTCCCCAGCAGAGGGTATATTGACAGTTTTAAAGTAACATGCTGGTTTTTAGAGAAGCTTCATGCAGATCCCCCAACCACAGACTTTTATTTTGAAGCATTAGTCCTTCAAAAAAAGAAAAAACATTCACACAAACACATCTGTGATCACAAGGGTAATTCAAAGGGCTGAGAACAGGCCTGAATTGGAGGGTGAGATCTTCCTCATGAAGAAACTGTTGCTTCGTTCTGAAAGTCTGCACAAATACAGTTCACTTCTGGAGCAGACCTTGGTGAGAATCATGTATTATTATCGAGTATTATTGTCTGGGGTTTGGATGATTTGTCTGCGTGAGAAAAACCAGGTGGCAGCTGTCCTCTGGAAACCGAGTCACGTCTGGGTTTGACGTCGGCTTTGAGTCCACCTGAAGAGCAGACACGAAGGACAGAGCGGCTGCAGGGATGGGACAAGAAGGAGTTAAGTTCAAATCTCTATGAAAACTGATGCAACTTTGTAAAAACATCCAATTCTGAGCTGAAAAACTGCAGATGACTTGTTGACAGAGATTACCTGCTCAAAACGGGTCTTTTTCAAGCCAGCTTTGGATCTTCTGGTGATTCCTGGATGCTGAACTGACCCTCCCAACGTTTACAGGCTTTACTTTGTGCTTTCCCTTCAGTAAAGAAACAAAGTGAGAGCAGCTTTTTCTGTCTTGGATTATCTGCTAAATAAATACCTTAAATAAGGTCATAAATGCATGCACATTTGTTTGTGTAAACAACATAGATTAAAAAAAAACATTTTTGTTTATGTAAGGGGTCAGCAAGGCTCTGAAATCAAACTCATTTCCTTCTTGTGTATTTTGCTTCCAAATTGTTTTTGAGTATCATTTTTATTTGAATTTTATTTGCTTTTTCTCTCATTTCCAGCCCGATTTGGCCACTTTTCATCAGTTTTGAAACACTTTAAATGTCAGAAACCAAACTTTAAAGCCTAAAGACCCACCTGTCTCTATGGTGTTTTTAACATGTCTGGAAGGCTTCTATACAGAAAATAAAAGTATGCTTAAAACTGATGCAGATGAGAGTGTAAAGAGAGTGCTCTATTAATGATGGGAAGGGGGGGTGGGGTTGCTTTGTGCAAACAGTCCTGCCCACAACTCAAGAGTAAAATTTCTAAACAACTCTTGCCGTTCTGCAGAAAGTAGGTCCTCGACAACGACACAGGTTTTTTAACTTGGACTAAAAATGGCGGCGTCACCATTAAAAAAAAAAAAAACTGGGAACGCTTTGAAAATAGATCACAAGACGATCAGAGAGGGCTTTGGTAAAAAAAAAATGGTAGGATGAGACAAAAAAACCCATCAGAAAGTCAGGTTGAAGGAGAATGTGAAAACCAGGCAATTTAATGCAAAGAAACCTCACTGCTGACTGTTATTGTTTGGGTTATTTTTACTCTGAACAGACGATCATTTTTTCTGATTTGGTCATAGTTGGAATCATATCAGTTGTAAAAGTTAGACCAAACATCTTTAACAACAGAAACATCAGAAAGTTAACTTTGGTTCTGCAGAACACTCGTGGGTGACCTAAAAACATACATTCTTTTTCCTCAAAACAGGTTTTACACTCTGTAAGAGAAAAGGCATGAATGTACTCAGACACAACACTAAACAGTGAAGGAAAGTAAAGACAAAGGACTGTTTTAACGATGTTCTGCTGCGTCTCAGTTTGATTTTATCAAACATTTTAGGTCTGAAGAATACATTTTGGAAGAAGATCTGAAGCTATTTTGAAAACTACAAACAACAGAATAGAAATACTTCAATGTTGGAGCCAATCTTCCATATAAAGTCACCAGACAAGATTAAAAAGATATTATTCAATCTGCTTTATGTAAAATAGAAATAAAAAAAATAAGTAGAAAAAAATAATTGAGGATACTTTTATGTTTATGGAGCTTAAACATATTTGATATTGCAATTACCTCCTACTAGGAAGAGCATTTTCGCTGCAGGCGAAAAACAAATTGTACATTTTTTTTCTCACCAGCAGAATATTTGGAGGTATTTTGGACTCTTTAAAAGCTTTGATGTGAATTCTCTTCTTCTTCTGCACAGACTAACATAATAACATTAATAGGAAGAAGATGATATATGATTCCCTAAGCCACTTAGTTAATAGTAATTTACAAGAAATGATTTACAAAAAATTTACAATGAAATGAAATGAATGTTTTACATGAATAATGTCCAAATCAGGGCTCTGAGAGACATACTGTTGCAGAACCAGCAGCCTCACACAGTGGGTCTGTCTGTGCTTTCATAAACACAAACTTTTACAAACCAGGGGTGTTCCCTTAATGCTCACAGTCCATTGGTTGATTAAGAAAAAACAGAACAGCTTTCTCATGGACTTGGAAAGTGCAAAATATTTAATCTGCAACATTCCCACATTCTACTCAAAAGCTGTTGCAAAACAACCCCCTCCCTTTGCATAGTTCCCAAAGTCTGGTTGTAAAACGCTATGAACTGACGATAGGAGATGAAATGAACAGGCTCTGGTAACCCTGTGACCCCAAAAGGGATTCAGTGGATTGAGAGAGTGGATGGAATGGATGGAGAAGATGCGTCTTGTGGACTTTATACTCCATACTAAGTTCACACCACGCCCTGCAACTCGTGTTCATGCAGCCATTGCAATGAGCAGTCTATGGAAACGTGTAAACATGCATGTCGGGCTATGAGTTGTCTTGTGTTCACACGTAGCTTTCATTGACTGTACATAGAGAACTGGATAGAGTGAGTGTTTGCATGCATGTTCAATTTAAATATAATTATGCAATTAGCAATTCAATTTGCTATTCAGGCTTGCAATATGAAAATATATTATTCAATTTAGAATTTATTATGAAAATTACAATTCAACATTATAAAAAAATATTAAAATGTGAAAAGTAAGCAAAATCAATTGCATTTTAAATTGTCATGTTTTTTGGGGAACCATAACTAAAATGAATAAGCGTTTTGCAATTTACAATTGAACAATAAAACAAAGCTACATTTCAAAATATTGCATTGCAATTTGCCATGGTGTTTTTGTTTAGATCTGGATGAATAAACTCTGGGCATAAAAAATATATCCTTATACACTATGCCTAAAAATACAACATCCCGACCTGGCATGTAGGGGAAAAGAAACATTTTTGGCTTCTACAGTGTTTGGAGTTAAGAGGAGGAAAGTTCTTCCATCCTCTGGATTTACACTTTCCTCAAGACCTCCAGAAGAAAGTGGAGGTGGGATTTAGCAAATTTATGGAGGTGGTAGGGCCTACCCTGATAAGTGACTGACAGTTAGCAGGTCATTTTTGACACAGATAAAGCGCAATGCTATGCAAGTGAAAATTCATTACACCAGAGGACGCCGTTTTGCCATTTCATTTGAATTTTGACACAAAAACAAAATAGAAAATTACAATATATTTTAAGTTAATTTAAAATTAACTTAATCAAAGCATGCATTAAAATATAATTTTTTAGTAATGAATTGTAAATTGCAACCTACATATTTAAAATGAATGATCAAATTCAAAATTGAATAGTAAATTGCAAAATACATTTTGAATTATGTTAGCAGAAATCCACGACAATTTAAAATGCAGTTTCTTTTGCCTTATTTAAAATTGTTTTTTTTATTTATAAGATTAATATGTATTTTTTCATCTTAAATTCTAAATTGCAAAATGTATTTTCAAATTGCAATCAAATTTCCAAATTAAATTGTCAATTGAGAATAACATATCACTTAGAATTATGACTCAAGATAACTTTTTTGGGACTGCACCATCACATTCACTTTGGGTGTCGTTGACTCTTGGAAAAACTGAGAAAATTCCAAACTTAATTTAAAATCTCAAATTTAACACCACTGTACTATACTGTCACATTTGAGTTTTAAATAGGAGTTTTTTGGTGGGGTGGGGGGATTGACAACGTACAAATATATTCTCTACTGTTTCCGTTTATACCTTCAAAACAAAGAGATTTTAAAAAAAGTAAACTCACGATAAACCAAATTAAGTATTTTTAAAAGTTAGTAATATTGTTAAATGTATATAAAATTCTTGACTTGAGAGAATTAGTCCGATTTTGTCGTCATTCTCACGGTCTGTGCTAAGCATTAAAAATTATTTTGAAAGTGTAGACCGGAAACGAACGTGCGCCTAAAAAAATTACGTTAAGGTTTGGTTTTTATGTCAAGAGTACCTTTAATTTTCGAAAACGTGTGAATTCAAGATTCTGCCAAAAGAATCAAAGATATTTCACGTGTGTAAAAATAAATGATATAGTAAAGTCATTTCTAAAAGACGTGTTTTTTAAAATCACAAAACGGCTCGTCGAATTTCAACTTTCAGTTCTATTTGGTAACCGAGAGGTTACCAGCGGTCTTGAATGTAGTTTATTGAAACCATACGTCACCTTTTAATAAAAAGTAATAAACCGCTCGCTTATATACGTCGATTAAAACATTTCCCTGTGGATATTTAAAAAATATTTCTTTGCTCCAAATTAAAAATCCACCTATTACAATTCGTGCTCCAGTTTGTTGCTAGGCAGATTATGGTAATATATGCAACGCAGCCATCTCTGCAGCTACCATTCTGAGGTAAGAACAGCTTGTACGTTTTTCGCAAAATACAAGATTACTCGGTATTTCCGGGTGGCAAATGTAGCCACATTAGTTTAAAGTGTTATTTTTCCTGGTAGAAATAAATATGTAGACTGCTTTAGCTCCAATGTATCGGTTCAAATATATCTGACTTCTATGGATGTAGCCGATTGTTGTTAGTCCCACCCAAAATGGAGCCCGTTCTTCCTTGTTCAATGTAGACTTGAAGGGCTGGACTCAACTAGAAATGGGGGACGGGTGGGTTTTTCCAAAAAATATCAAGTATTTTTGTTTTTAAAAGATAGCTGTAAAACATTTGAAAATGCGGCCCTCCTCTCGCGGTCTGACAACGTGAGCTGTGCGGCCTTACATTTGGAGTACACGGCCGAATAGCTAATGTTGCGGTGTAGAAAATGCCCGAGTTTCTTCTGCGCTGGTTTTTATGGTATGGTCCGGTTGGGTCTGAGAAACTGCGGGGTTAAAACAGGGGGGGATTATCTCTTATTGATTATACCAACTATATATCCGAACGGGAGGTCTTCATTTTGATTTTCTATGTCGAGTTTTATGCCGGTATTCTCTTGTCTTTTTGGTTCAGTTACCCGGACGGCCTCCGCCGCAATCCGGCTCCTTCTTCATACCCCCGCTGAGAATTTTGTGTGACCGCTCAATCCACGAAATGACATGCTGGTTTATTTTGGAGCGCGTACCTTGTTAGATGAAATAAATTGGACCCCGATATTAAACATTTTCTGTTTAATTCAGTTAGATGTTTGGAAACGTTGCTGCTGTTACGAGTTCCTCCATAATCCACTAAAAACCGCACACAGTTGAAGTTGAAATATGCGTCTGTTATCTGCAGCCACCAGGAATGGAAATCACGTTTTATTTTTTTTAAGACTCCTGTCCAATCCAGAACTAGTTTTTATACATTTATTTCTAGCATCATTAAAAACAAGCACATGTTCTTAAAACAAAACAAAAGGATCGTAACTAGTCATATTTCTACCTTTCAGACATCCCCACTAGTCTCAGGAGGGAAGTGACGTGTTGGCTGCCATGGAAACCAAGCAGGAGCCATCAGCTGTATGGAGCCAGGCTGTCAGTGATTCAAACAACACCGCACAGGTCCACAATATTGATAAAATCTGTCTCAAATGTGCCAGATTGAAGTGAAAGTACAATTTATTTTAGGAAACATTTTCCAAACTCTGTTTATGTTTGTTTATGTTTATTTTCCTGTGATAAAACATTAGGAAAATATTGCATCTTGATGGAAGGGATCCCTTATGCTGTATAAACTGTCCTTCAGGTGCATTTTGAAGGTGGGACTGTGGCCCAGATTGTGTATAGTGGAGATCAGGCGGACAGGGGGGAGCAGCAGGTCGTTTATACGGCAGATGGAAACTCCTACACTTCAGTGGAACCTGCAGAGCACACTCTGGTCTACATCCACCCCGCAGATGGCACTCAGGTACCATTTAGTATTTAAGGCATAAAAAAACTTTCTCTTTTCAACTTTACGGTTTGATTAAAATAAAACTTCTGTCAGGCTGTGTTTTCCGATCAGCCACAAGTGGCTTACATTCAGCAGGACGGGACGACCCAGCAGGTATGTCAACCTGCTCTGACACCTCCAAGGTTTCCGATTCACTGTGTGCAATCACAAACCAAAAAACAAACTTTCCATTTCTAGGTGACTGTCCTGCTGCCTGGTGGACAGAACATGAATGCTGCCAACCTGCATGTTCTCAGTAACGTGGCTGAGGCTCCTCAGGCCATTCTGGAGCCAGTCTCCCAGGTCAGAATACGGCGTTTGGTGCAGAAATGGCACTGTCCGAGAACCAAGCGTGACCACCACAGTTTATCAACAAATGCAGATGTTTCACTTGCTTTGCTAGCCTACATTCGCAAAATAGTGGCATTTTAAAGACCCACTCCAATGAAAATTGTGTTTTGATGTTTTTAACTTGATGTTGTGTCATTTTCTAGCAATGGACAACCTATATAAAAAAAAATAAGGTTGAAGTTGCATTTCTGAGTATTTCTATTTTCAAATTGTGAATCACAAAAAAATACGCTGGGCGAGCCACAAACTCCTTGCTCTGAGCTCTGCGCTCTCAGCAACGGGAGGGGAAGGGGGGCGGGGTTGCTTTGCACTAATGATTCTGCCCACAACTCAGAGGTGAATTACAAATGAACTACTGCCGCTCTGCAGAACCTACGTCCTGGAAAACAATACATGTTCTTTTATTTAGGCTAAAAACAGCATAATCATAATTAAAGACCACTTTAAAAGTAGATCAGAAGATGATCAGAGTGGGTTTTTAAAGATAGAAAGTTCATTTTTTTAAGAAAGTTTATGCAGGATTTTGATTATATTTAAAGACATCTAAAAACTTTAATAATTTTTTCATGAAACTGCTAGAGCCAAGAACATATCTAAATTGTGTATAGCGTTTGTTTCAGCTCCTATATTTCCGTGTTTTATTTTTGTTACTTCTAACCTTGCTCCTCCAAATATCCCCAACCTGGGAGAACAGCAGATGAATCATCAAGAACGGTTTCAATTTGACATGAAATCATATCATTTCACATTTAGGAGCAGCTATCCAATTCACTCACGACGATGCCTGACATGGGCGACACCCCCAGCAGTCCGCTCGGAACTGCAGACTCCACGGATGATTATGAAGAAGACGAAGATGAAGACTCGGAGTTGGACGACTGGGAGCCGCGGCAGCTGGAGGCCTTCAACCCTCAAAACCTTTGTGAGCGACACACTGCAGCTCAGAGTGGAGATTTGACTAAACTCTTTAAACTGGTTCATGACGTCGTAAGCTCTCGATGTGTCTCAGGGTGCGAGGAGTGTAACAACGCCAACCCCTCCGTCTGTTTGCTGCACGGCCCTCTCCATCCCATCCACAACCGGCCGGTGTTGTCCAGGGCCAGGGCCAGTCTGCCTCTGGTCCTTTACGTCGACCGCTTCATGGGTGGAGTCTTCTCTAAAAGGAGGATCCCGAAGCGCACGCAGTTTGGTCCGGTCGAGGCGCCGCTGCGTCCACAGAGTGAACTGCAGGACCACTACATTCACCTGAAAGTAAGATGGCGTTCTGCAGTAATCACCTTAGTCAAGTCACACCCAAAAGAAGGAAAACCCTCTTCCAGTTGTAAAAGTTTATGGACTCCTTAGACTCTAATTTGATCCATAGTAAAGATCGTGACAGTGCAGTGAAAAGTAGATTAGACAAGTCTTTTTTTTTAAAAAAACAAACATATCTGAACAAGTTAGCTTGTTTTCATAGAGCTTCGTTAAAAACAACATACTTTATGTCTATTTCATAAAGCAGAAAATTATTTTCTGAAACATCCCATCATCCAACAAAAACACGACAAAACCCTTTGCTTTTAATCTAATTGTGATCCATGCCTTTTTAACACGACGTAACTAAATTAAAAATAATTATTTATCAACAAATTTTACATTCTGTCAACACAGCAAATTGTCTAGATGAGTTTTTCTCACCATAAAGTTGAGAAAATTAGCAAAACTTTTCCTGCCAAAGGGGTTCTTGAGATTTCATAGAAGCAGCCATTTAGAAATGAGCAGGAAAAGCTCGTCTTCTGCCTCTAGTAGAGGGGTCTGCAGCCCTTAGCACTTTAACAGCCACTTGTCCAGTTTCTTATGGACCGAAACCAGCAAAAATAAACTTTATTTATGTTTTTTTGGTCATTAATTCACTTGTTTATAAAGTTTAGCGTTTAATATTTACAGTCATTTAATTTTAACAGTGTTATATTTCTATAATCTTCCTTTAGACAAAAACAAATACTAGTTTCTTTTTTTCATTCATTCATTTTCTAAACCGTTTTATCCCTTTCGGGATCATGGGGTTGCCCGGATCCTAACCCGGCTGCTCATGGGCGAAGGCAGGGGACACCCCTGGACTGGTCGCCAGTCTGTGGCAGGGGCCACAGTCACACACTCATGCACGCTCACATCCACACCTAGGGACAATTTAGAGTAACCAATGAACCTATGAAGCATGTTTTTGGATGGTGGGAGGAAGCCCGAGTCACAGGATAAACCCACGCATTCACAGGGAGAACATGCAAACTCCACACAGAAAGATCCCCCATTGGTGACACTGGTTCAAGTCCCCCAACCGGGACTTGAACTGGGAACCTTCTTGCTGAGGCAAGAGTGCTAACCACTGCGCCACCATGCAGCCTAATACTAGTTTCTTTCACCTTTTGGTACAGTGTTCTCTCATTTAAGTTCCATAATATACCCAGGATAGATGAAATCTTAGAAGTAGAATTACAGATGTTTAACGGTAGAAAACTTATCACAACAAACTTTATTTGCTTTTTGCAAACGGCATAATCCCAATTTAACAGACCACTAGGAGCCCTTTTACATTACTTCTAAAGATGATCAGAGTAGAACTGTAAGCAGATTCCATCAATGTGTGTTCCAGCTGTGCAAGCTGGATGCAGACAAGGATGCGCAGACGTCGGACGACTTGTGGTTTGACCTCTCAGACGAAGACAGCTGCAACTGGATGATGTTTGTTCGACCTGCGCGGAACCACTTGGAGCAGAACCTGGTGGCCTATCAGTACGGATCCGAACTGTTTTACACCACCATCAAAAACATCCAGCCCAAGCAAGAGCTGAAGGTCAGCGAGTCTTCTGCTGCTGTGCTTCTTTTCTTCATCAAACTTCTGCTTTTGTGGAAAATAGCAATAGTAACTTCAGAAAACCTTTGGGGTCTAAAAAGCTCTGAATGATTTTATGTCTAAACTGTGAGGTTTATTTTTCAGGTGTGGTATGCAGCGTCGTACGCGGAGTTTGTGAATCAGAAGATCCACGATGTGACTGAAGAAGAGATCAAAGGTGAGTCCCGTGTTTGACCTCACACCAGCAGAGTGGGACCTGGGGTCAGCATCACCTGCTCTGTTCTGTTCAGTCCTCAGAGAGCAGGAGAAGAACTGGCCCTGTTACGAATGCAACCGGCGCTTTGTGAGCTCGGAGCAGCTGCAACAGCACCTCAACATGCACGACGACAAGCTGAGCTCTGCTTCAAGGTTCAAACTCGCCGTCACTACTCATTTGCAGCCATGCCAGTTCCCTCACAGGTAAATGTGGGTGTGGTTCTCTCAGGTCCAGAGGCCGGGGCCGAGGAAGAGGCAGGAAGAGGTTCGGGACAGGAAGGCGACCAGGACGACCGCCTAAGTTAATTCGCTTGGACCCGCCTGCGGACGCCAGCGAGGACAAAGCAACAGTTGAGGAAGATTCACCTGTTAGATCATCCGCTCACTTTAAAAGAAACACAGTGAGACTCTGACCTTCATGTACAGGAAATGTTGGAGCTGACAGAGAAGCCGCTCGAGGAGCGAGAAGAAGGAGCGCAGAACGGACTGAAGGAGGTGGAGACGGAGACGGAGGCGGAGCCTGACGTGGAGAGAGACGATCTGCTCGAACCTCCCGTTGGAAATCCGGTTCCAGAGTCTGCGATTCCCCGCACCAGCATGAATGTCCCCCTGAAGGATGACCCAGCACAGGACAGCCAACCAGAGCCTCACGTAACACCGCAGGACATGCAGCGAGCCAAGAGAATACGGGTGAGGAGGAGCTTCTCCCTCTGCGGAGGAGTAGGTCGTAGCTTTGTCTCCGCCTCTGCTTTACAACAGTGTGTCTCTCTTCCTCACTGCGTGCTTCCCTCTCAGATGGATGTGCAGGTGGGTGAAACTAAAAACGGGGGGAGCACGTGCGCTCCAAAGGCTGTTGGGTTCGGGACATGGTTTGTCCCAACAGTCGCAACCTTCAGTTGCATGTCTGAAAAAAACGCAAATGCGTTTCATCGGCAAATCTCTCCTCTCTACGCCAGAACGCAGCGCTGCAGCACCTTTTCATCCGCAAGAGTTTCCGTCCGTTCAAATGCCCCCACTGCGGCAAGGCCTTCCGGGACAAAGACAAGCTGGAGCAGCACCTGCGGGTCCACGGCCGGGATGCCTACACCTTCGCCTGCCACATTTGCAGCAAGAGCTTTTTGAGTGACTCCTCGCTGGAGGACCATCTGGTGCTTCACACCGAGAACCGCTCCTTCTCCTGCCTTTTATGCCCTGAGACCTTCGAAAGGGTGGAGCTGCTGAAGGAGCACGTGGAGGTGCACTCTGTGGACGGCTCCTTCACCTGCCCGTCCTGCAAGAAGACGTTCAGCGACTTCATCCAGGTAAGCAAAGGAGAAGCCGCAGCTGCCGTTTAGTGCCAAAGCTTCAACGAAACCATCTCCCTGCAGGTGAAGAAGCACATTCGCTGCTTCCACTCGGAGAAGATCTTTCAGTGTCCAGACTGTGAGAAGGCCTTCTGCAGACCCGACAAGCTGCGCCTGCACATGCTGCGCCACTCAGACCGCAAGGACTTCCTGTGCTCCACCTGCGGCAAACAGTTCAAGGTTTGACTCACCGTGCGTGTTCGTAGATCATCTACTTTCACTTGTGGATTCTAACTTTTCCTTGTGAAATTTAGAGGAAAGACAAGCTGAGGGAGCACATGCAACGCATGCACAACCCTGACCGGGAAGCCAAGAAGGCTGACCGCATCCACAGATCCAAGTCGCTGAAAATGAAAGTCCCCACCACCGACTTTGAGAGCTTTGTGTTCAAATGCCGCTTGTGCATGATGGGATTCAGACGCAGAGGAATGCTGGTGAGCCGCAGCTTAACGGTTCTGATCTGATCCATCAACTGTATATGAGAACTGGACTGAGTTACCTCTCCCCCCTCATGTTCTAAACAGGAAGTACCTGCTCGCTCCCAGAAGCCAAAGTCCTTCAGACTTCTACTGAGAAATAAACAGCTTTTACTCCTGCTACCATTTTTTAAAAACACGTTCTTGAAAATGTTGTTCGCCTTTCGACACATCTTCCCAGGGTTTGTCACAGGTGGTTTAGCAGAGATTTTTATGCTGGATGCCTCTCCTCACAAAACCCTGTATTTTATCCGGGTTTGGAACCGGCACAGGGAGACCCAGATTCACTATAGGCCCCCCTGTGGTGACAGAGGGTCTTGCCTCTGATGAAGTATATTGCACTCCCTCATTTTTTTTCATATTATTTCTGTGGTGCAACTTATTCTAGTTCCAAACTGACCGATCAGATGCCTCATTAGAAGTAGGGGATGCCCCCACGTCAAACGTTCAAAACGTTTGATTGACAGAAATCGTGTAGCCTGCTTTGAAGTGGTGGGCTTGCTGCTGATTGGCAAGAGTGGTTGCCATAGAAATGTTAACTCATAGACTGACTCATCTGGCTCCTACATGGTGGCGTTCAAATTGTAAAAAAATGGCCACTGAATTGACTATATTTCAAGACGTTTTTTCACGTGTGACGTCCACAAACTGTATAAGAGAACTGGATTGGATGAGTGTGATGTCACCCATAGAAAATGGATTGAAGTTGAGTCATGGCAGTTGGATTTCAAATCTTCATCTTTGAAGGGGCTTCATCAATCTTCGTCAGTGGCGAAACATTTCAAGGAAGACTTCAACTTCAAGACGTCACCCATAGGAAATGGTTTACTTCTGGTTCCAACGAATTTAAGTCAATTTAGCCGCCATTTTTCAAATGCTCGATCTAAGACTGCCTTCTTCTTTTGAGGCATCTGATTGGCCAGTTTTTAACTACAGAAAAATATATCCTGTAGAAAAAATATTATCAAGAACATGTTAAAAAAGGTATCAGAGCAAGAATGATTATTCTGACAAATACAATGACTGAGTAACAACTGTTTATTTCTCTATAGGAGTTTATGGAATTTTGGCTTTTTGGAGCCATCGGTTACTTTCTACTTGGAACTCCAGGGGGAGGAGTCCCTCAGTCCAGTTCTCTTGTACAGTCAATGAAATAACTCAGTTCTGCTGCTTTCAGGTCAATCATCTGTCCAAGCGACATCCAGAGATGCGCATCGACGACGTGCCTGAGCTGACGCTGCCCATCATCAAACCCAACAGAGACTACTTCTGCCAGTATTGTGACAAGGTTTGTTCCGCCCACTCGCCGTTTCCTGTGAGGGGGGGTGAACCAAAACGCTGACGTCTGTGTGTCTGCAGGTCTATAAAAGTGCCAGTAAAAGGAAAGCACACATCCTGAAGAACCACCCCGGGGCAGAACTGCCCCCCAGCATCAGGAAGCTGCGACCACCTGCCCCCGGGGAACCGGACCCCATGTTGAGCACGCACACCCAGCTGACCGGAACCATCGCGACCTCGCCGGTCTGCTGCCCGCACTGTGCCAAACAGTACAGCAGCAAGGTCGGGAAGAGCTCGATCCACTTTTGCTTTCCTCCACAGATTCCTTTACAAAAATCAGAGTTAAATCCTCAAACATCAAATCTTTTACCTTCAAAACAGCATTTTAATCCTTTAAATACCAATTTATATATTGCAGTTATTATTTTTCTCGGTTAATTTGGACATTTATGAAGAAATCTCATCTGAAAAAATTAAATAAACAGGTTTCACGGGGCTTTGGAAAAACATCAAAGTCATTATTCACCTTTTCCATAATTTAAGGCTTTAAGTGGCGTCAAAAATAATCCAAGTCTATGCAGATTAAAAATTCTCTCTGGAGTTTTTAGAAAATAACTTCCAATCATCTGCAATATCCAGGAGGAACAAAACTCAAATGAAATGCAGCTTCAGGTTTATAAAGGGTTTAAATATTTGGAGCAGCATCGCCTTCAGCTGCTCGATGCAGAGTTTTTGTTGGACTTAATGGGGAGAAAAACTTAACTCTTTCCCCTAGAGCGCTGAAGAAATAAAAAAATGCAAATTCCAACAGGAAAAGGTGATAAGCTCATGTCTGCAGCCCAGAGACGGTGGAAACCAAAAAAGATGGATTCCACTCATATTTATTACTGTTGTGAAATCTGTCAGTCAGACACAAACCAGCAGTGACTGTACACCACATGGAGCCGGCGCCACCTGGTGGTAGAGCTGCCACCATTCATCAACCTAACAGTTTGAGCACGGTGAACGTTTGGGAACGTCCAGCGAAAGCTGAAGACAAATTCTGTTCACTCAAGGATCAAATCAATCAAAAAACTACAGCTTTAGGCTGAAAGTTGTTGTTCAAAAGATGCTTCACCAAAAATGAAACAAAGAGAGTAAATTTGCACCAGAATTTACCAAACTTATTACAATAGGAGTTATGTGTGCTGGTCTGCAATGGGAAAATTACAGGGACCCCAAACAGAAAAACAATTCACGACGCAAATCAGACGACAACTACAATTAAAAAAGCAGAATCAATGGAAGAAAAAATACATTTTGGAAATATTCTAGAAACCAAAACATTAAAAAAGAAAAAAAACTTTTTGGAAAATAAGACTAATTTCCAGAAATCAAAATGAACTGTAATATAATGAGACAAAATAAGAAAAGGAAGGTATGATGGGACATCACTGATTAGATGATGATGTTTGAGGGAAAGCAGAAGGATGTTTCGCCTGAACTGTGATCAAAAGTTGATTGAGTAATCAAACTTTAGTGCTGGCTGTGGCCAGAAGTTGAAAGAAATATCTTCTGTCTGAAGATTTCTCCATGACTCATCATCTCCGCTTTCCCGGTTTCTTATTTTGTCTCATTTTCTAGCATTTCAATTTGATTTCTGGAAATTACTTTTGTTTTCATGTTTGCTTTTCAATTTGTTTCATTTCAAAAATTATTTTATCTTCTGTTTGCGTTGAGGGATTTGTTGATGTGATTTGAACTTCAGGGCCACGGTAGAAACTGGCAGATGCAACCTTTTTTTTTTCTCAAAATGTTGACTTACCCATTTAAATAAGATTTTTTTTTACTGAAGGTCAGTGGAGATCTTTTTTCCACAAAGCTGTCTGCATAAGAAATTCTATAAAAAAAACGAACAAATTGCAAATCTCTAAATATACTGAAGCCCCGCCATTTCTTCTTTAGTGAAGATTATTATTTCGTTTATAGAGTTGAAAATTTAAAATAAACTACTCTTTAAAAGGTTAAAATAGATGAATTTTGATGCACTTTAATAGATTCATAAAAAAATAGCAAAAAACGTGATATGAGCCAGAGTGTCTAAATATAAAATATTCATCATATGTGTATGAAAGACATTAAAGCAGAATGCAGCAGACTTATAACACAAAAAAGATTTTAAAATTTCACAAAAAGAGTAAAAAAATCTTTATCATTTTCAGTTTTTTTTTTAAGTTCTAATGAAAGAATTTTCTTGGCTCCTCAGACGAAGATGGTCCAGCACATTAGGAAGAAGCACCCGGAACTGGCTCAGCTGGGTAGCGGCATGCAGGCTCCTCTGACCGCCGCCGTGATCAGCTCCACCCCTGCAGTCATCAGTGCAGAGGGCGCCACGGCGGAGGCTGTAGTGGTGAGAATCATTATCTAATACCCCTTTTAAAGTTTGTATTTTTAAAAAACACAGTAGAATGTTGCCCTTTGGAAATATTAAAGAAAGTTTGAATCCAAAAGATGACGCTGATGATGCTTTTATACCAACTTTTCCTGGTTATAATTCGAAAATTTACGTTAAAAAGTTACAGTTGAAAAATGAGCCTGAAAATCTGGCAAATGGGTTCTGTAGGGCTGTGATAGAACTTAAGATACAAAATTAAAACTCAACATTCCTGTTAGGAGAAATTTTAATGTAAAAATTCAGAAAACTATGTAAAACGAATAAAGAAAATAGTAAATATTAGGGTGGGATTAAGTAAGTTCACTTCCTCTCTTTCAAGCAATTAAACAATAACAAAAGCTTAATAAGGCGGGGAATTTTCCCTTAAGGATTTTTTTGTTCTGATTAATAAACCAATTTCTCATCAAAACTATTGTCAGTGTTCATTTCTGTTTTCAGTTTTGCTTATTTATTATGCCCAGCCCCTAGTGGTTATTTTGTGAATTACGTCTGAACTATGAAATTCTGCATTTCAAACCTAAAAAGATGCAAAAGTGAGCAAGTGTTAATTTTTATTCCAATTTATACAATTATTAATTATTCCAGGACCAATGAACAGTTGTAATGAACAAGTTCTTTTAAACATAATTCTTTAAAGCTTCTGCTGAAGAAAAGTTTTAATGCATTTGTGTTCAAGCATCTCCTTTTGTTTCTTTTGTCAAGGCTTCTTTGAGTGACACGGATACGATGCACTTGAGTTTTATTGAACTAATAAATTGGAAAAAATGACATTGATCCTTTGATTTCCTGTCCTCGCAGACCACAGATTTGCTGACTCAGGCCATGACAGAACTGTCTCAAACCCTGACCACAGACTACCGAACGGCACAGGGGGATTACCAGAGAATCCAGTACATCCCGGTGTCTCAGGCAGGGGGCAGCCTGGCTCAGCCGCAGCACATCCAGCTGCAGGTGGTGCAGGTCGCTCCGGTAAGCTGAGCGTTTGGGAAAACATCGATTTCCTGTTTATACTCTTTAAATGAAGGAAAATGAAGATGAGTTCTGCCAGGAGGAGATAAAGACATGAATCTGCTCCTCTAAATCCTCTTTGAGCGTCTCAACGCTTGATTGAGATAGTAAAAAAAACAGGTTTAGTTGTTTGCCTCCAGGTCTGACTCCAGGATTTCACCTTAGACATGCGCCCTTAGTATCCTGAAGAAGCTTTTGAATTCTCCTCACTTTCAAATCAAGTCAATCTTTATTTATACTGCACCAATTTTTTTTTTATTCAGTGCTAAAATCGAGCTAAAATATACCCAGAACAGACCCTTGGGGGACACCACTAAGAAGTGTATCTTTTGGCATGCACACACTGGGTTTGATCAGAAAGGCATTAATGAAATCAGTGTCTATTTTATCAACAGCAGCAGCACAGTGTTTGTTTTTGTGGAATGTTTTTAATGGCAGACTGTAGTATCTAGGTTTGACCGGGAAAAGGGAGATTTTCCTCTGAATGACCTCGCACGTAGAGGTGTAGTTCCTCTGCAGGTATGGCAGGAAATGGGCTTGTTTATTCTAAATGATGAAATCTTTTAGACCTTTGTGCTTCAGAGGAACCTGCTGATGTCCAACTTTACCTGGAGTTTCCCCCGAAAGCAAATAGGAGCGTCTTTGTTCTTCATGCAGACTAATCTTCCAAAAAGCCTTCATTTTTGTTGAGAATCTCACATTTCTTTTCAGGTTTTGTCAGATTTACCTGTGACGAAGCTGCTCTTCATCTCTGTGTTTTGGATTTCTTTCACAGGCTTCCTCCCCACATTCCCAGGCCCCCACGGTAGACGTGAGCCAGCTGCACGACCCCCACGGCTACAGCCAGCAGCCCATCCAGCTGCAACACGTACAGGTCTCTGAGGCCTCGGGCACCGGCCAAGCCACTGCACAGGTAAAACGCCTGCGTCAGTCTTAATGCATGTCATTTTAATCAGGGATTTAACCTTCAGATAGTGTCTCTCAGATTACGTTAAGGTTTCAAGGTTACTCTTGCTCCTCTGAAGGGCACCAGCAGGCCGCTCAGCCCCGCCTCCCAGCAGTCGAGCCAGGAGCTGACCCCTGTCACCTTAGCCCAGAGTCAGAGCAGCAGCCAGCAGCAGGGGACGGTTCAGCACACCTACATACCTGGAAACTGGAACTACAGAGGTTACCGTGAGTCCCTGCCTCCTGTTTGTTTCTTTGCTGATTACACACAAGACTCACGTAAACTGTTTGCTCCTCCAGCGTCAGAGATCCAGATGATGACTCTACCTCATGCTCAGTATGTCATAGCTGAAGCCAGCACCCCTGTGTCTGGAGTCGGTAGCAACCAGGTGAAAACGGTGAGAAAATGCTGTCATGCACCTCCTCACGCATCTCCTCATGGACCTCCTCCTGCTCCCCACCCATGCCCCTCTCCATGCATCTCCATTACCTTTTTATTTTCATGCATCTTCTCTCACACCTCCTCCTGTTCCTCCATCAGAACCCACTCATGTGCTGTATGTAGGCCCTGAGACTTCCTCATGCACCTCCTCTTGCACCTCCTCTTGCACCTCCTCCTGCGCACACACCTTTAATTCCCTTTAATGTCTTTTCATCTGATGCTGCTTTTCCAAATCACATTTATTTGTGATGAGATGCATGAAAACACTTAGTAATGTGAAGGAAAAAAAAACTATTTTTATACATAATTTCAAACTTTGCAGACATTTCTAAAATGCAGATGAGACCATTTTCTCTGTGGAGTTTGTGGTTCCACAGAGAAAAAAAATAGTTCTCACAGCCTTCAGGGTTCAGGTGCTGCACGTTTTTCCTGAAAGCAGCTCTAGCAACAAACGGGTAAAAGGTTGAGTTGTACCTTTGGGAACCTATTTGTTAAAACAAAAACAAAGTGAGTGATGTTCAATATTAAACTTAGAAGTTTGAGAGGTTAGAAGGAGGAACGTTTCTGTCCAGAACAGCCCAGAGACAGAGGGTGAAACAGGGTGCTGGATCTGAGTGTTTAGGTCAGGGCTGTCATTGTTAACATGTTAACTCGCGATTAATAAAAAAAAAAAGGTTAAAATGTATTAACTATAATTAATTAAACTTTATGAAGCAACCGTCTTTCGCTTTGCGTCGGACAGTCCAGGCTTCCACTGTGAGCATTAATATCTGATAATGCACAGACGGGTCAGGGATTTCTTTAAAAAAAAAAGCAAACTGGATGACGGATCAGAAAAGAAGGGGTTCACTGGATAGAAGTAGACTACAACATGTAGCTGTGAACCTAAAGTTAGAACTGGAGGGGGCTGAGGACGCTGCCTTGTGGGACTCCTGAACTGACAAGCAGTGAAGAGGAGATGCAGCGGTTTACTATTAGGAAATCAATGATCCTCGCATTATGTTAGGCATTTGAACTTTTTATTCATGGTTAAAAACCAGCCAGCAGGGTGGCTGTGGTTCAGTGGATTGTATAGATGTTTAGTGTTCAAATCCCAATCTTAAAAGTGTCTTTAGAACTCTCACACGGTCTTCAGTTGAAAAATACTGGTACGTTAGCTGTAGATCTGTGTCTGTGTGGCAAAATGATCAAATTCCATCGTCTCGTGTACCGCTGTCGTCCCTGCAGACACACTACGTCATATCCGAGGGTCAGAGTGATCTGGAGACCAAACAAGCCGCTCCTCAGAGCACCACCCAGACCGAACACCTGGAGCAGCAGCCGGTGACGCAGCAGTACATCATCACCACAACTACCAACGGTAGCGGGACCGGAGAGGTTCACATAACCAAACCATGAGAAGGCCGACAAAGCCAGACTGCCAAGCCTTCGGAGCAGCTTCAGGAAAGAAACGCACCGCCAGCTCATGTGGGTGTGGATCTGCATGCGGAGGCAGGACCGGCCGAAATATGAACTGAGCTGCTAGAACTTTAACCGAAAAGTCAAATGTGAAGTTTTTATTGTTAAATGAAATGAATGATGAAAAAAAGTAGTTTTTAAATAAAACACTGGAAGGCAGAGCTGGACAGTAGTTGATTTCTTCTCACAAACTTGAATTTTGAAGCTGCTTACTAACATCCTAGTGATGGGAACCACAGTTCTGTTCGGAACATCTGTTACGTTACAGACATATACTCAAGTGTTACATGTTCTATTTAAGTGTCATATCCAGAGAAATCCAGAATGAAGTGTTGGAGCAGGTTGTGACCTTCACACATTTGTTTGGATGTTCTCCCTCTGTGTGCAGGATTGGTTTGTATATGAGATGCGATTCAGATTAGTATATTTTATTATCTGAATCTTTGTCACTGTTGGTGTTTTTGTAGTAAAATATAAAAAAAAACTTCATTCTTCAATATTTCTGGATGTTAATATTAATTTTTGCGTCACATTGGGTTATATTCGCAGAATGCTTTCTTTAAGTCCACAATGTACAGGTGGACTAAACTCCCATGAACCCTCAAGAACCCTGTGTGGTGTAGATGTGATCCAATGGTCAGAAAGCTGCAGGCGACCTTTTTTTTTTTTAAATGGTGGTTTTCTGTTGGTTTTAGCACTATAGCAACCATATTATTTTTTTGGTCGCCTGTGTGTGACGAACAGATCTACGTCATTGTAAGAAGAATCTGCAAAAGTAAACTTTTAGAATTTCTTGCCAACTGAGGTTTTTTCGTTAACCACGCCAACATCCTAATATGTTCATGTTGTATGGTAAATCGCTTTGTTCAGCTTGAGCCAAGGATTCTTTTTCACAATATTCTGGCAAAATATCTGCAAGCAACAGGGAAAAGCCACTTTTGCAAGCTGGCCACACTAAGGCCTTTCAAAATCAACAACTTCTACAACCAACATTTTTTCCTAAGTAGCTTCACAATGATGCTCGAGGTCTTAGGAGGTGATAGATCGATAGATCTGGAGGAATTTAAATTTGTAGAAGGTACTAAAAGTGATTTTTGGGGAAAAAATTTAAGGTGGTGCCCTTTTTCTGAGGTCAAAGGCCAACAAAACTTTAACAGTGGTTGTAGACCTGACCTGGTGTTCTGTGTCAAATTTTGTGAAGATCTTTTAAACTAAAGTTTTCTTTCCCTTACTGTGCAAATACGTAAAAACTCACAAATTTCACACTCAACACCATAAAACGTGCTGCTAAGACGTAGGTCCTGTGGCCATCCCATAATAATTTCTAAACTTTCTTTATCCCCTAATGTGTGTTTTTGGATTTTTAACTTTTTTTTTTTTGGTTCATTAAAGATTTTGTCCCCATTCTTTTTCTTTTTTTTTCTTTACAATTTCTCCTGCTGTGATGTCATCTTTTTTTATTTTTTGTTTGCTGTTTACTATGTCAAAAATTCATTTTCGTTGAGTGCTAGGTGAGAGCTCATTTTTGGGGAGTGTTTGACCTCTTTAATACCGGAGCTTTAGCCCCAGCGTTGATGTTTTTTACTCACCGTAAATTCTTAATTGTTAACGTGATCCATGTAATTCCAACAAATTCTGAAGTGCCTCTTTTTTCTGCTTCAGAGTCTGCTAGACTTACGTGTGGTATTTAATTGTCGCCGGTGACGTCTCAGGTGTTAAAGGGTCAAGGGGTGAAGTTTGATCTCAAAGGTGCAGTAAAACAGAAGAACTGCACAGTTAAAAAGATGGTCCTTTCAGTTTATAATCAATTACTTCAATATCTGAAGTCTAAAGTCACCAAGTTCTGTATATGAAACAGCAGAAGTGGGCGGATCGATCTGAGTATCCATAGTATTGATACCAAGGTTGAAGTATTGATACTAGCGTAATGAGATTGATGTTATTCTGCGCCGTTTTTCTGTAAGACGAGCTGTAAAGAGTTCGTGCAAACGCAGTGTCTATCTGTCCCCAGTGTTTCCAGATTGTGCAAAAAACAACCCAATTTGAGGAAATAGCTGCCCAAGTTTAGCAGGAAACTGTCCAGTCCGACAACATAGTCTGTCTGTCTCACACCTTGCCCCTCCCCTCCCAGCTTCATTGGAGAGGCGAGACATTAAAGAGCCTCATATTTGCACCAATGGCAGGATTTTTTATTGGGTTGTTTATACTTTTATTTATGACAGTGTTGCTTTTGTCTACTTTTTAAAAAATAATGTATTACTTACTTTATTTAGGTATTTAATATGTGTGTGGTGCTATAATACATACATTTTTGTTACATTTTTGCCTTTTTTTAAATGTTGCACTAGTTACTGTTTTATTAATAGCGTTTTTAATATGCATGTTGTTTTAGTTAATTAACATTTTTATTTTCTAAAAGTCTCTGTCCTGTGTTGTATTGTACACATAATTAACAGAAAATGTGTATTTCTGAAATTATTATATAATGCAACATTTTAAGAACAAAGTATCGATATTGGTGATACTAGTCCTAGTACTAGTTCTTGGTATGGGATCAATATCCAGATTCCCAGTATCTCCCAACCCTGATAAAAAGGTGTGTGGACTCACTTTTGATCTTGTTTTGGCTCCTAGAGGGGAGAGAGAGCCAAAACCAATTGTTTCCTCATATTTGTCTGCTCTGAATCACTCTGCCTCTTGTGGTTTCTCTTGGAGACGTGAAAAACCAAAGAAACTGCTGCTCTGACTGTCAGGGTGGGGCAGGGAGTCAAACCCATTCCTGCCGTGCAGGAATGTTGAAAAAGTGACAAAGCAAAGCTTTCCAGCCGTACTTGTCCAACTAGCTGTCCACACGTCGAGCCCATTCTGAGCCGAGGAGCAGCAGACCGAGGAGCTTCTCTTCATCAGAGGCAGCATGTTGGAGCTCCTGTCATATTTTTAACAGTGACTCCCCTCACATGTCAGGCGGGAAGACGGAATGTGGGGGGGACGACCTGAAAGACAACACAGGTAAGAGCATATTTAGCTTCTAAAGCTGCTGGAAGATCAGCTTGACCCAAAAGTGATGAAGGTTTCCTGCTCTGTTAGTCTGGACGTGAGAGTAGGATTCACCTTCAGATGAATCAAACCCAACAGACAGCTGGGCCTGTCCGGACGCTTCACTCCTGGCTCAGTTTGGCTCCAGCAGGTGTAATGTGTTGGATCTTCCAGCTGGAGGCGCTGCTTCATGCCTCCGTGTCTCAGGTGGAAGTGTACTCCAGGCTGCTGTTGGCATGCCTGCTGTGCGTGGTACTGGCGGTCTCTTTACGGGCCCTGAGAGGCCGCCTGGGGCCACGGCGAAACCAGGTGAGTGCAGCTCCAGAACTTCATGACCCTGCTCAGCTTCTGCTGGTTTCTCAGTGGATTCTGCTTCATTTCAGGAGGAACCAGAACCCAAACAGCATCAGGAAACCGTTCATGAAAGCAAGAACAACCATTATGGATGGTATGGTCAAACCGCCTTCTTATTCTTTGAAGAAAAGCTCTTTAGAATGTTACAAAATGAGATTTTGTGCCTCCAGGAAGTCCCAAAACAGACATCCAGTGCTCCAAGTTCCTGTTTCCGTCGCTCTGGCAGACTCTGTGCTCCTCTGTGTCCTTCAGGAGCCCCTCCAGGACCCCAGTGTGGCCCACATCGAGGCTCTCCTCTCCAGGTTAGAGGTATGTCGCACAATAGAGGAGAATTTGGCTGAGAAGACCTCAGAGTCTGCAGTTCTCAGACCATTGGATCAGATCTACACCTCGCAGAGTTTTTAAGGGTTCATGGGAGTAAATCTGATGGAGCCACATCCTGTGGAGCACCTCAGGGTTCCATTCTTTAGTTCAACTTGTTCATGGTCCTCCGCCATTAAGTCATCCACACTATTGATGCTTCATAAGCAGTCGGTGTCGCTTTACCACCAAGGTCCTCCGGACCTTCTCAGAGCAGCTGTAACTCCAGACTGGATTTGTAGAACAATAAACACCAAAAGTCAATTTAGGAATAGTTTTTTTTCACTCCAATGATGTAAAATGTGAGCCAACGTCCTCCACATTCAAACCTTTAAAGATCCACTCCGATGAAAATGTGTGTTTTTGGTGTTTTTAACGTGTTCTTGTAGCCTTTTTCTACTCGCTCTGCAGAAACTATGTCAGACAAAACGATTTTTAAAAAAAAATTTGGCTAAAAATTACATAATTATAATTAAAAGACCACTTGGAACGCTTTTACAAAAAATCAAAACATGATTTGAATGTGACTTGAAGGTGTTCTTCGTGTTTGACATCTCATCTTCTTTATACTTTGCATTTTTAATCCAGAGAAAGATAGATTTTAAAGGGATATTTCTGCAGCCTGCAGTTATGCTCAAATGGTTTCAAGGGTTTGTAGGTGACTTCATGGAGTGATTGGGAATGTGCACGTATCCTACCCAGCGGCGATACTTTCAGTCATGACCTCCTGAAGTTAACCTGCAGAGAGAATATTAAGACAATTCCTTCAGCAACTCAGACTTCTGTTTTCCCCTTCAGACAGTGGCTGAATCTCTGGAGAAGACCAGCATCGGATCAGAAACAAAACCAGAGGAGGACAGAGGCGACATGCTGTCAAACAAAGTGAAACTGACCTCCAGCTACCTGCAGGAGAGGTGAGGCTCCACCTCCACCCGTCACAAACTGTAAAAAAATGCTGCTGGATGAGTTTTTTTCAACCCTCACACCTCCTGTCCCCCCTCCTGCAGGACTGGATCTCTGCACGCGCTGGTCCAGGTGCAGGCGGGTTATGAAGCCAGCGTGGAGGATGTGCTGCAGGGCCTGGACGGCCTCTGGAAGCAGCTGGAGGAGCTGCATACGGGGGTCACGCTGTCCAAACGGGAGGGTCAGGATCACAAGGATCTGGCTGCAGCCCAGACAGAAGCGGAGGCGAGCATTAAAATACTCTCATCACTCACACACAGCAGAAGCAGTTGACTCCGATCATCTCTTGATCAATTGTAAAAACGTTCTCAGTGGTCTATATAATTATGACCTTTTTAGCCAAAAATCAAAACATGCCTGATGTTTTCTAGAACATAGTTTCTGCAGAGCGGCAGGAGATCATTAGAAATTCACCTCTGAGTTGTGGGTGTAACCTTTGGTGCAGAGCAACACCGCCCCCTTTCCCCTCCCTGTTGCTGAGACCCTGTGGCCCGCCCAGCGCATTTTCCACGTCACCAATACAATCTTTTTTTGTCTGCTCCTGGATTAGAATTGGTAGAAAAAAAGACCCAAAGAAATTCTCAGAAATGCAAGTTTGAGCTTAACTTTCTTAATAAATGTCCATCGTCAGAAAATTATCACAAGGACATGTTAACCCAAAAAACAGGGTCCAAATTGGTGAGAGAGATCCTGAAGGCATCAAAATCTGCCTCCAAAGACCCATCCCCATTCATCAAGAAAGCTAGAACTCATGCAAGAAGTCTTAAATTTGAGCAAACGTAAATTCGTAAAGAAGTTATATCCTCAACTAAACTCTGCTTGTGTTGTTTTGATCTACTTTGTGATCACATTTTTTTCATTTGTCCTGGAGCTGAGCATCAGATAAGAGCTGAAGGCCTCTTGTGTTGGACAGATTTTACTGTTACAATAGGGAGCTGGGCACCTTTGAACCCACAAGATGTACATTTGTATAAATTTGGTTTCTATTTTTAATGACGTGCATTTCGTTTTGGACTGGACAGAATTCTGGACCCGATGATCACTTTAGCTAATGGAAAATGGAACATCTAAAGAGCTGAAACTTCAACAGACTGCATGATCGATAGAGGCTGTCTGATGGAGGGACAACTGTTTGTTGATCTGGAGGAAACAAAGTCGACAGTAACTGCTGTCTGAAAAGAACAGGCTAAAAGATTAAGGAGCAAACCGATATAAATAGCAGTAAAGGGCGGATTCAAACTGACAGCTGTGTGCTCAGTACTGATGGAAGTTGGCTGATAGTCCTAAAACAGCCTATGTAAGTGGAGATGGGCCGCAGGAGACAGTGATCCTGTATCCCTGAGAAGAACACAAAGAGGGCAGCAATGACAGAAGAAACCAGAAGAGGGCGACAGAGAGACAGATCTGGTTTGGTGTCCAGTTGGTCCAGATTCAGATCTGAGGAAAGGATAAATGTTTTACTGGACAAAAAGGATGTAGACCCATTAATTGATTCAAACAGGGGAATTATTAGTGGTTTTTGCACTTTTTTATTCTAAACATTTTTTTCATTTGCTGCTCTTAAAGTAAAGCTTTTATTTTGAAACAAAATTATTAAACTAAATCCAAAATAAGAAAAAAAGACAAAATGTTATGTAATAAAAGAAATAACAATACATTTTTTTATTTTATTCCTAAAAGTTGTGATTTGAAAGGTACAGGGCAGGGAAAACCTAATAAATGCATATTTACCACTACTTTATATTCTTAAAGTTTAAGAGAAAAAGAAATAATTAGTTTAAACTTAAATCATCATTTCAAAGTTTTGCCCTTAAGACACATGTTTTTTTCTTTTCTTTACTCATGAAAGATCCTTTTATATTTTCTTCTTTTTATTTTTGTAGCAGATAAATTCCACAAATTGTCTTAATGTCCCAAGATATTTTGTTATACCTTAAATGCATAATTTTGCTGCATGTTTCAAACCTCTAAAAGATCTTAAAAGCTAAAAATGAAATTAGGATTTTTAAAATGGAAAACAAAAAGTCTGTTTTCAGAACAAATTTCTTCTGGACTTTTAAAGTTAATTTTTGTCTTAAAATTAAACGGACACATTTCTGTTTGTTCCTTTCAGGGCAAATGATAGCAGACAAAATATACCAATAAAAAATATTAATCAAATTGAAAAAGTATAAAAAAAATGAAATAAAAAAAGCCAGCAGCCAAATTTAACTTGTGGGTTCTCCAGGATTAAACTCATTTTTGTGATTCTTGTGCCTCTGTGTTGTTTCTGTTCTTCTGCGCAGACTCTGTTTGCGGTTTTGAATCAGTACAGGAACAGGCTTGGTTCATGTGAGGTCCAGCTGAAGGAGAGCACGCAGCTGCTTCAGGTCAGCCCCCCTCTGAGCGGTCAGAACCCTCTCTGACCCGCCCCGTGTCCATCTGAACCTCTCTGTTCTCCTGCGCAGGAGCTGACCTGGAGCCACACCCACACCTGCAACAAGGTGAACAGCAGCAGCGAGTCTGTGTGGCCCGAGCTCCTTCTGCAGGCCAACATGGAGCAGGTACGCTCATCTAAGAGAACAAAACACCTCACAAACCCTGTCAGGCTCTGACAGCATCTCTGTCTGCAGTTTGACATGGTGCAGGAGAGGTTCACCTGCCTGGAGCAACAGACCTCCACCTTCCAGGCCCACCTGGAGGGACTTGGGAAAGGACATCAGGAGCTGAAATCTACCGCTGGTCCGAGCTCAGCGACTTGTCAGAACAGCGACGAGTCGCCGGAGCGCTCCCACGCTGCCGGTTCAGGAAAGAGCTCCTCCCTGCTGCTGTGTGGGAAGTCCAGCCGGCCCCTCTCCTCCCCTTTTGGACGTCTGCGCAAAACCGCAAAGAAAAAGTGATGCTGGTCTCCCTGTGCATCCAGAAGATTCTGCAGATGTTGATCATCTGCCGGTTCCCTCAGACGTGACTGTTGCTGCTTTTATTATTATTTTTGTCTGCAGCTTGATGCTGATTAGTCTTAAACCAGAATTTTGCTGAAAGGGTTGCACAATGGCGTAGTGGGGGCGTGTCCTGCTGCTTTTCCAGTAATCCTGTCTCATCTGCTACCGATTACCTGGATCAGGTGTGTTTGACCAACAAGGAGCTTCAACGGCAGGTTGGTTGGAAAACATTTAAGACACCGGCCCTCAAAGGCTGGATTCTGACCCCCTGGCTAATCCCAGTCAGAAGACTATGGTTCAGATCCCAGCTGGGTCCTTTCTGTGTGTAGTGTTTAAGCTGTGATGGACGGGAAAGCTTTCTGAGGAGTGTCTTGCCTTCACCCAACAGTAGCTGGGATAGGCTCTAGCAACCCTGTGACCCTGCAGGAAGGGGGTGGAAGGCTAAAACATTGTTGCAAACACAAGAGGGCGCAATTCCCCCACTTATGACCAAAGCTCATCCCTGGACATGCCAGAAAGTTCAACTTTGAGAGGGAAAAACTGAAATAACTGAACCAAACATGTCAAAAAAAGTTTTTTTAATAGTCAGAAACAGGTTAATTTATTCATTCATTCATTTTCTGAACCACTTTATCCCTTTTGGGGTCACGGGGCTGCTGGAGCCTAACCCGGCTACTCATGGGCGAAGACAGGGGACACCCCTGGACTGGCCGCCAGTCTGTCGCAGGGGCAGGTTAATTTAATTTACTATAATATTTATGCATAAAGATTTTTAAAAATCCTCATGTTTGGCTGTTTTGTGAAAAGTGTCTGCAGCAGCCTGAGCCTTCAAAGCCAGAACTCTCAGTTCAGAGCAAAGCGGAGGGAGAGAAAGGTAAAGAAAGGTCACGGGAGGTCAATGCCGGAAGCCTCTCTGTTATTACAAAAAACTGATCAGCCCTCTGGACCTTTCGGGGAGACCTGAATGTCTTTGATCCGTTTTCAATTACCCGGCTGCAACACATCCGAGGGAGATTCCAGTCCGGGCCCTAGGAAAGCTGGGCATTGGGTCAGCACAGGATTTGGGCCGCAGATCTGTGTGACGGTGAGGAGGTGGTGGGTTCTGCGAGGAATCCTGCAGCTGCAGGATCAGAGCTGTCACAACAAAGACACAAGCGCAGCGGGCTGGAGGGTTCTGGAAGAGAGTTATGGTGATGAGTCATGGAAAGAAAACAGCAAACATGCACGTGGGCTCCGGGATCAGATGACCTCTGCTCTCTGTGCACGAGCGAATGAAATTGTTTGTTTAGCTACAGCGAAACGCCGATGGCCGGCTTCCTCAAGAGGTTCTCCCAAAGCGAGCTCGAGTGCGTGTTATCTGAGAAAATACGGCTGGTGGTAGATGTCAATCCCTCGCCTGATCCTGACAATTACTCAGGATCAGGTTTCAGCGGCGTACACGTACGCACGCGTTTGTGCCGGTCCGTTCTCTGACGACACAAACAGGAATAAAAAAAATGTCCCCATGAGGTTCTGAAATCAAAGCTCACATCCTGCTGCAGCTCCAGAAATGCATCCAAAGGAGTGTCAACCAGATGAAACGTCCCGCACCGTCGCACTCAGGAAGGGCCAACAAAAGAGAGATGGAGCTGTGAAGAATGACAGGTGCTGATTTACACAGCATGAGAGAGCAGATGGTTTGGATCCACTCTTAAATGAATGTCAGGGACTTTTTCTGCCGTGAAGCTGCACTTGTGCTGCATCCACTGAATGCGATCATTCTGCTGTAAGCGGCTGCACGTGTGAGGCCTCAATGAGCCCTTCAGACCTCAAAGACAAACGAAACGCCATCAAAATGACGTCAAAGCTCAAGAGTTTGCTCAATAGCACTGCGTCCTCAGGTGAGAATCTTCCTTGTTTTGTTTCTGAGTCAGAAAGTGAACAAAAAAAAGACTTTTTTAACTTTATTTGGCGGCGTGTCTGACAGTAAAATCACTCACACAACAGAACTTTTACTCTTAAGGATCGGTTGGCTTCTGCAGAAACCAATGTTGCTCCACGCCATCAGTCCCGCCCACATCTCAGAAAATGACAGCTTTTTAAAATTTTGGCCAAAAGCGGCAAAATGACAATTAAAAAAAGCTCAAAAGATGATTGGAGTGGCTCTCTAAGCTGTGACAACTCACAAAACAAAATGTTTAAAGTAAATATCCAAGTTTGGAATCAATATTTTGGAAACATTGATTGGGAAGCTCTGTCTGAGCTGCAAACAGTAGTTACAAAAATCTCAAAAAACAAAGCGGTTTCAGAGCACAGGGCCCCATTTATGTTCAGCAGGAATTTTTAATACCCGAAAGACCAAAACATATCTTCAAATATCTTATAGTTGCTGTGTCAGATTCAAACCTTCATGAACTGTTTAGCCAGAAAAGGTGAAAAAAATGAATGAACATTCTCACATCTGAACAGATAGTGACCTGGAGGAGAAAGACAAGAGTCAGTCGAAGATGGAAATAAAGTCACAGAGTTTCACACTGAGCTCTTTGGTCTGGTCCAAAGTGCATTTGCTTGGATAATCTGCTGCGATTGGCTGGGAAAAAAAAAAAAAACTTCTTGAAGGTACAATCTTAGCTCAGTTGCAAGTGAACAGGGATGTGTTTCACTACAGTGTGAAGATAAATAGACAATGCAAGTATTTTTACTTCAAGTGGTTAACCCTTTAACATCAGAGATGTCTCTAACGTGACAACCGCCTACTTTTATTGAGGCATCTGATTGGTCAGTTAATAACTTGAACTACAGAAAATCTATCATGAAAAAAATAGGATTAAATGGTTGTACATTGCCTGAGTAACAGCTGTTTATTCCTCTGTAGAAGTCTATGGGATTTTTGCCTCTTGAAACCAGCGGGTACTTCCTGTTTGGAATGCCAGGGGGAGGGGTCACGCAGTCCAGTTCTCGCATGAGTCAGTGGTCTGATAAAGCTTCGAGACGTCCTTATTAAAGTCCATTTTGAACAAAGGAGGAGCAGCTGCTGTACATACAGGATGCTTCCATGAGATTTGTTCCTCTCAAATGTGACAGGAAATCCAGGTGAAGATTCTCCTGTACCTCCACCTGTTTAAAGCTGAGTTTACAGGGCCATCCCAGTGAGAAAGTGCCTTTTGTTGGACAAGTTTCTGCAAATGGCAAAAAACTGTCTACTTTACAAAAAAAATGACAGTTTCTAACCATGAAGCTTTTTATTTTTTCTATCAAACAAGAGCTTGATTTACCAATCTTAGTTTTTAATGAGCTTTTTGTGCTGAGACCTTAAAATTGGAACTCTTTATTCCACATAAAAGTCTAAAAAATAGATGTGTGTGGTTGTGAGACCTGGACTAATGCCAATCCTGTTGCATGTTTTTCTTTCTTTTGAGACTTTGCCCGGTGATAACCCACCACACGCCTGTCTGCCATTACCAGGCTGGACCCAGAGCACGCGGGGCCACGCCACTTTTAACCAGAGGCGGTTGCAGCGGACAGCTGCAACGCTGAAACCAAACATCAAAACACCAGTCACAGATGCACACAATTAGCAACATGGTAGACATTTGGAGAGCAAAAGGTCCATAAACTCGCAACTTATTATGGTTGATTTAACATAGCTGGAGGGGAGCTGAACGTTAATGGGCTTTTAGTTTGGCTCGAAACATTCCTCCATCCTCACTTTAATGTCAAAGAAGCCTTAACTCCTGAAATCTTTCTCAAAGCTTTCATGTCAGCTGAACGCCATCTTGAGCAGGCCGTGTGTGAACGTCCATGCGTGCACGTGGAGACACAGAGAAAGAGCGTAATTAGCCTGGGGGGCTGGAACATGTTTCTAATCTGAAGGAAACGCTCGGCTTCCTGTTTGTGTAAATATTTTCTTACTTTGTTTTCAGAGAGAGCGGGGTAGAATAATCGAGATGACCTTCCTGCCCTCCTGCTTTTTCCACGGCGTGAAAGAGATGGAACTTCTGAGGTCAGAGGAGAAAAACCGTCAGGCGCCAAACCCAGCAGCTGATGGTGGATTCAACCAGAGGATGGCTCTATACGGGGCGGCCCCAGAAGTCACACACAGCCTGTGCCTGATCTATTTTTTAGTTTACACCCATTTCCCATCATAGATTGGCGAACATAGACCACAATGCATTGCGTTTGAGTGATTTGTCTTTGTAAAATGTTCATACTTGTCAGGTTTTTAATGAGTGACGTCATATTTAGTGGGCATGTGATGGAATTTGCACTGTCTGGTCTTTAGGGAATAGTGAGGGAATTCGGATAATAACCTTAGTGTTTGGTCATGTTGTCAATTTTTGAGCTTCAATCTACAGTCATTTCTTGCAGAGATTTCTGGGAAATTTCGGACACAACCATAGTCTCCTAAAGAAAACAGCAAAAGCTGATAAATAGTTGATGAAAATCTTTTATTTACTTCTTCGTTTCTGAGTTGTGGGCGGGACTGTTGGAACATAAGTTAGCCTTCACTGATTTCCCATCAGCCATTTTTTTAGACTCTCTCCTGCTAGCTTATACCACCTCACAAGCCTAAGCTAACATTAGCGAACAAATAAAAAAAAAAAAGAATCGGCGAGCAACATCAGAACTGTGCTGCTGCTCAGTTTAGAGCCGGACGGCAGCTCAGAAGAGGAAAATGAAGACGGTAATGGATCTGTTTGTCTGAAGGTAAACGCTTCAGAGTTATAGCAGAGTGGGGAGATTTTGGCCCACCCATGACCACAAACCTGAGCTTTTTCAAACCACAGGTTTTTATCTGCTCCTGATCATCATGATTTGAATCAGAAACTCAGCTTCAAACTTCAATCATTTTATGCGTGTCTTTCATTATAAGAAAAATGCTACAAGAACATGTAAAAAACATCAAAAACACTGTTTTTATTGGAGTAGGTTTTTAAACAGTCTATTGAGTGCTGCATTGCGGTTCTGAATTCAGTCAGGAGTTTTTTTTTCACGTTTGTTGAAGTTTCTGATCTGTGGTTTTTCCAGTGTTGTGGACCTCAGAGTCCGCAGCACACGTCAGACACAGTCGCAAACACACGAGCTGAGATGTTACAAGCTGCAGCTTGACTGATCGCTCTCATCCTCTGTGAACGAAGAATCGACGTGTGAGGCCGCGCTCTGACGAAAGGCTAAACAAACAGGCCGGCCCAGGCACAAAGACGCCGCCACTCAAGAGACATGCGGCAGCTAAACCCTCTGGATGCTCGTCCCACCCCTCCACACACACACAAGCCCACCGAGCCACCCGTGGACCCCGAATATGGAGCAAAGAGGAGGAAACGATGGAGGAGGAGGAGGAGGAGGAGGGAGCCAGTTCTGATTCCCATTCACTGGATGTCACCTCCTTACAAAGGCAACTGCAAGACACTGCCTCTAAATCAAAGTTAATGGACTTTCTCAATTCTGCAAACATGACAGGGGGAGTTTGTGTGTGTTGGAGGGAGTTTGGGGGAGGGGCAATATTACCTATTTGCCCCATTTAAAGACGCACTTTGGCCAACGAGTCCAATTAGACAGTAGGGATGCCATCATTCTTGGTTTAAGACCAACCGTATGTTTACACCATTGAAGTGAATCATGGGTAAAGGGAATCATTGCATCCGCACCTCCACATCTTTGCATTGTGTCAAACAATTGTGCTGAATTTAATGCTGCGTTGTGTTTCAATGTTAGGTCAATGTACAGATGTAATCTGAGGTCCTGTGGCCTGATTGCGCTCTGGCAGCAGTGCGGTTCAGGCATTGCGGTGAGATTTGGGCATCGCAGCGTGTCAAGACTTCAGAAATCTTAACTTTGGCAAAGAAGTCACCGATCATGGACTCAGCTTTGGCCCATGATGACGACATGATCAGTGGGTCCAAAATCAACATGGAGGAAAACCAGATTGTTCTCCTACTAAACTTTGTGATAGTTTTCATATTTGCATCGTGACAATTTACAGAGTTCCTTCAGTTTTATTCTTATTTAAGTTTTTCCCTCCTCTGATTAAAGCAGGACAACAGGAACTTCTGGAAGCGGCCATCATTCAGATGCAGCTCCTGCAGTAGATGGTGAACCTCGAACCACACGGACACTGAGCGTGCGTGGCGCGTAAAAAACAAAATACAGAGCTTAAAAGTGTGCTTAATGAGCATTCTCAAACGCGTTTCCTGACACCAGCACATGCACTCACAGCTGGAAGTGGCTTGGTGCAAAATGTTGAAAATCTCTCGAATCTTGATAACCACAAACCACAATTATTAATTTCTCCTTCGTGGTTCCTTTTCAAGCAGTTGGCACGGCGTGTTTTGAAAAGGACGCTACCCATACGTCACGGATCAAAAGTCAACTGGTTTCATCTTCAAAGTGCGTTTATTTGCTCTGTGTTTTGCACGTAGAGCCTGAAAAAAAGTAAAATGGTCTCCAGTATGAAGACAGCATCACTGCACTGGAAGAATATCGAAAGGATTTCATGAACCCAGACATGGTTATCGATGTGTAATAGAGCTCTGGATCTCTATCTGTAAATGAGGCATACAGCTCATATTTACAGTGATGCTAAAAACTTTAGGTGGTAGCTCCTCCCACATGTGTCTGTAGCCTCAAGTTTATGAACACATTTTTGGACAAACGTCATGCAGTGAATTTGATGCTTGAATTGCGTTTGAATTGAACACAACTTAAGAAACATGTAGTATTTATGGTTTTATTACATCATACCAGATGTATGATGTGCAACTTGAAAGGGTTTCTGTAATTGTTATATGCATTTTAGCAAACAAAAAAACAAACAAAGGATTTTTCTCTATTTTTAGTTTTTGGTCGCTTTGTAATACACAAACCATACATTCTTACTGCGTGTTCACTCTGGTGAGACACAAACTTTACCTGTACATGTGTAATCTAAATACATCAACCGGAAAACAAAGCAAAACACTTGAAGCAAAAGACGAGTGCTAATCTACAGATCTGAGCGCAACAAACCAAATGACATCTATCAGAAGCTTCCTGCCTGTGACGGCGGCGCCACACAAACCAGGTCAGTGCTGCAGCAATTCATCAAAACTCCAAAACGAAGGTATGGCAGCGCCATCCTCTCTGCAATTTGCATGTGAACATTGATGACACAAAGAGGAGCCAGACTGGGGAGAAGCAATTCTGGAGCCGTTTGTTATCCTCCCTACAGTGCGGTGCCCAATGAGAGCCCCCCCCCCAGCCCAGCTCAGCCCACCCGGCGCCCCAAACTGAGCTCAAAGTGCGCGGCTCAGAGGCTGGAGCGGAGATGAGTGAAGATGGCATTGGTGTCACTTGGCAGGCATTCATAACCCCTTTCACCACCCCCTGCCTCCGGCGGCACGGGGGGAGACGCTGAGAGAAAGAGGGGCAGAAACTCGGAGCCCCAGGTACCGACCTCATTAGCAGATAAAAGCAACCTTTCTGTGCAACCCCTGACCCCGGAGGTTGCCATGGAGCCTTCCAGTCAGGCCGTGGATGGAGCATGCTGGGATTCCCTGCAGCAGGGTGGAGGGGAGGGTGGATGTGTGCTGCAGTGAGAATTATGATGGTTCCACCCTCCTGCCTGCATTTCTGCACAAAAAAACAATGTTTGACGACCCGAGATCTTGTTTTCGAGTTTGCAGCTTGAATTTTCCATTTTATAAAGGACATTTTTTAAACTTCTCCCTTTTTCTCCTTCAAATAAGACGAGGCTTCCCAAAGAGCCTTTTTAGTTATATTTGAGCCAAGAATCTGTGAAATGAGTTTGAAACCTTCCAGTAGGAATTTGCCTTTCCGCTTCGCTGACTACCCTTAAATCATCCTTTAAATAAATCTCACACGTGATAACTTTATTTTAGCCTGTGCCTAAAAACACTGAAGTCTGTTTTTGTTGTAGATTTTCCACAAAAAAGAGAAAACCCATGAAAGTCTGTGTTGTGATAGGATGTGTTACATGTCGGACGCGTGTTCGTGTATGTTTTCATGTAAGTGCTGCCGAAGATTGGGGGGTGGGGGTTTGTGTCTTGGTCACGCTGACTGAGTTTCATAAGCTGTGGCTAACCCCACTCCCCACAGCTGACTGAATATTAAATAAACAGAGCCAAGTGGCTGAATTCAGACTGGAGAAGCTCTATTTCACCGGCGCTGGGGCCTCCCTCCTGGGGCCCCCGCTGCAGCTTGTCTTATTCTTGGCAGCTGGAGTGGAGAGATGGAGGTGGTGAACGGAGGAAGGAAGGAGTGGAAAAGAACGATGGCGTTTGTTTGTTTGTTTGTTTGTTGGTGAAAAATTACAACAGAGGTAACCTGCAGCTGGGTGAAGGCCACCTGTGCACATGTACAACAAAATAAGTCCTGACATGACCTCGCTCCTAAATATTCCAAAATCAACTGTCAGCTCTATGATAGCAAAATGGAAGAGTTTGGGAACAACTCAGGCATGAAGTGGAAGGTCTGACAGAGGGGTCAGAGGATGCTGAAGCGCATAGTGCAAAGAGGTCGCCGACTTTCTGCACAACTGCTGCAGAGCTCCACACTTCATGCGACCTGCAGATTAGCCCGAGTACATTACGCAGAGAGCTTCATGGAATGGGTTATTTTTCAGGACTTCCAGTGAAAGGAACTCTGAATGCTTCGAGATACCAAAACATTTTGGACCATTCCACCCCACCACCAACAGCAGTGTGTGACCTCGCCAATGTGCTTTTGGAGGAATGGTCAACAATTCCTATAAACGCTCTCAACCTTGTGGACAGCCTTCCCAGAAGAGTTAAAGCTGAAACAGCCGCAAAAGGTGGACCAATCATAACGATCTCTATGGGCTAGGAATGAGATGGACTTCAGTTCTTATGAGAGTCAAGGCAGGTGAGCCAACACTTTTGGTAATATAGTATATGTCCTTAAAAAAGAGACAGGTTCTTTATTTAGGCTAAAAACAGCGTAATCATAATTTTAAAAAATCCCTGTGAAAACTTTTAAAAATATCAAAAGATGATCAGAGTATGGCTATAATAATGGAAAAAGAAAGCTGAGCTTCAGGATGTTTCCTGTTGCAGATGAATCAGCCTTTTTAAAAAGTGTTCTAATAGCAAAAACATGAAGCCATAAAATGGATAAAACCTGACTGTAACAATGAAACCTTTGTTTTCCAGCTTCCATTATCCTTTGGCATTGCTTTGAAATGAGGCTCACATTAAAAATACAAATATATGTCAGATCTTTATTACGTTCCAAAAAAACTGTATTTTGTATCCTAACAGTTTATGCTTTAAATAAAATGAGACTAAAAGACGCTTCCACAGGACTACAATTATGCACGATGCTAGTCAGTGTTCAGCCTAAGCGCTGCAAATTGCATCTCCTTTTGCTTAACTCTTGCTAAGTATTTACTCATTCATCTTTTAATTTGTTGAAAAATTGAGACATTTTTGTCGTAGCATTGCTGTGTGGTAGCTAGTGTACATTTTTCATGCAGCAAAGATGTGCAAAAGACTGTTTGTAGCATGCTAACACAAACCTCACAAAGCCGCGTCGACTTGATCTTTCCTTGCTCCTCAAAAATGTCATATTTGTCCTTAAAGACGCTCTCTGATGTGTTTTTAACATATTCTTGAAGCATTTTTCTGATGATGGTGGACATTTACAGTTGCTTAGAAAAGTATTCACACCCCTTGAACTTCTCCATATTTTCTCACATTATGACCACAAACACAAGGATATTTTATTGTAATTTTAAGTGAAAGACCAACACAAAGTGGTGCACATTTAGGAAGTGGAAAGAAAATTACACAAGAGTTTAATTTGTTATCCAACTCAAAAACAGAAAAGTGCAGTGTGCAAAAGTATTCAGCCCCTTTTCTCTGAGGGCATCCAGTTGCCTCAGATGATGATTGGTGATTAGTGGCTGATCAAATGTTGACTTAAAGACTTAATAGAGTCCACCTGTGTTGATTTAAACTCAGTACACAAATCCAGCTGTTTTGTGACAGTTTCTGTGGTTTGTCAGGAGAATATTGGGGGGAAAACAGCATCATGAAGTGTAAGAAACACCCCAGACAGGTCAGGGAGAAGTAGGTTTCGGCTATAAAAAGATTTTCCAAGCTTTTACTTTTGCAGACTGCACTTTTCAGTTTTTTATAAAAAAAAAAAAAAAAGAACTCTTTTAGAATTTTCTTTCCACTTCACAAGTGTGTGCCACTTTGTGTTGCTCTTTCACATTTGTAGAAGAGTTCAAGGGGTGTGAATACTTTTGCAAGCCCCTGTATATAGAAAAAATGCTTGAAATTGCATTTCTGACCATTTCTTTATTTATATTGTTGTGAATCAGGAGCAGATGAAAAACGGATATTTGGAAAACAGTGTATTTGTTGTGTAGAACGTACGGCGGGCACAAGCTTCCTGATTCACCCCACTTTGCAACGGGGAGGGGAGAGCGGGGTGGGGTTGCTATGCCAACGGTCATCTCAGAGGTGACTTTCTACTGAACTGCTCACTGCAGCTCTGGAGAAACTCAGTCCTCGGAAACGACACAGGTTTTTGGGAACACTTTGAGAATAGATCCAAAGATGATCGAAGTGAATCTTTAATATTTTTGAAATGATATAAATAGATAAAAATTGTATATTCATATCAAATTTTGACCTTGAAAACCAAAAAAATCGACTGATGTAGCATCTTAATGATAACTTCAATGTTTTGCAGGATTTTAAAACAATAAAAGTAAATTATTTGTCATTGCACTTGCACTGTAGACTGATGTATGCAACATCAGCTCTTTACCTTGTATGTTTTTTAAAATAATATAATATAGACTTAAAAAAGATTGACTAAAGGAAGTAACTATGTCAAAGTTTTTACAAAAGTGTTTTTGTTAAGTGTTTTTACAATTATTTTTCCTTTTTTTGACAGGCAAACATAAAATAACACAAACGTGTTTGTTTATTCACACTGGTGAAGCCCACACTGACTGAACCTTCATTGAGATTCAATGCTGAAATCTGAGTACTTGGCTCATCAACTTATGAAAACTTTTATTTTCTGTAACAGTTTTGCAATGAAGTGAAGGGGAACTCATTTATTTACAATTTGGTAAAGTTTAGTTGGTTAAGGAACCTTACTCCAAATGTGCTTCAATGCGGAAGTCCACTGGTGGCTTTGATTTTTCTTTTAATTTAAAACCTGTTGTCAGCAGTTTCTACAGTGGGAAAGTATGTTACTGTAGCTTTCTGTTCATTATTCAGAAATGTAATTGTGAGCAGCGTGCTGCTTTATTTTTGGGGGGGTCCACAACTAACTCAACATGTGGTTGTCAGCTGTGAAAACTATAGAACGATTTGATGTGGAAATTTCCTTTACTGGCTGCAAAAGCTTCCAAGTGAAAAAGGGGTTTGAAGAAGGGAAACATGTCGACAAACTGTTGTCTTATTTGTGTTTGAAGCTGACCTATGGAGAAAGATTTACATTAAAGGATGTTTGATTTTAAAAGACAATATCCCCAATTTTGAAAGCAAAAAGGATAGAATTGTTGAAAATAGTCAGAATGTGCATTTTGTTTTTAAAGTTTCTATGATAGACAGCCTGATCTCAGTGTGCATTTGATTTCTGTTTAATTACTTTGCTGTGTTTCTATCTTTTCCTGTTTTGTCAGTTATTTTTCTATTATTTTGGACATTTTTTGTCTTTGAATTCATGCTTGCAGACTCTCCTCTTCAACTATTTAACCTTCTGTTCTGTTCATGGCAGGCAAATCGCTCCCACCTGGTCCGCGTTCATCAGCACACCTGATCCATGCTTTGTCGTTACCTCAGTGTCTTTTATCCTCCTGTTTTCTGGGTCGTTTCTTTTCTTGTTTGGTGACTGTGTTGAACAAGTTTGCTTGATAAACACCTGCCATTCTCAGATTTTTACCTTTTGGGCATGTTCATTGTAAATAAATGACATGGAAGCAGGAAAAATAAGCTTTAGGTGTACAAGCATCTGGATTGAAACGTAGAAATATTTTCTCTCCTTTGTTACAGGACTGAACGCTCAGTTTTACTTCATTTTTCCTATTTTGATCATTATTCTGTGACCCTGGAAAATGTGCTAAAACCTCTGGATAAACTGTAATGCAGCTGTGCAGCTTTACAGCGCTGTGTGTATTTCTGCAGTAAAAGTCGGTGTTCTCTATGGTGGATGTAGAAAAGCTGCTGGTGCAAAACCTCCTCTGGCGAACCCGACCTTAAAATCAGAAGCACATCCTAAGATTCTGCAGAGTTGAGCTAACATCAATTGTTTTCTGATGTATTGCATCCTTCTTGTGACCCCCCAACACTAGAATTTGCTTCTGACCTCCCACATTTTAAATATACGCCATTTGTGCAAATAGACTGCAGTCGCAGAAATGATGTTTCATGTTGACCAAGGTTTTCAAAACGAAAAAAAGGGAAGAGAGACACAAAAAGAAGGAGTTCTTCTGTGTTTTGATGTCATGGAGGAAGAAAGGAGGAGCAGAGAGGAGACGCTTGCTGCAAACTCTCAGTGGACTTCTCTCTCCAGCATCCAGTCAGCGTCTCCTTGTGTGGTCCAGAGCTCCGAGTCATTCTCAAACAATCGGCATTAATCCAGGGAGCGAGGGGGCCAGGGGGGTTCTGCCAGAGCGCCATCGCTCTGGTCTGTGCGACACACGTTAAACAACACCCTCTGTACTCACAAAGACACACAGCCGTGCCCCCTTGTTTCCTTTGATGGGGTTTGGTACAGACGTGTGTGGAGCGATGCGGCACAGCAGACTCTGGCTTAAGCTCGGGTGCAGCCGTGGCGATGAAGGAGTGCTTTCTTAGCCCTTTGGCAGAGCTGGGACATATTTCCGCCTTATTTCTGGCTGAGGCCTTGTATGATTTTTTTGAACCACTTGGGGGGAATTCTTGCCACCTGAAGGAACAGCAGGAATGAAATGTACTCCAGACCTGCTCACCGTGTTTCTGTTTGTGAAAGTAAAACCATGCCTGTGACTGGAGGAAACAATGATGCAGCGGGCTCCACGTATGAGTTCTTGATTTACAAAATTATACAAAACAACATTTTGGTTTTAAATGTATCAAGAAATAATTCTTTTAGGAATTGATCCACTTGTTAACATGTTTCCTTTATGGGGAAGTGCTGTAATTTCAGAAAACCTAAGGCCCCATAGAATAAGATTTAGTGATGCATAGATCTTTCCCATGATGCATTGAATGCCAACAAACACATAAACAAACTTCTATCTTTGGTCGTAAACTTCCAGATACTATGAACATGAAAAAGGCCCGCTCTCTTCGCTGACGTCGATTGAACCGCATCTGATGCACGTTCAGAACTCACTGAAGAGGCATTTGCTTTCAGCATACGGTGTTCATCCTGGACTGACGTACCTCATACTAGCACATGGACTCACAGTTGGGAAAACCTTGGTGTGAAATGTTGATTGTTGCAAATTTTGCAAATCTTGCTCCAGGCTTTTCTGATGCAGCTCTATTCCTATATTTAAAAGACCTGGTGTCATATAATTCAGTCTGGGCACAAATAGAATGATTATTTCTGCTCCGCCATCAGTTTTCCAACAGTGGATACTTCTATGTTGAAAGAAGGATACTCATACATCACCACCCAATCTCAATCTTTGATTGGTCAGCTGGTTTAACTTTTGACGTGCGTTCCATGGCCAGGTTTTGTACGTAAAACAAACGTAAAAATTTTACAAAGCACTGTGTGAATGTGATCGTTTTTAACGCAGAAGCAGAAACCCACATACATGTCTTTACATTGACTCTTCATTGGAAGTGGTCACTTGAGCGCACATTTTTGAGCCCGATGGGAATGTAGCTTTTAATACAGCCCCTTTCCCCAAAAGTTTGTGTTATCATTTCAATAATTTCAGTCAAATATCAAACTTTTATAGAGATTGCTATGGATACTGACTCAGGAATCGGGCCAGAATCAGTCAGCTCCTCTACATGGATGACCTCAAGCTATACTCTAAAGCTACATTCACACCGAACGCGATTTGCACGCAAACTGGCATTGGCCCCGTGATCGCTACATGGAGCAGTGTCCATGTTTTTCTCATTTATATCATGGAAGACATGGATGTAATTACATCTACATGTTTGGGGGGCAACGACAAAGTAACAGCATACTCGAATGAAACACTAGTTTATTAATATTAAAAATAAAACTCTGGTAACGTCCTCTGCCAACTGATGTTATGAATATTATGCAAACAGGCTCAGTGTATGGGACTCACCTGTAGTGTGTCCATATTTTAAGTAGGACTCTCAGTGGCCTATAGATATCTGTTCGTTCTTCTGTTATTCCGTATCCATTTGAAAAACGTTCTACACACAACCTTTCTTGTGTTGTATGCCCAGTTTTACCGCTCAAGTGACTGAAATGTAACCAACAGTACCCGGTCATCTTGAAACCTTCAAATCGTTCAGATGCGTCATTTTGCTCCCCTGACTAAACTTTACAGCTCATGTGTGGCTGAGAGAATCTGGTCATTTTTCGAAATAAAAGATTGTTGAGACTCAAAAGAAAAAACTGATGTAGTTAATTCATTCTTCCGCAGCTCAGTTCCCATTAAACCACGAGTCTGCGGCCCGGTGGTTGGGGACCACTGCTATAGTTTATATATACTATATAACATTCTTAGCACTATAAAACTTATTTATCCATGCAGCTAAATTTTTCCTTACGACTTGGTCTTTCTCAAAAACAAAAAGAAATCTTATATAACTCGACTATACGGTTGGTAAATCCCAGTTTATCTTGAGTGTAATTGCTCTATGAAAATGGACCTTTGTCTATTATATATATGTATATACTATAAGTATTATCTATTACACTTATCACTCTGCAATATTGCATGTCCTATAGCTTCATTGAAAACACAACTTGCATTTCCGACTTGCGTGCTTACCTACCATGAAGAGCTGCTTGTTGTGGTCAAATCTGAGTCTGGATATTACTTTTCCTTTCCACCTGCTCCTCTCACTATACATCATGTTCCCCACTGTCTTCTGCGTTCCATATCACCACCTTCTTGTCCTTTGCTCCTCCCATCATTTCCGCCATCATTAATTTACAGTGCCTTGAGATCTTTTAATTAGACTTTTCTCAGCTTTATGTTTTTGTTGTCGATGTTTTGCTTCTGTGAAGCTATTTTATCATTTTTATCCACAGATTCATTTTTTTTCCCTGTAAATCCCACATGAACTGGTACCCACAATAATGCTGCATGCACCCCTGAGTTGTTAAGTTTAAATGCAACGTAACCACTTTCATAAATTGCAATAGAGCTGTGAAACAAAAAGCCTGAAGCAAGACACCCGAGTTTTGCAGCGCTTCGACATTTCGCACCAAGCCTCTTGCAACTGTAGATAGTGGACGTGCGCTAGTAAACAGTAAAAAAGAGAAGAAGCCCCTGCCTGTTTGTCCAGTGTGAACACCAAACGCTAAAAGACATTCAAGAACCAGAGTTTAGTGTGTTGTTGAACACGCATCATATGCCTGGTGTCAACATAGCATAAGACAAGTCCTAGGAAGCCAGCTCATTTATCAGATACCCTGAAGAAATAATCAGATGGCCAAAGGAAGAGATGCGACCATGGATGTGAAGACATGAAAGCTCCTCACCATACATGGAGGGTTCCATCCCAAATCCAGAATCCTGACACTGTATGCTAGCTGCAAGGAAGGAGGCCGAGGACTAGTGAGCGTGGAAGCCACTATCCAGGATGAAACATCCAAGATGCATGAATACATCAAGAACAAGGCCCCAACTGGGGGATGTACCACCGACCCATAACTGAAGTGGCTGATATCATCAAGTCCTTTCAATGGCTAGAAAGGGCTGGCCTACAGGACAGCACAGAAGCAGCTCATCCTAGCAGCTCAGGAACAAACTCCAAACATCAGAGACTCAGATCAACCACACCAGACAAGACCCAAGGTGTAGGCTGTGCAAAGAGGCGCCTGAAACAATCCAGCACAGAACTGCAGGGTGGAAGATGGGCGGGAAAGCATACATGGAGCGCCACAACCAAGTGGCTGGAATAGTATACAGGAACATGTGTGCAGAAAATGGACCGGAGACCCCAAAATCAAAATGGGAAACACCTCCGAAAGTGGTAGAGAATGAGAGAGCAAAGATCCTGTGAAACTTCCATATATAGACGGACAGGATGGTAATGGAACCAACCAGACATTGTAGTGGTGGAAGAAGAACAGAGGAAAGCTGTTGTGGTGGATGTGGAAGTACCAACTGATGGAAACATCAAGAAGAAGGAACATGAGAAACTGGAAGAATACCAGGGACTCAGAGAAGAACTGGAGAAAGCTTGGAAGGTGAAGGTGACTGGAACACTCGGGGCTGAAACCCCCAAACTGGAGGAGTGACTACAGCAGATCACGGGAATGACCTCAGACCTAAGAACAGCTAAGATACTGCAGGACCCTCAAGCTCCCAGGACTCTGGCAGAGGATCCGAGTTTGGTGGAGAAACCATCGGCGCATGGTGTGAAGGTTTTTCTTAAAATAGCATTTAGTCCCTTTTATTCCCCCGTAGAGGGGAATTCTTAAAAGTACATCTAAAGAAGGATTTTCAGCTTTAGTCAGATTTTCTTTTTTCTTTTCCAGCCAGCAGGTTTATCCAGGTTTGTTTCTGTTCCCACAGGCCTTTCTTGTTGGCTGAACTCTCTTATAAACGCCAGAACGTGCACATCCCTCTACTTTCATCACGTGCGCGCCCACGGATCTGGACTCGGGCAGGGGTCTGTGCCGCGGCCTCACATGTAATATTCCTGGCAGTGCAGCAGCTAAATTGCTGTAATCAGCCATTTCTTTAATTCATCCATTTACCTGACCTCGGACATTCATCACTTTTATACATTTTTGGGCCAGTGGATGATGAATTGGAGCATTTGAGGCTCCACCTAAGTGCAGAGAACACGAGGGGGGCCCAGCCGGTCTGAGCTCTGACCCACCATTACTCATTTTGGCTCCAACTGACCTCATGAAGACATCTCAGGCTCCACCCACGTTACTCTTCATTCAAAACAGGCCAGAATACGAGGGTTGTCTGGATGGACGGGGCGTGGAGCCACGTCACTAACTCCATTATGGCTATTGCTGTAATCATAGTTGGCGTCGCTAATTGTTTTTTTTCCCTAATGAGGGAGGGGTGGTGTGGGCTGCTGTGATGCAGTTAGAAAAGCAGAAAAAATGGGGGTGAGGGGGTTCTGCAGGAGACAGGGACCAGGCGGGGAGGAGGACACCGGAGGACGGATTGAATTGTCAGTCCAGGTTATGATTAGGAGGCACAGATGCGGCCATGTGAGAAATGCATTTCATGCCTGTTGAGTCTGAGATTTCTCCAGGAATTTGCTGCAGACGAAGGCAGTCTTCACAGCAGGGGGTTGTAGTGGTTTGGAGGAACTCGTTATGTGGACACAGTCTTGCATTTGCCCCCATTGTTGGTTTAGAGCAAATCTCTGTGCATCATCCTGAAGCGGCGGTTCTTCATACTGACGCTGACATGCATGGAATGAGTAGTTAGGTGACCGATCCTGTCACTGTCAGTCCAAAAGAGACACGTGGTTTAGACCTTTCTATTCTACTGTAAAAAGTAGATTTAGGGTGTATTCAGACTGGATACATCTGTTGTTTTCCCCCGATAACCAGGAACAAATTTTTAGTCTGAACACATCTAAGCAGACCCTGGTCCAGGACCTGCTCTCGGTCCCTTTTTGAAGGTGGTCTGGGTTCGTTTCCAATCAGACTGAGCTGCGGTTCGCTCTGGGTTTCCTCAGTCTGAATGGGAGCGGAACAACTGGACCAAAACAGCCTCAGCAAATTACATGATGTGAACAGAGCAGCAAGAATAGTAAAGCTCTAAAAACACATTGGTGTTCAGACTGGAACACCAAAGCACTTTTCTGGCACATGCCCACCACCTACAGATAGAAGAGGCCTGGTGGGAAATGTGGTGCATATCTTGCGAATCTGACCAAATGAGAACCTTCTCAGTACTGAAGGATTAACCTAAAAGAATCCAAGAACGCAACAAGGACTCGTTCAGGAGGTTGTAATAAAAAGAAGAACAAGTGAAGAACATCTGGCGCCTCTTTGATAAGGTTTAGTCAGAGCTCACCTTTTTAAAAACAAAGAAAAAAATCAAGTTTACTTTGCTCCAACTTGTGGATTGATCCCACAAATTAAACGTTTTGAAGTAAAGGAAAGGTTTTATTCATCATAACACTCATACACGGTGGTGGTAGGTTGATGGTTTGAGGACAACTTTTCTGTAACAGTTGTATTGTATTAATGAATTCTTTACTCTATCAGATAATCCCAATTTAGATAAAGAGCAGCTGTCATTTCCAGGTTTCATTTCCTTTTAGGGATTTTTCTACATTCCCATATCCAGCATGTCTTAAAATTCACAGCCTGTCCTTGTGATGGCTTGAATATTTACATATTTATTTCCATGTGACACATTTCATAAGATTTTTGGAGAAGAGCATTGAGATGAATTGTATCTTGACTCCTTAGATAAAGAAAGTTATGAAGGTGTCAACAAACAATCAGTCGAACTTGGGTCTTGTTGGGTAAATATTGGAGATTAAATTAGGTTGAGACACAAGACCTTAAATGGGTCATCAAGTTTAAATCAAGTTTGAGTTTACAGTTTCATAAATACTTGATTTTATTTGTTCTAGATGACATGACAGTATTTGATTTTGGGGCAACTAAAGGGCAACTTTTTCCTTAAATAAATGAAATTAAGAAAGAAAAACATCAATAACTGTTTGTTTGCTGCTTAACACTGGATTATCTAAGTGTGATAAATATGCCGGACTAATAAATCAGGACACTGAGGAAATACTTTTATGACAGAACTGTGGGCTATATATGCTGAGTGTGAATCTCATTAGTGAACCAGAGACTGGGATTAGCGGGAAATTATCTGTTCGCATAGAACAAGAAATCTGCAAACAGTTTTTATCCTAATTATAAGATAATTTTGGAACTGATTTTTGCATTGCCTTTAAGGATTATTAAAACATTTCTGCATTGCTTTTTGTTTCTTTTGGTCAGCAGCTGCCGCCATTTCGCCAGAGAGTTTTCCCGCCTCCCTGGGTTGGGGCTGCCTCTCCACTTCCTGCTCATTTATTTGGACGTTAGAAGCCCAGAAACCTCATCCAATCAAATAAAAGTCTACAGCTGGCATGTGAAGCCATGCAGCCAAAGGAGAGCAGAAAACCTCATAAACAATCCAAATGACCGTCATGACCATCATGGTTCAGTGAGGACAATTCAAATGTTTACACTTAATACGGATTCATTTCCTCGTAGATTTGAAAGAATTAACAGAGTTCTGAGTTAATTGTATTGACAGATGGAAGCAGAGCACGTAGAATTAAAAGTGAAGGCTGAGTGAGGATTTTTCTGTTTCTCTTTCTGTTCAAAAGTGAACTAAAGATGCTCCAATAGAAAAAGAGTTTCCACTCCTAATGACAGTCTGTAACCACTTTAAAGAAAAAACATCAACTCTGTCTCAATATATCATTTGGTAATACTGGTCTCAGTTTCTAATGCTGCCAAAACTGTTTTTAACTCGTTTTTTTTGTCTTTTGTGCTCCACTGAAACCCCTTCCAGGCTGAAGAAAAGCACGGAAACAAAATGTTTTGGAATCAATCTCTTTAAATAATACAATCACAATGAATTAAGCTACTTAGTTTAATTAATCTAAATTTTTAATCAAAGCTCGACAAATGTAAATCTAAACGTATTTATTGGTTACAGTGAGATTTTTCAATCTTTGGTCAATTTATTTGACTAGAGTGGAATGTTTGTCCAGAGTTGAACAGAGTTCTGTCTATGCAGCTTATTCTGCTGCCAAACCAAAGAAATCACACAAAATAAAATCTAATATTCTGAAGAAATTCATCTTAACATTATGAATGACACCTGCTACTACGAAGAATTAAAAAGACAACAGTTAAGTCTGAAGATATGTGATTGGTTTATAAAGATAAAATTAAAACTATGCAACAACGTTTTACGTCCCCAAACATCAATATTTTAAAAGAAAATCAATTGACAATATCATCTCTGCGTCTTTGTTCTTATAATGAAAAGCAAAATACAACAGAACATTATTCTATGCCTTATCAAATTAAATGTGAATAACTGTGATTGTGTAGCAGCAGCCCCCCCCCCCCCCCCATTTAGAATAGTTATTAGTGAATTTAAAGTATATTTGGAATGACTGAAACTCTTTAGTGGAGCCCAAAAAATACATATTTCTCTTATTTTCTACTTGTTTTCTCCTCTCATCACGTGATTTAAACTCTTTTAATTTGTTGTTCGTTTTTTTTATGCCATTCTTTTTTTGTATTATTGTTTTATTTTTGTTCTTTCTGATTGTAATTTGTATTACATGAATTGAAATGTTTTTATATTAAGCCATGTTTGTTAAAGGTCACAATTGCTAAATTTATAAAATGCGGAGAATCTCTCAGATCTCAGGTTTTGTGTAGTAATGCTTAACTAAAGAAAGAATCGTTCTAAAATAATGATATCATCTTTTCTAGTATTATCCAACATGAGAAAAACGCGTGTTACAAACACGTGTTAAATGGGTATTTGATTAAATCTGAACACCTTCTGGCGATCCAGCATAATCACACACTGTTTTAGGTGAAACAACTAAAATGGATTTTCTGGTTTCGGTTTCATGACGCAGGTTTGAGTCCTGACCTGCAGCTCTGTTCCCGGCAGCTGGGCAGTGTCGCACAGCTGGAAGAGGGAGTCACGGTGAGACAACGTGTTGTGTCTGCCTCATGGGGACATCACATCATGGAAAACTGAGAGCAGCCCTCGCAGAACTGAGAGGATCTCAGCAGCTCTAGTGGAAGAAAGTCTGTAAACTCCCAAATGCGTCTGCTGGGACCGCCAACCCTTCTGCACCCACAGCCTGCCCTGTCCTGTAATGACTGTAAAGCAGATGGATGGAGGACGGTCATGTGACCTGCTGGTTCCATGAGGGCGACTTTGAAGCCTGCATCCACTTTACTGGATATGATGCAGCTGTAGCCTTCTAGAAAAAATACAGACAGTTAATGGAGCACAAATCTGCTTTTGTGTGAAACAAAATAGAAACATTTCACACAAACAAAAAAAACAAATTACGTTTGTTTGAAATAGACCCTGAACACAGAATTCAAAGTGTTTTCCTGAACCATGATGTCACCACATTTACTCTGTTATGAAGAAGATCGTTTGAGGCCACGTGACAGTTTTCAGCTTCTTGTCTAAAAATGTTGTTAGCCGTTTTTAGTTTTTTACAAATAAACAAAATGTCCGGAAGACTGTGCAAGTACTACTTGAAAAGCCACGCCGCAAAAAAATTTAAACAACAAAGTTTATTGAAATATTCACTGGTTAATGATTAAATTACACTTAAAACACTCTAAAGCTGGTCTGGTTTAGGTCTGTACTTATTTTCTGGTGTGTGATGATTGTGGGTTTTTGTTTAAAACAACGTTGGCTCCAATTGGCTACAATAAAACATGACTCTTTTAATTAATTAAACTGTAAATCCGCCCAGTTTCTCCTTTTGACAGAAAGACACTTAATATCACAACACCAGTCGATGGAGCAATGTTTTTATAAACTTTATTCAATTACTGAGGAAAGTAAATCTTTTACATTTACCAATAAAACAAAAATATTACTTAGTAAAATGACAACGTTATTAAAAAGGACAGTGTGTGAAACTTTGTTACTATATGGCGATATAACCGCTGACTGTACATGAGAACTGGATCCAGTGAGTGTTACGTCACCTATAGAAAATGATCAGCGATTGGTCCTAACTGGTTTGAGTTAACGTTACTATGGCAACCACACTCACTGATCGGGAGTGAACTACATGGAAGGCCACATCCCTACTACTTGAAAGTGAGCTCGGGAGAATCTGTCAAACATTTCAAACACTGGTCGGGGGGGGGGGGGGGGGGGGGGGGGGGGGGGGGGGGCGCAGACACCACCTCTTATTATTGCAGCATAAGTTTATACCTTAAATAATGCGCTACAAAAATATATTTCATGAAAAAAGAGGATTATCAAGAGCATTTTAAAAAAGGTATCTTAGCAGCAATGTTTTTTCTGACCAATAGAATGACTGAGTAACAGCTGTTTATATTTTCAACAGAAGTCTATGGGAATTCAGCTTCTTGGAGCCAGCGAGTACTTCCTGTTTGCAGTGCCAGGGGGGAGGGATCACTCAGTCCAGTTCTTTTTTACAGTCACAGGTAATATAAAAACACTGATCATTTAATAGAGAGAAATAAACATTCATAAAGGTAAATGAATTGATGACTTTGGCTGCTTTGGATTTTAATTGGGTGACAACCCAGGTGCAGAGTCCTGCCTTTTTCTACTCCTGCTGGGCATGTTAATGAAGTCATGTAATTGGACTTTTTTGTCCGTTTACTAGAAGGCAGGTCGGATCTGAGCCTCCTAAGGAGAGGAGACATGGGTTGGGGGGCTCAAACCTGCAGGGTGGATTACTGCTTTCTCTCCATCTTCTAAAGGTAGAGGATTATCGTGTGTGTGAGCAGTGTAGCGGGTGAGATGGAGTGTCTTGAGTTCAGCTTGTTAAGATAAAGAGCAGGTCATGCGAGGAAACACGGATTCTGCTTTGAACAGGAATGTTGGAGGGATAATCTGGCATTGGCTGGCCGCAGCCGTTCAGTCTGCATCCACCACGTCCCGGGTGATGAAGCCAACCGTTGAGGATGCATCTCTGTAGACTCAGAACGGTACTTTGAAGACGCTTTAATTGTAGGGAAACTTTGGCCTCCTTCTGTTTGCTGGACGGTCTGAATAGAAACGAGCTGGACCGTCAAACATGTCCCCACCGTTTCCAGAGAGGAGGGTGGGTCTACAGGTTGTTTATCGCAGTAAAACAGAGGCACACGAGGTGCATCTGAATGCAGGTTCACTATCCCTCTCCTTCTGCCCTGCCCTCCCGCATTCTCCCCCATCTCTGCTGGGCTTTTGTTAAGTGCCCCAACCTCCCCGTCTTCCGGCTGGGTCTGAAGCAGCTCCCGATGGCCGCAAACAGGATTAGGAGCTCCCACGGTTCTGGTCATTCTCTGTGGCTTTGGGAGAGTGACTGCAGCTTGGCTGGTCTATGGTACTTTAATTACCCTGCCACCAGGGGGCCCCAGAGCGGCCTGGTGGGTAACAAGCAGGGAGTGGAGGGGGGAAAGCTTCTGTCTTTACATGGGAATAATCTCTGCGACCCTCTCATCAGGTCATCCCACACTAAACTCGGACTTAAGCTGGGCTGCAGGACATCAAGTTTCAAGCCATATTTGATGGATGTTATTAAAAAAAAGGAGAAATTAACATAAACTCTGGTTGATTTAAAGAGTTAACAGTTTATTACCAACACTAACAACTATGTTAACTATGTTTTTTAAACAATTATTTTTCAAAAACTGACTTTAAATAATCTTTTATGTAAAAAAACATTTGATATTTGGTTTTAGTTACATTCATATCCTCCACTCCTCCATCTTTAAAACCAGAGCTTTAAGTGGACAAAAAGAAGTGGCGGTACTCTTTTCTATGCATCATTAGATGAAATAAGAACTAGGTCAGGTCAAGTCTATCAATAAATGCATGAAAAAAGTCATACATTAACTGTGTCCATATATTTTTTTTATTGGGTTTACAATTATGACATTGACTTTTATTTGATTTAATAATAAGCAAACAGGCAACTGACAACAATGTAACCAAAAAAATGTTAGATTTTCCTGAAATGGAGACACTAAATGATGCTGTAATTAAATGAAATGTGCAGATCAAAGAATGTTAAAATATACATAAAACATTAGTTTACTTTTACTAACTAATTACCAGTCGATCTGTGCGGTGCAGCGGGTCACAGACACGTTGAGCCTGCCGTCAGATCTGGCAGCATAAGGAATTGTGGGATCCCATTCCTTTTGTTTGTCTGGTTGAACTGGGGTTTGAGTTTGGGTTTTTGTCTGTGTTTTGTTGTCTGGCTGTTTTACTCTGTTTGGCCTTTAGTTATTTCATCCTGTTATGTCTCTTTTATTCTGCACCATGAGTGAGAGGGAGGGAGAGGACGATGACCACCTTGTCTTATTGACCTTAGGGTGTAAATATAATTAAGCTAATGAGCTTTCTATCTAATTTCCCTGTTGACCATTGCAGATGATTGATTCCTGATGCTGTTGGCTAGTGGGCTTAAAGTAACGTATATCATTGAGTTTTAGTTAAGATGTTCGTACTGGGAAGACTTTTGGCTTGGAGAAGTAGCAAATTTAGAAGTCCTGGACTGGACCAGGCCAGTTATAGCACCGTTCATGACCCATCCAATCCATTTGAAAGTCACAGGGTTCCTGGAGCCTATCCAAGCTACAGTTGGACGACGACAGGCCTGGACAGGATGCCATCCTGATACACATTCATACTTTTGTGATTTTTGAAAGCTACAATTTTTTGACGTCCACAAATGATTCCTGACCTTCAACTTCAACTCCTTTTGTTCAAGTTTTATTTCTTTACATTTTTCTGTGAGTTTAGCTTTTACAAAGTTTAGGATTGAGATGTTTTAAGATAACCACATATTTAAGACCTTAAGGTGGATCTCAAGTCATCCTATTTTCTCAAAAATGTGTCTTTCAGCCCCTTTGAAGTTAAGGATTTGTTTTGTTTTTTGTTGCTTTTTGACAAGTCCTTCTTGGCATTGTTTTTTGCTGATGGAGAATCTTCAGCACTCAAAGAGCCATTTGGGACGGTTTCTCCTCCTGTCCAAAACCCCGATGGAGCCGACGCTGCTTTGTAATTGTCTGAATTTTATACTACAGGTAGATAAACATTTTTTTTTAGGATGATTAAAAAACATAAAATATAAAGAGAAAATGTTTATTTTTTTAAAATATGAAATAGTTTATTTCTGAGAATCGGTCATGTTAATTCTTTTTTTAAATTAAACTCCCTGTGCAACATATGATCCTCCTGCTACAACACATGTTTTCCAATGAAAACCTTATGCAACGCAAGTCAAAAATGTCATTTTAACTTGTAATAGCTCAAGTTAACCTTGGTCTGTCTTCATCCTCTTTGTACTTTCAACTTTTTTCAAACTTTGACTACAGGATTTGAAAACTGCATTCGCTGGTTGTTTACATAGGCCTCTGATTTAATGTCACGTTAAACCTTACAGTCTACGATATTTTCATTAAAGCATCCCAATCATTAAATCATATGCCTGACTAAATCAAATCTGTATCAAATAAGCAACAATTATTTTTTTAAATTACTACAATTATACTTAGTTTTTTTTTTTTTGTTTTTTTTTTTGCTGAGAGCCAGTGTGGAGGGATGGAAGAGCCACAGGTTGCTGACCCCTGCTCTTTACGGTTAGCACTGGCAAAGGATGCTGGTTTGTAAGTAAAAGACTGAAGCAGCAGTGAAAAGAGAATTTAATCTTTATCTAAAATGACAAATCCAGATGTCTTATCAGTTCTGCTTTAATAAAACAATTATTACATTAAAATTTAAATAAAAAACACTTTTACAGGTTTTAAGTTTGAATGTTTTATATCTAGGGAAAAGCATTGAATAACTTCCTTACTGGACCAATTTTAGACAACATTAATGTCAAGAATCCAAATGTTTTGATAAGCATTTAAAAGCTGAAATCACATTCATGTAAATGTTGAAGAAATTTAATTTCTATATATTGTGTTTATGTGGAAAATTCTGGTTACTTTTCCCTGCTGTCGTAATTCCTGGCCAATGAGGGAAGAGATCTTTAGTCACATGGCTTTGATTCAAAACTGAAACTTTGAATCAAAGGCTGCTTGACGGCAGTCTGAATACTGACGAAATCCAAGGTTCAGGACTCGATCCGGACCAAATGATTTTTCCAGTCTGAATACACCCTAGATCAGTGAAAGTAAGTCATTTCCCGCTGCGCACCTGACTGTCTCTTACAGCACACAGGTGTGCTGCGGCTCACTGGTTGAAAAACATTGTACTAGAAAGTGAGTGGGTAACAAATGAATCTATTCAATAAATTCAATCTTTCTTCAAGGAAAAAAACAAGGTATTTAAAATATCTTTTTTAACATTTAAATGGGATTTCAGTTTTTACATTTGGATTCTTGACATTGATGCAGTCTTAAAGTGGACCAGTGAAGAAGTTATTATGAACGTTTTACCCTTTAGTGGGTATAGATTAAAAAAAAAAGATCTTTACAACCACTGCAGAGCGCCCCGTCTTATTGTTCCGCCTGTGGCCCCCAAGCTGCTAAGTCCACCACTGTTTGCATGGTTTTTAGCGTGAATTCAGACCTAATTAGTGGTGACGGCACTTCAATGTATAAATTATTATTTTTCTGCAAGTCTGAGAGGTGCAGACTAAAGCTGTAGGGCAAATGTTGGTGCAGAATTCTGTGCAGAACTGCCAACATCTGGACCTGGCTGAGTGTCACAGGCTGTAGTGTGAGTGTTTGTGTGCAGAGGAGGAGGCCGAGCGCGGGCACAGACAAAGGTGGGCCTGTGTGCCCCCTTCCTCTGACGACCTGTGGAAAATTCCCTGTCAGCACCGTGCCAAGGCGCCTGGCCCCGCGAGGCGGGACTCCAGAGGAATGCGAGGGGCAGACGTGACCAGCATTTAGCCCGGGCCAAAGCGGGGGGAAGAGTGGGTCCCAAAGCGTTGCTTTAAAATTCATATGGAAACACACAGTTTTTATTTGTGGACGATCATCATACCTTTACAGAAAATAAATCCAATTAACAGAAATGTAAATATAAAGGCCCTGCATAGGAGTCCACATGTTTTTTTTGGTACAGGTGGTTTCTGTAGTTGTTCACCTGAACCAGAAGTCTGCAAGCTTTTATACTGAAAGGGGCCTCTTTGATCAAAACCTAGTAAGAGTCACAAAAAATGTGGATACTTCTTTGCATTCATATCGTTGTTGCTTTTAAAATATATATACATTGTGTATATTTTTGACCCGAATAAAAACTGAAATGTGCAGAAAAAAGCTGCTTTTCTTAAGGTGAAATTGTTTACTTTTGACAGAGACTTGTACAACTTCCTTTTAAAGATTCTATGATGAAATTGGGGTTTTAGCATGTTCTTGTTGAATTTTTCTCATGATGGAGGAGACATGAAAATAACATTTTGAAACTTAAAATTCCATTTCTGAGTATTTCTTTATTCAAATTGTAGTGATTCAGGAGCAAACGAGAAAACGCAGTTTGAAAAAGATCGTATTTGTGACGTTCAAAACACGATGGCCATGCCGCAAGTGCCCTACTCTGTTTCATCCTGATGAATCCACTTGCAGACTAAAAGATCCATGATGTACGTCTTTGTTTTCCTCGTCTGTAACTGTACGGCTCCGATATTGTTCGTATTGGGGCTGCTCAACACCAGTGGTCCCACCAACAATTTAGAGATGAACTTCTTAAGCTTTACTGCTGCTCTGCAGAAACTATCTCACAGCTTTTTAATGTTTTTCTAAAAATGTTTTTTATGTTTATTTTGGTTAACAGTATAATCATCTTTAAAAGGTTAATTGATATATGATTTAATTAAAATAGTATTTAAAAGAATATTTGACAATCATTTCCTTAGCAACTCCCTTCTGTATCGCTTATGAACTTTGCTGTGTAGCGTAAAAATGACGTGTTTGAACTTGTTTTAAAAAAAGATCAAATTTTTCTGCTAAAATTTGAGTATTTAAAATCTGTGCATTCTGGAGGAATGGTGGAGTAATGTCAGATGGAACATATAAAAAAAAATGTTTATCTCACCGTTGTCATACATTTAAAATACCACCAAGTACTTTTTTTTTTTAAAGCTAGGGCTGCTGTCTTTTCCATCGTCTTAAACCAGAAAGCCACAATGGAAAGGTGAGAGAGCATCAATGAGGGTGCGTTTGTTCATTTGTATTTAATTTTCTTCTGAGTTAACCTTCCTCTGAGCTGCTCATCTCCAGACTGTTCCATCATCACCTGAGGTTTAACAGACTAACAGCTGCTCTCACTTTCGTAATTGTTCTCAAGATCATTGGATTTTTCATAAAAAATAGAAAACTCATGCAAAATAAATACATAAAAATCTGCTTTGGGGAGCAACTTAAAATTGGACTTTGTGATGTTCAGTCATTTAAACTTAAGTCCAGTTCAACTCCTTCAGGTGTTGAAGAGAAAATACAAACCAGAATGAAATAACTCTAAGTCAACTTAAGTTTGAATTCAACTATTTAAAATCTTGTCATCAGAATGCTGGGAGTGGGGGGGGTCCACAGGTCCTTTGAAAAAGATCCCACTTGCAGAGATATTTACATTTTTCTATATTTACATCACTTTTTTTTTAAAGTACAACTCCTATCAGGGAAATGAATAAACTACAAAGAACAACAAGATTATTGTGTGGTTTAGTCTGGGTTTTGTTGGATGTGGTCGTGTTCTAAGTTGTCCGTCACAGCAGTTTCAGGTTAATCATCCACAGCTGTCCTCATTTACTTCATCAACCTCAGTGTATTTAAGGGTCTGGTTTTCAGGCCGTCTGCTCTGCTGTGTCACCTTTTTGGTTCTCTAAGGTTTTGTCTTGTTTCAGGTCTTTTGGTTTCATCAAATGTCTTAGTTTCTGCCACCAAGCCTGGGCTCCTGCATTTTGTGTCCTTCACCATTTCCTGACACTAGTAACAGGGTTAGGTCATCTGCTGCAATCATCATATTACAGCAACATTTGTAAAATGTTGCGTCAACTTACATTCAAATCTCCCGACACAAATGTTTATTGCTATATTAACACATTAGATTTAGATAGAAATACTTTCCAAAGTTTTTTATGTTCACCCAACAAATGATTTTTGAGGATATATTCCAATAAGCCATTTAGTTTTTTGTTTTATACCTCTGTTTTTAGATCATTGATCGAAATTTAAAATTCACATGACATCAAAAAGAGGTAAATATCAAGATGTCAATGTTAAAGTTTTGATGTCGAGGATTGACGTTGGCTTGTCATTTTAACATCAGTTGTCAACTGGACATTATGTCAAATTGATATTAAAGTTTAGGCATTAATTTGATTTGCACATTCAACTTGTTTTTGACATTAATCTGATGCCATTTCAACATCAGTTGCCCACTGGGGCATCTACCGCCTTTATTTAACAACAGACCACTTCAGATGATGGCACCTTGAGGCATTTGTTTTGTGGTAGAACATGATGAGCTTCATGCTTCTCTGTGGTTTCAGTCTCACAGGTAAAGAGCAGACAAACCCTGGGGGCGGGGCTTTTCATCAGATCTGCAAAAAACAATGCATTTATGTTGACTCTGCAAAAACCTGATTCTCATGCTGTTTGCTTTCGCTCATGTAGGAAGTTTGAACTTATAATGCATTCGCAGAAGAAGACCTTGTTTTATTTGTGATCATTCATTAATACATTTAGAATACATTTAAAAATGTGTCGTTTTGCTGGGTTTGACATGGTCAAAAATGACTAAATCTTCCCTTTTTCAAATGAAAATAAACACGGCTATTTTTTTTTACTTAGAAATGGACAGTTTTTAATTGTTTAAAGTGATTTGACACAAAACAAAGTTATTTGCAGTTTTCTGGATAGACATTTAAGGTAAAACTCTTTAGAAAGTGCACGTTCTTGACTGCATTACACTTAACAGAAACTAATTGAGTTTGTGTTTTTTGTGTTGAGAATGTGTTTTTTTTTTCCTTTTTCGAACGGTTATAAATGGAAACAATTAAAAATGACACAAAACAGATCATTTTTGTTCTTTCTGACGTTCTTTATTTTTGTTTAGAAGCTGGTTTCAAGCCTCCAATCTCCTCTCCATCCCCGGAGCTGCCCTGAGGCCCTTCACCTGGATGCCTGGCCTCCAAGGTGTCAATCTGGACCAGGTGTCCCTTTTTACCCATCTCCCCTCTGGTGAGGCATGCGTGACCCACAGCAAGTAGTCAAAATATCACCTTTACCCACCTGCACTGGAGGCCTGCAATTCCTCCAATTCCTGCTTGATGGCTTGAGGATGCGCTACCTTGATGGTGAACTTTCAGCAGAGGAACTCATCAAATGAGCCGCCTCTCTAATGAGATTGACTTACTGCCCTGGACGGGGCAATAATAATAATGAGCATTCATCACTGCAGCGGAGTGGCATAAAGATTAGGACGCATTCGTTTCTTTCTGGCCTGAGTTCAATCAGGTTTGACAGCAGAACTCCTCGGGGGGCATTCTTTGCGTGATTTAGCCCCCCCCCCCTTCAGACGCATGCAAAACGATGGATTTCTTCTCCTGGAACATCAACAAAAAAGTATGATAATGAAGCCGTTTGAGATGAAGTCCAGAAGTTTCTTCTGAGCAGCAATCAGGTGCACCAAATCAGGATCCGATCGAGCCCCCCCCCAATCAGGCCTGGGAGCTGCATGGGCATCTGGTCCTGCTTACACCCCCCAACCACTTCTGAATCCCAATCAGTTCCCAATCAGTTGCTCTTCGATGCCGCAGCTTCCCGGCTTGATTCTGCAAAAGCATGCGTGAAAACAGTCGGCGTTTGGAGGAAACACATGCTCTTAATGCATAAATAAACACACATATGGGGACTGTACGGCGCAGAAAGAAAAAGGTCAGCCCCGCCTTGCCCCCACCCTCACAGACATTCTTGCAGCACCTGCACTCACTTAATGTTTTGGCAGGAGTGGGCGAAAAAAAAAGCTTGTCTGCGCAGCGCCTGTCATGCTTGTTCACCGAAGGAAACAAGTTTGGTTTTAATTAGAACCGCTGCCAAAAACTGAGGTAATTGCCACTCACTATGTCTTGCTTTCTGTTTCAAAATCCCTTTTTGTTGTTTGAAAAAAAAAGTTGGGTTGAGCTCCAACAAAAGCTGGATTTATCAGAGCATGTGCAAGACTTGTGTGGTTGAAACTGAAAATACAGGACATTTGGTTTCCTGTCATTTCCAGCTCGTCAGAATCTTTTTGGACCAATGCTGGATCGCAAATCTGGACTTCTAATAGTTTTTTTTCTGTCCTCCAGGGACCTTAGCTTCCTGCACTCCCTAATCCTCCTCAGAGACATCCTTCCAGCAGCTTCTCCCCACCTGTAACCCAGCTGTGGCCTTCTGCAGCTCATGAAAATTCCTACCAAACGATTGTGACACCGCCATCTTCTGCGGGCAGACGCTCTCTTTATCACGCAAACATGCAAACACCAGTGTGTGCATGCAGCAGGTTGACTGGTGCATTCTCATGACTCCCAGGGAGCATTAACCAGAAAAAAGTCATTCACGTTTAACTCAAATGTTCCTACATTCAGACATTTTTTATGCCCTAAAATAGATATTTGGATTTCATTATTGTGACTAACATCATTTTAATGGGAGCTAAACACTATGGTAATTAGACCATAACTAGAGCGAAAAGAAGAAAGAAGCACAAGTAAAACTTTGAGCAGCGTTACCTATGCTATTTGCACGGTTCTCCGCCAAAGTCTTCCTCAGCCCTCTGAGCCCTTCTTCCAGGATTATTTTAAATCATGAGGATCTGTCTCTGAAAGACAAAAAAGCTTTGATGCACTTTCAAAACGCTAAAAAAATCGGATTGAAAATAAAGTTATTATGTCTAAGCGTGAAATTAAATGTAAAAAAGCAAGGGAATGCCAACATTAGCTAAATGACTTAGCAACAGGCTACATTTTTTGCAAAATTAGAACTGCAAGATATTAACATTATGGCTAAATTTAAACTTAACTGGAAATATCAAGATAGTGCCAACATTTGAACACTGAGCTATCATGCTAAATATTGCATAGTTAACATTCAGAGCTAGCATGACCAAGTCTTAAATCAGCTGAAAACTGCAAGAGAATGCCAAAATTAGCGAAACGGTTTAGCAACGTGCTGGCAATGGCATCAGTATCATTTTCAGGATGTTAACATGAAATCATGTAAAGTAACATAAGTTAACAAAGGAGCTTTTTTCTGTTAGGATTCTGAATATTTTTTTCATTTAAAAAATCAGTGTGAAAATCTGTAGATCTAAGCCCTCCCTCATCACTTAAGGTGGGCCCCAAGGCTCTGTCCTGGGGCCCCTCCTCTGCATTATCAATCTCTACCGCTGAAAACATTCTGACTGCTAGTCACTCCTCTAATAAAATCTTACATCAGAGTCAAAGACAGAGGGAAGTTCAGGTACCAAGCTAACAATGCAGCAAATTCTGCACAAAATTGGATTAATATGAGAGTACAAGAGGTTTTTCAGATTTTTGACAAAATCCACTTTTCTTTAAAAAAAACTTTTCTGTAAAGCTTTGAATCTATAATAAAACTCCAGGAAAAGAAATGTCTCTTTGGTTAATTTTGGAACTTGGGAGGCAGACGAGGGATCTCTGTTACAGCAGGGCAATAAAATTACTGGAACAAACGACGACAGTCATGTTCTGTGTGTCGCTCTTGTGGAGTTTTTCTCTCCACTAATTTGAAAACAAGATGGATTTTTTCATTTTTTTGCACACTGACCTTGCAGATCATTTGGAAATGCGACAGATTTCTGCTATGACTTTTGTGACGTTTCATCAGCGTGTCAGACGCGACCTTGGTGGCTTCAATTTTGTCAAACAAGCTGCATAAAACTTGCCCATCAAAACTTTCCTCATAAAGTTTTCACCCTGTAATGACCAATCAGTGCAGAGATGAAGAGTTCGCTCACAGGACGAGATGACACTTTTGATTTGTCATCCTGTCAACGTGTGAAATAAACTCAGCGATGAATTTTATCCTGGGTTATTCTGGAAGATGCAACAGATGACTTGAACACATGCTGAGCCTTTCAGATAACCTTTTATTTTGAAATGCACCAGCACGGGATGGAATGGAGCTTGCTTGGTCTCTCTCCATCCAGGCCCCTCTGGACCCATTATAGCTGCGTTCCAGTCCAGAGATGAGATGTCACAGCGCTGATTTACTATTCAGAGGTTATTCATCGCCTGTGGATACAAGGACAATTGAATTATGCTGTTGGAACAACAGAGGCTGCGCCAGAAAACTTCACGATGTATGATCTGCCTGAACTCAGATGAGAGAGTAAACAGACGGAAGGAGCCGTCAGATCCATTCTGACGTTCTCCGATAAGCTTTTGGTTCAAATGAAAAGGTCGTCCTGTTTTTGCAGTCAGCTGTTCAGAAACATCAACACAAACGTCAGGAATGTCCACGCTTTGTCAGTTTGATACGGCTAAGAGGAGTTTTTAGGTTCAGCCTATGTTTGTCAAAAATCTTCAGATTAAAAACAACTTCGGGTTTTGGTTCTAAACCAGAAAAACTGTCAGAAATTAATTCAATTTTACAGGTTTGGTATGCTGGTCGGAGTTTTTAAGAGAAATCTGAAAGACTTTTTGGTTTGCCTGAGGTTCCACCCCCAAAATAAAGACTAAAAGTCTTAAAAAGGAGGATTTTCTCTTTGGAAAGAGATGTCAGGGATGTAATCTTTGTCTCTTGACCAGTTGCCATTAATGTGTTTAAAGGCCCACTGATGAAAATGGTTTCTTGTGTTTTTAGTATGTTCTTGTGGCATTTTCTTGTTTTGATAAAAAAAAAAAAAGTGTCGCTCAAAATTACATGTCTGAGTATTTATCCAATTCGTAAGTCAGGAGCAGATGGAAAAATGGTGTTGGAAAAAGCTTGTAGGTGTGACGTGGAGAGTACGCTGGGTGAGCCACAAGCTTCCCGCTTGGAGCTTTCAGCAGCGAGGAGGGGAAGGGAGGCGGGCTTACTCCGCACCAGTGGTCCCACCTAGAACTCAAAGGTCAATTTCTAATGAACTCATGCCGTTCTGCAGAATTTTAATAATACTAATTAATAGACCAATTTATCAAAGAATGATCTGAACTGTTATAAACAATTATTGATGCTCTTGGTTCTTTAGTACAAAGTATTCTGGGTTGTGGACAATTTAGATGCCATGATTCATTAAAAGCAAATAAGCCCACATCATTACCTCTCAACACCGTGTTTGACTGTCAATCTGTAGGTTCATTTGAACTAATTCAGCCCAAAAGCTAAACTTCTGCACTTTAGTCTTATCTATAAAAAGAGTCTTTTTGTTTCTTGAGTGTCCTGTCTCCCTCATAAATCCCTTTCACAGATCCACACGCTGAAAATGTCGACTGCCGCCTTCTTGGATGTCGTTTGGGGGATTTTTGTTGTTTCTCTGAGGATGGGACAGTCTGACCCATGGGTGATCCTGCTGGGACATCCACTCCTGGGAAGACTGGAAAATCTGATGAAAGCTTTCCTCTGGTGAATTCTCTTTCTCAGAGTTGAATCCCAGACTTTAGAATATTTGGAAATGGCCTTGTCAAGGCAGAACGTTTCAGATCCAGAAAACAGGGAGAACTGCCGCTTTAAAAACTGTTGATCTGATAATGAAGTAATCAGTGGCACTTGACTCACATGTCTTTTTTACATTTTTTTCTGGAAAAAAGCAGACAGAAAAGGTTGAAATCTTTATGTTTAAAGATTTGTTCAATTAGAATCATTTTTCATATTTTTGTTTTTGAGAAATTATTTGTACCTTAAACCTTAACCGCTAGCTTATGTTCTGTTGCGCACCCATTATCTTACTATGCAAAGCTGTACGCTGTTGCTTAGTGTTAATTCTGGTTTGAACGGCTGCCTCTAACACAAAAAATCGTAATCTTTCCCACACCGTTTGATATGCTAAAGTCACGGACCACTCCGTGAGCCCGTAAAGCAAAAATGTTTTTTCTATCGACATGCTGTGAGCGACAGGTTTTAGTAAAGACTCAAGGAAAGTTAAGTAAGGGTAAAGTCGCATCGTACGGAATTTTCAAATCCCCCCAAATCCTGCGGGCAGCAGTAAGAGCCTGTTAGCGCCGTTCAGGTGATAAGTGCTAGCCTCCTGTGTTCTCATTTTTGTGGCTGGAGACAGCCCGTATGCATCCGTAAGGCCAGTTGTGACTAACGACTAGAGTGGGCACTTTATGACAAGATCACTTGTACGTCAGAAGTACGTGTAGCTCACATTAGCCTTACAATTACCAATGTATATATTACATTTTCAACAAGCCTCAAGAGAACTGCAAGACCCACTCGCAGCACAGGCCAGCCCCCATATGGGTGCATGTGACTGTACGTTTGTTATCAGATTAAAAGAGACTTGGGCTGAATCCAAATTCTTCCCCTACCGCTCCAACTGTAGGGGTATTTGGAGGGGTACAGGTGTCTAAAATCAGTTTTTTAAGGGGTTGTAGTAGCAGCGGAGGGCTCTATATCCCTCCGCTGTGAGGGTGTTGCACGTCGCGCTTTGCCGTAGAGGAGAAACGCATTTCTTGGCCTGAGTGTGTTCAGAAGCACAGAAGTTTACATTTAAATCTACCCAGTGACTTGTTGTTTTAGCATGACTTTTTTATAGTTATAAAGTTATAAAACCCATGTTGATGGAATTTTTCTGACCGCTTGCAGCTACATGCTAACATAGATGACCCTAAATGTTGGGTAAGGGAGAAGAATTTAGATTCAGCCTTGGACTCAATGAAGGCAAGAAATTGTCTGATGATGGAAGAATGTGGGAAAAAAAATCAAAAGTTTACTATAGAAATAGAGGATTGTAGAGCAATTGTAATGTCCGCAGCTCTGATTGTATTGTTAAGTTACGATACTGCTTACAGTCACTGTTCGGTGTTTGTTTTTAGTCACTGTATAAAAGCGCTAAACCTTCATTGGATTTTGTAGAAAACAACAAGTACTTTTTACCCTGGAGGTGTAGTTAGCTTGAAAATGATCCTTTCTGTTGCATTGGCTCAAAGACACGTCCATTCATGTCTCCAAATACAACCCTCTTTGAGACATCCCAGACATTGGCAGCTTCCAGGTGGAAATGGTGGAGTATTTCTCAACATTTGACTGTATTCTTGGCAATTTTTCTGTCCTTCTCTTAAAGTCCTGACCTGGTATCATAGTTAAAGTGGAAATTAAATTCTTCTACAATGCAGGTTTTGCTTTCATCTAATTTACGTTTTGGACGTCTAATATGTTTATTGTCGTACTGAAGCCGAACTCTCAGGCCTGCAGCAGGCGCTGGCAGGACGTTTCTTGAGGACAGGGATGTTAGACCCATTTCCCATCATCAGTGATGTTAAATAAAAAACAGGGACACACAGAAGGCAAGAAAAAACATCAACACATGGAAAGAACATTCAACAACACCAATCTCTGTATCCAGAGTCCGCTGTGTGGCCTTTGCTCGGGGGTGGCCCTGGCGTGGCACATTATGAATGTCGATTGTGTACAGTGTGAGTATCCATTGTAACACCCCTAACTATGTTTGCCAAGGGGAACACAGCCCCCCCAGCTGCTCACCTTCCAGGACACAGAAGGTAAGCTGGCCGGTGGCCCGTGTAAACGTGCCGTCTGTTCCAGCTGGGGTGGTGTCAGGATCTCAGCAGGACAAGCTCGTCTTTGTCCGCCGGGAGCTGCGCGCAGCTCGCTATCTTAAGAGAGCCATAATCAAATAGGTGACCGGGGTGTTAACAGGCCTCTGCAGCTGTCAGTGAGCAATGCACTCTGGGAATGCATGTCCAACCGCTGGCGCTGATGTTTGGGTCGCATACGTGTTAATCTCTGGACATGTGTGGGTTCATGAGCAGGCGAACGTCTCACTCCTGTCCAAACCCACTAACGCCTCATGCTGCATGCTGGGAAATTCTTTGTAAAAGCATCTTCACCGTAGACCGTCCCCATCATGATTTAATAAAGGTACAGTTTTTTTGTTTTCTTTTTAGAGTCCACCCTTCAGAGATGATGATTCCTTCCTATTGGATGATTCCTTCCCTCTGATGGCAAGTCTCATCTGATTGGTTGACACCTTAAACGTATGGCATGTTGGCTGTTAGGAAATTTTGTAACGCTTTACAATAAGTTTCCTTAACACATTAACAAACGTTATTAATGTGTTTATAGCATGTTAGTAAGCACAATAAGCTGAATAAGGTTTATTAACATACTTCATAAGATTCTTTAACATCTAAAGTGAGACCATTGCTCACAAAGGGCAAATTAAGAAATTGCTTACTAGCTTAACAAATTGTCTGAACTATCTTTGTCAACATTATATTGAGTGTTTTGCAGCACCTCATCTACAGTATTTCTGCAAATTTGAGTCAGCATCCTCAATGCACAGAAACTCAAAAGACGGGGGGTAGATTTGTAAACAAACAAACAGAGGAACTCTGCCCAATCTGGTGTAACTTTTTAATTTTGCAAATATACCCCTGTACAGTTGGTTAGTTGCGTGGCATTTAGATAAATAATTTTATTTAACCAGTTGTGTACTGTAAAGCTGTTTGTTCAGAGCGATCCAGCGAGATGTCAATAAAACACAAAGTAATCAGGATTTTATGCTAACAATGGAAGCTAAACGTATTTTTTCAGCAGACTCCTGGCAAGTTAACACTCCCTGATTGCAGAAGTAGCTTAGTCAAAATTCCAGCTTTGTTTTGATTTTGTCACAAAGGGTTGCAGAGTGGAACAGTGGTTAGCGTTCTCACCTCACAGCTAGAAGGCCCAGGTTCCAATCCCAACTGGGACCTTTCTGTATGGAGGTTGCACGTTCTCTTTATGCAGGTGTAAGCAGTTTTTCTCCGGGCTCTCCAGTTTCCTTCAACAGTCCAAAAACATGTTTTAGTCTAAAGCTTAATTGGTATTTTTAAGCTGTCCCTAGGTTTGTATTTGTGTGTGTTGGGCCTGCGACAGGCTGCTGATGGTGTACCACCACCCTCGTAAAATAGTACCTGGATAGACTCCAGGAACTCCATGACTCCAACAGGGATTCAGTGGGTTCTGAAGATGGATGGATGGATAGACAGACATAGTTGGGGATCCTTGAAGGAATGCAAGCAAATAAAATGTGCATTTCTGCCATTGAAAAAATTGCATCCACTTCTGCCTGGTAGGAATATCAGTTGGGTATCACACCTGTAGGCAGCAAACCACACACTTCTTGTGTTGGTCCTTCCATTTCAAAACCACCACTAATTCAACTCACTCAGAATAATGGAATAACCAACCCAAACACAATTCACAACCCATCTGACTTCTAACAGTTCCAGAACCAGAGATATTCAGAGTAGTAATGAACCTACTGGATGAAAAATGCCTAATTAAAAGTAAAGTTTTTTTTCTTAGAAATGGTATGAAGACAAACCACTGCAAAAATGATACTTAACAATATGATTTGATCTTCTGACAATGTTTTACATGCATATGAAACATTTCTTAGATGTTTCAGGGGTTGATCTCTTCTGTCCAGGCTTTAACTCTCAAAAGGGTTTTGTCTTTCATAGTCAAACTGACTGAACAACCAGATCTCCATCAACTGGTGTTGCGCTCCGGAGCAGCTGGTTCAGGCAGAAATGTGCTTCCTATTCCAAGCATCTTCCAGGCTGCCTGGTAAGGCAGTGCAGGCTAGGTGGTCCCACCTTGTTTATTCCTCTGGCTGGGAGTGCATGCTTGTTCAAACAAAGTGGGTGCCTTGCCTCAAGGCTCGCACGCGTCATCAGACCGGCGAGGGTTGATGTGGCCTTCCACTGGAGCTCTCCAAAGCAACAGCAAGAGGGTGATCCTGGCAGCGGCAGACCACAGAATCTGCTGCCCCGGGAGTTGGAGATGTACCAAAGTATTTGATTTCTTTCATTCATGATTACATTTTGGACACAAAAACCCTGCCAGCCATTCAGGATTCTTCTGCTCCACTGGACTGTGCAGACTCACTCGACCACCTGCTGCCTGCAGGTGAATCTAACTGAATCAGGTTTATGTGAGTGAATTTTCAAGTTGGACTTGAGTTTTGAGTTTGACCAGGTCTGTCCAATCCTTTGCTTTGTTCCTCTGCTGCTGACCACTGCTCCTGCAGAACCCAAGAGCTTCTGATCTTAGGGTCATATAGTGATGTTCAGAAGTTCCTATCAGGATTTTCTGATTGACTTTTAAGTTCCATCAGTTATGGCAGTGCAGCCCAGACCAACACACCACCACCACCGTGTTTGATTGTTGCAATAATGTTTTATGTTTTTTTTCCTGTATGCTGTTTGTTTTCTGATGATTTGGGGAACAAAGTTTTGAACAGAATGTTGGCTCATGTTGGACTTTGAGTTCTTTTTACTGAATAGTCTTTAGACAGTTTTTTTGGTTTTGCCCTGACCAGCAGATGAACACACAGCTGAGTGAGTTGTGATGGACATGTTTTGCTTTTCAATCGGGGTGGTTTAAAACTCCTGGGAGTGTGTTCATATGAACCCCTTTTGTAACTGAAGCTGAACTTTATTGAGTTTTAGCTGCTGGACGAGGGTGGGGAGACATAAGGGGGAGATGATAATATAAAGTCATGTGATGAGATGAAAGTCATGTAAACTATATCTGCTTATACACACACATCATCACACTAAGGCACAAGGTCAAACCAGTGTTTTTCCCCCAACAATCTGACGGAGGAAATTTCTTTTGGTCTTCCATTTTTACTTTTAATGTCAATAAATATGAAATCACAGTTGAGTTGAATGCAACTAAAAGTAATAAACAAAAGTTTTCCCAACATGTTTGCAGTTTCACTGCAAACAACAATTGGTGTCATGTTCCTCAAACAGGACTGGGCTTTCATGCCATGACACCACTCTACTGTCACTGATACAGGCCACATCCATCCCAGTCAGGAGCGTTTGAAGGAGTCATTATTTGCTGCCATTTAGGGCACTTAACCGTTCCCTCTATCATTAATCAAAGCTCTGCTTCTCCTAATGGTGACCAATAGTGTGTGGCAGGTTGTGTTATCTGAGCGCTTTGATCAAGCATCTGCCTGTTCTTTATCACCCTGTTGGCCCCCCGTGGCTCTGGGTGGACCCGGTTTTTTGGCCCCGTCAGATCCGTGGGGACGGTTTAAAAAAAAAGGTGCCTATCTCAGATGCCCCCCCTCCTGCTCTCCAGCACATGAAAGCTAACAGAGGGCACACTGGTCTGATCCCTGCCACTGACATGAATTTTGATCAATGGGCGATTCCCTACACACACACACATGCACACACACACACACACACACACACACACGCACACACACACACGCACACACACACACGCACACACACACACAGCTCCTTCCCTTTCCTCTGGGTCTAAAGCTTGAGCAACTCCAAATGTCAGTGATGTTAGTTTAGCCATTGTACACGGCTGGCCGCGTCTGAAAGGGTGACTTGTCCCCAGGCCAGCCCCCTACAAAGGCCCCCTTTCTAACTGTGACTTGTTCTCAGCGTTTGGCCCCCTCCACGAAGAGAGGTCTCACTCTCACTCTGCTCTCGCAGATCTTTGGCTCCGCTGACGACGGCGGAATTAAACAGCGAGGGAGCCCTCAGTGAGACAGTGAGTGTGTGAAGAAGGGCTGGAGCTTTGGAAGGTCGCTGGGGAGGCGGGCCGTGTCAGAGCGCCTAGCGGGTTAAAGACCCACTCTGATGAACACTAGATTATTGGTGTTTTTAACAAGTTCTTGTGACATTTTCTGATGATGGAGGACATGAAAGTTCGTCTCAAAGTTGCATTTTTGAGTATTTCTTTATGAAAATTGTTGTAAATCATGAGCAGATGAAAAAATGCCGTTCGAAAAAGACCTCATTAGAAAATATGCGTAGAAATTATGCTGGCCGGGGCCACAAGTTCCCCGCTCCAATCTGATGACGACTATCCGTGTACGTCTTTGTTTTCCTCGTCTGACCTGGAATGTGGATCAAAACTGTATGACTTGGTTGCTGCAATATTGCTCGCCTTTTTTGCTGCACTAACAATGTTACGCTTCGTACACACCGGGCATGTGTGGCAAGCTCAAGAGCGCTCTGAATGTGGGTTTTTGAATGCACTATGCCCTATATATACACCATATGGTGTTCCCTCCGGACTGTCGCTTCTGATACTAGCACTTGTACTCATAGTTGGAAGACGCTCGGTGTGAAATGTCAAAGCAAAGCAAATCTTGTGAAATCTGCTCAAGATTATTTATTTTTTTTACAGCTCTATGCCGATATATTAATGATTTGGTGTCATATAATTCTGGCTGGACACTGACCACAGTTATTCATTTCTTCTTCATGACTGATTTTCAAACAGTTGGCACTTCCATGTGGATAGTCTCCACACGTCATTGCTAAATCAGAGTCCCTTATTGGTCAAATTTAAAGTGGTCCAACTTTCATCACACGTTCAATAGTCACGTGTTTTGTACGTAGAGACTTAAAAACGTGCGTGAACGCGAGAGTTTCGAACACAGAAGCCCGAAAAGCGCATATCCTTGCATTTACAAAGACGTTTCATTGGAAATGGTCTCTCAAACACGTGTTTGCGAGCCTGGTGTGATCGTAGCATAGCGATGGGGGTTATGGGGGCTGTTAGCTAGCAGGAGACCTCCCAGCAAATGGAAGGACAAGGGGGGGCCATGCTGCTCCTTTCCAAAGTTCCCATACACAACTCAGAGGCAAATTTCTTGTGAACTCTGCAGAGACTATCAGAAAACAATGCAGGTTTTTGATTCCGTCTACAAGCAGCATCATCATAGAGCAGTGGGAACACTTAACCAAAAGGGGATCAGAGTGGGTCTTTATAACCAGGATGACCACATGGTGTACCGCCAACAGTTAACAGCATATAAGAATAACATAACGCTGCCTCTCACAGATGGAATAGACTTGTTAGTGCGTGTTGGTCATAGCGCTGAAAGCTTTGGGGACTAAGAAAACCTGTAGCCCCTTCCCTAATGGAAAGTGACGAGTGCACAGAAGGAATCGGTCGAAGGAGGGGTAAAAATCCAACATATATACGGTTTGTTTGCAAACTCTTTGTCTGTGAGAGTGACACCAAACTGAGAGAAAATAACGGATCCTTTTTGGGTTTTTACTGGGGTCAGACTGGTTTGGGGAGACTTTTCACAATCTCTGGGACAAATCAGATCAGGAAAGTTCAGCCATCGTCTTCAAGCCTCAAGTTTCTGGAAGCAAACACAGTTAGGTCTTCATATGTTGGTCAGAATTCCTAAGTTTTAACAATCTAAACACCAGAAATGGATCCCTTAACCAGAAAATCTTCAATCATTCTAATTCAATGATGGGGAACGAGCCCCTGCAGAGCTACCTCTGCTAGTGCTAATGTTTAGTATTGATTTTTTTATTAGCTTTTTGTGTGCTTTAATTTTTTTTCTTAATTATTTGTTTTTTTTAACACATTTGTAAACATTAGTATTTTCAATTCTGTCCTGTAGACTTTTTATTGGAATTTTCAGAATATTTCAATTAACAATATTTAAGAACATGTTTTTTTTTAAATATGTGGCTCTTTTAGTATAGCGCTAGCATTAGTTTGGGCCTGTTTAATATTTTGTTGTCATTCTTTAGCAAGTCAGTCAATAACTAAGGACGACTGTACGTCAACAATCTGAACCATCTCACTATGAACTGTTTCCCTCAGATCCTTACAAAGCTACTTTCTCCTTCACCAAGAGTTTCCAATCAAATTTGTTTCCACTTTCCTGTTGTTGGGGCCAATTTGGGTCATCTGAACAAAACCTTAAGGGCCATTTCTTTCAGCTGATAGACTTATTGACATGTACTCAAACTGCACCAGCAAAGAAAGCCAAAATCCTTTTTATTTTCAATCAAACGTCATTCAGTAAATTGTTTTAACAATCAGCTGGGATAGGCTCCAGCAACCCCGTGACTCTGAAAGGGATCCAGCGGGTTTGGAAATTGGGTGAACGAATGAAAGTTTTAATAATCTGAATGACATCATTTCATGTTTGAATTTGTGATCATTTTTGCAACAATAAAACAACAAAATGTTACATGAGGTTACTTGAAAGTAAGAAATAAATTAATAAACAAATTTGTTGTTCACAACTTGTCATTTGATTTCATCTACCGTTTGAGTAGAAAAGTAACCACCTAAAAAAACGGAATACTTTTACTTTGAAAGGAAGAAAATGTTTTTCCTGACGCTTAACATGTTTCAGAGCCAGGGCAGTTCATCAGAAATGATGGGTTTACATAATTTATTTGCATTTTCTTTCATATAAACCTCACAAACTTGAGTAAAGTTTGTAAAATAAGTGTGTGTGAGACGTTATCAAACTAAGTATTTCCAAAGCTTGGTTTGATGTTTCTTGCATTTTCTTTGGTACCTTCAAACAACTTTTATTGGGAAGTGCGTTTTTTAAAATGAATAAATATATTGAATTTGTGTCTTTTTAGCTTCCTTTGAGCCAGTTTCTTCTCTCACAAAACAAAAAGAGACAAAATGTAGAAAACCAATGTTTTTGGTTCAGCTTTTATTGTGAAAGTTTTCTTTTCAGACAGAAGATTTAAATGTGAGGCTCTGTTGAGCTTTGTCATTAAAACAGCTCTGTCTGGAATGGCTTAAATCTCTAAATAGGGACATCCAGATATGAAGTTTCATTTGTAATAACTGTATTTACAGTAGCTCCGAGCAGCAAAGCAGATTAGCGGTTGGCCCTGCATCAGATAGAGCTCTAGCTTCTCTCCGCTGACTGTGTGAGCAGTGTCGTGTTCACTGGAATGGCGCAAACTCTTAACTAAATGTTGTTTTAGCCTGCGTTTTGGGTTCCACCTGAGTGTTCAGCTCACTGCGGCTCTTCTGGACCTGTCACCACGGCCGTCGCCGCCGCTAAAATTTACATGGAACGTGCTCCTCGGTTTCCTTTGAGGAGAAGATTAGTTTCAACACATTAGAAGGAAAAACAAATGAAGTTTAGGAGCAGCTGCTGGCTGGAACTCCTCCAGGCCCTCTGTCTGAACAAATACACAAACATCAGAGACAAACTTCACTCAGTCAGGATTCCGGTGAGTGAACATCTGGAAGAGCGAGGAGCAGGACTTCAGATACTTCCGTCTGACGCCAATCCTCAGTGGTTTTGATTCTAACTTCTTGTTTGTTGCCTTTTAGTCTCTGAATTTGGAAGCTCTGAGAAGAAATCCTCTGGCGTTTGCAGGTGAATCTGGTGCGCCGTCATCTGCTGAGAGTCAGGTATGTCCACATCTGGAAGGCACATGGCATCTGAAGACACAAGCACGAGGGGTGAAGGGTCATCCTGGCGCTTTAACGCAGAATGATAAGGGAAAGGGAAAACCTGACATAAGAAAACCTCCAGAGAGGAGGTGGGAGCTCAGGTCGCGGTCCCTCATGTTGCTGATGAAAGAAAAATGCAAATTTTAATGCAAAAAAAAAGATTTCAGTGGCTCTTATCTAATAAACGGACTGCTTGTTTGGAGATTTGAGCACCACAATCTGCTCAGACATGTTTCTCTGTCCCTCCCTTAAATTCCCTTCTTTCAGGGAGAGGTCAGAGGGCAGGGACTGCGACCTGCCCTGGGGGCGGGTGAAGGACTCCACTCCCTCATCCCCTTCTTGAGAGACTGCCTGAGTCTCTCCATCTCTTTATTTTGTATACACCTGAGTCCCTTGTTCTCGCTTGGATCATCTGACAGACTGCAGAAAGGGCTGCAGGATCTGGTTTCTCCATTCTGCCTCATAACCTTCAGGCGGATCAATAAGCAGCGTGAACTGAGAACTAAAGTGCCACAAAACCTCCTAACATTCAAAACTGGATTCCTTGTCAAATTTTCCTGCAGGGGTTTCATCATCATAAAGTCTGGTTTAAGGTTTTGCTGGACAGGCCAGCATATTGACGGGGTATCTAGGACAAGGAGGTGCAATAAGCAATCAAAACACTCAGATCATGGTTGAATACACTACCCAGAATGCTTAGAGGCCAAGAGGCAGACAATTGGTCAGAGGGATTGATGGGAAGTTTTTCTAGTTCATTATGTTGAAGCAAAGTATCTGGTTGTGTCTGAATTTCCTTACTACTTAGTGACTGTAAAGGGAAATCGCCATTTTTGGGGAGTTTGAATCTACAATTCCAAAACTCAGTGACCTGGAAAGTCCCTGCAAAAAAACAGTTTGTATCAATGTGCACTATAGACCAATATAGACCACAATGCATTGCGTTTGAATGATTTCTTATCTAAGAAAATGTGTTTTAATAAACACCATCCAAGTTTTCTTCATCAGAGCTCAGTGGATTCATAAATAGTCTTTGTAAAATGATCACATTTGTTAGACTTTTTCTTCGGCAAATGAGTGACGACATGTGTAGCGTTAAAGGAAAAAGTAGTGAGCGTGTGTTCAAATCGCATTAAGATTCAGGGCGCCAGACAGTCCCACAATATATAGTCTTTCAGTGGTTAAGGAGTATTGAGTGAATTCTGACAAATCCCATATCACTCCACCAGCCTCATGACTACAGTACCCATAATGCTCCAACGATCCATCAAGAAGAGCAGCTTTGTAGTTTACCAAAGTCACACTAAAACATTTAGACAGATTTTTGACCAATGTGTTGCACAGAAAATCTGTTCCAAGTCAGTAAGAAATATGTATATAAGACAAACTGTTGTTTTTTTGAAAGAAGTCAAGTCTTCCTTATGGTAATACTGTGTGTTGAGAACAATTAAAAGACCAAAGTTTCTACTCCTGTGTTTGGTTTGCTTTCAGTTTAAAAAACTGCCTGGAAACGTCACACAATTTGAGAAAGCAACAAAATACGTCATAAAGAAAACGTCCTGATCCCACAAACAGAAATGGTGTGAACGGCCGGAATCTGAGCCAAGAGAGTTGCTGAAAATGTTGTGCAGTCACAACAGCTACCTGTGTGGAATCCCTGTTGTCTAAATTGGAAAAAGGAAAATAGGAAAATTGAATAAAAGCCTGGTCTTGGTGCAGGGCTGGCCAACCCTGGTCCTCAAGAGCCACAATCTTGACTGGTTTTCAGCTCTCCTTGACAGTCTTTCTGCTGATTGACTGACTGACTCAAGTGATTCCACATCCTGATTGACTGAACACATCTGGTTTAGGATTGAGGCTCAGGGTGGGACAGCCCTGTTTTAGTGCTTCTTTTTTACATCAAACATTTGTACCTTTTCTTTGAGCCCATGATGGGATTTCTTCACTTCCTGTCTTTGGTCTCTTCAATATCCCATCTGTGATCAGACGATGGCTGAACCACACCAGAGTTCACTTGCAGGAAAATACTGGCACTGCTTTGCAGGCAGAGTTCAGGTGAGCTGTCACAGCTGCCAAGCAAAGCAGACTGTCAGAGGACAGGAATCCTGGTGTTGGACCAACAGGCTCAGTGTGAAAGCGGCCAAACATTTGGAAAGTTATAGCCGGTTTCCTCCCTCATGCAGTCTGTAGCTTTTTGGCAAAGACGCTGCCTGCATGGTGGAGAATAAAAAGCACTCAGGAGAACATTTCTGACTCTGTGAATCGGGACATTTTGGCAACGTTTTTGGAATAATCCAGCTCCTCCTTAAGTTCCGATCTGGACAATCTTGCGCTTGTTGTCTGCTTGTTGCTGTGAATCTTCCCGTTTCGGTCTGCCGTTAAATTCCACTCTTGTCCTGACGTCACCTTTTCTATTTTGTGCATCAACAGAGCGATCAGAGTCCCGGTAAACTGGTGAACCTACTACACGTGGATGTTTTTTGGGGGGGCTTTGTCAGCTGGAGATGAGATTTCACCCCTCAGCCGGTGGCATTCCTTTCCTCCACCAACATAATTATCTTTTCCCATTTGTCTGTTTTTGTTTTCCCCTCTTCGTCCCTCAGATACTCATTTCCTGTTTTGAGCCACGCAAGACTCTTGAGCTCCCCCACTCCTCCCCCCCGACCGCTTCCCGTCCTCATAAGTATGAAGGCATATCTGTTATTTACTGCCCTCCGGGGGATACCTGTCATTCCCCTTGCTCCGCCATGATTGCCATGGTGACACCCAAATTCCACGGAGCACAGGTCCCGACCCCCGGCCACTCCGCCATAAAGCTGTGACCCCTCACCTCCACACCTGGGGACGCAGATCACAGAGTAAAGAAGAAAAAAAAATGCTGCTAATGGTTAGAGAAGAGGGGAAAAAGGGATACAATTCCGACTTGAAAACAGGAATTCCCCCTTTGAGGAAGGAAATGCAAAAATGTTTGGAAGCAGATGACCCTTCCTGTCCCCTAAAGCTTCAGAAGTTTCGGAGACTCACATACCAATTACGGATCAATTTTCAGCTTCATGTTCAACCCCCGCTGCTACTGTTCCTCGCCGATCTGACGCTCTCAGAAGCAATCAATCCTCCAGCGTTCCTCGCTCCATAATCCCACGCTTTCACCTCCTTCCTTTCTGATATTCAGACATGTAATAGTATAACTCTGCAAATGAGTTAATCCAGCTGGCGCTGGAAGGTAACCATAGAAGATGAGCTCTGTGTGCGGTGCCGGGCCTCCTTCATGTCTCCTCGTGAGCCGACCAGCATAATGGAATCAGGAAGATTAATGATCAAACGGGGGAATAACGAGTCGGGATGAGGAACATTTGTTGACTCTTTAAACAGCTTGTCATAAAAGCCAACCTTGGACACTTTGTCTGCACTGAAACAGGAGAACGGAGGGATGGGGGGGGTGTTCTACATTCGACTCATCTCCCAACTGTCTGCGGTGAAGCAAACAGAACAGGAACCGAGTCCAAACTGCAGGGACGCCACTCGGCTTGCCGTTTTTCTTAAATCCCGGCTGAAGTCAAGCAGTTTGAACTCCTGTCTTGTTTGCATCACGCTGAACCACAATGTTCTGATCGGATTTCAGAGGCTTTGTCATCCTGGAGACCCAAAGATGAGGAACACTGGAGCCTCCCCTCAAAGGGACTCACACTTCTTACGGGGTTTTGAATGTGTTTGCTGCTGTTTGGTTGTCCACACAACAACAACAGAGACAACGAGAGCTGGAAGTGAAGAAAACAAGAAGCTCTGTGTTACTGAACATTTCTAATCATGTTTCCTTTAGAGCTGAACTCAGTGGCTGAGTCACAGGCTATATTTTATGGAAAGCCTGTTACCACGGTAACCACCAAATCCTTGTAAATAAAGCCATTGTGGTGCTTTTGTTTGCAGGAGGTCAAACCACACAAACACAGAGGATGTGCTGAGGAACCAGTTACTATATCGCAAGTTTCGGACGATGTTATCAAACATAACTGACCATAAAACAATCTAATGACAATTGTCAAGTTGTTCCTAAAAGGATGAAAACAGACATTTCTAAAGCTAAACCTAAAATTAAAAAAAAAATGAAATAGGCAGACTTTTGGTGTGGGGGAGTGTTAGGAATTGAGATAAGATTTATTTGAGTTGCAGAAAGATGATAAACTTCGGCCTGATACAAGCGCACATCCGGCACAGACAGTTAGAAGAGGTTTGGTGCAGCGGTGCAAATCTGCTGACTCTTGCTCCAGGCTTTTTCTTTCACAGCTCTATTCTGATATATGACAGACTTGGTGTTATAAAATTCCAGCCTGGAACAAACCTTAAGTATTCATTTCTCCTCCATGATCAGTTTTGGAACTGTTGGCACTTCCGTGAATGAAAAATGACGTCATCCATGTGTTACTTCGAATCCCAGTCCCTAAATGGTCAAAGTTCAACCTGGTTTTACTTTCAAAGTGCGTTTATTGGCTATGAATGTAGAGGTCATAGAAACCTGCGGGTGAACAGGAGAGTTGTGAACGCAGAAAACCCGAAACACGCATTTACATACTTTTACATAGACTTTTCATTGGAAATAGTTACTTGAATGCACATTGCCGAGGGCGGCGTGATCGTAGCTCCCGGCTCTGGGTCGACACTGATAATGGTTGGAGGCCAGACCATTGTGAGCATCGCTGCAGGTGGAGAACGGGTGTAGGAGCGACGGCCAACTGTCTAAAACGCAGAAAGATGAATTTAAAGGCAAAAAATATGATCGTGAATGGCTGAGAAGAAAGATTTTTTTACAGTTCCTGGAGCTCAACAGGTTCACTGTCAGAGTTTTCCTTCAGAAATGTATGAATCTTTGAGCTTTTCTTCATGAGAATTTTAAAGTATTGCTTAAGTTGGATAAGGGATGAAAATATTATTAATGTTCCAAAGCTTTAATGGGGGCGGAGCAAGGAGCTTGTGGCCGACCACAGCCACAGGCTTTTTCCAGCGACATTTTTGTGTCTGCACCTGATTCACAACATTTTGAACAAAGAAATATTCAGAAAGAGAATTTCAATCTTAATTTTCTTCATATTTGACCTCCGTCATCAGAAAAAGGCCACAAGAACATGCTAAAAACAACAATAACACCATTTTCATTGGAGCAGGTCTTTAACTAAGCTTAACTTTTGTGTCAATTTTAGATTTCTTCTTGGTTTAACGTCATTTAATGGAGTGTTTTTCCCTGTTTGTTTTTGTATGTGTGTTGGGGGGGCTTTTATTATGATCTCTTTTTTTACTAGTATTTGTCTTGTGTGAAGCACTTTGAGGGGATCAGTAACAGATAAAGTCCTCTATAAATGAAACAGAAACTGAATTTGAATTTCTGGCTAAAAATGTTCACATTTTGAAACCTTTTGAAGAAATTGAAATAAATTAGGAACTGTTTGAGTCAAATATTTTGAGGTCAAAGCTAGTTTTTCCACATTTTCAGATACATCTTAGAGACCCCCGTGATTGCGGTTCTGAACCCAGTAAGATCCATGTAGAAGAGAATCAGACTTCTGAGATGCTGCTGCACTCGTTATCCTCCTTTCTTGATTGATGCCCTCAAAATGAACACGTCTTACACAATCAGTGTAGATGAATGGAAGCTGGAGGGCCATTGAATGAGCTCACACAGTCCAGACAGAGGGAGGTCTCCTGCAGCCTTCGCAGCTCCTCGCCTTGTGATTTAACGGTGTGTTGACCCGTGTCTCACTCGTATAAACGCTGCTTTCCTGAGCTCTTCTCCTGTTGCAACCTTCGGTCAGTCTGGTGGTCTAAATTTAATGAGGCACATGTTGTTTTTGGAGATGTCGGTCAAACAGTGTGAGTGGAGATGTCGGTTTAAATCCTGGAGCGGCTGCTTTTCCCACCTGACTGCCAGGCTGGTGGTTGTACACCCCATCAACCGCTACTTTGGTTGAGGGTCCGCTGAGCTGTCTGTGCGCTGACAGGCCAAACCGCACAACACGTGTCCTCCGTGTGGCTCCTGTTGGTCCAGGGAAGCCTCGGCAGATCGGCACTGAAGAGTCCAGAAGAAGAACCAAAACCAGAGACCGTATGAGTACGTGGACCAGCCGTGTGGTGACCTCATCCATCTGAATGAATCAGGTTGATTTTTAGATATTTACACCTCCGCAATCGTCTCCATCTTGGCAGAAAACGACTTTTACCAACAAAAAAGCACAAATTTCATAAATAAAAAGTATCTAAAATAATTTAAAAGACCAAAAGCTGAACCTAAACATGAACAGCTGGTGACATATACCTGAGCAATACAAAAAAAAAAGTTGGGTTGCACGGTGGTGTAGTGGTCAGCACTCTCACCTCAGAGCGAGAGGCCTCTTGTTTGAATCCCAGCTGGAACCTTTCTGAGTGGATTTTACATGTTCTCCCCATGAATGAGTGTTTTTTTTCTACAAGACCTGTTCAGGGTGTATTTTGCCTTTGCCCAGCAGTAGTTATGATAGGCTCCAGCAACCACAGGACCCCAAAAAGGTTGCAGAAGGTTTAGAAAATGAATGGATGGATAAAAAACATCACCAGGCTAAATACAGGATTTGACACACTCAGAAGAAACATACAAATGACGCTAAAGGTTTTGGGTCCATGAAGTCTGACAGGAAATTAAACTCAATAACTGAATTTCACATGAATTAAAAAAAAAAAACAGAAATGAATTCCAAGCAGAATAAATGTTTTGTGTGTGGTACGTTTTTGATCCTCAGAGGTTCCTGTAATTTATTACTTTTGTATTTAGTTACTCCCAACATAAGGTGTGAAATTTGTTCTCCGCATTTGACCCATCCCCTGGTGGAGGGGTGAGCTTCTAATCTCAGGACAGACGCTCTACCACAAGGCCACTGAGCTGGTTGCTTGGTAAAGCTGGCCAACATGTCACAGAGTAGTTTTTTTCTCTTTTTTGGTTACATTTGTGCAACATTTTGACACTTTCTGACTCAATAACATACTTTGGAACATTTAGAAACCAGTATGAGAAAACTCTGATGTTCACAACGGCAATGTGACGCAGGCTCAAGAACATGAGATGATCAATTTACAAACGGTTGGCACTTGAACTAAAAAGTCTGCCATTCGTATCCAAAACTGATTCCATTATTGGTCAAAGTTCAACTGGTTTAACTTACAACAGGCGTTCAATGGCTGAGCATTTTGGGCCTGGAAATGGTCTTGAATGAATGTGATTCTGTATTCAGACTGGCTGCGTCTGGCGTTCAAGAACCCGCTGTATTGGCGCTTTGAGCTAGTGGTGTTCACACCGGACCAGCACCAGACAAGCAGGTAGCGGCAGGCCTGTTGCAAAGTCAAAGCAGTGTAAATCCTGCTAAACTTACTCTCGGCTTTTAGTTTTCACAGCTTTGTTTCTAAATTCTAGTCTATGCGCAGTTGCTTAAACGCATTTTTCTGAGGAAGGTGTGAAGGTAGCTTCAGACTGTTTTGACAAAACTTTCATTTGAAAAAACTAAAAACGGTTTATAGGTGGGGGTTCACACCGATAGATTCCAGTTACAGATGAGTAAAATAGACAGTCGGGAGTTTTACTTCTTTTCCAAATGAAAAGATGAATCGGAATCTGCCCTTTCACACACTCCCCACCCTTGCCGTGACTTCCCTCCTCTCCTGTCTTTGTTTGAAAACAGCTTTCAATTTCCTGGGCAGTGGTCTTCAAAGGCAGCAGGAGAAGAGTCGGGTGGGGGGGGGGCACAAAGCTGAGCGTGATGCCAGAGGCGCAGTGACAGCTGGGAGGCTGGAGAGTCTGACCCCGGATCAGAGGGTTTGAGTTTCTGCCCGCCGCAGACAAGCTGCCACTCTGCCGCCGCCCGAATAACCAACGCAGGAATGCGCCGACGGGCAGCAGGTTGCTGTAAAACTACAGGGTGATGCAAACTTCTTCCCAGAAGCACCTGCCACGCCCGCCTCAACGCCCTTCACGGCGACGCCAGAGGTCTTCTCAGGCCGCTGTTCCAGGATCAGGCCCCTTATTCCCAGGTGATGATGTAAGCGCTTAGAAAAGAGCGAAAATAATCTTATTGAATTTACATAATGTGTTGACTTTGGAAGTGGAAGCGCTCGGCTGCTTTCTCTCAACACATTTCAGTGATTACTGCACCAAAACAGACACGGAACATCTGTGCCTGCTCGACTTTTCCAACTTTTCCTGGAGGTTGGTCTCGGACCAGCAGAACGGCTCTCCAAAACAGCTCCACTGTTTGATTGTACAAAAAAAGGGAAACAAATTACAGCGAGAGGATCGGTACGGGTGGATGACATCAGTGACCGCATCTGCACACGTGCAGAGACGAAGGGAGCATTTGTGGGGGAAGGTTTAACTCAGAAACCAATGTGTTGACTGCCCCCCTCCCTCAAAGAAAAAAATGGAGTCTAGGGGAGGCCATGTGATGGAGGGAGCAGAGGAAGAGGAGGCAGAGGGGAGCTGAGCCAGAGGGGGAGTAAAGGAGGTAGAGAGAACAAGAAGGAGGGGAATGGTCTTTGTTAATCCCTCCACATCTGGCTCCTATTAGTATGTGGGGGCCACTAAAATAATGTTTTTCACCCTACAAGCCTTTCTGTGCTATAAATTACCCACCAGCCACTGTGCCTCTCTGACTGAAACTCTTTCAGTCGGCCGGTTTTTCTGACTCGAGGCGGTACGCTCAGCTGCAAACATCCCTCTCCTCCCCCCCGTTCTTGTGCTTTCCACGTTTTCAAAACTCCCTCCCAGACCAGACCAGAATCGGCCCTCACTTCCTGACAGCGATCCACACTTCCTGTTCGCACAAACACTTGCTAGTCCTCACTGATCTTTAATAACCCACTCCAGTGAAAATGCTGTTTTTAACATGTTCTTGTGGTATTTTTCAGTCAGAAATGGAGTTCGAATGAAACTTTAAGGACTAGAATGGATTTGGATTTAACCATTAACTGTATATCAGAAATGGACTGAATGAGTTTGACAACATCCATAGAAAATGATTGACTTCCAATCAAATGTCGGCTAATTAGGTCACCAATTTTCTACGATAAGGACGCCGCCATATTAGAGCCAGACAAGGTCACTAAAGTCTGATTTCTACTGGTCCATCTGCGGTGCGTTTCCATTGCGTTGTGTTGACACAAAAAGTGAACGTTCATTGATCAATCGGAGTGTTTACATTCCCTTTGTTGTGTCTGATGTCCATCCCTCTGCACGGTGTTCTAGTTTTAGTCCATCGACGTGTCCACTTTGCAACAAGAAGCTGGAGAAATGGGAAAAAGGTCAGGGTTTCAAAATAAAAAAAAAATATATATATTTTACAGTGAAGATGGTGTCAAATTACCGCATTAATCGCAATTGATTAAATAATTACAACCAAATTAGTGCATCATTTATAAAATCGGAAACAGGGCTTCAACTGTTTATTTGCATGAACTTTTTATGTTACCTCGCCTGAAAGCACATCTCACATTGCTTTCAGTGCATGTCAGTGTGTGTACGAAGTACACGCCATGCGTCAGTCGGTGCTGTGATGTCACCAATGTGCGACTTTGTAGTTCTAAACAGAACTAAACCAAACAAAACTGCAACTCATATCTGTTACGGAAGGCAGGGAAAGGCAACTCCAGACCTCGAGGGCCGCAGTGTCTGCATGATTTCCAGATGTCCAATCCTAATCATGACTGATTACCTGGTTCAGGTGTGTCCTGACAATCAGAACATGCCAGAGCATGGCACGCTGGAAAATGTACCTGGGGTTGGCTGTCCCTGATGTAAGGGATAAAATCCAACCAAGTGTCAGTTGTCCTAAATTAACGAGGTAAGTTGAGCGTGATAGTAAACTGTGGAATAAGGTATGTCAACATTTAGATTATGGTATTAATATGAAGTTTGTGGTCGTGATTATTCTACCTGTTCAATTAGAGTGTTCTGGACCGGATGTTTTGTTCTTGTGTTTTTGTCTTTTTTTCCCCCTAATTGACAAACAAAATTCACTTTGGTGGCGTCAAAATAAAGGTTGGAAGTCTGTTGTAAATAGAAAACTTCATAAAGCCACTTTTTGTTGATCTTTTTCTGCATCCCAAATTTAAAGGAAAATACCTCAAAATTTGTTTTTTCACTACAATTATTAGATTATTAATTAATTACAAGTTTTTCACACACAAAAAATGTATCGCATGACAGCATTAATGTTCCTTATGTGTCCTCCAACATTCGAAAAATGGCTTTTAAAAGATCATTTTCATTGGAGTGGGTCTTTAAACGACACAATGATGTGTTTGGGTTTTTTTTACATCAGGCCTGGCAAAAGCAAAGAAATCTGAATTTAGTTCATCTGGTTTGTCACAGTTTCTTCATGATTTGGATGTTTTGACGGGTTGCAAAGGATTTGTGTTTTACGATCAATACAGGTTACAGTTAGAAACTGTCCGTGTTACAGTGTTCTGCTACATTGTGGTTCAGCTTCTGTGGTCTTGCTGTTTGGCAGATTTTTTTCAAACTAATTTTTTCGTGTTTTCTCTATGATTTTTACAGAACATCGTGTTCTGTGTTCTGATTGGTTGTTGACCTTGTCAATCAATCAACGTGTTGTGTTTCCTGTGCAGAATGCATGCAGTTTGCCAGATCTGCACGCATCTTTGATCCGGATCGGATCTTTGTTTTCATTCCATAATATTGGACTTATTTATCTATGAAGGTTTGAACTTTGAGAGGTTAAATAAATGAGAAAAATGGGAAAATGTTCGTGTCTGTGTGGAAGAGGTGTATAATGTGTGTAGTGAGGAGTTTTACACCCTTAAACATCTGTAATCTTACTCTGCGGTTTTTAAACCACAAAAACTTGTTGTTTTAAATTTGCGGCTTCATCCTGTTACTTGGGATTTTATCGCTTCTAGAGGAAGTTCAGAAAACAGCATAACCAGACTTAGATCTCACTTTAAAAAAAGTCTCCATTTTGCTTCAATGTTTCCAGCTTTGCAAGCATCTTGCATTCATAAAACTCTGCAACAAACATGCGGTGAAAAAGGACAAAGTCAGGACTCACCCGCTCTCAATAACAGGCCGGCCGGGCCGGACCGATCTGTCAGAGCGCAGGCTTACCACAAAAAGGGGTTAACCAAAGTTCAGTGTGCAGACGGGCATAAAAATCTGCGGGTCTGCACATGAGGAGACATGAGGTCTAAGGGCCAGGGAGAGGGGGTGAGACGAGGAGGAGGGAGGCGGCTTGAAGGTCAGTGGCTCTTCAGTACTAAGACCAATTAAATAAATAAGAGCTGACAGCATGGAGGATGAAAGGAGGAGGACTGACTTATCTCCAAATTGAAGGAGCAACGCTGAGCTCGGCAAACTTGATTTTATAGCCATTAACCACCTGCTTGATGGAGGCAGCTGGTTCTGCAAGGAGGCTGAGGTCTGCTCAAGTTCTCCCCTGAACTGCACGCCACATCTGCTCTGAAACTGGAGCACGCCAGCTTGTGGTGGTGTTGATCGCCGGGGAGATGTACTTTCCAGGGTGACTGCCTCGATAATATTAAGACGACGGTCACATATCCTAAAATACCACAGCGCGGCAACCTAAATGTATGATTTTCATCAAAGTGGGCAGGTGGTTGTGGAGGTTTCGATTTTTCTCTAAAGGTTGACATCATGACGTCATTTCGAAATCGTGCGACAGCTGGGCGGCCACAGCTCGTGGCAGTCGGATCGCCGGCCGGCAGCAGTTCTGACTGGTGGACGTGCAAATGTCTCCGGATGGCGGCCATCCACATCAGATGCCACCGGCCGCCAGTTGGAGGTATCGAAAAAGCGGGCCACATGTCGGCCGCCGTCGTTCATGACCACGCCAACAATTTCAGAAAAAACCAGGCGCTAGCACAAAACCCTGAAGATTCTGCTGATGCCTGTCCATGTGACCATAATATTTCCAGAGTGATGAACTCGGTAATCGTAACTAATGCAAATACACAGGAGGTGATACTTGAAAGAGCTCCTCCTTCGGTTGGATGGAAACTGGAGGGTATCAGTCCAGCAACCTCTGGTTGGTCCATCTACTGAATGAAGCAGATGGTATACCTGTGGCGATCCTGCACCTAAACTCTGTGTCTTTGCTTCGTCTCGCTGGTATCCATCACTTAATTACCTTCTGAACTTCTGCCAGATGTTGGGTGAAACCCTGGTTAGAGAGGAGGATTGACTCTGGACTCTGGATATAGCAGAGCCATCTGCCCCACCCTGAATGTTTTCACAGAAAAGAAGGAGCAGAAGTAGTCTAGAAGCTGGACTTTGTGGTTTGTTGTCCTGCTCGTCCTCAGGCTGTCAGAAGCATCTCCAGCTGATAAGAGAGACGATCATCCCGATCTGGGAGATTGAACAAAGTTTATTGGAGCTGGGGGTGTGTGGGTGGGTGTGAGCCCCATGCAGGGGTCTAAGATATCAAAGCCAGAGGGTGGACAGAGACGGGAGGGGAGGTTTTTTTTTATTTTTTTTGATGTGGCTTGGCTTTTGTTCCGAGTCCTCCACCGTTGAAAAGATCGACGAACAGGCCGATTCGTCGCGGCCCCCGCCAGCCGTCCTCCCATTGGCTGTGGCGGGGAAGCAGATGCCGGAGCTGCAGCAGGGGGTTCGGAGGATTCCAGCTCCTTGCTCTCACGCCGCAGGACCATCACACAACACCAGCCGTTCTCACACACAACCTGCCGAGGCTGGGGCCCCCAGGGGCCCGCGGCACACAGCGCTCGCTTGAGTGACTCCCAAAGGAAGAGGCGCACACTTTTACTCTTCTGCTTCCTCGCATCACTGATGAGCGAAAAACGTTTCGCCTCCGAATGATGTTTGCTTCTGATCGTTACTATGGATGTTAGCTGAGCGTGTGAATCCACTTAAGGATGCTGTTAACAGACCCAACTTCCTGTTGCGGGGTCAAACCTTCATCTTGTTCTTGAAAACAGATTACAAGCATACATCGAGCCGGGGCCGGTCAAGCAAACCTGGTTTCTGTTTACCAACTATTGACTTCCAGGACTTCATAAATGATCCTGAAGGGAAATGTTCTGGATTTATACACTGAGTCTAAAGATTAGCAGCAGAATTTTGTATCATCTGCAAACATTTGGTTCAACAAATACAAAAAATGTGTTTGTAAACAGGAGAAAGTGGTCATATTTTCTGTTTGCCTTGAGCTTGACATCTTCTTCAAAAGTATGTTCATCACAAAACTGTTGTAAACAAGGAGGTGGGTGGAACCCAAGAGCAGACACGTTTTAAAAGATGAGAAGGTTATGTTTACTGATTAGGCGAATAGTGGAGCAGGATGACAGAGCAGGCAAGTAGGCAGGCAAGCTTAGCTGATGGAGCGGGCTGGCTGGCTGGCAGACAGGTGAGCTGACAAGCGGGCTGGCTGGCAGACAGATGAGCTGACAAAGCGGGCTGGCTGGCAGGCAAGTGAGCTGACAGAGCGGGCTGGCTGGCAGGCAGGTGAGCTGACAGAGCGGGCTGGCTGGCAGGCAGGTGAGCTGACAGAGCGGGCTGGCTGGCAGGCAGGTGAGCTGACAGAGCGGGCTGGCTGGCAGGCAGGCAGGTAAGCTGACAGAGCGGGCTGGCTGGCAGGCAGGCAGGTGAGCTGACAGAGCTGGCTGGCTGGCTGGCTGGCTGGCTGGCTGGCTGACACACAAGTAGCATAACCATCTGACAATGGCTGGAGGTTTGATGCTGCTTAAAAAGCCATGGTGATGAAGATCAGGTGGAGATGATCAGGAACAGGTGCCGTCGCTTGACGAGGGGGAAGGAACGCCTCCAGGGCACAACAAGAACTTTCTTTTGGTCCTTCCATTCTAGTTGAATTTCTGTTGCCTGCAGAAGATCTGCTCTGTAGCTTCATCTTGTCAACATCCCCTAAATCCATAAAGCTTTAGTCTTTGTCACATGCACCCACACAAAGGTTGACCTGGAAGGTGAAGCAGGTTTTTGGGCTGTCGGGGCCCATGGAGGGTTGTGGAGGATTGTCCTACTGACTGTATACGAGAACTGGACTGAGCGAGTGAAACATCACCCCTAAAAAACGACTTCCTTTAGGTTCCAACCAAATGAAGTCAATTCAGTCAGTTTTTCCATGATATGTCCGTCGCCATGTTAGAACCAAAAGTCCTCAGTAAGCCTTGATTGGTCTGTGTCGACCTTAGTCTATATCTCTATGGCAACCAATCTCTCCAAGCAGTAGCGAGCATGTTAGAAGTCCGAAGTTAGAAGTGGGCTAGAGAAAATCTGTCAATCAAACACTTCCAGCAACAGATGTACTCGAGCTAGAATGGTCATTTTGACAAATGGAATGACTGATTTACAGCTGTTTCTAGAAGTCTATGTAATTTTGGCTTCTTGGGACCAGCGGGACTACCTGTTTGGAACACAAGGGGGAAGGGGTCACTCTGTCCAGTTTTCATATACAGTCAATTGCTCGTACAGTCAACATGTCATGAGAATGGAAAATACTATTGTTGCGGGTGTGGTAAGTGTATCGTGAAATATTTGTAAGGAGAGTATAAGTTGCATGCACTTCTAACGTACAACCACTGGTTTCTATCTTTTAACACCAGTGATTAATTCAAAAACTGACATCATGCACCAAAAGCCATTCGTCATTGTAATTGGTTAGCTGGATTACTAGCACTTGAAATGCTTCAAAAGTTGTTGAAACAGTGCAACAACTGTTTCAAGGAAAAATAGATTCACCTTGAAAGCGGAATTTGTGTGGACTTCCAGCAAGCTCACTCCTGATTGGCCAGAGTGGTTCACATAGGAATGTGGGATCAGAAAAACTCAGACCAATCACTGCTTATGGACATGTCTTAAACATGGCGGCGTCTGTAAAAAATGGCGACTGAATTGACTTCATTGGAGCGGGAACATCTGTTTGATCTCACATCTGTAAAATATTTTCACAATTAGACGGACATCATGTTAAAACCTAAGTATTGTGACAATGAAATGGCAGTAAACAAACGGAGTAAGAAACAACACAGGTGTTTCGTCCTTCCTACTGAACAGAGAAAACAAAGCAGGTGGGGAAAGGCAGCGTGAGAGCCGCAGTTCCTCTGCTGCACACGTCCACTGTCACTTCCTTCCACAGCTGCTGCAACAGGTGCTTCCATCCATCCTGGACCTCTGCTCTGACTTTCAAAGCCCTCTGAGTTTCCTGTGCGAGCTGCAGCGCCTAGACCAAGTGTCACAAAAAAGTCACAATTAAGAACTATTTATATTATTTCAGTGACTAAAGGAGTGTTTGTCTTTTGCTGCTGCAAAAACTCTTTTAAAGCAAGTCCCCTGTGAATTTAAGGAAAGGAGGAACTTATTATTCAAAAATGAGCTTCCTCCGTTTATGTTTTCAGAAATGGCTAAAGATGAAAGAAAGAGGATGTCTCAAGGCTAACTCTCTGACCTAAACTCACTGTGAGGGAACTAATTAGTGTGATTAGTGCGTGTCGTTGGAGTCCTCCTGTTTCCCATCTCAGGAACTCTTGATCTTCATCTCTGCCTCCTCCACTGCAGCACACATGACTCCAGCATTTACATGGAGGTCTTGTGATGCAGACCTGAATCCTGGAGAGGCTAAATCTTCAGCTTATTATTTTTTTTCTAACACACCTGATTTTCATGGCTGTAATTATAAGCTCTGAGGAGGTTGGTGTTGAGCTGGAGCTCAGGAAGCAGGCAGGACAGCGTGCTCTGAGGACCAGGGCTGGAGAGGGTGAGGCCGTGTGCTAAGGGTCCTTGTGCTCTGATGATTAAATGGTTGGACATTTCTTCCATCAACTATGAAACATCCAGATCCTGAAGCTGCCAAGGCAGCCCAGACCATCATGCTGCCATCTCCTTGTTGGAAGTTCTTTTTAAAAATACGTTTTTTTTTATGTTTGTCTGCAGTTGCACATCTGCAGGTGTGTGGCGAGGCTCGTGCAGGCCTTACGGGACGTCGTGAAAATGGAACATACTATTGTCCTGTGTGTGTTAAGTGCATTGAGAAGTATTTGCAATGCTGCGTTCATTCCAAACCCGCGTCAAATTCATGTCTGACGCCTCGCTTTTAACTTGTGCCAACTTCACCGCTCGACACCTGTCCACAAATGTGTTCGTAAACTTGACGCTCAGATGATGTTTAGAGATCAGATTTGTTTATGTAAAGAGCTCTACAAAAGCATCGGTAATCCCGCTTCCATGTCTGGGTCTGGTAACATAATCTAATCTAATGCCATCATTCTGATTCTTCTGGTACGGTGAACGGTTCAGTGTCTTGCACAAAGATACTTTGACACATGGGGGCTGACAATCAATGTGAAAATCAAACCTGCAATCTTTCGATCAGAGGCCAACAACCCTACGGACACAAATTCAGGTCATTAGAAATCCTTAAGTATCAATAAATCACATAATTATGTTAGTAGATAAAACACTATTACAGAATTCATCAAAACGTAAGCAGATCAATTAAAAATCAAAATGTAAAAAATACGCAGGGAGTATTTTCCATTAGAAAAATCTGTGATATAAATCACGTATCTAAAAATCAAACAGAAGTAAATTGTTTCTCATCTTAAAAAATCATTAAAATAAATAAGTTACATGCACTTATGACATAGGGGTGATGCTGTTGTACGGTGCCCTTATGGTACACTCTAGTTGTTTAATATGTGAGCACTGACTTCCTACTGACCACCTGCATGCAGGGGGTGTGCAAGTGATTCATAAGTAGGAAATCCACAAAAATTAAATGCTCTGATGATCAAATTTTCGTTAGTGGATGTTTGAATCAGCTGTTTTTGATCTTCCATTAGATCTTCACAGCGTCAGACATCTTTGTATTGACTTCTGATTGTAATTGGGAGCTGAAAGTTGCTATCTTTAGTATGTTTTTGGACATTAATTGTTAAAAGTGCTGCACATGTTTAAAAAAAACCTTGAAAAACTCTTCATGAAGTTCAGAGAAGAGGAGAAATCGAGCTTTGGAGGCCAAGCTGCCATCAGAGCTCTGCTTCTGGTGTCAAACGGAAGATTTATCGGGTTACTTCCGTTGAATTTTTTTTTTTTTGCTCACTCTGAACTTAGTATGTGAGCTTTTCCACCACATTAGGCTGCTTGTTACTTCCAAGCGACGAAGCCAACGCAGAGTGATTTAAAGCAGGAGGCGCTCACAGGAAGGAATTCTGGGCTGACTGAAATCGCTGCCAGCATTAAAGCAAAGGGGTCAAAGGGCAGCGCTTCTCAGAAAACAGACGTGAGTTGTTCCGTCCAATCAGAGTCAGAGAGCGGCTCTGATGTGTGAGTCGAGCCGTACAGGGCCAGGAAACCCAAGAGTAGAGATGCTCTGGTTGTGGTTATCGCAGAGTGCCGACAAGCAGCCCAGCGTGTTTGAAAGACGTCAAGCCTTCGGGAGGCGAGAGTAGAAGTCGTGGAAGTCGGACCGTCCACCCTCATGTGACAGTGCCTCCACCTGGCTTGCGGACAACTGTAGTCGGAGCAGCGATGCACATCTGTGTCTTATTTGATTGCTGTTCAATTTTAAGGCGGTATGCGCAGAAGGCAACAAACAAAGCCCAGGTCCACCTTGTTCCCATATCCCCTCCTCTCCCCCCATGTGGAGATCCTTGTGGACACATGCAGTCGTGCTCTGCAGAGAATGCAAAGGTACAGATCTCATAATAAAACTGCATTCCAGCCTAGCCCCCACGAGGCACATGACAGGGTTTTACTTAAAAGAAAAATGCATTTGAGGGGAGACTTCAAGTCTGAAGAGGATATTAGAAAAATACATTGAAAATAGTTCCCTCTGGCAGTTCTTTTTTTCAGCATTCAGGACCAATTTTGTACCTCTCCTTCAGAGGGAGAAATGCGTTCAGAGGAGAGGGGGCAGGAGAAATGGATGTAATGAAAACCAACTGGCAGGCCGTCACTATCCATCCATCCTGGTCAAGGGGAGAACTGACAGGCAGAGGAAAACCAGGTTCTCTCCTAATCCACTCAAGACTACTCTGCTCCTCTTTTTCTTCTTCTTTCTTCCCGACTGAGACTGAAAAACAGCACAAATGAATACACTGATGAAATTTCCCATCATGACCTGCTCCTCGGGTACGCTGCATGACCCCGAGCTGAAAGTCGTCACCCTGCAGCGCTTCATTCTGTGATAAGGCTGCTCTTTTACGCCATAATCCACAGCCCAAGTCCTATATTAGCGTTCCTGCAGCCGCTCTGCCTCTGTGACGAATGTATTCCTGTGACTTCTTGTTTGTTGTTACCAATCTTTGGAGAGAAGAATACGTCCACAAACTGCTGCAGCCAGTACAGATATGTAAAGCTGTGGAGAACTGATTCAGTCCAAGCTGACTTCCATCCATACATCCATCCATCCATCCATTTTTTTCCAGGGCTGGGCCACAGGAAGCTAGCAGTCTAAAAAGTTTCCTCTCCTGGTCACTTCCTCCGGGTCCTTAAGGGAAATTCCACAGGCGTTCCCATTTGAGTCGAGAAATGTCGTTTCTTCAATGTGTCCTGGGTCTATGGTAGTCTACACAACAGACATGGGCATGTCCCCTATAGGGTCTCCAATGACAGATCAGTGCATCGCCCCTAGTGGGGTTCCTCATGGTGAACAGGGGCATCACCAGGGATAAACAGGTTCCAAATGACAAGACAGAGAGCAGTTCAGAGTCTAAATGAGTCTGCAAGATCACCGTCAAGGTACGTCAGCCTGATTGACATCACCAGGGCCCTAACTTGAAACCAGGTATTGGGTTGGGGCTTGCACGGAGGCACCAAGCAGCCAAGACTCCTCCCACCGGTCCTGATTGGGTCTAACCTCATGAGTCCATCACTGGCAGAAACGCAGTGCCGTTTGGGAAGCAGTTAAAGACTGCCTAACATTCGCCAATGGAATTTAGCAAACCGATTTCATAATATAATAAGCATACATCTCTGTAACGGATTAACCGTTTTTCCAACATCCGTTAACTCAACATCGACTAGCATTTTAATTTGAAAAAAAACCAAAAAACAACTCATTGCCATAGATTTCACAGATTCAGTTTGGATAAAACTGCGTCATCCAGTGTCACAATTTGCAAATTGCAACAAGACACCAACAGTTAGCCCTTCTTCTCTTAATATATATTCTAAACTGCAATAGGTCAACTTTACCCAAAACTTTACCCAAACTTCTAAGCTATAAACAGCTTATTTTTGTGATTAAAAGGAAGTTTTTCTGGTTTCAGTTGTTTTTATTTCTACCATTTCTGATGTCGGACTTCTTTTCAAACTTTCTGCTGGACTTTCATTTGAGCTCTGGTTGAGACTTTTTAAGAAGTCATTTTAGGTTTAAGCTGAAAGGAGAGAGTGTGCCGACATCGGTTCCATAACCATGGGAGGGTTTCCATCAGGATGCGTCACTTCCTTCATTTCCTAAGCAGTGTTATGGAATAGCAACGAAAATTCTACTTCATCCGCTGCTTCAAACGTGGTTCTCCATCTCTATGTCAACAGCCAGTCAATGCTAGATTTCACCTGGTTCTGCTCCGCTAGGTTTTTATTGATTTTTTAAAAAACAAATCTTCTAAAGCTTAAGAATGAAAAAACTGAGCAAAAGTTTGAAAGGAGCTAAAATGCTTGAAGGGCCTTCAGCACATCAGCCAGGAGAGGCAGAGAACAGACTGAGAGGCCTTTGAAGCATTTATGACCCCGGCTCTGTAGTTAAAGGTGTGTTAACACTCCATCCACCGTTTTCCTAATCACCAGCCGTCACTGAAAGTCCAGCTCGCTCCCCTCATTACCCGGGCTGCTTTGACAGGTAGAGAGAGCCTTTCCATCACACTGCCTTATTACTGCCCGCTTTAATGAGCACTTTGGAGCGCCACCTTCCCTCTGTGATTTACAGCAGGGATCAGACGCTCTGGCCCGCTGCACGTCTGCGGACCCGCCAGCCTTTCCTGACACGCCGGACCGGCCTGGGCACCGCTGGGAGGCAGCTGGGCCCAATGTGGCAGGAGGTGTGAAGTCTCCGGGTTTAATGAGCTGATGGGGAGAGGAGGATTACCGGGAGGGTCAGGGGTGCTGGGGTCTGCAGAGGCAGGATCTGACATCAACAAAATTCAGTTCAAAACAGAGGAGATTATCTGATCAATATCAGAGAATTGAAATGTTCAAATGGGGACAAATAATCTGTAAATCCATAAAAAAAGTTCATTTATATTTCCATAGAGATAAATGTGCATCCTGGTCATTTTTGAATTTCCTTTATGAAGGAATGCTTTATTTAGACGCAGGTTTGAAAACATAAAGATTTTAAAGCAAATGTGTTTTCTGCCTTCAAAAGCTGCATCAGCATTCATGTTGAACCGCACACTGTTTGAAAAAACCAGGACAAAGGTATTGAACCCTGGACCTGTTTTATTTACACAGAGGACCTATTGACTGCACCGCCGAGGATTTGAAGGAGCTGCCTGCTGTGCTCTGGAAACCTGAAGTGGCTTTTGTCCGTTTTTTTCACAAAATAAACAAAATAAAACAGAAAAATTGACAAAAAGACACAAACTTTTGCATGTCAAGTGGATTTAACTAAGAAGCATGAGATCTTTGATAAAACAGAAATGTAAATAGGTACTTTATATAGGACTCTTGAAATACCTAATTAAGACTAATTTTAACTTTTTTTCTGAGGTAGAGATCAAGAAATACAATCATTTTGATTCTAGCAATAGAGTGGTCCTTGCAAACCCAAAGTAAACTCAAACGCATTCAAACGGCACATTTCGAAGTCGCATGGTGACACTCCAGTGACAGGCAGGGATGAAGCCATTATAAAACCAGGCGGCAGCTGGGCAGCCACAGGGCGGATCACTGACCAGCGGCAACTCTACCTGGACAATGTGTAAATGTTTCTAGATGGCGGCCATCGATATCAAGTGCCACTGGCCACCAGGTAGTCCGGGGGTATAGAAAAAGTGGGACATTCTGTGCACCTAATGGCCGCCTGACTGCCACCATCTACATTCATGATCACACCATTAATTTTCAAAAAAATCCGGGGGTGGAATGAAATCTTGAAGATTCTGCCGATGCCTCTCCATTTCGGTTGTATTTGTGACAGATAGATGATCCAAAGTCTGTGCAAACACTCTTTCTGACCCAGGAAACTGTCTTGCCTGTAATTCTTTCGTTTACCCAATGAATTAACAAACAAAAACCCTTTACAGTTGCATTTCTCTTCAGAAAAAATAACCTGCATCCACTGCTGCCTGGTAGAAATATGTCTTAGAAACTAGAAATGTTTCTCAAGCGTTCTGACTCATCAGGAGGTCGTGGTTTGATGTTTTTGTTTAACCTTTTAACTTTAGAGCTTTGTCTCTGGTGTTCCCTTAACTCTTCAACTGTTTACGCAAATAAATTAATACTAATGGATTCCAAAGATGGGAAAAGCAGCTTTGCCCTAATATGCAACACTTTACAAAAGCAACTTAAATCAACAAATTCTGAAGCTCAGAAAAGTACCTTTTCGCTGTTGGCAAACAGTCAAAAAATTATGGCAGTTCAAAGAGTGTTTGTTAGGGTTAGGTTGTCTCTGCAGCCGAATCAGCTGATTTACATTGAATGCACTTCAGTGCTGTAAAGTGATGCAAATCAGCACATGGCTACTTTTTCTCCGCTTCAGAATCCACTGGAATTACAATAATTTGCATCAACAGTTGAAGAGTCACGGTAGTGAAAAGAATGTAAGTGTTGGAGCTAAAGTTCTGGCATTGAAAGGTTAAAGGGTCAAACAAAAAAGCAGGCACACTTATGCGTTTCACTATGTGAAATCAAAGAGTCCCAACTCATGCTGCCACTTGATTGGATTTTTACTGATTTGCTGACCTCATCACAACTCAAGACGTCATGTCAGATGATTGGTAGGAGAGCAACTTCCATAAACTTTAGAGAACAAAACCATATTTGTGTTAAATAATAACATCATAGGAAGATTTTGTCCTTTAAGTTTGATATTTTGTGTTAAGGATGAAGGTCAGTGACTCATTTAACTAAACTGTGCTTCATGACAAGAAATACAAACCTGTATAGTGAGTGTTTGAAAAGTAAAGTGTTATGAATTTACACTAATTTTTACTGGAAAGTCACAGGACATTTATCAAACATGAGTTGACTGTGATTTCATGGGAAAATGTCACAAATCCATCTTCTGTTTGGAATTTTTCGCCCTAAATTTGCGGCGATTAACTGCAACCTTGTGATTTACGATAGTTTTTACTTTAACCTCCAGAGCAGAGCTGACATCTCATTCTGTTTCCACACCAGTTATTTCCCTCCTCCTCAAAAACAGTCTAGAACTCCAGTTGAGAACATCCCGATGTTCCATCAGTCCGCCCAAAGTTCTAAAGTTCCACCTGCCCATTCGCAATTTGTCCCGCTACTCAATTCCCCAGAACATGGGGTCTTTCCTGGAATAGAAAAGTGTGATCAATCATTTTTCATTTGACCAAAACAAGAGGCCTTTGTTTTCGTTTCATTTTGTGTGACGACCGTGGTTGTGACCCTGTGATGGGCACTCCTGTTCCGCAAATATGAAACAGGAGCATTTTCAGACAACTCTATCTGTCTCCCGTTGGTACGGCAGACTCAAACCTCCCCTGGGGAGCTGCGATTTATGGGGCGGAGGGAGGAAGAGGAGCCTGAAGGATGGAGCGGATTCTCCACGGATCGAGCTCTTCTCTCCGGCATGAAGGTGAGAAAAAAAAACCCACAAAGAGTTGGACAAATCTTGGGGGAGAAAACCGGAAATTGCTATGAAGACATCAGTGTCTCCACATCTGCCCTGACATAAAACCAGCGGAGAGCTCGAGGGAGCCCCTAAAACCTGGCATGTCACCTCTCCTGGTTGGTGTTTAGACAGCAGTGATCCCTGTGGAGGACTGCAAAAGATAAAACAATACAGCCGGGTGAGAAACCAAACAGACGTGCAGTAAAGACTTTCTTGTGGCTCCGTGGTGGTTATCAAGTGATACTCAGCTGTGATTGTGCGCCTGGTCCCAACAGAGGACTGCCAGGCTCCAGGGAGAGTGATAGATGCTGCGGGTTGGAGCGTTTGATCAGCCCAAACAAAAAGAAGATGAAGGTGCCGCCCGTGTCGCAGGACCCCAGCAGAAAATAAAAGAGAGAAGGCAGCGGACGCTCAATCACACCCTGACATCCTGTCCTCCCCTCTGTTTGTTAAACACCAGCCTCTTTATCTCTGCTCAGATCCCCAGAAACAAACAAGCACCGCAGCGGGCTCAAACACCAGCACTCCAGGCGTTTGGTGATATCAAAGAGCTGCCAGATGATTTTACACTTCAGGAAGAAACCTTTAAAAAAAGCAGTGGAAAGGCTGGAGTGAGATAAGTTTAAATGCTGGGGCATCTCCAAACGGACAAATGTGCTCTGCAGAATGTGCTGTGAGGAATGCACACTGACAGCTTCACAGCCTCGTCCAAAACAGAGCCGGAGTGATGGATGGATTCCTGCTTGGAGAAGGCAGCTGCTGGATGTTTGTCTAATCCTATGAATTCCTGTGCATTCATAACACATATATATGGAAATGTTTAGGCACAAAATGACAATTATCCTTTGTGAATTTGGAGTCAAAATTGTTTTGTTTTGTGAAACAAAAATGGAGATGTTTCTGTTTTTCTCTGATCAGCAACACTTTGAAGACTGCAGTGAAGATCCGGGGTCTGGAACCGGACGCTCCAAAGCCACAAGCAGCTTTTACCCTCCAGTGTGGCTCTTTGGCTGAAAAAAAATTAAATGATCATATCATGGATTTACATTTAGCTTGTTAGCTTAATGAATTTATTGCTAAGTTACTCCTGATAAACTTTGTAAAGGAGGTTGAACACATTTCTTAAGGTGGGTGTGCTATGTAGCACAGAAGTTTACGTTTAAATGTAAATAATGACTTGTTTTAACATCACTTTTTGAAGTTTTAAACAAATGTAATGTATTTTCCTAGCGCTGAAAACTTTGTGCTAACATCAATGACCAGCAAATATTGATGACATCATAGAGGGTTAGTGCCATCTGATTTCAAAGACAACCTTTTACCATAACTCTCCGTTTGGAGGGCTAAATGTAGGGGTAGGGAGAAGCCCTACGGGTAGGGAAAGAATTCGGATTCTGCCTCATCTCTCCAGCGTGTCCTGATCTTCCCTGGGGCCTCTGTCCAGGGGGACGGAACACCTCCCCATGGATGCACCATCACATGACCACAACACAGCTGGAGCGCTTTCCTCTGAAACACTGCAGCTTCAGCTTTCAAATCCTCAACAAATATAAAAAGTCTGATCTTCTTTAAGCTCTTTTTAATATTAGGAAGCATTTCAACAAATTATCTTTTGCAGCAAAGTTGCTATCCAGAGAGAAAAAGAGACATCTGTATTGGTATGAACTTTAAACACTTAAACCAATTATTTTATAGTCAGGTTAACATTAGTAAGTAGTGAAAGGCATCATGACCATTGACTGTATATGGGAACTGGATGGACTGAGTGTGATGTCACTCATAGAAAATGGTTTACATCCAGCTCCAACCAAATGATTCAGTCACCATGTTTATTCGATATGTGTGCTGCCATGTTGGAGCCAGACGTCATCACTAAGCAGCGATTGGTCTGAGTTGTGTGAGTCAACATTTACATGGCAACCGCTCTCTCCAATCAGGAGTGTTGTTGTTTTCAATGTGTTGGATTCTGTTTGAAATGATAAATACTGGAGATCCTTCCTCCTATTATTTTAGCAACCAGAGGCGATCTGGGAAACTGGTTCCTCTGTCGTCTCACTAAATGTGTTGCACACTTACACACGTTTTCTACCGATGTCTGTTTGTGAACAAAAACATGGTTTCAGTTGATTTTATTTCAAACACAACTTGTGGAATTTTGGTTATTTGTTTGGTGATTTAAAAAAAAACCACTTTTTTTAAAAGAAATTTTTGCTAAATGATAATGATTTACAGAGCGGTTACAAAGCAAGTCATGTGCAGAGAAAGAGAGCAACGGCAGAACAAAGAGAGTTAGCCACAGTTGATTCTGTCCTGGAAAGTTGTTTTTTGGATTTCAGAAAAAAAACTGTTTGATGCAAAAGAACATAAATTATGCCACAAACTGCCAATTCATTTAATCTATGACTTTTTGGTGTGCTACTATAAGCAGATTTACAGAGAAGCACAAAAAAGGACATGAACCTTCTAGAGCTTAAAGATCCACTTCGATGAAAAATGTGTTTTTAACATGTTCTTTTGGCCTTTTTCTGATTCTGGAGGAACGATTCAGCTTAAAGCAGCATTTCTGACTATTTCTTTATTCAAATCGTTGTGAATCAGGAGCAGATGAAAAAAGCTGTTTGAAAAAGAGCTTATTTGTTAGTAGGAACACACAAGGTCCCTGCTTTGTGCCAACAGTTCTGCCCACAACTCAGAGGTCAATGTCTAATTAAATACTGCTGCTCTGCAGAAACTATGTCCTAGAAAACAACGGCCGGTTTTTAATTTTTTTTCTAAAAACTGCATCATCATAATTAAGAAACACTGGGAACACTTTGACAATAGATCAGAAGATGATGGGAATGGAACTTTAAAAAGAAAAGGAAATCCAGGTTGCTGTTGGGTGTCTCAGTCAGGGTTAAGGCGCGTCCTTCTCATGTCTGCCGTTTTCTCAGAAATGGCTCGTGATATCAGGATAATCATGTTGTGAATCCTGTGAGAGTGGCACATGCACAGCTCCACAGGACAATCGCTGAGCAGTGGTCGCCGCGCCTCAGGCACAGAGGAGAAAAGACGCGCTGAATGCGGCATTGAGGCCGAGCTGGAGGCTGTGAAGGTTATACGGCCGGGCGGGGTGTGAGTGAAAGAGAGTGTGGTGACCTGTAACAGCTCCATGACTCCAGTCTGGGGCTTTAAAATCCACACACTGGGATCCTTGATTGAACCCACTGCAGACCCCATACTTCACTTTGGACGGGGCAGCCCCCAATGGGAAACTGATTGTTTATTTAACAACTGTTATATGGAATACCGAGACACAGGAAGTCCTTAAAACAGCAGTAGTTACTATTTATATAGTCCTTTTTTGGAGTAAACACACTTGCTGCCCCTCCTCCCGGCAGCAGACACCCTGCCGTTGAGGAATGCGCCCATTCACAAGCTGTTGGCCATCTTGGAAGCTTGTCTCTCACTTCCTGTTTCCATGGCTACACGCCAGCGCTGCAGGATAATGATGATAAGCGCTTGCAGGCTCAGGTTGTAATCTTCTTCATCTTGCTTATTTTCTACATCACTTCATGTCGTTTGCAATGAATTCAGCAAAAATCTGAAGAAAAAAAAAGGTTTGGCGCAACAATTGTACCACTTTTACGTTCATGCGCCGAAGCAAAGACACAAAAACAAAAATGTGGAGTGCAACTTCCAAAGACTCGCTTCGCCTGAGTGGACAAATATGAACAACACAATCTTACCGAAATGCACAAATACAAATGAAACAGTAACCGCTCGTTTCAAGAGATCCACTGATGGGGTCAGGACCAAACCCAGATCAGAGAGGAAATAAGCAAGCGCTAATTAATAGAACCCATAGCTGGCTTCGTCTGGACAGAGGGTCCAGTACGGGTGGTCCATGTTTGGTTATCCCTGGTATTGTTGGGTCAGGCCTGCATAATGCTGCAGTATTTTGTCCCTGTGTACTAATCTGTCAAAATGATGGATGGTCGAAAGATCGAAGAGAAGCTGACCGGGACTCAGCGGACTCAGCGCAAACGTCTGTGTTTCTGCCTTATGTCCAGGCTTTAGATTAACTAAAACAAGGGGAGGTTAATTAATGTATTTCTTAATGCGTTAGGAGAACAGATTTTTAAAACTTTTTTGTTAGGGTTTAAAATCTTCATCTGTCAGTTTAAGAGATTGAACCCATCAGGATCCTATATCCTTTTTAGTTGAAGTCAGAAAACAATGCAGTTTAGTGAACTCAAACTTCACAAATTTCACAGATGTGTGGCTGAAGGCTGTTTAATCTAATTTGGAACTTTTTCTCTCGAACGGTTGCAGTAAATCTGGGAATATTTACCAGAATTTGAGCATAATTAGTAAAAATTTCAATTTAGATCTTATCATTGTCTAATTTTATGCTTTATGATGTCTGTGTGTGAGTGAGTGTATTTGTGGCAGTATATTTGATTTATAATTTTTCTGTTTTTTGTCTTTCTTTTTAAAATTAGAAAATGTTCTACGTAACGCACTTTGATCTACTTTAGTAAGAAAAGGGCTCTAAAAATAAAGTTTGATTTCATTTCATTTCATTTGATCTGATTTGAGTTGATTTGATTTGCTTTGAGTTGATTTTAGTTGACTTAACCTGACTCAATTTTACTTGACTTTACTTGATTTGAATTTACTTGACTCTACTTGATTCAATTTGATTTGATTTGAAAATCCAAGAGGAAATCCTCACAACTCTTTTTTTTTCTGCCACAAAAGTTTTACAGAAATTGATTGAAAGTGATTTACAGTGTTAGATAGATTCTGGCATTTGTCTCCAAATACATTTCACTTTTAAATCTGTCTTTGTCAAATATAAACAGTGTTTTGTTCTTCTGTTAGTGTTTGGATTGTTGACTTAGTTCGGTTTGTTTTCAGTTAAATTTTCTTGGTTTTGTATTGGTTTCCTTGTCACAGTCACTGTTTATCATTCTCAGTATTTTCAAGTATCTGGTTTTCAGTTCATCATTGTTAGCTGATATCCTTTGTCACATGTTTGTTGCTCCTGGTGTTCAAGGTTTAAGTTAATTAAATGTTTACATTTCTGAGCTCGGTCTGTTGCCTTTTGAGTCCTTTGCACCAGTTTCTGATCAACCTGGACCAACTGGGGAATCTTTGCATCTGTGACAGTTCTCTCACCACAGCAGTCCACGCCATGCCAGAGGGTTTTCCTGCAACCCCGTTGCAGTCGTACTGAGGGGGATTGCCGGGGTCACACCTCTTTACATTTTCTGCCCTTGAGGAGAGTTGCCAGGGCCACTCCTCCTCATTTTTCCTGTCTCTGAGGAGGTGCAGGAGATACAGCAGAGATGTGAAGGAGTCAGAGGAACTTCTGGATCGTTCCACATGGAGGATGTGTGAATAAATGAGATGTAACAGGCGGATGAATTCCCAGAGAGCCTGCAGCAGATAATGTGATTCTTCCAGATTGATGCAGAAAACAGATGGAGCAAGTTTCCTCCCAAATTCTCCTTCGCCCTTGACGTTTTTGCCACACAAACTGAGACACAATTTACTCGCAAACCACTCAAGATAAATGTTCCTCTGGGGAATAATTTTCTTGAACTTTTAATAATAGATTTTTTATAAAGAAAACAGAAAATGTTATTTGGTTTGAATCAGAAACAAAAAAAAAACTGCTGCTTGTTTGTGTGATACATTTCATAAACAAGAACTTCAAAGAATCCCTCCAAGACATTTTTCTACTTCATTGACATTTTTGTTTCTCCACATTCTAGTGACTTTGAGGTTTGTTTGCTTTTTTCATTTTCATTCCACACACCACTTATTTTCCCTATTCTCTCTTGTGGATTTCTTCTCTTTAGTTCCTTAATTATCTATCAATCCTGGTTCTTCTGGCCACCCAAGTCCGGGCTGCAGTCTTAGCAATGATTCTATGACCTTCGACTTGTCTGGGGGAGTCCTGAGGTAAATACCAGGCCAGCTGAGAGTGTCTTGGGTGTTTCTCAGGGTCTCGTCACTATGGGGCATGTCTGGAACACCTCTCCCGAGATGCATCCAGGAGGCTTCTGAACCAGATGATCGGGCCACCTCAGCTGGCTCCTCTCAAAGTGGAGGAGCAGCAGACCTACTCCGAGCTTCCTCCTCAAAAACAAGCTTCTCCCCCTAAGAGCATCCAGTCACCTTCCCCAGGAAGCTCATTTCAGCTGCTAGTATCCTGGACCTCATTCTTTCAGGAATGACACATGACCATAGGTGAGTATTGGGACAAAGACTGACCAGCAAATAGAGAGCTTTGCTTTTTTGGTTCATTTGCCTTTATACCACAATGGTATAAACAGTGGACGCTGTATCAATCCGCTTGTTGATCTTCTGTAGCAAGATCCCAAGATCGTTGAACTCCTCCACCTGGGAAAAGAGCTCTCCATTCAACCAAAGAGAGGGATGGAAGTCGTCTCTGCCATTAATCACAGAACTGGGATGGGATAAAATTTTTGCGGTAGCCAGTGGGAGCGGGAACCAAACCATAAGAACGACAACAAAAAAAGTAACGGCGGAGCTATATTGTAGTTTACTGATAATATTTCTACATTGTAACTCAATTGAAAAAATAACTACATTGTCTTGAAGCTATCAGTGTTCCTAGTCATGGTTTCCCCGCTGAAATCTAAACAGCAATCGTGTATTGATGGTAGCCATGGAGAGAATTTCAACCCACGTTCAGTTTGATGACAGAAAAAGCGACATCTTTTGAAGAGTAAGGATTCAGGGAAATGCCTTTGGAACATGATCAAAATCAAAAACACAGGTTTCATCAGAGTGAGTCTAATTAAAACTTCTGCATTCAGACTGTAGTGAACCGCACCAGAGCTCACTTGCAAAAACCTGAATTTGCTCATTTCCTCAAACGATAAGGAAATAACCTCTGGTGCAAACAAAACAGGTCAGTGCTAATGTGGCCTTAGGGTTCTAATTTTTAGGAACATTTAAATATTTTTCTTGTAAAGCCTTGTCATTCCGCTCCCTTAAGTGCCCTTCTGTTGCAGTGACCGAGTGTTTCCCTCTGAGGGCCGGACCTTATCTGAAAGTGCCTTTTAATAGCTCTGGGAGTCGAGCATTGCTCAGGCTCCTGCTGGCAGAGTCAACACAACCGAGTGCTGCTTTGCAGGTCATAAACACTCTGGTGATAGTGGTCTGGGGCTTATTATCCTCACACCGAAGGACAACAAGCTCAGTGTCTCCACTTCAAACAGCTCACAGACTCCAAGCACAAATCCCTTGTTAGCAGGACATCTCTGCCCGGGTCTGAACTCACTCAAGCGAGTGAGTGCAGCTTTCGCTGTGTCGGGTATAAACGGCCGCCGCATACCCATCCATGTGTAATCTCCTATTTCCAAAAGGTGTTCTAATCTTCTTGATCCAGGTTGGTAGAAACTCTCGTATCGGTTAGATGTGGGTCAGAGGCCACTGCCGCTTTGTGCGCTTTATGTTTCTGTGGCTAACTGTGGCACACAAATGCCCCAGGGGGCCAGAGACAGCCGGGCCCTCCGCTGGATGAGAAGTGTCTGCGCTGTCAGCTTTGGTTCCCAGCATGCCCTTTCTCCTCCGGCCGCCTCTCCCGCCCCCGCAGAGCCCCTCTGTGGCACTTTTTTTTGTGTGGACCGTGATCCCTGTGGACTCGCCGCTTGCTGGCCTTTCACATGTGACTGTGTCCAATCACCCGACCCTCTGCCTTCTCTGAATTCAGAGAACCAGCTCCGAGAGGGAGAAACAAACTTGCCTGACTAAAGAGAACAGCCTTGCTGGAGACGCACATTACAGAACAAAAAATTTCAAAGTATTCAGATTGGAAGACTCCTGTGAAAAAAGTTTTCAAAAGCTGGTTTTGGCCCAATCTGGATCACACCTTCTGTAAGGCGCTTAGCTGCACCTGCTGTGCCGCCGCCCAGCCAACGCCAGAGAGAGTAATTACTGCCTCTGTGATAATTATGCTGTTTACTCCAGCCCATACGCACAACAGATGTCTCTTTCACTCTCAGACGGCGCCTCACCTGGTCACAACTCAGACCGTCTGGGCTCCAAATTCCACTCAAAGACTCCAGTGAGAGAGCCGGACCCACCAGATTCAGAACAGGACTTCAGTTCTGAGGAGGTTTTACGTCAAAAAGCTGGAACTTTCCAGGAATCAAACCGAATTCCACCGGAGTTCGAAACTGACTACCAACAAACGAACCTGAAAGAACTGATCGCAGATCACAGGGCGTTCCATCTGAAGCCATTTCTATATTTGTGTGCTGAAGAGGTCGGGTACTTCTCCCTGTAGTCAAGCATGGTGGAGGCAGCTTCATTGTATGGGAAAACTTTTCTTTAGCACAAGATGGTTCAGGAAAGCATTCGAAAAACCACTTTAGAACAGGGATTTTTGGTCCAAACCAAAGTTGTTTCTTGTTGATGCTCATCAGAACTTGAGGATAGACCCAAAACTGGAAAATTTGCACCATGTCTCATATTTCTCGCCACACCTCCCAGAGATTGCTGTTCATGAATCGCACCACGCTGGCCGCTCAAGGTGTTTCTATTGACTCAGCATCGGAATCCGCCGCAGCGCCAATCTCAGTCAGATTACTACACGACATTTATTAGTGAACAACATCTGTGAAGCTAACTCTACACTACAATAATCAGACAAGGTTTTTCTGAGATACCCAGATGCAAATGGACTTCCGACTCTGCTCAAGGGGCTCGTCTGGGATTTGACCCTGGGACCTCTCACAGCCAGAGTGAGAATCATACCTCCTGACCAGCGAGCCACACCTTACAATGAACAGACAAGAAAGTTTTAAAAGTACACATGTTGTTCCATATGTACCAAGTTCTCTGGATAAACCAGATCATGGACTTCCATAAAGACCAAGATATTCTGAGGACCGCAGTTATTGATCTTTTTAATTTGATATTTGTGGGCGGGTGAAACCGATTCAATGACTAAGCATGGAAATGGATCTGGTGTGTGATGTTCTGAAGTCTTTGAGTTGATTTGAACCCAAGTTTTTGGCTCAGTCGGTTAATATCTTGTGTAGTTTAAGGAAAAAAGATGTTTTTTGTTTTAATTTTAGGGATTATTAAGTTTATTCACAAAAAATCCACTTCAGCTTGACAAACAAACAAGCAAAAGAGAAAGAAAAAAGGCCTGACTTTGCTGGAATAAGTGACTCTACTCTGGAATTCAATAATTTTGAAAAAAATTCTCACATTTGAGTGTCCGATTCTGTTCCTCGGTTATGTTTCCCTTAAAGTCCCACTCCGATCACCTTCTGATCTATTTTCAAAGTGTTCCCAGTGGACTTTCAATAATGATGATGCCGTTTTTCCCCTTTCCCTTGAGAAGCAGGAAGTTTGTGACTCTGCGTATTTTCGACGTCACAAATACAATCTTTTTCAAACTGTATTTCTTCGTTTGCTCCTGATTCACATTTGAATAAAGAAATGCAAATTTGAGCTTAATTTTATCCGTATTAAGATAAAAATGTTGTTAAAAACATGTTTTGAAACGTATACTTTTAAACAAATCAACAGTTAAAACCAAAGGAACTACTGCCATTGGTTTAAATGCAAGAGCTCTGCAGACCTGCTCTGACTTTCAGGACTTTGAATCCATGGTGGCTGTGGCTGTTATTGGAATTCCGTTGGGAATAGTTTTGGTTTGTGTGGAGAATCTGGACAGAACTTCGCTGCCTCTGATGTCCTTGTCAGCTGTGATTCTGCGCAGTGAGTTCCGTGAGGTTCAGGTGGATTGTTGCGTCCAGGGGAGGAAGGAGGAGGTTCTCCTGTGGGATCGGTGCGTGCCCCCCCTCCCGCGCGCCCCGGCCTCCTTCCCTCCTTCCCTCCCTCCCTCCCTCCTCAGGAGCCGCGCTGCGCAGCGGGGTTGGGACATTCCTGGTCTGACGAGCAGCCTCGCCGCTGCCATGATTTGCTGAGCGGCTCCAGCTCGGGTTGAAAGATGCGTGCGTGGAGGAGGCAGCGCGGACACGGAGCGCCACCGCCGCCGGAGCGACACTGAGCGCGCGCGCGGAGGGAACGCCGTCGATCCAGAGCTGGAGGTGGGGGGGGGGCTGGAAGGAGCCTTACGCCTTACGCCTCTGGGAGAACACTCTCCACGTTCCTGCCGTCACCTCGCACTTTGAGCCCGGCTCTCATGGAGGGGCCCGTTCGGATTTCCCGGCAGAATAATGCGTCTGGCCGCTAAGAGTCCCGACGGTTCTCCGCGGCTGCGCTCCTGCAAGAGAGGTAAGGAGGAGGAGGAGGAGGAGGAGGAGGCGCAGCAGGCCGGCGGGGCTGCGAGCAACAAAAGCGGCCGGAGAGCGCAGTTTGATGCGTCCGCTCCAAGTCTGCGCTGCTGGCGCGGGGACGGGGGCGCGCAGAGCCCCGGACTCTCCAAACCTCCACTCCACTACATTCCCTCACTTTTAGGGGACTGAGAGACAGAAAAGCCAAAGTTTGGGTTGGTAAACAGCCACACTCACACCTCCGCGCCAGACACGAGGCCTTTTTGTCTTCCTGGATAGAATAAAACCGAAAAAGGAGGAAAGGAAAGCTGGTTTGTTTTGCGCACTCTTTGTTGGATTTGGACGCTCAGGTCTTTGCGCCGCAGGAGAAGCTTTGAATGTTTTGGGTTTGTGTCTGAAAAGTCCTACCTGCTTATATGAAGGTGCGTTTGTTTTGGGAATCTCTTCTAAAAGCTGGAAACTAACCCCTTAAGCAACTTAAAGTTGCTGTTTTGTGCTAAAAGTTGATTGTTCTTCACTTTTTGGACAGAAAACTGCTCAAATGCATGTTTGGAAGGGCCTTTAAAGTGATTTTATTTATTTATTATTTTTTTTAAATACGGATACACAACATGTCCAAAAATGTCATTTTTTTGCAGCATCTTCTGAGGCTCAAAACTCGAATGTTTTTCTGGAACAAAAGTCTGACATGCGTGACATGCAGTCAGCCAGACACACTTGGCTGCTCTCAGATAAAACTTTCAAGTTCAAACAGTGGCTCCTGCATTGTTGGGGACAAGGAGACACTTCCGAAGGCTTTCTGATCCTCTGAGGGCCTCTTGCTTCCCTCAGAAATCACCTTTTGTTGTTGTTTCGGTGTGCGTTCAAAGAGCTGATTCCAGTTCTTTCTTCTGCATGGGTTCTTTGCTGTTTCTTTTTGTCTTGCAGAACTGAAAGTTTGTCCCAGAAAGCAAAGGGTCTCCTGTTTTAAGGAAGAAAATGAACTCGCTGATTGAAGCAACACCACTTGATTCCCAACCAAACACAACATCTTGTATTAGTAGGCCTGTTTCAGAGGAGGACGGGCTCATTTTGCTCATTTTCCTGGTTTCTCAGCGTGTTTTGGATGAAATGAATAAACCATTAGTGACCTGGCTCTTATCGGACAGAACCGCACAAAGCACAAATCTGCCATTAAGGCCGTTTGAGTAATGTTTGAGCCATTAGGGCACTCGTTAATGATAAACACATGTTGCTGTAGGAAAACTATGTTAAGTGGGCAATTTGAATGCGAGCATGTGTAATGATACCAGCCCCCTGCTCTCATAATGGCTCTCTTGATTTTTTTTTTTTTTTTTTGCCTTTTCTGCGGTGGTATTATATTTGCAAATGTGACAAATGAGTGTTAGAACAGCTGAGGTGAGGCTGCAGTGAGGGTGCAGGCAGGAAATGAGGTCAGAAATTAGAATAAATGTTGATGTTTCTTACCAAAAAGAAAAAAAAAACGGTGAAGGTTTAGGTTTTGGAGCTTCCTTGAAGGTGCAAAAGCTTTGCCGAACTCAGATGTGGACGCGTATGATCAGATGGGTGTTTTCATACCACCATGACCCCGAAGACAAAGTTAGAATTGGGTGGAGAGCGCCACCATATTTCACACCTTCATGTGGTTTGCTGTTACACTGCACCCTTGAGAGTGGACCAAACTGCACGGAAACGTCATTAAACCAAGCCTGAAGTGGGCTGGCCACATTTACTGGAGTCTACTGCACCCAACTCTGTCATAAAGGCAAATGAGGGATTGGGCGGGACAAAGCAAAATCAGAATTCTGTTGAGTCCACCCATGGGTCCACCCATGGGTCCACCCAAGCCCAAATGGAGTGCTAAGAAAATCAAAACAGCTCATTTAAGAAAAAAATCACTCCTCTTAGTTGTCATTAATAGAGACATAAATAACAATAATGTTTATAAAGGTTCAAAACAGAATTTTTAACATGAGATTCAATAGGAGATTTCTTTTGAAACCAGCCCCTAGTGGTCGTTTGAGGAACTGCAACATTTGGTACTTAAAGGGTTGCTTCAAATGTAGAAGCAGAATATTTGTTCTGATCAGAAAAACAATGATTAAGAATCCAAAGTTGCAGAAATCCCAAAAAAGTTATGGTTTTGTTGGTAAGCTGAAGGCGCATACTACTATATGATAGTTAAAGGACTCATTTGTTTTCTTTATTGAAGCATCTCTTGGACCAAATGAGCAGCTGCTGTAGATCTGTGGCATTTCTTGGTGGTTTGGGCCGCCCTTATGATAAGAAAGAAAGCCAAGTTTTAACTTGGATGTCAATCAGAAACGGATTTTGTTGAAACCGGCCTCCAGTGGAGATTTGAGGAACTGTAACATTTCGTACTTTTGGCTTTGCTTTAAATGTGGAAGCAGAATGTTGGTTGTGATTAGAAAAAAGGATGTGGAAAAGAATCCTACAGCATGAACCAAAAGTTGCAGAAATCACAAGAAAGATATGACACGTTTTGTTATTCAACATAGTTTAATGATTAGCTGGAGGTGCATAATAATGATGATAAAATACCAGTATATAAATATATTAAAGATGTGAAACTATTTCTAAATCAAACCCAAAAAGAACGGTATTGGAAAAGTGTCCTTAAATTCTCTACTGACTTCCCCCTCTTTTATTTTGGCGGGACATGTCAGACGAAGCTCTATGGTGTGGGAATTATTTTTCCGTTTTGATGGAAGTTTTAGACCCTGTTCTTTACGTTTCTTCAGCTACAGTTGAATGTTTGATCTCCATCCGGACTTGTTTGGTCTCTCGGTGCATTGGCTCTGAGTGGCGCTTTCTCGTTCGTCAAGGACAGTTCTCGAACTCAAAGCCCCTTTAGATGGACAGAGGAGGGTTTTGGGCAGCGTGCCAGAGATGCAGGGGGTGCTGATTGACAACGCCCAGCAGCCATGAGCAGGGGGTTGCTGGGAAAGATGTCAGACTTGAGCCCTGCTGACTTCACTTGCCGCCTTCAGAGGCTCAAAGTGAGAAAACCAACGGCTGGACGGGGAACGCGGTAGCTGAGCGTTTGGCTGGTGTTTAGGTGAGTCTGTTGTTAGCAGCGCCTCTTATCTGCCCTGCGCTCATTATTTCCCTCCACACCTTAGCCGCTTCTCTGGGCCCTGACAGATGATCCAAACATCTCCAGGAGGTTTCAGATAAGTGCTTAGCTTCCTCTGCTTGGAAATGTCAAAGGTGAGCTGGGCTGACGTGCCGAGGCTCGGATAGCAGAACGTGAAACTCGATGATGGCTTTCGAGAGACTTGAGAAATGAAATGAGAAACATCAGGGCGTAATTGTTAAGACAAACAAACTGTTTTTTTTTTGGGAGCAGCAGAAACAGATGTTGGAAGCTGCCGCTGCGGTGCAGGGAGGCGGACCGAGCCACGAGCTCTACTCCTCTCAGGACGCTTTGCTCTGTGTTCATGGAACCAAATATACAAAAGTCTGTGTTCTGAGCATGATAAGGAACCAAAGCCACACACATGGCTGCTCTGAAGCGGTTCTGTTTCATAGCAAAACTCTGGCTGGACTACGTCTCCTGTTTGGCTCTCTGTTCATGTAATGGAACCAGGGATGCACCCAATATATTCAGCCAAATATTGCAAAAAAGTCACATTCAGCCTTCAGTGGGAGTGAGTTTAAGGAAGGCCGAATAGTGACGTCTGACACGATGATGCAATGACGCAAGCTTAGTTAATCAACCCACACCGAGGATCTAGCGCCTTCTTCAAAATGTTGGCAGAGTGGTGGTATTTTTATCGTGACGGAGAGCAACAAAAGAACTGCAGTTTGCATCGAATGTGTAACTAAATGATCAGGAGGGGGCAGGTCTGCTAAAACCTTCAGCGCTACGGCATTCATGTCATTTAAACACCCGGAACAGCACAACGAATAGGAGAGAGGGACTGCAGCCGAAAGGAATCTAGCAGTTAATAGATAATAGAGCCAAAGCGAACGCAATTACAAAAAAGGGGAAGGAGTTTACGGCTTTAGATGACTGTGTCTGTGTAAAATAATTATAAGACTTTTCACCGTTTCCTTCCTTTTACTCTGAAGCTGAAGGACTTTTGTTGACCAATTTGTCCTGGCCCTGGGTTATACCTGGATAAATGTTTTCTGACTTTTGTTTTATTAACCTTTCTAATGTTTGAATTGAGGTTTTGATATGATATAAACATTTAATGTGTTTAAAAAATGTGAAAAAATACATTCTTAGCTATTTACATAATATTGAAGTCTCTCTGAATATTTACATCCATATTAGATAACTATTGGGTATTCAGCCAATCATTTTAATTATTATTCGGCTTTTGGTTTGGCCACACATTTTATGGGATTGAGCATGATAAGGAACCCAAACCACAAACACACTTTTTTGTTTCCGTTTCTCTGCAGAACTCGGGCCGTATTGCGTTCTCTGTCGTCATTGCTGGTTCGTATCGCAGGGAGTGCCTCTGGGCCGGCATGGCTGCTATATTTGAATCCTGTGGTTACAAGCCGGCAGAGACACGATGAAGCCTTTCTTCCTCAATGGTTCCTCAGACAACCTCGGGGAGCGAACCAGTGAACCGAACCCACGCTGACTTTTTTTTCCCGTCTGTTTTTGAGTTGAACTTCTAGTTCTTCCTGTTCGTGACCCACCAGTTTGCCCCAACCGCAGTTCCTACTTCTAAAGCCGGTAAGGGCTATCTGAGGCGGGTTTTCTGCGCGCCAAAACGTCAGCACTGTTTGAAGGCCGGGCTATATTAAGGCAAACGTGGAGGCCGGCGCTCCGCTTCAGCTGACAAACAGGCTTCTTGTTTGAAGGGCTGTTTTTCTTCCGACCCGACTGCTGCTGCTGCTGCCTGTGGTCGTGGTGCCGTTTTAAGCCTTCCCCTCTCCAACATGGGGCCTTACAGCGAGAACAGGAACTCCTTATGGTGCTTGTTAGTCAGTCAGGTCGTTCCCTACTGGGATCAGGGATGGAAATCGGACTAGGAAGCAATCGTAGAGCAGAAGAACATTTTCGATGAGTTTCTGCTTCATTTGAAGGGCCAGGAGCCATCTGATGCGCCGCCACCAACAAGCCAGGAGTGCTACAAGGAGAGACGAGTAAACATTTAGACAAACCAAATAAAGAATTCACTCTGTTCCTCATCTGTTTGGGAGGACCTCAGACGCGCGAGGCAGCTGGTTTGTTTGCAAGAGATTTGTGGAAACGGCGGAGAAGACTAATGATATTTGAAGCGTTGTTTTCATGTGTTTGTTTTGCTTCAGCCAGCTGGTTGTGGGGTTCAGGGCTTCTGTCACATAAATCCTCCCCTCCACAGATCTACGGCCATCGATTCGTCCTACGTTCAGACTCCATTCATCTCCCTGACAAATGAAAACTCTGTTCTCTGTGCTTTCCTTTCTCACGCCTCCTAAAAATTGTTTTTCTCGGTAAAACTCTTGCTAATATCTGTTTGGACACCTTGTCATTTTGTTTTTGCTGCGCGTGTTTAAAAAATCGCATTATTTAATGTATGTTTTAGTTGGAAAGTATCGTTTGGTCAGGAGCCAGACACTTATGTGGAGGAGGCTGAGCAGAGACTCGTCTCGGCCGCCTGTTGCCGTGGAGATGCAAGCGTTGATGGAATCCAGGAGAGCCGGGGTGGGACAAGAAACGGAGGAAGGGGTGCAGCTGGATCACATCACCGTATGCCCACACAACAGAATACAAAAACAGACGTCGTCTCGACGGACTGTGCCGAGGCCCTTAAGCCTCGCCTGCACCACGTTAGCGAGTTTTCCCATCATCTCACTAATCGACAGTGATATGTAGGAATGTGGCTTCCTATGCCACAAACCCAGCCTTCTCTTACCGGGATGAATCTGGCTCTTGGCACATGCTCTGTGCTTTAACACACCCTGCAGGCAAGAAGGCTGCCTTATGCATTCCACCTCTCCATCAGAATTACCTTTTCGTCTGAGTTCATGTTCCCCTCCGGGGCTGAAAGGCCTGTGAAATCAGCTGGAAGGGCCCGGAGAGCCCAGACAAAAGCAGAGGGTTGTTAGTTACATGCGCTTTGCAAAAGGTCTCAAGGTGGCCTTGTGTGGCGGCGATACCCGCGGATCTGTTTCCAGTGTCCGAGGCCACTATTGAGTTTCGTCCCGTCGCTTAATCCCACTGTTCAGGACCTTGGGAAACCCTCTGCCGCCTCCCTCCTCACAGATTCCCAGGAAAAACAAGACATTTCAGAACAATCGCCAATTAAGATGGGTCTTACATACTGTACCATTCAGTCTATCTGGCCCCCCCGCAATCCACTCTGAGCTCTCCGTTTGTGTCCTCGGCCAACAGGCCTAAGGGTGGAATTAGCTGTCTCCCAGGTCCCGGCCCTGGCACTTTTGAGGGTCGAGGTTGTGGTGAACGGTCGCATTGTTGGGAGGAGGTGGGGGTGTGTGTCCTTGGTAAACAGGCCTTTTGTGGGATGTGACTGTCTGATCCCCTGGGGCCTCCCTTTTTCATTTCTGCCGCGCTCTGATCCCACACCACGGCGATGCCCCAGCATCAGGCCGCTCTGGGACCGCTCTGGCCTCTTCATCACCTCTCAGACTGATGGGAGGAGCTTTCTCTGTCAGCGCAGAGGCGCAGCGTTTTCTCCACTCTTGCAGGAACTTCCTGCAGGGAAGTTTAGGTCAGAAAAATAACTTTTGTGATGACTTGTTTCTCATAAACAGCAGGTTTTTACTCTAGGGGTGCACCAGCCTTTACAAACATTATTGCTCCATTCTGATGCATTCGCTTGTTGACAGGACTTTGGTTTTGTCTACAAACTGCCTCATAATAATTAAATGAAAACTAGAACCATTTTGAAAATATGTTAAATGAGATGATCGGATTGGGACTTTGAGTATGAAGCAGTGTAACAGGGTGAAAGAGAGCACTTGAAGGTGCCAAAGCTGCTTTATTTCTTTCTTTCTGACAGTCTGCAGTGCAGCGCTGCATCTTTTTCACACACGCTGATGACACACCGCTCATCGCTACAACGTCTGTTTTTTTCACTCTTGTCCATCAGGTCGCTAAATTAGAATCTTTTCTGGTGAAGGACAGCCAAACTTTCACTCGCTTCACCTTCAAGAGTTTGACTGAAGCTCCGCCCACCCTCGCAGCCTCACTCATTCTTGAATGAGCCCCCCCCCCATCACTGGAATGGTAGAACAATTGGCTAGAATTGTATTGCAAAACTGGATAGAACAAAAGTAATTCACGTCTTCTGATAGAAGCTCCAAAAATCTGTGTTTTCTAGCGTATGTGTGGGTGCCGGTACCAACTTGGCACTGAGTTTTAGTACCCGTCTCTTTTTACCCCTCCCTTTCCCGTAACATTGCAGTCAGATAGTTTGGCTTCCCCTCAGACTGGTGTTTGGCTTCATTCATTGGTTGTCCCCCGGGCGGCATTGGTGGACCCGGCCTGTCAGAGACCAGCAGAACATAATGGTTCCTTAGAGTCCCTTCTCTCTGGAGGAGCTCTCTCAGTGTCTGCGTCCTGGCAGACGTGGATGCTATTATCAGCAGGCTTCTATCTCTAAGCCAAATGAGAAGGGGAGGAGAGAGGATTTGGAGCTTGGCAGCGTTCATACCCCCATCCCCTTTTTTTTTTGCCTTTCCCCAAATTGCCTCCCATCACTCAGTTTGGATTTATCTCCCATCTCTTGCTGTTGAGTGTCTCTGGTCTTTGTGTCCGTGTTTCTCTGAGTGTGTAGATGTGAGGAATGTGTGCAGATCCTCTGTCAGAGAGATGCGGGGCGAGTGCGGACAGGTTCGGGGTAACGCGCCGGCTTCAGAGCACAGGTCACATCAGACTATTGTACCAGAGTCTCTTCTTACACCTCGCTGATCCACCCCCCCGCCCGACGCCTCTTTCTTTGGAGGATCAGATCATCGGTTTCAGATTCCGGGGCTGTGCTTGTCTGGTGAAGCTCTCTGAGGCACTAGTCGCGACCTGTTCTTCCTCCGCCCTCTGGGTCTTTGATGCTTCACCCGGGTGCTTTTGTCCCTGTTTACCGAATACGACGGGAGGATATGGGTCTGCCCCCCGCATGGGGGAAGACAGGCTTTGGGGAGCTCCTGCAGAGAGGTGGCCGGAGACGAAACTGCAGGTGCGAACCCCCAACCCTCCGCCCAGAACTTCACCCAGATCCCTTTCTGTTCCCCGAGGGCAGCTTGGCAGCTTGTTTGTTTTCCCTGTGTCATCACCAGGGATTCCCCCTTGTTCTGCGGATCGCTCCACTCCTGTGTTGAGTTTTGAATTTCTGGCTACATGGACACACAGGTTCAAAAAAAAAGAAAAAAAGTTAAGAAAACTGATGTTCATCTTCTCAAGCTAAGCGTCAGTCAAAAGTGTCCCCAACAGGTCGACCAACCACCAGGTCTTCACACTTTAACTCCCAGACATCCTGGTTTGTTCGTGATCTGTCAGCTTCTCAGAAACTAGAGATTTAAAGGATTCAGTTTGGCGTCAAAAAGGGAATAAAAGTACTGGAAGTAACAGCAGTGTTGGTTCATAACCACAGATACTCCAAGATTATGTTGGTAAAAAGTAGAAAATCGATTGGGGAAGTAAATTATCGGTTACTGGTAAACTTCCTGTTGTGCGTCTGCCTTTTATGTACATGTGATGTGTTAACAAAAAGACGTCCAATCCTTCGACTGTAGATGAAAACTGGACTGAGTGACTGGACCCCTATTGTTTTCCAAACAGGAAGTACTCACTGGCTCCAAGAAGCCAAAATTCATGAGACTTCTATTGCGAAATGAACAGTTATTACTCATTCCATTTGTTAGAATAAATATTATTGCTCTGATATCTTTTTCTAATGTTCTTCATAATCCTCATTTTATTTTCATAACATTTTATATAAAATAGTATAAATAAATATATATAATATTATTCTATTTACTCTCCAGGGCTTTGAACCTTCAAGGAATGTAATAATAGTAATAAAGTGCTACATAAGTAAATAGGACGCCATTTTCACTTAAAGTTTAAAACCCCAAATGAAAAATACATATCTAGATAGCATCCATGTAGATAAAAGAGTTGGGCTGTATTTTATCGCCACAAAGTTCGTTGAACTGTTTACGTATCAGTTTGTGGACCCGTATCGTTCACACTGGACGAGCAGGGAGGAGCTGCTTCTTCTTCTTCTTTTTTTTTTGCAACTGTACAGTTGGAAGAGAAAAAGTTGAAGCTGTTCAAATCTGGTGAATCAGGCTTTGCTCCAGGCTTTTTCTTATTTTGATCATTGAAAGAATTCCGCCTGGGCACAAGCCGCGATTATTAATTCCTCCTTCGTGATCAATTTTCAAACGGTGGATACTTCCGTGAATGAAAAGGGACTCTTATCAAATCCAAGTCCCTGATTGGTTAAAGTTCCACCTGGTTTAACTTTTTGAACGTTTTGAACGTAGTGCCTGAAAACGTTACCAGAAACTCAGGTAGCGACGTGTGAATACGAGAAACTAAATGAAGGGAACCGACCTTTATGGGGAGCGTTGTGCTCGTGCAGCCAGTGTTGCCAGCATTGTGGCGAGTCTCTGCGATGAAGGATGCGAGATACGCCTAAAGTGTCTGTCTCCACCGGGGAGGAGGCCGCATGGTGGCGGATGTCACAGAGCTGATAAGGAGCGATGCTCGTGTGTTTCCTCGTTGTGGCAGATCGGGCCGTCCGATAGGCAGCTGTGCGTGTGTTTACACAGGACCAACCAGTCGGAACTTCAGGAAGATATTACATCCAACGGGTTCAAAAAATGGAAACAGAAAGGTTTCTCACCGTACTATCTGCCGGAGTGCCCATGCTTGGCTGCACGTCGTTGTAGCTTTGTGTTATTGTTGTAATCATATATTATTATTCTGGCAGTGAGAACGGCGGTTTCCACTGATGACATGAGGGCGGCGTGCAGGGCCTGTTGCAACCCGCTGCATGGAGAGACGCCAGGCTGCGAGAGGAGGATTTGATCTGCCTGATGGAGCGTGCAAACCTTTAAACTTGAGCCTGAAATGCAAGTGAGACATACAGGACGTGACCTCATCATAAAGTGGCGAGCGCTCATTCGTGGTCGATGGGAAACCTTTGTAGCTAGGAGGTGGAGAGGCTTTGATAATGTGCGTAAAACAGCAAAAATGTGTTGCTACTCCAACGAAGCGGGTTCATCCTCTCCTTCTGCTCCTTTCTGACCTTTGACCTCGGGGTGAGAGGGGGGCGTGAGCCAGGAGCTGGAGGAGTTTATTATTTCCTGCCTCTTCTCTGCATCTCCTCCTCCTCTTTGGATGCCTCTAAAAGCTCCATGGAGAGGCTGAGCATGAGCAGGTCCACGGATAACAAACGCTTGAAACGACAAAAATGACTGTTTCTGTAATTAATATAAATCAAAAAGACTTATTTTAGTCTCTGAAATAAACACATTCATGTCTGTTTATCAAACTTACATTTATTTGTTTCTTGCTGTTGTCAGATGTTGTTGTTTTGCTGCTGAGAAAAAAAACACACCAAAACAAATCTTTAGAGTTTGACTCCAAGATGTGAGACTCCAAATGAACGCATTAGGTTCATGTTTTTGAACTTATTCTGAAAGAATCTTGATTGATTTGTGATAAATCCAGTTTATTCCAGAGCCTTTTCTGCCTAATCTGAGTTTTCAGTTTTTTGCTAAGATGCTAGCATGTTCTGCTGATGTGGCGTGGGGTTCCCTTTAAGTTTACATGTGACTTATGGAAAGCTCTGGGCGGGGCAGTAGTGACGTGCGAGTCTTTGGGGTGTTCAATCCAAATGAACCTGTCTGTGAGGATTGTGTGGTTTTTCAGTTGTGTTCTTGGTTTTGCTCATGTTTTGAGTCGTTCCCTGTTGATCACGTTGATCATCCTCAGCTGTTTTCATTTCTGTCAATTACCCTCCATGTATTTAAGAGTCTGGTTTTCAGCCTTACCATGCTGGGTCATCGGTTGTCTTTTGTCAGGTTCTTTTTGTTTCCCCCCTGGGGGTTTTTTGGTCATGTTTTGGTTAATTTGGGTCCTACAACACAAGGTTCTAACAGTCAGACTCACATTTAGGGTTTTTAAGAGTTGGTGTGTCTTTCAACTCCAGCATAATCATTTAATGATTGTGATAAAAATGTTTGTTCTGTTCATTTCTTTTTAACATGTTCTAGTGTCATTTTTCTGATAATGAATGACATAAATATTAAAACTTAATCTCAGACTTAAACTTGAGTATTTCTTTTGTCAAAATCCTTGTAAATCAGTAGCAAAAGAAAAAAAAAAGACATATTTGTGACAAAGAAGATACGCTGCTCCACTCCAATCTGATGCAGGTATGGATAGCTCCAATATTGTTCTCCGTTTTTGTTGCACCAGTAATGTTAGGCTGGAGGTGTGAGAGGAGAAAGTGTAAACAGAGACCTCTCAGCAGTGGGGAATTTCTCTCACTTTGACACTCGGAGTAAAGCACTTTTGATTTGTTCGTTGCAACTCGTCTCGCTGCGTCCTCAAAGGGAGGCTAACCAAACTGACCCGAGCATCTGAAACAACCTTTTGAGTCGGAGAATGAGGGTTAGAAACCTGCTCACCTTCTGCCATCCCACCCAGGCAACGCGCTTTCAGTCCCGGCGCTCCTGCGAGCCACTGAAGCTCCCGGACTGAATGTCACAGCTGGACGGCCATTGTCCGTCCCGCCTCAGGCTCCAACTCTGGCTACCAACCAGGAACCGGGGATCAAAGCTTTATCCGGATTACTCTCAGGAAAAAGGGGGAGGAGGTGCTGCCTTCAGAGGGGGTCTGGTTGAAAAGGGTAGAGGAATGCTCCTAATTACGCGGCCTGCACTCCTTTTCTGCCTCCCTTGTTTCCTCCTGCGTGTCTGGCCTGCATTTCAGGCTACAGTGCACCCAAGAGAGGGCAACACACTGTGACAAGAGAGTGATATTAGAGGAGAGGCGACAGGCGCTACTCACTTAGCAGAGGTGGTGGTGGGAAAGGAGGAGGCTGCAGAGACACTTGAGAGGGTGAGAAGAGGGGTCAGGGGACACACTGGGGAGGGGGGATCAAACAGTGTGAAAAAGAGGATGTGTTTGTACAGGAATTCATCACAAACCTCGTCTTTCTTTTGGGATTGTTTCAGAGTGTATTTGCCCGTTTGCATCCCCATTCCCATGTTGTCTTGGTGACCTGGGATCTCATGTGTTTGCTCCAGGTTTTCTGAAGAGACGAGGGCGTAGGAACCAGACAGTACGGCTGCTGGCAGGGGTCAAAAAGCACCATGGACAGGGGCCTGAGGCTCCTCCTGTCCACTGTGCTGTGTCTCAGCCACATCCAGCTCATCAGCTGCTCATGTGAGTTTAATATTTGATATGTTTACTCTTATTTTTGAGACTGAGCTTTTTTTGTATTCAATTTTTTCATCATTGTTTTACATTTAGACGGCGATCAAGCAGAGTTTCCTTTTTAGTAAATAAATCTTGTAAGCAAATCCATGCAACTAAAAATCTCTTCACTCATTAGGAATTACAAGGCCGGGGCAAAGGATCTAGAGGCTGAAATGATAAAAGTCCTGCTCTTTATTATCCTTGGCGGGATATTTCACTGTTTCAAACTTGATATTTCACTGATCAGTTTTGAACGTCTGTATCAACGTGAGGTATATCACATTTTCCTGCTGCTTTGGTATGCAAAGGCATAAAGACAACAGCTAAGAAGGTGCGCTGATGGGTGTTTATGATATATAGATGGTCTCATTGTTGTGGAATTTTTTCCATTCCAAGAGAATTCTGTCAAGAAACTTCATGGTGGCTTTTAGGATGACATCGCAACAGCGTGTGGCGTAATGAGACACAGAGAAGCACGTGAGAAGCGTTTTTAGCCCTGTTAAAATAAACAAGTAAGCAGTTGTTTTCTTGTCTGATAACACAACAGTCGTTGCTTTACAGTTGTCCGCTGCTCATCCATTGTTATTCCTTATCTGTTTATATTCCGTAATGCTGGACTACAGTGACCGTTTCGGTCCAATTCTTCCACTCCGGGAGCGTATTGTATTCTTAGGAATCTCTAGGTATTTTTAGACTGGACACATTTGGTTCATTTAAATGGAACCAAAGTTTGTTTCCCAGATAATTCATAGGGCAGTAGGTCAAATGTGGTCAAATGAATGCAGGCTCCTTTAAACAACTTTTAACGTGATGTGCATTGCTTCTCACACGGTTTGACCGTCAATCTATCTACACTAATCACCGTACCTTGTAGCCGAAGAGTCTCCAGTCGCCGCCTTTCAGCATGCCTCTGCCCTACCAAGGCAGCAGTGAGAAGTGTCGAACTTGACCTTCATACAGGCGTTCTAAATCCTGGCAAAGATTTACAAAGTGCAGCCTCTCTATCTTTCTGTTTTGCTTTGACCCGCCACAGTAACTGCTGCCCAATGACTGAAGAGGTCTTTAGTCACACGGTTTTGTTTACAAACGGAACAGAAATCTCAGGTAGACCCCAGTCTGAATACAGACCAAACTCAAGCTTTAGGACTCGTTCTGGACCAAATGAAGCGGACACGGTCCAGAAAAAAAATCATTTTTTACAGTGTGAATACACCCTCAGACCGAACTGAACCTCAGTGCGATCGGAAACGAGCCGAGACCACCTCTAAAGATGGTGGCCGGGATCACTTGATTGATGTCTGATCACCGCCAAGCCCATGTAAACAGCCCTCGTCGAGTGGCCGCGCTGCCACCATACGATTTTTAACAATCTTACGGTGGCAGTGGAGCGGCGGAAAGGGGCAGGGGGGTGGCTGGAGGGTGGCAGTCTGAAATCGGACAATCATCGGTCGATTTTAGGGACCGTGGAGACCCTCCTATCAGTAAATGATTGTGCTACTGCCCCCCTGCCACTCGCCTGTCACCGTGCTGCCGTCCCACGGCCACCACACAGCTGCAAATGTGCCCAGGCGGCCACTGACCAATTTGAAAAAAATCATCCGGTCGCTGTTAGTGAATGAATGAATGTACATATTAATCCCCAAAGGAAATTATGGCAGGACAATGCATACAATGATTTTTCTGTTCTGAAGCTGTCCTTTTGTGTTTGTCTGCAGCTCAGTATCCGTCTTTCCTCACTGAGCCATCCTCTCTGGTTCGGAGTCCAGGCTCTGCTGTTCGTCTTAAGTGTCTAGTTAGTCCTTCATCTGCGGCCGTTTCCTGGCGCTTCCAAGGCCTCCCCCTGGAGAAGAGCCTGCTGCTTGGTGTGGAGCTCAGACGGAGTTCCCTCATCATCTCCTCCCTTACAGCCAGCCACGCCGGCGTCTATCAGTGCGTGGCACGCTTAGACCACGGGCCGGCCATCGTCAGCCGCCTGGCTCGTGTGGCTGTAGCAGGTACGTATGCAGATAATTACCCCTCTGTGTGTATTCAGCTCGCTTCAAAGAGTGTGGAAAAAGACAGGAAACGTCCTTGAGAAACGGAAGGCCGTTCTGTGAGTGTTGATTGTGCCTTCTGTTGAGTGGCGTCGGGGAAGGAAGCAGGAGGAGTTTTGGCTTGGGCACCCGTCCAGACACCTCTTGACTGGTGTCCTTAATGAGCTTTGGGCTTTCCTGTGTGTGAGAGTGCCGTGTTCCTGCTGCTCGCTCGTTCACTCGGTGGTTGTGTTAAGAGGCTGACCCCGATCCGGAGCGGTATCAGGCATGAACAGAATCAATCTCTGCAACAATAAACAAACGCAGCGATCCAACACAAACAGCTCAGCTCGAGCAGAACCCATCACGCTCCCTCCTGGCTCAGAGCCTGTTAGACAACTGGTGTGCTGCACAGAAAGCCATTCAAAACCAATTCTTTTATTGTTTTTTTTTCCTTTTGTTTTTTCAGAAATATCGCAATATAAAGATGGCCAACAGCAGCTGCTGTCCGTGCAAGAAGGCAGCACGGTCCGGTTAGACTGTCCTCTACCGCACAGCGTCCCTCCAGCCCATCCCAGACTGAAAGTTCGAGGGAACTGGATGGAAACGTCAAAAGGTGTTTGAAAGACCCTTCTTTGTTCACCCATAAATGTTTATGTAATTCTAACAGATTCTGAAGCTGAGAAAAACAAACTGATATACAACAACTGACAGTAGTACTCTGAAGTAGTTCAAAGAACATATTCCTGTCGTCTGCGACAATTACAGTACTAAAGGGCCTTTGTCGTTTCAGATAATTATTTAGTTCTTCCATCGGGGAGCTTGCAGATCATTTTAGTCACAGCGGAGGACCGAGGCATTTACAAATGCGGTGCCATCAACCCTGTTACCAAGGAAACGGTCCAGTCTCATGGGATAAAGCTATCAGTCACGTGTAAGTGTGGAACTTTCTGAGCCGCAGTTGCTGCCGTCGTCTGTTAACGTGCCCTCTCCGCTCCTTCAGCTTCATCGGCGACCCCTGAGCTTCGCGTTGAGTACCCCACCGCCCCAAAGACGTTTTCCCTGCAGCGGTCCCAGCCGCTAACGTTGGAGTGCGTCGTGTCTGGAAGTCCGACACCCACAGTCCGATGGTTCAAGAACCGTAAGGAATTCATTCTGGAGGCTACTCACAGGCGGCGCCACAACAACCTGGAATTTCTGGCGCTGGGGAGTACAGATGAAGGGACGTACGCCTGCGGGGTCGACACCGAGGGGGGTATTGTGATGGGAGCCGACTATACTGTGAATGTTCTTGGTAATGAAAACACATTGAGGTTCTGCTAACCTGCCTGCGGAAGACGAGGAAGTCAGTGTTTTACTCCCCCCTCTTCTGTAGAACCCGTCTACATCCTGGAGAACCTGGTTGACCAACACCTGCCCATTGCCTCGTCTGCTCATTTCACCTGCGTGTCAAAAGGAAAACCCTCCCCAAACATCACCTGGCTGTTCAATGCCAACCCCATTCCGCCGTCACCCCGTTTCCAAATGTCTGGCTCCTCGCTGGTCGTTACAGACGTGACTCCTCAGGATCAGGGAGTGTACCAGTGTCTGCTGGACAATGGGATTGGCTCGGCTCAGTCACATGGGATGCTCACGACACTGTCAGGTAAGAACGAATACTTCCAACCCCTTGTTTTTGACATTTGTTTGGACGAAAACCAAGAGAAAACAAGGCGCAACTGAGAAGCAGTAGTTAGGTGAAGGTATGAGGTTGTTTTTGCTAGCATTTGCTGTTTAGCGTCATAAACAAGTGGATAAAGATGTTCTGTTTACCAGCAGATCTGGGACAGTTTGCTAACGTTTTTTGGTGTTCAGACGGTCAGTTTTCTTACCAGAGTGGGTCTGCTTGTACAGTTCCTGCAGAGCGTCCTGCTTTGTGTGCGTTTCTCTGCATGCCGATGGATGAGGCTTGGCCAAGCACCCCCCCCAACACACACTCCACCTCCTGAGCCTTGAACTGAGCCTTGAGCGTGAGAGTGAGCTTTGTGCACACCGCCGGGGATAAGCCCCCGGACGCTGGAATGTAAGGAGTAGTCATGGAGGGTTATGACGAGGACCAGACCACCCTGCCGTCAACATCGTACACAACTCCCTTTTATTTATGAACACATCCCAACCCTCCTCCTCTACCAGCCTCCCTCAGGATCTCCTCCCTTTTCCCTGGCCGCTCCACGCCAAGGCCTCGCTTGTCAGCTCTATCTGCAGGAAGATTAATGCCTGAGACTTTGGTACATAGGGAGGGGGAACCAGGACGATTCACGGCTAAGGAAAACTCTGAGCACCTTTGCACAAAACGGCTGATTATCAAGATGAACCCAGCGGAGATAAACGCTGAACGTTCATGTTTTTGGTACCAGGTACAGGAGCTTACCAAACATCCTTCAGAGAAAACAGTGTGTATTATCTGTGAGGTCTGTTTTAAGTCATCCTGAGAACTTATCTCTGGTGTTTTCTGCTTGGTGCGTTCCCCTCCATCCTCAGGACAGCAGTTTTCATACTTTTATTTGATGAAAGGCTTGAATGCTGGCTCTGTAAATGATTTTGTTGCTTCTCTACGTAGATTTAACTGCTTTTACAGACTAAATGATTTATCAAGCAGCATCCTACAAACCTCTAGAGATCAGTCTGTCGCCGAACCCCTTCGAGCCGGATTTGGCAGCCGGTCCGGACTGTGACGGATTGTCCAATCAGCCGAGCTTTGTCCAAACGGGGGACGGCTTGTCTCCGCCTGTAATCCTCTGTGATTTACCGTCGCCATTACTCCCAGGTGCCTCCCTCTAATGGACTGACCTTTTTCTGGGAAGAACCTGGCAGTATATCTCCATCCAGGTGTAGTAGCACTTACTGGAGATATATCACTGCCTTAATCAAAACAGGGAGGCAGCCGTGGCCTGGCCCCCATCCTCCTGCATGGGTGCAGTAACCCTAGCTGCGGTTGCCAGCGGGAGTGCGAGGAGTTGTGGATGTAGCGCCGCGCTCTGATTCCTGGCGGTATTTTAATGGCCGGTGTGTGGAATGCGGCAGCTGGCTGCGGTCGCCGGATCGGGTCTTGGGTTTCCAGCTTCAGGCCTGTTTGTTTTACAAAGTGAAGCAGGACACTGCACCTTTTTGGGTTGACTTCTCATCCACCTGCAGCTGCAGCTGCAGCCCATATTATGGTGATTGAGCCGCTACAGCAACGCAGTTTTATGCCACCGGATGGTTTTTTTCTGGTTATTTTCTGAAACTGTTGTCTGTCGCTAATAGTTAAACGATGAAGGATACATGGCTTTACGCTGCAGGTGTAGCAGTTAGCAATTGTCTCACAGCGATAAGTGCCTGGTACGATTCCCAACTGGGTCCTTTCTGTGTGAAGTTTGCATAAGTGGGGATTTTCTTCCTCCTACAACCTAAAAATTGGCTTTATAGTTTTATAGTTTGTGTCCCCAAATATGTCCTTTAGATGTGAATGTAAGTGTGTGGTTGTTAGTGGATGAACTGCCTGGAGTGAACCCCACTTTTGCCCAACCGTAGGTGGTTAAGTGGGTTTGAAAATTGATGGATGGACGGACGGACATAGTTTTAACGTTTTTCTTATTTGATGTAAAAAAGTTAGTTTCTTTGCCTTCAGCCTTCTCTGCAAAGCTCTAAAACACTTCCCAATATTCCCAAAGGACAGGAAAACAGATATAAAGAGACCAAGCTGGCCTGTAACTCAGGACCTCCAGGGCGGTTGCTTCAAACATATCAGCTTTTTTACTGGAAGAATACACCGGATCCAGGTGATCTGTCAGCAGCAGGAAGAGCAGGAATAATTAGAAGTAAAACACAAGCCTCAGCGTTTGGGAGCTTTTGTTTTTTTAAAAATATCTACAGCTTGAGAGGATGTTTTTGTTTAGGCCATCACACTTACTTGAACTTGGTTTGTTTTCTCGATTAGAAAAGATGAAAAAGATACACTGAGAGAACCGTTTGAGATGGTTTGGAGGCCTGATAAGAACGCCTTTAAGCTGTTAAGGCCATGAAAATGTTTAAGGTTAGAAACTCGTGGTGTTGCTCCCTACTACCACGGCCCCTCGGTCCTAATCTTCAACATCTACCACCCTGCCTGTGATCCAGCTCTCCCTGCACTTACTTCTTGCTGATTACCTGAATCATGTGTTGAGTCAGTCAGGATGGTGAGCCAGCCAATCAGCAGAGAGCAGTGCGGAGAGATTTGTAAAACAGGAAGGGTGGTACAATCTGGACCAGGATCAAAACGCCCGCAAGGTTTCCTGAGTCATTATGTGGTGTCTCAATCTGAGTCAGCAGCTACACCTGGAAGACTGCTGACCCAACTGATGTGCAGAAGAATGTCATCAACGCTCTTCTCGAGGACGACAAGCCATAAAAGGACATTAATGAGAAAGCTGGTTGTTCAGATTGCAGCATCCAAGCAGCTTAAGAGAAAACTGTTGTGTAGAGGTAGAGCGGTCAACCTCTGATCTGCTGGTGTTGGTCCACAATGTTTTTCTGGAGTCTACAGTCAGGACTGCCATTCACCAGGAAATTCTGCAGAACTCCTGCTGACAAACTCTGGATTTGCTGATTTTATTCTGGAGGAGGACTTTGCTCCTGCTCACAGTCAAACCTACCAAACGCTGCTTCAGTGAACATGGTGTAACTGTGTCGGATCGGACAAACGCATCGAAACTGAACCCAATAGAAACTCTTTGGGCTTATGTCAAAAAGAAGATGAGAGACACCTGATATAATGTAGATGACTGAAAGGCAGCTATCAAACCAACCTGGACTTTTACTACACCCACGCAGGACAACAGACTGATTGCCCTGAAGCTACAGTGCGTTGATGCAATGATTGGTTCAACCAAGGGTTCAGTGCTTAGAAATGAAGGTACGGTCTTACATCTGTGCGGAAAACAGTCTTTTTTGTTATTATTCTGATGTCCTGTGACGCTAAATTCATAGTTTCCACCAACAAAAGCACATAAAAGTTCTATTTTTTGAAATGTTTTATTTTTCTGCAAGACTTTATATGTGTTTAGGATCAACCAAATGTTCAGCTCTCCAGCGAACCTGCCAGGCTTGTGTTTGATAACACAATGTTTGATAACATTGATGAAAAAACTGGGTTTAACAGAGCGCTCTGCAACTCAACCAAATGACAACATTCATGCATCGTATTTACTGTCGTAGGTTGAAACCAAGTTTTTGCTTTTTTCTTAAGTGCAACTTCAAATTTAAACTGTTTTAGTCTTTGAAGGCCTCTGAATTCTGTCATATGTGAAGCTATTTTATTGAGTTGTTTAATGTATGGCACTGCGCTTCCTTTTGGTGGTGGGAGGAGCCACAGCTCTACATATTTTAGATAAATATTTACAGAAGTCATATCATTTCATTTAAATCACAGACGTGTTCCTCCTTTCTACTGAAAAAAGCTCTAGAACGTTGAACCCTAATGTTTCTGAAGGAGCATCCTTTTTCTGACAGATCCAAAGCTGGGCTCTACAGTCTCCGCCCTCCCTGAGGCTTCGCCGTCACTTCACCCGATACAGAGCGACGAAGGCCTCGATCGCTTCCTGGCCGACGACGACGCCATCGACCCACCGGCCGACAGAAGCGGCGACCGTCCCACTCTGGAGGCGCCGATTATCATCAGCCCGCCGCAGACTCACAAACCCGACATGTACGACCTGGAGTGGAGGGCGGGGCGTGATGGAGGCAGCGCCATCCATGCATACTTTGTGAAATACAGAAAAGTGAGTGCAGACATGGATCTTAGGCTTTCCAGGAGGAAGTGAAACTTGGTTCCTTCGGCGTTCGCCTCAGAATGAGACCACGAAAAACTGAAGCTGCAGGTTTCAACTGCAGCTGGAAACCGTTCCGCAGCCTTGGAGAAACGCTGACCTTCACAGGAAAAAAAACACCTTTATGGTCTCCTTGTCACTCTCAGTTTGTGTGTTTCAGGTGGACGAGATGGGGACGGTGGTGGGAAACTGGCAAACGGTTCGCGTCCCGGGCAGTGAGAAAACCCTGCGGCTCTCCGAGCTGGAGCCCTCCAGCCTCTACGAGGTCCTGATGGTCTCTCGAAACTCAGCAGGCGAAGGCCAGCCGGCCATGCTGACGTTCCGCACCGGAAAGGGTCAGTCCAACAAGCAGCTTGAATTCCCCTCACCTCCTGTTTTTTTTCTTTTTTGAGGGGAGATTCTAAGCTATTTAGGAAGCATCAGTGTTTCCAGCTCGGCTCCAGTTGGCTGGAACATCAACAGTAAATGTCAGGTTTTGGTGGCAGTTCCTGTGATTTAGAGGAAATCCAACATTCAGGAAAAACATTCATGTAAATCTGGGAAGACACGGTCAAACGTGGAGAGAGCATTGGATTTTTATGGTTTGGCCTGAGTCACATGCAGAGACAAAGTTTCTGAAATACTGGACAGGTAAACTCACCTGAGATTCCTGAAGAATGCAGCTGAATGCTGTTCAAATGAACCACAGTTAATGACTTTACAACAAAAGTTTAAGACCGTACTTCCTGTTGAATCATTTCTCATGCCTTTTCAAAATAAATGTTCTTGAATCTTTTGAAGTCTGACGGTAGAAAACATTACTTTTTGCCTTTCGTCACGTATACCAGTAAACATGTTTCTCTCATTAAAACTTGAGGGGCGGGGTCCCTGGTGGGTGTGACCTCTGACCTTCATGAAAGGCGAACGGTAAATCAGTTCCTCTTAGTAACTCTGGCCGAAGTTTCCACTTTTTAAGGGCAGAAAAAGAACATTTCCTGTTCAGGAGTACATTAAATTCCATCCGTTCATCCAGAAGGTGATTTTTTTTTTCTTTTCTTCAGTCAACATATAAACTTCATTCAGAAAAATTTCAAACATAAAAAAAGGTTTTAGGATCACAAAAATGGTTATAGATTTTTAAAGCTGATTCTCCAGTTAAAAGACAAAAAAGGACTTTTAGCTGCAGAAGATCAAAGTGAACTATATGTTTCTGTGATTTTTAGGCAGATCTGTTCCGGTTTCATGTCAGGATTGATAAGAAAAAAATGACTGTATTAGAGGAGTCGCTCAGTCCAGTTCTCATTTACAGTCAATGTTAGGACCTCGATGGAAATCTCAGCTCACAGTTAATTTTGTCTTTTCAAAAATATTCCAGCACTTTTGCATAAATTAACTTATTTAAGCTACTACAATTGACCAAAAATGTAATTTTGATGTTTGGAAAAATGTGTCTGAATGTTGAAAAAAAATCAGCAGTTTGAAAAAACCTGTCGTGTGAAGCTGAATTCAACAAGGTCGTGAACAAATTCCCTCACTACTAAGCGCACTATTTACGGCAGTCGTCATTTTTTCCAGATATCCAGAGCCCTGAAAATGTTCCAGAAGTCTCTGCGATCATTGCTCACTAGATTGGCGAACATAGATCAGAATGCATTGTGGTTTAATGATTTGTTATTTGACAAAATGTACAAAAATGTATTTTTGTTATTCTTCAGCAGGCGATTCGTAAATAGTCTTTTTAAATCTTTTTTATTTGGTTTTTACTTTGACAAATTGGTGACTTTATACTAAGAAAATGAAGTAGTGAGCATGTGTCCAAATTGCATTAAAATTCAGGACCTTGATAGTCACATAATATATTGTTTTATTGGGGTTAGAGGATTGAGGGATACTGGAATAGCACAAATGCCACCTTGCTTTTGAGGTGGGCGTGGCTAATGCACACACTGCAAAAGAAACTCAAACATTACTTTGGATTAAAGTCATGAAAAAATGTCATGTGCTCACTGTTTTGCATCAGGATTTGATCGTCTCATCTTTCAGGAGAAAAATGTTCGAAAATAGTCTAAATTTGGAGAACACATTTTTAAGCTTTAAAGATGAAAAAAAAGTTAGTTTTTGCTCAAATCTGAACTAAATCTGTTTCCTTTCCCAGAGAAAAGCACCTCCTCCAACAAGAACCCCTCCAAGCCTCCTGTGGTCTCCATGCCGCCCAAAACTCCGGAGGACAGAACCGTCAACACGCACTTCGGGGTGGTGCTTGGGGTTCACCCACACGACAGAGGTGGGCATGGACCCTCCACAGAGCCCGGCTGCTGCTGGACTCTGGTGTGTGACGAGGTCGCGCAAACCTCCGGGGCGTAAACCGTCCCAGTGTGGTCCGTGAGCCGACGGCTCAGTGTGCTTTGAGGCCTGTTTTGTTTCCGAGCTAAACAGTCAGAGTGTAGGTGACATCCTGAGATGACTCATGGGAAGAAAGATGCTGTAAGCAGAAGGCGGCGTGCAGATCGGAGGTCACGTGTTGGCGCGGTTCACTCACTTTACAATCCGTCTTTGCTGAGACTCGCGTTTCCACTAACCCTCTCCTCTCTGTCTGTCTCTCCCGCTGTCTCTGACTTTGTGCCTCAGAGCCTGAGCAGTGAGTATCCACTTCAGTCACGTGTTTGACTCCTCAGTCTCCATTCAGCACCCCGTTCCACATGTTTGAGCCTGAAGAAAACTGGTAAAAATGCAGAACCAGATTCGAACCTCCCTGATTTGCTTCTGTCTCCAGTGCCAGAGGCGCCGGACCGCCCCACTATTTCCATGGCAACGGAGAGTTCGGCGTACGTCACTTGGATCCCGCGAGCAAATGGCGGGTCTCCGATCACCGCTTTTCGCGTGGAGTATCGGCGCGGCCGCAGCGCGGAGTGGCTGGTGGCGGCGGATAACATCTCTCCTCTGAAGCTGTCGGTGGAAATCCGGAATCTTGAGCCGGGTGAGTTTCAGTTCAGTCGAAACGTTTCTCAAAAGTTTGTTTTTGCTAAAAATAAGTAGAGTATCTCAGATATCTGTCACAGAAAATACAAGTACAAAGTGCGTTTATAAACCTGGTGCTCCTGCGTCTGGGAGGGGCTACTGTCAAGAAGTTCTTCTAGACCTCATTATTGAGGACGTGAAAGTTGAGATCAGGTTTATTTTATTTATTTTTTTATTCTGCAAAAGCATCGACAAGCAGCTCACGTCTGTGTTCCTGAACGATGGCAGCTTGTAGTGTCCCGGCATCGAGGCAGGAGAAAGTTGCTCCATCTGTAACCAGTGGGAGGGGCTTGATAGCAGCAGGTGACAGAGCGAAAGAATCGAACGTTGTGAATTCTAACTTCCCCAGCTCTGTAACTTTATTTTTTTATCTACTTTCGGGTTTTTGTTTCAAGATACCAAACACAATAATGCACTTGTTTATGTGGGCATTCTGAGCATGTTTTATGAATAGAAATATTTTGAATTTGTTTTTAAAAATAAAATAAAAATAATTATTAGCCCTCAATGAGCAAACGTTTTGATTTGTGTCTACATGTTTTATTAAATATATGGTCTGAAGTTTTAAAAAATAAATTGTAGGCTTTTATTTTGTTATTTTTACTGATCCAAATAATGATCTGAATTGAGTTTTGTGATCCGTTGGATCCCTAATTTCTGGTAAAGAGGAAAAGTCATTTTATGTGGAAACACTCTTGTCAGTTTAGATTAAAGGACAGTGAATGTTGTTGCTACACTTTCATTTGGTTGTTGCCGTGTCCTCATTCATCGATCAGCTGGAACTGTAGTCGGCTAAACTTTGACGAGGAAAATATTTCAGAAAATATTTTCAAAATTCGTTTTTAAAAGCTCCAAAGCAACAGTGATGTTTAAGTTTTGTTTACTCCTGAAGTTAACCAGGAAGTTGACAGAAAAACTTAGGAGTTGCTTTATGCCATTTATTTCTTTAAAAATCTTTGTGTTTTTATCAGCTATGATGGGAATTGTCGATCTTCATTCGTGAATTTAATCACTTATTAATCCACAGCTCTATTAAGAAAAAGAAGAAAAAGAATCCAAGACCTGAAACGTGGCCAGAACCAGACACTTCACCTGAATTCTTTCTCCTCAAAGAATTCAAATTTTAACTTAAGCCCTGACATCTTTAAATTGAAACTTTAAAAAAAAAAATCAGTTTTCTTTTTCACTAGGAGTCTGACTTGATGTTTAAAAAGTATTCTTTTGGGACAACACTAACGTCTGCATAACTTTTCTCTGTTCTGCCGTGTTTCTTTAGGCTCCATCTACAAGTTTCGGGTGGTGGCCATGAACACATATGGCCAGAGTCCCCACAGCATCCCCTCCAAGCCTTACCAGGTGCCGCACTCCAGTCCCCGCAGGTCCGAACGGCCCGTGGTCGGACCTCACATCTCATCCACAGACGCCATCAGCGACACACAGATCATGCTGCGCTGGAAAGTGAGTCCACAAACAACACACAACTTTGTGTCTTAACGTCCTGCTCCGATCATCGTTTGATCTATTTGATCTATTCAAGCGTTCCCAGTGGTCTTTTACTGATGATTATGCCGTTTTTATCCAAAATTAAAAACCTGTGTCGTTTTCTAGGACTTAGTTTCTTGTCGTCCATCTGTTTACACGCTCTGCTGCTAGCTTACTGCCCTTCACACCCCAGACCTAACATTACAGGTGCAACAAAAATGGCGAGCAATGTTGGAGCTAGTCCAGCTAGCTACAAGTAGATGCATCGGAATGGAGCGGAGCAGGGAGCTTGTGGCCCGTCCAGTGCTTATTCAATGTCACAAATATGATCTGTTTCAATCTTCATTTTTTCAAAAAGTCCATTTTAAGCTAAATTTCCTTCATATATGTCCTCCATCATAGAAAAATGTTGCATTTTAAAACACCATTTACATTGAAGTGTGTGTTAAACTGGTGATTTAAATTAAAATTATGATTTATATTTTATGTTTATTTTTGCTCTTATTAAAATTAACAGGAAGTGATTTTCCTTAAACAAGTTCAAGAAGTTTCTTCAAAATAAAATAATGTCATGATTTTTTTTTTTTTACTCTATGCTACATTTTTCCAAGAAAACTGACTTTTGAAACAGTTTAGAGTGAAAGCAGCTGAATTTTTAGCAGCTGGTGGAATCATTTCCATAGAAGCCGTCTTACTCGTCAGCTTCACCTGCAGTCGGGCTGACAGCAAACCTCAAAAATAAAAGCTCCAAAAAGCTCAGCCAAAAGCGTATCCGTCTTCGCGTTGGTTCTTCTGCCTGTGAGAAAGTCTCTGCACCTCACAGCCATTGGAGCTGCAGATGGCTGCAGATAGTTCCCCACATTTACAGCACTTATGCTCAGACAGCCTCATTACTCGCCGGCTTCAGACAGACACAGTGATCAGGATCAGGCCTGCAGTTTTCGTACATCTGCTGATAACAAGGCCCGCCATTAGCCGCTGGAATAATTTCCTCTGTTTATAATGTAATTGCTCTCCAGACTGCTGGAGTTTAACAATCTGTTTTTTCCATCCGCGTTCCAGTACAGCCCCTCCAGTAACAACAACACCCCCATCCAGGGCTTCTACATCTACTACCGGCCCACAGACAGCGACAACGACAGCGACTACAAGAGGGACGTGGTGGAAGGTAAAGCTTGAAGATGTTTGAGGCGCCAGAGCGGGTTCAGAGTGTGGACGGGCCGGTCCCGCTGTGACTCCACGCTTGTTGCGTGCAGATTGGCAGGGAGCCTGCAGTGTAACGGATACTCCGAGGTTAGGAGGGGAGTGGTGAAGAGGGGGCACTTCTGCCCTTTGATTTATGGAGGGTGCTCTGCCCGGGCAGAGGGGTTTCTCAAATGTGTTTTTCATAAGCTAATGGTTTGGAGATGTAACGCGAGCCGGGCCAGTGGCGGGGGGGCTCGGGTTGCCTGGTGGAATGCTAACAGTTGAGCTCGATGCAGGAAGGGAAAGAGGGGCGCCCGTTCAACCAGCATAACTCTTCCGCATCGGAACGTTCGGCTCCTCTGCGCCGGGGGGTGGGGGCGAGGGTAATCTCGGATGAAATTTAACCCCCAGAAAAACATGGAAACACTCAAGAGTTTAAAGAGACGTAAATGTCAGGAAAATCAGACAACAAAAAATGTTTTTTTCAAATGTTTTTTTTAGACAGAAAAAGCTAAAATAAAACATATACAAATATCATATTAAAATACCAAATAGCAGCTTTATTCTGGAAAACATGTCAAATAAACAAAAACAATATGAGATTTTGAAGACAAAATCAAAGTATGTAACTGAAAGAAATATGTTTTTTGTCAGAATTAGATTAGCACAAATCAACTTGCAGTTTTAGTCTGTGAAACGATTGAACAAAAATACAAGACTTTGAATTCAAACGGAAAACATAAAACCAAAAAAACTGTTTTTAAGTCAAAACTTAATCAAAACTGACTTCCTTTAACCATAATTAGCTAATTAAAATATCAGTTTCCATCCATCCATCTTCTGCTAATTCGGGACCGGGTCAAACATCCCTCCATGAAGCGCCACCTTAACGTGGTGCAGAGTTTGAGAGCTCGAGTGATCTCAGGAGCTATGCTGTCTGCGGCTTCAGCCCATGGTAGGGTCTCTCATGGCAGACAGGTCCTGGGTGACCAGCCGGACAAAGAGCAGTTCAGAACCTCTTTATTAGAAGTTCAAGCACAAATCCAGTTTTGCCGCCTGGATTGGTGTTACCGATTTGTTTTACGTGACAATCTTAAAATTAGATTTTAAAAGTTTTTTGCTCAGAATTCAGTAGGCTAATCTGTTTTTTTTCTATTCAGTATTATGTGAAGTTCAGATTGTTTCTGTTGAATGCTAATGGAGCTCACTCCTTACAGGAAGCTCCTTTTTTTGCAGACCTGCTCAACTTGGATCGGAAGAGACAACCAACATAATGTTGAAGTCAGAGGCTTTAACTTTGAAAGGGCTTTGTGTTTGATCTGAGATCAACTTTGTTTCGAGGTCGACCCCCTCCCTCTGAAAAGATGTTTCTGTAGTGACATCATGGCTTTAATGTACCTGTCGCTCTGCTTCACAATAGCTCGTGCTGCTTCTCCCACGACTTTCTTTTTTTCTATTCAAACAAGAAAGCCGTGTTTTATGTCCTGATGAGTCAGACGGCTCGCAGGAGTGGGAGGAGGACTCAAAGGTCTGGACTCTGGCAATGATTCTCCACCAGGAGTGTGCGGCGTTGTTTTGTGAAAACGTGACATTCGAGCTTCGGCCTTTCTGATAACGTCTGTGGGTTCTGTACTAACCTCCTCTCTGCCAAGAAACACAACTTTATGTCAGTGGTGGTTGTTGGAAATGCAGATAGTTGGAAGTTGTGTGTGTGGAGTGGAAACTCTGGAAGGAAGCCAGAGCAAACATGAAGCTGCCATATATGGCGCTGAGGTAAAGCAGCTGTCTGGGCCTTTGTGGAGCTGACAGCAGGGGCGGGGGGGGGAGTGCTGCAGCGATGGCTGGGAGGGAGGGGCCTCAGAGCGTGACCTCCGTCTCCTCTTCTGCCCCTTCAGGTGCAAAGAACTCGCATATGATCGGGCACCTGCAACCTGAGACGTCTTATGACATCAAGATGCAGTGCTTCAACGACGGCGGCCAGAGCGAGTACAGCAACGTCATGATCTGCGAGACCAAAGGTGAGCCCGCCGCCACTCAGCCGCCAGCTTTTGGTGGCCATCTCTGTGGCTGATCGTTCCTCTCTGCTGCAGCTCGTCAGTTGCCAGGGTCGCCCAGCCAGCACCCCATTACCCCCCCAGACCCACACCCGCCGGAGCCCCCGAGCCCACCGGGAGGACTGCTGTACCTGATTGTGGGCTGCGTTCTGGGAGTGATGGTGCTCATCCTGCTGGCTTTTATCGCCATGTGTCTGTGGAGGAACCGGCAGCAGAACAGCATGCACAGTGAGTGTTCTGCGTGACACCCGCTCCCTAAAGGTCAAAGCACAGAGGTCAGCTCATTTCTACAGAGTGGCTCATCAATTAGGCTGCGGATCGTTATTTTACTTCACAAATATAGATCAACGATTCTCGGATCAAACCATGATTCTTTTTATTCATCGTAGTATGTTTAAACGTTTGCGATATGTAGCGATGGGTACGGTTTGGATTTAATCTGGTGTCAAACCGGTGCTCCAAAAATAGGTAAATATTTTCCAAAAATATTAAGGTGTGACGGAAAAGCGTGATGGGGTGTAGGGGGGCGGATGAAGCATGGGTGAACTTGTGGGGTGTTAAATATTCAAATTGTAGAGCGCTCTGTGAGCCTGTAGAGGTGACCGGTCATAACAAACACTTATACAGCACTTAAGGGGGAAGTAGGTGAGACGCTAACACGAAACGACCAGAGGGTAGCGCGAGGGAACCGTACGACAGCATCACCTGTGCGCCCGTAAGTGCATATAACTTACAGTATCCTTACAGATGCTTGGCAATAGTCAGGACAATAGTGTGTTCTATTTTCACAACTTACCTCAAAGTGACCACACAACCCTTTAAGCTCCGCCCCCTCCTGTCTAAAACTGTACACGGGCCCGGACATCCCAAAACCCCCCTTACAGACACACAGACGTGTTGTAGACGCGGTCTGGTACGGCTCCTCTGACCTGTTAGCAGTGATGTCATAAAATTGATTACGACATTTTCCTAATGGTATTAATTAAATGTTCATTGTATTTTCAAATTGAAATTCTGTTTGAACTTCAGTTTTTAACAATAACGGAATTCCAACAGATTCTAAAAGCAAAGAGGGCCGCCTTGCACTGAAATGCAACACGTCATGATTTTACAGTGCTTACAAAGTTAACGTAAACCAGCTGATTCTGATGTGAATAAAAGCAGCTTTACGTCGTTATGCAACACTTTACTGTACAAAAATCTTTCTGTAGATAAAGTGTAGCTCATAGAGGTTTTTTGCTCTAGAGTTAGCTTAGCTTTAAGCAAATACGAGTTTCATGTTTGGTTCCCATCTTCGATGCTGCAGAGTACGACCCCTCCAGTTACCCCCCCAGCATGTACCAGCCATCAGACATGAACGGCCACGTTCTGGAGTACACCGCTCTGACGCCGGCCGCCCCCCACATCAACGGCGGCATCCACGGTGGCTACGGACACGCTGGCCAGATGCTGCCCCAAGGGTGCCACCACCTCCACCACAAGCTCCCCAACGGCCTGTCGCTGCTCAACGGCTCGGGCGGGCTGTTCTCCCCGGGCTTCCCACACGGACACGACGGCGCTCGAGACTGCGAGTGCCCGCACCCCCACCACCTGTTGAACGTGAGGGCGGCGGCTCTAGCCTGCAGGTCGGGGTTGGTCTTACACGCGTCTGACGCTGGTGTTGTCTCCTCAGGGTGGGGGCGTTTACACCGCTCTTCCTCAAACGGAGTCTCCGGACTGCGTGAGCTGCCAGAACCTGTGCAACAACAACAGGTAAGAAATCAGGCAGGAGACGGATCTGAGCGGTTTTAAATCAACATTTCAGAAGATTCAGAAGAGAAGAAAAGCTTGGAAGCCTTTTTGTTTTGGTCCAAACTCTCTCAAAGATCTTCTGTCCTGCTACCACTGTTTATGTACTTAAGCATCACAGTTTACTCAGTGTTCATCCAGCCGGCAAACCTAATGAGCCCTGTGTTTATTTACCGTCGGCTGCTGGGAAAAACAGGGGGCGCCGTCACAATCCAGTCGCGTGCTGATAGGAAGAAGTTGATTTTTGAGAAAGTAGAAGATTTTTTTGAACTCTATGGGTTTCTCAGTAGATGCTACAACAAGTCCAACGGCACTTTCCCCAACGGCACTCTGCCTCTGATGCACCGCGCCGCGCCCTGCCAGCAGGACGGCCTGGAGATGGTTCCTCTGGGTCAAGCTCTGTCGTCGTGCCGCAGCTCTGACCCGGAGCCAGACGAAGGTGGTGACCTCGGGGAGTCCCCGCCCTCACAGCATTCCCACTTCCCCAACAATGAAGACTCGCCGACTGACCGTTCCGGTGAGAAATGCGACACAATCGTGTTTTTTTTATTGGAATAAAACCTTTTTTTGTTGACAAGTTTTATTTTGTAAAGCTTCCAAAAATGTTGATGAAATAAACAGCATTAATTATAATGCTTCCTCGTAGAATGACTTCTTTTTATTTCAGTTTCAAATTTAATGAACAAGAATGCACGACTGCTGTGTTTTTGTCGCCTGCACGGCAGAGAGGAACAAGTTCAAATCAGTTCATTAGTAACATCTCAAAATGTAAACAGAAACTTCCATATTTAGAAGGAAAAACTTCATTAAAAAGATCAACTCTGGGTTTGATTTAATGCAGCTTAATAGTTAGCTTGGACTCTTTGCAAACAGAATTCCTGGCTATAATTCCAAATATCATCAAACCTTTATCGGTTTCTCAGTAAAACTTCCGAATCAACATTAAACTTTGTCTAAATTGGATTCCAGCAACAATATATGTTCAAAAAAGAAAAACTGCAGAAACATGAATGTCAAACTGTGTATTTTTCGTGTTAGCTTTTTTTGCTATGACAACAGGAAGTTTACAACGGGAAGTGAGGTACAGCGTGGAAGAAGCACACAAGACAAACAGGAATCACCTAAAGAAAAAGCAACAGTGTCACTGTGTTTTATACTGTCTGTACACTTAAAGTGAAAATAAAATATATTTAAAAAAACCAAAAAGCAACAGTATGTGATGAAACCAAACCAACTTTTTAAAGGAAATAATAATACTGATCCACTACTATCTTTTTGGGGGAATTTGTTTCGGCTCACTTTCCAGCACACAAATTAATAAATCTTTTACACAATACAGCCTGAACAGGTAGATTTCACTGGGACTTTATAGATATAAAATAGAATAGAATCTGGCTCATTGAAAACAAATACTGTTTAAAGGGCCTATATCTTGCAAAATCAACTTTTTTGAGCTTTTAAGGGTTTTATTTGGTTAATTCCTCTTGAAAAACAAAGCAGAATTTTGATCCATTCACGCATCTCTGAGCATTCATCTAAAACCCTACTTTCTGAGCACCAGCCCCTTACAATCCACAAAAATGAGCAGGTCTTCACATTGGGACGTCACACAGGACGAATCTGCGCTGCCAGTACGCCCCCAGGCTAACACACACACTTTCACCACCGAGCTAGCGGCAAAACGCTTTCAGTTTAGCCTGAGAAGAAGTGGTACGACAATTCTCCGTTCTATATTAAAAGCAACAGGATGAAAGACACTTCTCTTAGCTTTTCATGTGCCAGTCAGAATGCTTCCTGCAGACTACTGCGGGGTTGCTGCGGTACCTCATGCACTTCCCATTTCAGATCAGACTCTGTCAAAACAATATGCACATCCATCTTTGCAAAAGTTTGGATGAGTCGTCTTACTTCCGGATAGCTCATGAAAATAACTCATATTTTTTAAAAAACGTTCTCTTTAGTGTACCAAAGGTAATTTATTATCATATATATGGATATAGTTTAATCTGAAAGGCCTAGAATATCATGATAAAGGCCTTTTCAATAACAAAATTAAAGTGGTGTCATTTTAAAACTGCATTGTATGGATTCTGTTCACAAATATTGAACAGATTTGTTCTGGACATGGACCAGTTGGGAACATTTTGTGGATAAGAAGAGGAAACAATTAGTCATTTCTTTGTGAATATTATCCAAATATTTGACTGATGTTGGAAATTATCACTAACGTTAGACAAAGACCTCATTTGGGGCAACATGGACCAGAACTTCAGTTTTATTGAACATTTGTTTTTTTTAATTTGAGGGAAATCTCGTATTTATAGAAGGAAACACCAAATCTAAGACTTTTTGCATGAATTAATGCAAAGTGATAAGATTATCAAACAAGTTAAAGCAAAAAAGACCATTTCGACCATTGTCGTTTTTGAAAGGTACATTTTTTAATGAACTCAGTTGCTCACTGAAGGCTTATTTTTGTTTTTGTGATGCTCCTGTACTGCAGCTGTACAGAATACATTTGTATGTTTTGCTTTGCCTCTGTCCATTCACGCTTTTGTTGTTCATTTTGTTTATAATTTAAATGTATAAAAAAAAAAAAGCTTAAAAACGGATTTTTACTTAAATGTCTGTCAAGGAGAGGAAATCGCGTCATTTGATTCCTGTTTGCCTCATATCGTTAAACATTTTAAAAATTAAAAGATGACATCTAGTGGCCAACAGAAGTTAATTATTGCTATTATTGTTGCTTGCTTAGTTTGTGGGGTTGATTTATGCCGTGTTTCTTTTTGCCGGTGTCCTGCCCTTTGGGTTCCTGACTGTGCTCTGTCCCGGCAGCAGCGGACGAGCCCGAGTGCGTGGACGTGGAGGGGCCGGTGGTGTGCTGGGAGACCCTCAGCCTGTCAGACTTGGACTGTGACGTGAAGCCCGACTGGATCTCCGGCAGCGGTCTGGCTGGAACACTGATCCAGCCCGGCCAACAGGAGGCCTGAACACTTTTGAGAGGATTCCACGTCAGAGACACTGCGTGTTGCGGTGACAGAGATGGAGGATGTGACAGAGACACAGAAACCAAACTGCGTCCCGTTGGAGTAAAGACTCACAAACTTTTTAGATGACTTATTTATTTTTTGTAGTAGTAAAGTATTATTTCATATGAATGTATCTGTTAAAAGAAAAAAAGTTTGTCTTTTATATTATTTATGCCTTTTGGGTGAGAAATACTTTTTATTTTTGGCAGTTTCGTCCCTCTGTGTTCCACTACAGCGTGAAGATTAGCAACTGTCTGTGTAAAGTTTTGTAATAATATAAAAAGAGGAAATGGAAGGGTCAACAAGAGTCCCTCCTACTGTTCCTTCTCTCTTCGCTTCTTTCATGTCGGGTGAGCTTCCCGGCCCGCGCTCCAACCCATCCATATTTCTGTCAGCTCTCTGATGTGGGCAGTGACCCCTGAGTTGGTGAACACTGTTCCCATTAAGGCCTCTGCTCTGTGCTTCATTGAATCCTCGATAGCTCATCGCTTTGCACCAAACGCTGTGCTGCTCGGAGAGCGCCGCTGCCCCAATCTGTCGCATTTGAGAGCCGTCGGAGCTGACGTGTCGTCGGGAGCGGAGAAAATTATACGTTCTCAAAAACAACATGGTATTCTTGGGATCTAAACGGATGGTTAGCTTAATTCTGTTTACTTGTTTTATTTTGAGAGTTTAATCCGTGGAGCCGGAGGAGTGATGCGCCCAGCGCTGCGGAGCGTGTCCAGATGCATCTTCATGCTGGCTGAAGATGTGAAATATGAAACTAAAACTACCTGCATGGCCACACGGCTGTGCGGGCCACGCAGGAAATGGTGTTCAGTCATTCCTGTGACCCTTTAAGAACAGGAAATTCAGATCTGACTGAACAACGGGGAGGTTTTTAGCAGATTTTGGCAAGCTTCCCTTCTCTCCAAAACCCTGGACCCCGTATTGGTTTTAGGATAATCTCTCTGGCTGATTGGAGTTGATAGGATTGCAGCGGGCAGATGACAGGCCTGGCTGTGCTTCACTTAGGCTCTCCATGCTTGGTGCCGGTCTGCTTGTGGGATGGCGGTCCTCAGGCCCTGGCTCGTCTTCCCTTGATGGAGTACGGGATATTCCTGGCACCCAGATTTACCCTCTGCGCTGGCGAGGCGTGGCGCTGCCTCTTCCGGCTGGTATTTTAAGTAGAATTCCTTCTTTCTGTCCTTTCCCAGGTCTGGACCGCCTCAGTTCCTCAGCTCCGAAACCCTCAGACGTCGTTAAGGCGCACTGATGGGATTTAAAAAAAATTATTTCATGTTTTAAACCAAAACAAATGACCAACATGGCTTTTTCATGAAATCTTTTTGTATCCTTAAATACAAAAAGAAAGCAATAGACGGGAAATGGAGCTGGCATTTTAAAAAGAAAATCTCTGTGGCTGCAGATGCTGACAGATGAAGCAGGGGAAGATAAGGGCAGGGTTGTCCTGAAATGAGCCTCTGCTCCATCTCCCACGTCTGTCAGTGGGTCCTCCCCCTCGGTCCTGCCCTGAACCCTCAGCCCACGCAGCTACACCCCTTCATTAAGGAGCCCATGGGAACAAGAAAGCTCATTGTCAACTCAGGAAGCTTTTTTTTTGCTGCAGAGCCGACCTGTTAACACCGGTCCCTCTTCCCTCCACCCGCCGTTCTGTGGCTGTGACTCCCCTGAGTCTGACAGACTTGGTAACTTGCTCAACTCGGCCTCAGGCGGCTTCATCCTCGAGATGTCACAAACCACAAGTGCAGCATGTTGTACTTGGATGAGCTACAGCATTCCAGTGGCTTCCTGCATGGGACGCACTGGCACACAGGAGCAGTGATCATGCAGCTTCCCCTCGAGGAAATCCTCTATGTGTTTGTAATCAGTTTTGAAGGAGCACAGTTTTTCATTTGTGATTTCATATTTCTGAAACCTTTACTGTTTGTTTCATCTGTTGGGCGTTTTGAATTGTTTTGAGACATGCAGAGGTTTGTGACTCCCCTCTTTTTTGTAGGTAAAAGACAGATTTTTTTAATTGATCTATTTGTTTTAATTAAGAAAAAGTGAGTGACTAAGTTTATCAAAGTCCCATGATGTGCATGCACAGCACTTTTTGAAACACTTAAAACACTTTTTTGGACATCTGTCTAGTTTCAAACCACTAAAAGACAATCAACTTTTATCCTGTAGTCTGTTGCCGGCCCACAAAAAAGACTCGTGACTGTTGTCACCAAAACACCAAGCTACTGCAGTTAATAGTTGGGTTCTTGAGCACCTAAAACACAAGTTTTTTACCTTTGAAATGGCGTCAAGCAAATTCAGTAGAAGTGTCTCAATCTCTGAGCAAAAAGTGCTATGCTTGAAATGTTTTCTATTAGGTATACCTTTACGTAAAAAAGTAAACTTCAAGGTTACTGCCTCACCTTTGTTATAGACCAAGTATAATAGTAATACTCTTAAATAGACTACCTTTTGCTAAGGGATAACACGGCAAGTTACAAACAATATGAAAACAGAAAGCTGATTTTTTTTCTTTTTACATGGTACCAGTTCCACTCTTAATTCTAGATTTGTGTATATTTTGCTTAAATACTAAATTAAAAAACACTAATAAGGTTAAAGGTTGCAGATTAAACTAGTCCAGGCGAAAAAACCTTTATAGGGCTAATAGTTTATTGAAGTCTAACACCTACATGGGAAATACGTACTTCTCTTTTTAAACCTTTTCTATGAGGGAGTGGTGAGCTATGTAAATGCTAGAAGTTTCTCTCTATTATACTCACCCAAATACTGTCAATCAGAAGCAAAAAGTTCAAATTGCTAACAGCTAAATTCAATTGTTTTTATTGACTGTATATGACAACTGGACTGAGTAGCCCCTCCCCCTTTGTGGTGCAAACAGGAAGTGCCCGCGGGCTCCAAGAAGCCAGAATGGGTAGGCGTGTGCACTTCCAACAAGCTCAGTGGTTGCCGTAGCAATATTGATCAGAACAGCTCTGGCTAATCACTGCTCACTGACATCGTCTTGCTCCACCGTGGCTCCGTCCATGTCAATAAAGAAATGGTGACTTTACTTAATTGAAGCTGGACAAGAAACCAAAATTCTGTCTAAACACACAGAGTATCACAATTGATTAAATACAACAACAAAAAAAGATTTTTAAAATATTTATTGATATCTTAAAACGTCTGTTTTAGGCATGAGCTAAAGATTCTTAATTTAAATAATAAACTTTAAAGGAAAACCAAATCATCGAATCATTACAAGTAAAAAACCAAACTATGAACAACACAAAATGAGTTTGTTTGACAAAACTATCATCCACATGTTTATAACGTTTAAAAACAAACATGATGTTTGAAATTGAAAGCACAAACTGCATGTGTTTCAAATGCAAAACACAGTGTTTTCAGCTAACCGAGACACTTCACCGCTCCGTTAAGTCACCTTGGTTTAATCCTACATACTAACTTACTCCAATCCTGCTAATTAACACTAAAGACCCTTGTGTGATGGATGACGTCTGTCCGGTGTGACTCTGGCATTAATCCCTTTTAAATCGGAAGGGGCGGAGCTGCCCAGCAGTACCGGATTCTTGTGGGTGGCCGGGACGACTGCTGGGCCCATGCTGTTGGTGTGGCAGCTGTGAGCCAATGGGGTCAATTTGATTTTAATAATCTCTGTTTCCTGCAGCCTACTGGAGGAAAGGCTAGGTCTGGGTGCTCGATACTGTTCAATAAATATGACCATTTTATATGAACGCAGCTGTCTTTAATACATCCACCGAGACACTTGTAAAATTTAGACCTCTGGCTGGTGGCAGAGCATGGATTCGCCCAGCAGACAGCGGGCCACATCACAGTGAATAAGGGAGCTAGAACAAGGGCCAGCGGCTTTGGAAGCAACTCCCACGGACTCGGAATGGCCCTCCACCTCATTTGGAGCTACAGGTGGAGGCCTGCCAAGGCCCACAGACACTGTCATGTATGTGCAGCATGACTGGAAAATGCTGCCGTTTTCTGGCAGACCGGAGGGTGTGGACTCACTATCAGTGGATGAATGGATCGAGCAGATGAGACTTTGTACAAACCAGAGGCCGCACAGAGAACGAGCCCAGATTGTTTACGACCATCTAGAGGGTGCTGCTCGGACTGAAATAAAGGATTTGCCAGCCGCCCAAAGAGAATGTGTTAAATGTATTTTTGCTGTGCTGAGAGAAGAGTATGGCTGCATGTACTCACGATTAACATGACAGCGCAAGTTTTACAACCGTAAATAACTGGATGATGAGTCAATGCTTGACTATTCACATTCTTTAATGGAGCTGACAGATCAACTTGTGAAGACTGATGCACAAATTGCTTCAATAGATTTAAGGGACCAATTCTGTGTTGACTGAGAGCTCAGACTCTTGGAATAAGACTGAGCGATTTGGTGCATGCTAACCCACATTGGACAATTCGGGATGTTTAAGGTGAAGCCTTTAAATGGATGGCCCAATATGGGAACCAACCCGTTAAGTCTCACTGTAATCCAGTCTTAAATCAAGTCTCTGCCTTCTGTGAAAGTGCTGAGTCTCGTCCTTTTGAATTTGGTGAACTAGTTTCCATGTTAAAGGCACAGCAGTCACAGTTAGAATTGGTCATGAAGGCATTAGCCCCAAATGACCAAACTCCCTCCAGAGCATGCAGCTTTCTGCCCAGGAGAACAATTGTTAGGAAACCAATTTCTTTTAGGTGTGATCAAAGCGGTAATATGGCGAGCAACTGTCCTACTAGAACTGAGAATAATGACCAGTATTAATGACCCAGACACAGTCACAAAAGCCATCGGACACCTGCCAGTGTCGAGAGCCAAACGTTGGTGGGAGATTTGCCAGCCTCATCTGACAAAATTGTGAATGCAGATGAAATCTAATTGTTGAATGCTTAGAATGGGAGGTCGATTTTACCGGGAAGAAGATCAGTTGCCTGTTGGATAGTGGCTCCATGGTTACAACCATAAGAGTTTTTTCAAAGGTAATTTTTCTCACCTGTCCGATAAAGAACTCAAAGTGTTGTGGCCGGATGGGACTAAACACTGCCAACGGGTTTAAAACACCATACCTCGGTTACCTGGAGTTTGACATTACTGTGTTGGGGGTGTTCCTTCCTCGGTTGGGAGTATTGATCGTTGAAGACTCTTCAGACAACTACATGAAACAGAGTAGAGACACTTGTACACTTGTTTAAACCCTTCACTTAACTTACATTTTGAGAAATTCAAACTAACATGGAAAAAATGTGAAAATTAGTCTATTTTCAAATTAAATTCTCTAATTGAAGTTGGTCAGTGGAACATTGGGTTATTTAAGCTTACAATTCTTTAGATTCAATCATGCTTTCCATTTACTAAGCACGTTTATGCACCAGAACCACATGCTAACTTTATCCAGTTGCAAGTACAAGTCAGGTCTGAGACCAGTCCGAGTCAAATCTGGAGTTTCTGCTTTGCAGTGCATGTTGAGTTACAAGTTTCTTATCACAAGAAGTGCAGAAAGTCTCTGGTTGTAACTGAATATCAGGTGTTCAGTCTGAAGTCACTGGTAAAAGTCCCACCCCGATCATCCTTTGATGTATTTTAAAAACGTCCTCAGTGGTCTGTTATTTATGATTATGCCATTTTTAGTTCAAATCAAAAACCTGTGTTTTCTAGGCCATAGTTTCAGCAGAGCGGCAGGAGTTAGGATCTGCCGGTTCCCCTCCCTGTTGAGATGCAGGCAGCTTGTGGCCCACTCAGGGCATTCTGTCCGTCACGATTTTACACAATAATTCTCAAGCTGCATTTTTTTCGTCTTCTCCTGATCCATCACGCTTTGAATAAAGAAATACTCAATCTTGCAATTTGAAGCTTCATTTTCTTTATGTGTCCTCTATCAACAGAGAATTGCTACAAGAATGTTAAAGACACTGGAAAAAAAAATGTTCATAAAAATGGCGCTTTACGTTAAGTTCATGTCAGAGTACAAGTCTCTGCTCAGTGGTCAAATCAAACCTGTAATCTGGTCAATATTCAGGTCACAATGATCTGATGCGATTTAATAAACTCACAAATCTCTCAAAAAAATCAAAGTGAATCTTCTGGTTTCTGCTTACAAGTCAAAAGTATCTGGTCAGAAGTCCCAAAGAAAGTCCCTGTTCACAGGTCACAAGTCCCAGTTACATCACAAGGTTAAGTTCCAAATTCAAACCTAAGTCACTGCACATCCCTCTGCAAAACCAAGCTAAACACATATCAGGATGAATTAACTGTCCTTGACATCCAGTCGAGTGAAGTAGAAGGTGATCTTGGCTCCTTCGTCGGTGTCGTACAGAGCCTGGCAGGTGTACATCCCTGCCGCGTCCTCCTTCAGCTCCTCAATGACCAGCGCCGACGTGTTGGAGTTCAGCAGTGGGCGGCCCAGACTGCTGGCCTGAGGCTGGATCTTCGGACCCTGACCATAGTTGTGTGCCAAAGCCACATTGTTGTCCGTCCCTGGTTTCGTGAAGCCCCAGATGAAGATGGCTGGCATGACAGCACCGCAGTCTAAGGTGACGGAGCCTCCCGGCTGTACTGTGACGTTGAAGCGAATGTATTCCACCTCGTCTGGGTCGTGGATCTCCAGGCCTGGGACACAAGACAGACTGGGTCAGCTGTTTTTATGAAAACAAAAGCCCACAACGCTGGCAGATGCTCATGAGTCAATGTCTTTTTTAGCTTTAAAATGAACTGCCAGGCCTTTAAAGATCGGATCTTCTTTTGATCTGGTGTAAAAGCGGGATTGTTGGTGTGGGGAAACCCCCTTCCTCTCCCCGTTGTCGAGAGCTCTCTGTTTACACCCTCTCCAAACAGCTTCAAACCCCTCGCAACCCCAACCTAACATTACCAGTGCAAAAATGGTAGCTAAAATCGTAGCTATCCAAGCGTTTTGAGCAGCATGCCAGCTCGGACGAGGAAATCAAAGGTCTGTTTGTCCACAATGTTTCAGAATGAAGCTGAGCAGGGAACTTATGGCCCCGCCCAGTATGTTTTCTGTGTCACAAAAACAATCCCTTTCAAACGTTATTTTTTCTGACTCACAACAATGTGAATAAATGAAATAAATAGTCAAAAAAGCCATTTTTTAGATTAATTCTCTTTGAATATGTCCTCCATTATCAGAAAAACGTCAGAATAAGATGCCATAAACACCAGTCTTTAAAATGAGCATCAAACTACCTTTGATGAATAAAAGCCTATGACTGATCCCAGCTATAAAGAGGATAATGACAGCAGTTTGAAACTACTTGCCCTGACGTGTCGGTTAAAGTCGGCTGAAACCCATGAAGCCTTTACCTTGCAGAGGAGAAGCCACCCAGCAGAGGAGCAGGCAGATTAACGGAACCATCCTCAGGCTGGATGTGTCGCCAAACCTGAACATCTCCAGTCAAGAGACTTTTGACACTCAGTGCTGACCTGTCCGGTCCAAGAGCGAATGAGCCAATCTGGAGACCCGACGGGGAAGAAATTCTGTCAAGCGACACTAGATCCCCTTTAAATTATTCATCAGCGTTTCCACCCCTGCAGAGTGGCTCTGTGTTGCCCGTCTCTGCGGCTCATGGATGCTTTTCTGTCTAAACCTGAGAGGAAGGTGTCCGGATGATGCCTTCATGGATTATTGAAGACATTGGCAAAGAAAACCTTTTCAGAAATTCCATCTCATCTGATGCTCCAGGAAAACAACAGGCAGGCAAGGTCACGACCCCCAAACAATTCCATCACGGCTAATATTTCTTTACCTTTGGATCATCTGACTGTAAAGAGTCAACCTTACAAACCTGAAAGCTGATAAAGTTCATGTAGAACCTTCTTTGGTCCTCAAACAACTTTCAGAAAATTCGTGTCAAGCAACAAAGTTCAACAAGTTCCCATTTGAAAGAATTTAAGTTTGATAGCGTTTCTGAGAATTTCTTTATTCAAATTGTGTTGGATCAGGAGCCGATTAAAACCAGCGCTTGAAAAAGTTCATGTTTGTGAGATTGGCAGTCTCCCTGCTCCACTACAGCTCTGATGCTTCCATTTGCAGACAAATAGATCCATGAACGTCTTCCTTTCCTCCTCTGAGCTGCCGTCTGGATGGCCAGCTGGATACCTCCAAAATTGCTCGTTTTTTTTGCGATGCTAATGCTAGTTTGAGCTAATGAGGTGCTATAAGCTAGTAGGAGAGAGTGTAAATAGAGGGTTGACTGCACCCCCACTTCTCTTGCATGTCGTTCTCCTAGGCAGGGGTGGGTGGCCCCTGCCATACTCTCTCCTGTGGGGTGTGTGGGTGGTTGCCTTGAGGTTGGGGGCGGGTCTCCCTTGGGGGCCCTGGTTTGTGCCCGGAGTTGGGGTGGGGGGATTCTCAGAACTCCTGGGTGGTGGTAGGTCTCGTGCTCCGGGGATTTCTTACTCTCAGGTGTTGGGGGCCCCTGTGGCGGACCTGCGGGCCCCAGTCTGGGTGCTTGGCGGGATCGCTTGGCGGGCTGATCTCCATCTACTTTACTGCATCAGTGTTGTTGGACAACAACTGTTGTTGGACAGGACAAGTTAAAACAAAAAAGAAACTTCTCCGCCCCCCCAAAACTCAGAGGCAAATTTCTAAAGAACTCCTGCTGCTCTGCAGAAAGTATGTCTTAAAAAAACAACAGGTTTTTACATTTTGGCTAAAAATGGCATAAATGTAATTAAAGGGCCATTGAAAATGATTTTCCAATAAAAATAAAGTTGGAACTTCTATTAATTAACATCTTGCATGAATAAGAGCATTTGCAGCTGATGGTTTTTCTTATTTATTTTTTCAGCTGCCACACAGTGCGTGTGGCTAGTTTAGTCTTTATTGTAGCATGTGTTATAAAAAAAAAATTACCCTTAACAGGTTAGCATGTTTCTCTGTTGTCATTTTTTGGTTCGAAATCACACCATCTTTCCCAATTTAATACTTGATTTATCATTTTGCAATGAAATTGTATCACTTCAGCTTTTTGTTCCAGAAAAGTCTGTCATGTTAATAAGATTTTTCCATAGATTTTTGTAATTTCTTTCTTTTGTTTCCTGCAACTTTTCTCTTCTGTTGGTAGAATGTTTTGCATTTCCTCTTGACCTTCACCACAAAAGGGAGATGAAATCTTTTGGCTTTCATCAGTTGAGCTTGTTTCCACAGGAAAAACACGTTTTTCTAGTTAATTTACTGCAATCTCCAGATCCTCTTACAACTATTTCACTGTAGAATAAAAAAGATTAGACCCAAACAGTGGGCGCCATTACAGACGCCGTGCCGAAACTGCAGACTGGGCGAGGATGATGATGATGCTGTGAAGAGGATGTTTTTTTTAAAAAACAATTTTGGGTGACAGTGACCAAAAATGTCAAATTAAATCATAATGTAAAAATGTTTAAAAAGATAAAATTGGGAGAACAAATCAGCTATTGCCAAATTTGACCATGTAGGTCAGGGATAGGCTACTCCAGGCCTCGAGGGCTGCAATCCTGCATGTTTTTCAACATACAATGATCTGGCATGTTCTAATTGACTGGACACACCTGCACCAGGTAATCAGTCATGATAAGGGCCTGGATATCTGGAAATCTTGCAGACACTGCAGCCCTCGAGGTCCCCTGCTGTAGGTCCTCGGAGTCAAATGGAGTTTGACGATGTTAGCAAACTTCAAACTGATGCTTCTGTTAAAAAAAACAAAACAAAACATAATTTGACATTTTTAGATATTCACTCAAGAATCGCCACAGCATCGTCCAAAAGAGTTGTTTCGCTCCATTTGTTCTGCTGGTGGAATATTTGTACTTAACTTATGAAAAACACTTGAGCAGACAGATTCAGATGAGCAGAAATATTTGCATATGTTAAAGACTTTGTGCCAAATCAGAAACGGCTTTGCAGCTGCTTCAAGCTGTAAAATCCAACCAAAGAGGCTGGGAAGAAGTTTGCTTCATCCTTAATGGCTGCAGAAAACTGGAGTAAAATTCCTCTGCAGTGAAGCACATCCATTTTAAGAGCTGCAAGCCCGCCACATCTGCTGGCTGCCTGCCTGAAAAAAGGAAAAAAAATGGCGAGATCAGCCAAGTGGAAAGTGTGAGTTGTTTGAAAAGCAAAATACTCGAATGGCTGAAAAAAAAGAGGAAAGAATCAGCAACAAAGGAAAAGTTCCTACTTATCTGGACCTTTGCAGCCCCCTGAAAGCTTTCAGATCCGGTCGGGTCTGGCCTGTTTTGTTTTGTTTTTTTTTCCCTCCTTGGCAGCAGATGAGAGAGCAGAATGGGTTTTGTGGGGATCTGCGGCAGCCATTACTGCCACACTCACATGTGCCACCACCCGCCCGGGCTTTATGTGGAGCTGCTGAAACAGGTGGGCTCCTGGAGCGAGCCCTGTGATTAGATCAGTCATTACTGCTGCTGAAAGCCAAGCTCTTCTTCCAGAGGACCACCATGTGTTCTTCACCAAGATGATTCAGTCCCCGGGTGAGATAAAACAATGTTTCCGCTCACTCTTTTTCTCTGACTTTTGTTTTCTTGTGAGGGCGAGAATTTATTGTTGTTTGTGAGCGCTGCCGTCCTCAGACCTGTGTCGCACGCCGGCTGCAGCTGCGCCTCCTCCTCTCTGCTTTTTCCTCTCTTGACAGTTGGACCACACATTGAGGAGGTGGAGCGAGGCTGTTGGATCACTCTGTCTGCCAACCTTTCATATATTTCATCGTTTATCTGCCCGGGCGATGCTCGTAATGGGGGGCCCCCAGAGTCCCCCCCCCCGTGACCTCTGCTTCTTCTGGCTGTGCCAGCCTCCTCCCTGCAGAGGGCTCCATCTGAAACCTCCAGCAAAGCCACAGCTGACTGGCCTCGGGACAACAGGAGCAGAAAGAAGAGACCTCAGCCAAACCCCCCCAACCCCACCCCGGGGAGCGCAGGGGCTAAAAATACTTCTGAGAGACACCAAATAAATAAAAAAGAAACCTCCTGCTTTTAGGAAATAAATAAAGGAACGAAGGTTTGGTGTTTTCTCCAGACTTCAGATCATTTGTTCTGAGAGAGCAGCAGGTCGTGTAAACAGTTTACGCGGATCAAGTCGTTCTCTTAAGACGAGTCTTAAGATGTTTATGTTCTCGGACTCCAACAGGAGCAGTACCCCCCCCCACACACACTTCGACTGTACAGCAGCTTCAGGATTTGACCTGGAAAACAGCAGATGGGGGGGGTGTTAAGCCCCACCAGAGGCCCTCTGCAAACAACATGTGGAAAGGCTTTGGTGCCTAATGTAGCGTGCGTTTTATGGACTGATCAAAGGCTTGACCGCTGTCCATCTGAGCTCCTGCAGCAGATATGCCACATTCAGCTTCCAACGAACTCCAGAAGATCGCTTCATCTGGACCTGCTGCCCCCCCTCCCCAAGGGACACTGGGCTGCTTCAGCTGTTTTCTGAACAGTAGCTCATGGACACAATCACCCGCTCAGAGCAGCTGGTCTGTCACGGCCACTTAGGTTTGACGCGATCTGAAACGAAATTTTCGTATTTTTTTCCTACACTTCCTCTCTACAGAGGAAGTGTCAGCTTAACAACATCAGGAATATCACTATCTCAAGAAGGACTCGGTCCAGTGAAGGACTGTAGGATCCAAGTATCAAGTCTTTTCAGAGTAAAGCAAAAGCTGCCAAGATAATTTACTTCCTTCAATAATGCTTCCTTGGTTTTGTGTCTTCCCCCATCAGTCACACCAGATTCAAGTCAAAAGCTTTCTCAGCTGTATTATTATCAGTTTATTTATGTATCTGGTTTTCAGCTCCTTCTTGTGAGGTCATCTGCTTTGTCACCAGGTTGTTGCTCCTTTACCTCATGGTTTGCTTCATGATCCAGCATTCTGGATACTTCACCAACGATACCTGACTCACCAAGCTGCTTGGTGATGGTTTTCAAAGCTGCAACAGCCATATATTAATCTGAAGCAGGGGTCTCCAACCCTGTTCCTCGAGGGCTACCGCCCTGCTTGTTTTGCAGCTAACCCTGCTTCGGTAATTGCTGCTCACCTGGATCAGGCGTGTTCAGTCAATCAGAAACTGCGCTGATTCAATCCAGCTAATCAGCATCTACTGAAGAAAGGTTAGCTGCAAAACAAGCAGGATGGTAGCCCTCGAGGAACAGGGTTGGAGACCCCTGATGAAAGTCTTGCCCCTTACAGCTTTCTGGTCTCAGTAAGGAGTTTAGGATCTGACAAATCACTTTTGTGGATCTTAGATTAGCAGGGTTCCTTATGCTACAATTTTACCTGTAGAGAAATATATCTGGACCACAGAAGTCTTGGTAGATTGTAGTTAATTCACTCATGAAATGCAGATAATATGTAGTTTATCTTGTTAGAGCGTGAGGGGGCAGCTTCCCAGCAGCAATCTCAAAGTTGTGAAAAAAGTTTGGATGCACAAAAGCAAAAGTGTTTGCAGCAAGGAGGGGAATTTCAAGCCTGAAGCCCTGAGACTTTCAAACATGATTAACGGTCATCTGCAGCCTTCACTCTGAGGTGAAACAGAGGCTTTGACCTCATGTTGATGTCATTTTTTTCTCTGCAGTCACATACATTTTTCTGTCAGCACAAGCCTCGTTTTTTTTTTTTTTTTTGTTCAAAACCGTTTTTGTGTAGCGTTTGAGTCTTACTTTGTGTCATTATCCAATTTATCAGCAGATGTACAACAGCTAATTCTCTTCGGAGGGAAAGCCAGCGCTGTGGGATGTCGACAAGCCGAATGTTGACAAGCTTCCATTAGACAAAGATTAGCTTCAGAGCATCCCTCCATGACAGAGAAACGACTGTTTTGTTTCCACTGGTGTAATGGAGTTGTCAAACATAGTTTAACTTCTGCAGCTTCTAAGAAAAATACACCCGAGTGCAATTTACAACCAGCACACTGCTGATGTGTCTGAGGGGGGTGTGAACGCGTCACTGGATGTTGACTTAAGGCTGGCAGCTGCTTGAGAAGTCTGGTGGTTTTGTCAGGACTCTGCTAGCACTTCTTTATATTTAAACGAGAAATGTTCAAATAAATCTTCTTGTTCTTCTTCTTTAAAAAGCATTTTATTTTTTTCTGTAAATAAAAATATTGCAGTTATTGCTAAATTAATGCCAAATCAATCTGCTTTAACAATTCTCCAAGAAGAAACTTGGATCAGTCAGTAGCATGTCACTAATGTAGCTTGCTAAAATCACTGTTAGCCTGATAACATCACTGTTAGCCTGATAACATCACTGTTAGCCTGATAGCATCACTGTTAGTCTGATGACATCACCGTTAGCCTGATAACATCACCGTTAGCCTGATAACATCACTGTTAGCCTGATAGCATCACTGTTAGCCTGATAACATCACCGTTAGCCTGATAACATCACCGTTAGCCTGATAACATCACCGTTAGCCTGATAACATCACCGTTAGCCTGACGACATCACCGTTAGCCTGACGACATCACTGTTAGTCTGATGACATCACCGTTAGCCTGATAACATCACCGTTAGCCTGATAACATCACCGTTAGCCTGACAACATCACCGTTAGTCTGATGACATCACCGTTAACCTGATGACATCACCGTTAACCTGATGACATCACTGTTAACCTGATAACATCACTGTTAACCTGATGACATCACTGTTAACCTGATGACATCACTGTTAGTCTGATGACATCACTGTTAATCTGATGACATCACTGTTAGCCTGATGACATCACCGTTAGCCTGATAACATCACCGTTAGCCTGATAACATCACCGTTAGTCTGATGACATCACCGTTAGCCTGATGACATCACCGTTAGCCTGATGACATCACCGTTAGTCTGATAACATCACCGTTAGCCTGATAACATCACCGTTAGCCTGATAACTTCACCGTTAGCCTGATGACATCACCGTTAGCCTGATGACATCACCGTTAGTCTGATGACATCACCGTTAGCCTGATGACATCACCGTTAGCCTGATAACATCACCGTTAGTCTGATAACATCACCGTTAGCCTGATAACTTCACCGTTAGCCTGTTGACATCACCGTTAGTCTGATGACATCACCGTTAGTCTGATAACATCACCGTTAGCCTGATAACATCACCGTTAGCCTGATAACTTCACCGTTAGCCTGATGACATCACCGTTAGCCTGATGACATCACCGTTAGTCTGATGACATCACCGTTAGCCTGATGACATCACCGTTAGCCTGATAACATCACCGTTAGTCTGATAACATCACCGTTAGCCTGATAACATCACCGTTAGTCTGATAACATCTCCGTTAGCCTGACAACATCACCGTTAGTCTGATGACATCACCGTTAACCTGATGACATCACCGTTAACCTGATGACATCACTGTTAACCTGATAACATCACTGTTAACCTGATGACATCACTGTTAACCTGATGACATCACTGTTAGTCTGATGACATCACTGTTAATCTGATGACATCACTGTTAGCCTGATGACATCACCGTTAGCCTGATAACATCACCGTTAGCCTGATAACATCACCGTTAGCCTGATAACATCACCGTTAGTCTGATGACATCACCGTTAGCCTGATGACATCACCGTTAGCCTGATGACATCACCGTTAGTCTGATAACATCACCGTTAGCCTGATAACATCACCGTTAGCCTGATAACTTCACCGTTAGCCTGATGACATCACCGTTAGCCTGATGACATCACCGTTAGTCTGATGACATCACCGTTAGCCTGATGACATCACCGTTAGCCTGATAACATCACCGTTAGTCTGATAACATCACCGTTAGCCTGATAACTTCACCGTTAGCCTGTTGACATCACCGTTAGTCTGATAACATCACCGTTAGTCTGATAACATCACCGTTAGCCTGATAACATCACCGTTAGCCTGATAACTTCACCGTTAGCCTGATGACATCACCGTTAGCCTGATGACATCACCGTTAGTCTGATGACATCACCGTTAGCCTGATGACATCACCGTTAGCCTGATAACATCACCGTTAGTCTGATAACATCACCGTTAGCCTGATAACATCACCGTTAGTCTGATAACATCACCGTTAGCCTGATAACATCACCGTTAGCCTGATAACCTCACCGTTAGCCTGATAACTTCCCCGTTAGCCTGATAACATCACCGTTAGCCTGATAACATCACCGTTAGCCTGATAACTTCACCGTTAGTCTGATGACATCACCGTTAGTCTGATGACGTCACCGTTAACCTGATGACATCACTGTTAGCCTGATAACATCACTGTTAACCTGATGACATCACTGTTAGTCTGATGACATCACTGTTAATCTGATGACATCACTGTTAGCCTGATGACATCACTGTTAGCCTGATGACATCACCGTTAGCCTGATAACATCACCGTTAGCCTGATAACATCACCGTTAGTCTGATGACATCACCGTTAGCCTGATGACATCACCGTTAGCCTGATGACATCACCGTTAGTCTGATAACATCACCGTTAGCCTGATAACATCACCGTTAGCCTGATAACTTCACCGTTAGCGTGATGACATCACCGTTAGCCTGATGACATCACCGTTAGTCTGATGACATCACCGTTAGCCTGATGACATCACCGTTAGCCTGATAACATCACCGTTAGTCTGATAACATCACCGTTAGCCTGATGACATCACCGTTAGTCTGATGACATCACTGTTAGCCTGATGACATCACCGTTAGTCTGATAACATCACCGTTAGTCTGATAACATCACCGTTAGCCTGATAACCTCACCGTTAGCCTGATAACTTCACCGTTAGCCTGTTGACATCACCGTTAGTCTGATAACATCACCGTTAGTCTGATAACATCACCGTTAGCCTGATAACATCACCGTTAGCCTGATAACCTCACCGTTAGCCTGATAACTTCACCGTTAGCCTGATAACATCACCGTTAGCCTGATAACATCACCGTTAGCCTGATGACATCACCGTTAGTCTGATGACGTCACCGTTAACCTGATGACATCACTGTTAGCCTGATAACATCACTGTTAGCCTGATGACATCACCGTTAGCCTGCCAATGTCACTTTTAGCATGCTAATGTCACTGTTGCTACCCAATCCGTAACAGTTACCCAATCATTACCACACATGCGCAAAATGTGTCTACTTCTGCTCGAAATATATTACAGTACTAATATGGAAAGGTTTATTCTAATGTTGACATAAAGAAAAAAGTTACAGATCAGAGTTGCAAGATCCTTAGCATGTGCAAAGTTAAGCCACACGGCTAATTCTACCCGATCCAAACCTTAAGTTGTGCAGATGTTTTCTTCTTTTTTTCTTTTGTTTAATGGCAGCTTTCTCCCCAATGTCCTGCCACTTAATGTACACATTATGACCTCGTTTAACATGGGCATGTTATCAACAATCAATTTGGGTGCAAAGTTGGGTGCAGTAGCTCGATTATTACTATTGCCAACGTATCCTGTAAAAAAAATGAAATGATCAATGTAGAATGGCTCCAAGCCGTATATCTTTCATGATATTACGCATTGTTGAGATGATCATTTTCTGTAATGACAACAACATACCATTATATAGTGTTGCATTTAGACGCCATTCTACTTATTTTACGGTGCTGTAATTTCAGTCGGGGGAAGCTCTCCGCTGGTGAGGAAAGCATCCATTTGTGTGAACATGGAGATATCCGTTGTTTAAATCGCTTGGACAATGGCAAAGAAGGCAAAACTGTCAGGAAATCCTACTGGGAGCTAATCTAATTCTTAACTGATGCAAGGTTGGCGACAAAAGGAAGTGTTGCAAGTTTTGAGCATGTGGGGCACGAATTGGGTTTCCATTACAGAGCAGGCAGCGACAGTTACTACTCGTTTGCTAACTTTACAAATAGCATGCTAGAAAATCTCATAAAAAATAGCATCAAAAATGTTATTTAACTTTTTTTTAACTCTAGATACACATAAAAGTTGAGTTTATACAAAATCATTATTTTCCCTTTAACAAATTTTTTGTGGACTAAAGTTTACAACACTTTTTTTTTACATTGTATACTGTACAAACCCAGAAATACAATATATATAGCGAGAACAATACTAAAATACCTTTCTTGAGGCCACTTAAAAGCCTATTATGTAGTTTCATACATTCTGGTCAATAGGGACTGACATTTTTAAGATTATTTATTCTTTCATCTTTCTTGTGCCATTTCATAATTTCTCAAATGACTTACAGAGAGAACTAAAGGAAGCTTTAGAAGAAAAAAGAACAGTCCTTAAGAGGTATTGAATGCTGGATGTTGATCTTTTTATTAGAGAGAAATAGCAGCTTTGGGTGAAGACAATGGCAAAGTTGTTTATTCCTAATTTAGGAATCTGAAGTTACTCAGAGAGGCATTCATAGCCTCAATGATATAGATTTATGTAAGTCATCTTTTTTCCTCTGATCTCCACTGAATTCTTTGGTCGTTTGCACAGTAATTGTGTGTTGTTAGTGCAGTGAAAGGAGGAGAATAAACTTTTTTCCTGTTAGCAAAGGGAAGCCACCAGCTGCATTCAACCACAATCACTAATGAGAACAGTTGGAGACCTTCAGAGTTAGAGCAACGTTCTCTGTGTCATCTGTTCTAGATAACAGTGGTCTCCAACCTTTTATTGGGCCACTAACTGGTCTGACGTCAGTTAACATTTTCACAAACTGGCCTGTACGAGACTGAAGCTGGTGTTCGATTTTCTTATGTTCCTGGTTTCCCTTAACTTTTGAGGGGAAAGTTAAGGAACAACTGCTATGGTCCTAAATTAAATCTGGTTTAAAAAGTCAGCTTGATACTTTATGTAGATGTTTTACATATAATGAAAATTCAATTAAGCAAAGTTGCTGATTTAAGAAAATTGTTTTTGATTTTTTTTTTTTTCATAGAAGGCTATTTTAGTCTAACTGCTGCGAGAAAAAACTTGTTGCTTCAGGACAAAAAGAATATCCGATTTTTTTAAAATCAAATTTTGACCAACTGTGGTTGGGGGATATTTTCTTTGCAAGCTCCTTAGGAGGGAAAGTTCATATCCATTTCACAAATCAGGAAGTATGTTTTCTTACTGTATCTTAATTTTTTACATGACCCATTAAATTGTGATTGTAGATTTTTCCTTAACTTTACCTTTAACTGTTAAGGTAAAAGCTAAAACACTTCAGCCGTATGCAACTTCTAAGGTACCATGGATAAACACAACTGATTAAAAGAATAAAACCGACACAGTTTTTTTGTCCAAATAAATACAACCTGTTTGCAACTTTATTAGTGTCTTTATATCGGAGAGCTGGTCAAGGCGCCTTTAATGCAAAACAGCAGAGTAAAGTTTTGTCTGTTAAATGCAGCTTTCTTTTATTTTGAAGTTGAAAACTTTTCTTCTGTTTCCTCTCTAACACGTTTCTGCGTAAAGAAACGTTGCAAATAAATTTGTGTTTGTTTGCTTAGCTAGTTTGAATTTAGTGGTCAGAGCTGCTGCTTTAAGAAGGTACCAGATGTGTCAGGACATGTGACCGAGTTGAGTTACTTGACATGCAACAAGAGTGAGTTGTACAGTTGTGGTGGAGAGAATCCGGTGTTTTCCAAAATAAAACTTCCTACAGAATAAGATTACAAATAAAACTGAACTAATTAAGGTTGTGTTTTTTTTCTCTCTTTCTTCTCAATAATAGTAAGGTGTATTCAGACTGGACACATTTGGTTCACTTAAAGTGAACCAGAGTTAATTCCCCCCAATAATCCAGAACAAATTTTCAGACTGAATAAATCCTAATCCCTGGTCCAGGACCTGGAACCGCACTCTTCCGAGGTGGTCTCAGTTCGTTTTCAATCAGACTGAGCTCTGGTTTCCTCAGTCTGAATAGGCTCTGTGCTTGTAGAACATGTTCTGTTCTTCAGTTTAGCAGAAACCTCTGCAATGACAGTTCATAAAAACTTGCATATATTTTAATAAATTGTAAGATTATAGTCTTTTTTTTAAAAATCTGGATAAACATATCCCACATACTGACGACCTGTCCAGAGTGTATCGCCCACGAGTGGCTGGGTTAGGCTCTGGTAGCCCAGTGACCCCAAAGGGGACAAAACGGGTTTAGAAAATGGATGGATAGATAAACATAAATTCCATCTAGATTCTTTCCAGAACAAAGTCCCAGTCCCAGTGGTCTTTTAATTATAATTATGCCATTTTTAGCCAAAATAAAATAAAATAAAAATCTGTGTTGTTTTCATTGTTTCTGCAGAGCAGCAGGATTTCATCAGAAATTCGTCTCTAAGTTGTGGGTGGGTCTGTTGGCGCAGAGTAAAGCTTCCCCTACTTCCCACCACCCATCCATTTATACACTCTCCTGCTAGCTTATGGCCCCTCACCCCCAACCTAACATGTTTGGAGCAACAAAAATGGTCAGCAATATTGGAGCTATCCAGCCGTACAGTTTGGAGCCAGATTCCAGCTCAAACGAGGAAAACAAAGGCATGCATGGATCTGTTTGCCTGCAAGTGGATGCATCAAAAATTAAATTAAATGGAATGAAAAGTTTACATAGCACTAAAATTGTGATCTTCCATCTTTTTCTGTCAGTTTCATGTTCCCTCGTTTTCCATGAACACATACTAATCCCAGGAGCAAAAAAAAAACAAACAAACAAAAAAACCACACATGGAGTTTATGCGACTAATGCATCATGGGAAAAAAAACAGAACTCAGAGCATGAGGTACACATGGAGCAGACATTCATCCGTTCTCCAGCCACCAGGGTGAACAAAGTAGAGATAATCCACAGCTCACATTGTGCTGCAGCATGACCCTCCTAATGTCACATTCTCTGCTTTGTTAAAGTAAAGATATTAAAACATGGCTGTTTTGGTTTTTGTTTTGTTTTTTTTTCAAAGCAGTCTTGAACCCTGCAGCGCTTTTTCCATCTGGAAGCAGTGGAGGGCCTGTCGAGAAGATAAAAATGATATGAATCGCTGCTGGCAACTCCAATGTCCAGTCTGGGATCAATTACATGGATGGGATTCAGAGGAGGAAGAAGGAGCACAGATTCGGCATCATGATGGGGTCCGGCGTGGGCGCGCGGCCTGCACGCACATACACTCAGAGCCCTGCATGACCCGCAGCTTGTGCACACGCTTCCCAGCGCCTGGCTGTGGATTGGCTGAGGCCGCATGCTGCCGCATCCCCGCCCCGCTTGCACCACGGCATTTAACAAGCAACTGATGACCGTTCCAGATGAGGCCGCTCTCGGGCAGCTGCCCTGTCGTGTAAGTCGAGATTTCATCAGAGCAACAAACTCGTCTTTTTCCGAGCTAAACTTTTAAAACTTCAAACCAACGAGTCAATGTTAAATTTTTAAGTCTTTTTTTAATTTTCTGTTTTCATTTTGAAACAGTGCAGTAAAACACATCTGCCCTCCAGTCTTTGTGCAATGCATTATGGGATTCTTGAGGCATAGGCAGTGAACAGAAAGGAATATGAATAAGTAAAAACAGACCAGGAGGGGGGAGTTGGTGGAAAAGACAAAAGGGATCTAATAAAATCCAGAGCGCTTTGAGCTCTCGCCGTTTCAAAGGAAGCCTCCTCTGTGTGCTCATGCGAGTGGAGTGGAGCCACACGTTCACAGCTTCAGCCGAGGTCACACCTCCAGCCCCCACAATGCTCCTCAGGGTCAGGCTGCAGGACCTCACCTCATGTGGCCCCAGGAAAACTCTCAGGCACACCATCACCCCCACCCACCCACAAACTATGGGGTGATTTCTGTGCCACCATATTGCAAGCAAAATTCACAGTTTTGAGGTCAAAATTCTAAGATGTAAACAAAATGTAAACTTTTAAGAATAAAACATCATCATTTGTGAATGGAAATATTAAATGTTTGCTTCCAAAAACGTATTTTCGCATTTGCAACACAAATATTTTGGGATGCGTTGTTTCTCATCTCATTGAGTTTCTGTTAGCATGATATTTGTGCCACCAAACAGCTGATTGGTGTGGATTCTATCCAATCAAATCGCAGTATTTTTCAAACATGATGTCTGCTACTGAGGCTAAAACGCCAAACAGGCTCTTTCACACTTGATTTTCAGAAATAAATCTTTTTTTTTAGCATTTTAAAGATAATTCAACTTTTTTTAAGCATCGATTACATTTTATTTTGTCAAACTTGTGAATTTATGGCTGAGAATCTCTTAAATCCGTAGATTAAACTATTATCTGCTGACATTACTCTAAACACGCCTGTTCTAGAAATCCTCCAGAGCAAAATATTGATTAAAAGTTTGATTTTTTTTTTAAAGATCTGCTTGTTATAATAAAAAATGGAAGAATATAATATCTTCTGCTGCACATCAGTGTTTTGGATTAGATTAACAGTCAGTTAGGAAAAGAAAGGCTCACCAAAGTAGATTTCATGCATAGGCAGAGGAATTGGCATTTTTACAATTTAAAGTTCATTTTCAGAGTCTCTTAAGAAAATAAACTCATGTTTGCTTTTGTCAAAAGTAAAAAACAAAATTATTAATAAAAAAAAGGAAGTTTTATCTTAATATTCAACATTTTATTCATGAGAAAAAAACATATTTCAATGATACAAATCACAATCATAATCATAATATAACGGAGGCGGAACTGAGACGGGTTTTCTGCTGCGGACATTTTAAACACTGGTTTCTACATTAACTCAAGTAAATACAGAACCCTGTTGTATATGTTAGCTTTTCTGCTTGTTCTGAGCTCTGTTCAAAGAGAAATGTACCACTGCAGACTGCAGAATCTTGGTCGGACAGAACCGATACAAAGTCCATTTCTGCCTCCAAGCATCGTCAAGGTGAGGCAGAGACACTTGATTGGACAGAATCTAGACCAATCAACATGAACGCTCTTGTTTGTGATTGGCTGTTTGGTGGCACGAATATTACAGGTAACTGAAGGTTAAGAACCCCAAATCAAAGATAGGACGAAAGCGCATCTGAAAACATTTGTGTTGCAAACCCAAACATAGTTTTAAAAACAAATATTAAATATTTTCACTTGGAGATAATAAAGTTTTATTCTTAAAACTTTACATTCTTTTTGCAATTTAAAACATTTTGATCTCAAAACTGTGAATTTTGCTTGCATTATGGTGGCACAAACATCATTCCATACCAAACGGTTGCAGCTGATGTGAATGAAATGCATCACCTGTCAGATGTGATGTGTAAGCTGCTTTTCAGGTGAGAACAGTAACACAGATGCAACTTTTAAAAACTAAACATTTAAAAATACTGAAAGAAAACAGAGATTTGGGGAACAAATTTGACACTAATCTTTTAAAAATCCCTCCCAGATCCACCAGGATATTTTTGTTTTCTTCGTCCATGCATCTGGATCAAAACTGTCAAAAATGTTTTTTGAAATAGAGGAAAAAAAACAGTCGGCACACTGGACTTATTTTCCAGAAAGAACCCATTCTGGTCATTTGTTAAGAAAGTGATCTGGAATTCAAGTTACAGAAATCTGTGGTTATAAGGGATATTAGAGATTGCAGTGCATGGTCATTACTTACTGTTAAATGTGCAGCAAGGCAGATTTAAACTACCCGTTGTAAAATACATCTGAAAATAAATGACAATTTTACTGCAAGATGTTTTGGAAACCAAACCCCAAACCATGAACACTCCACTGCTGTGCTTTATCATTATAGGATGCTTTTAGTTTGCTCAAAAAAAATATTTTCATCTCCTTTTAGGTTTGATGTCTATGCTTTCATTGACGCCGTCACTGAAATTTGACAAAATTAAAGTTACTTTAGCTCATCAGAGGAACTTTACTGCCATCTACTGTCTGTCTCATTCCAATTTTTAAAGGTTTGCATATGTTTTTCTGTCTGTCTGATTCCAGTGTCACTGAAACATGTTGTAGTTTCTGACATTTTCTATGCATTTACTACTTTAATTAAGGATTTTCTTTACACATTGTTTATCAATTAAATATTTTTTCAGGTACACTGTGTGTGAGGTCAGCAAAGAGGAAAGATTGTCATACAACTCTTGTCTCCTTCAGTTAGATAAGAAGGGCATTGAATTATGGAAGTTTTAGAGCTGGTGGTCAGAAGGTGATGTAAAGGAGACATTCATGAAAGAGTTCTTAACCTTGGAGAACCCAAGAACAATTTTCCTTTTAGTTTTAAAAGTTAATTTGACAGGAGCCCAAAATGAATACATTAAATAACAAATTGAAAACATAAAAAAATTGACCCTGTGGGTTATCTGGGGTAAAGGCCTTGTGGTTCTTAACTGAGCTAAAGGTTCCTCAGTTCTTTTCCAAACACTTTTTCTTTTAGTTGATCAGACCGCCGGAAGGCGACGCCAAACTCAGACCCAACTCCTTTAGTGGGGTTGAAATTTGCTGAGAAAACAGGAAACCTGCAACATCAACTCATGTCTGACGTTTGACTCAAAACGACACAATACTGAACTCTAGTGGAAATCTGCTGCTACTTCAGTTTTGAAAATTTGCATGGATCTAATGATACGTTTAACAAAACAAAAACAAACAAAACACGATTTATTTTACTTGTACTTCTTTTGAAATATAAAAATGTACAAGACTGGAACAAGTTCTTTTTGTCCTATTTGTGGTTTCGTATGTTCCACTTGTTCCACTTAGAAGATTTTTTCTCAAGATAGTTAAATGTGAAACAAAATGTCTCAAAGTTTTAAAACAAAGATTTCATTGAAGTTTATGTAAGTTATCCAAATCTCACAGACTTTAAGTCAAAAAGTATTTAGTTCACAAAACCAAACATCTTCTTTCTTGCTGTGAGCAAAATTGATAAACAATTGTCATGTTTTATTTTTTTCTTACAAATGTCCTTTGATCTGTGATTTATACTTGAGTGCTCTTATGCCTGGCATCATTGAGGAAGATATTTCAGCTGCAATTTAGAATTTTTGGTTCTAAAGCAACTTGAAAACATCACACTCCCACCACCATGCTTGACTGTTTCTCTGACGTTCCAGAAAAGCAGCTTGTTAGCCAACTGCACTCTGCTAGGCTGGTTGTTGAGGAGCCTTGATGTCAAGGTTTTTTGGGGTTTTTTTTCCTTTTGCTGAGGCTTTTCTTTTGTCATCCTAATCCACTTGTGGGTGAGAGTTTTCTAAAAATGGTTACTTTGTTAGAAATAACAAGGTACGTGGATCTAGTGTCTACAAGTGGATGCATCAGGATGGAGCAAAGCTGGGCACTTGTGGCCCCACCCAGTGGATTTTCTATTTCACGAACAATCTCTTTTCCAACGGTTTATTTTTGTCTAATCTTGATTTCACAACAATTTGCATAAAGGAACACAATTTTGAGCTTATTTTTTTCATATTTGTCCTCCATCGTTAGAAAAAGGCCACCAGAACATGTTAAAAACAACATTTTGATGGGAGTGGTTCTTTAAAACAGGTTAAACCTGCACATTTTTTACACATTCTGCTTCTTTCATGTCTTTCTGAAGAAGTTCTTGTTGCTTTCCGTAAGGAATTTCAGTCTGTCAGTCAGATTGGGAATGTTCTCCAACAGTTTTCTCCATCTGTGGAGTACAATTCTTAAAAAAGCACGCATGTCAAGGTTTTTCTACAGGATTTATGTACACGGCTCCCTCAACTCTTAAGAAGGAGGTTGCAATTACTTTGAAACAAAAGAGACTGACATTTTTGAATATTTTATCTGCTTTAGTGACTTCAACAGCTAAAAAGGACATTTTTTGTTTTGCGTTTTTAACATTTTTGAGACAAATCCTAACAATTCCTGATCAAAAATGTTCTTATCTTTGAATGTATGTCTTGTCACGTGCGTTCTTTTTTAGTCCTGCATAGAAATTGTTGCACAATTTGTTTCCCTGAAGGTAAGACTGATGTTAGGTTAGAAATTCTGCATGAAAATCAGTTTGCACAAACATGTGGAAGGTGTGAATTCGGCACATGGCGCGCTCACATGTTCTCTTTGTCCAATTTGAAAGCAGAGATTTTGGGTGAAGGACTTGACTTCCCACACCGCCGCAGACAATGACAGGGCTCCAGCTTGTCACCACGGAAACCATTAGTTTCTTGGCAACATTCATATCGTCTCCGGCCGAGTCTCACTTAAACTGACTGAAACGGGAATGCCACCCAGTGGTGGTTTTTTGATTTGGGGATTTGTATTTACATATGTCCAATGCTTTGTCTCTTATTCTAAGTCAAATTAGAATTACTTTGGTGCTGGTTCCTCAGCTTGTCAGAAATTGCATTAAAAATATTTGAAGTAGTATTGTATTGTTATTGAATACTAGTTGCACAGGTTGTATATAGTTTTCTTGAATCCTAAAATGGGGGCATTTTAAACCTATGTGTGATGTAATCCTTATAAGAGTATTCCTTACTTTTAGTACTTTTTATAACAGTGCTGTAGGCTTTAAGAATTCACAAACTAGTACTTGTACTTTTTATCTATTTGTTAAATATTTGATCAGTATGTTTCTGGGTTGTGGGGGGGATTGAGGGGCGCTATCGGTGTGTCGGTGTGGCTCGCCCAGGGCGTCCTTGTGCCACAACTGTCACTGATGCCACCCGCAAAAAAAAAAAAAAAAAGAAGATGGCTAAAGCACCCAAACACGACGGGGTAAAAGGATCTTTTTCTGCAACTGCTGTCAGGTGGGGTATCTTGGAGGCCGAACAGCACCGTAAAAACCATCTTCCTGGCACGCCGCAGCAGTTAAAACACAATTTGATTGCAATTTGCCGACTCAGACTGGCCCCTTGAGCTAATGCATTTTTAATAAGTCATTTGTTAGAAACTGCAGTCTGAGGAGATGCGTATCGGCCTGCCGTGGGTCTCTGTTCAAAGATTTGCTTGACATCCCTGGCCTTTGTTTTTGTATTTGCGATGCACGTTATAGAAACACACCTCCCCACTCATTTTTCTGTGTAGAGCCATCACATTTCCTGAGAGTAAACCAATTTACATTCTTGTTTTGCTCTTCAGAACTGCCAGTTTCCATGACAACATAGTTTCACTTTCTCATCCTCTCTGCGCCTCAGTCCTCTCCTCTCATTTCCCACTGCGCCTTTTCTTGTGTTCTCTTGACCTTCCGTCAGTGTTTCATTTCTTTTTTTCTTTATCCTCGGCGTCCAAAAATCCTCCTCCTCTCCCTTTCATTTCCTCGCATAATTGAGCTCATTTCTCTGCCTGGTACATAACAGCGTGAGTCGCGTCTCGAGGGTGGGCGGAATTCAGAGCATCTTCTGGCATTTTCATCACAATACACAAAGGCGGCACGCTCCGCCTGCGACGGCTTGTGTTCATGCTTCTCTGGCAGGTTGCTTTCTGGCGGGAAAACACTGAATCCATGTTGTTTTCCTTTATTTCCTTTATTCAAATCATGTAAAGTAAAATATTTATGCATAAATGTTTGAGCAAAAACGTTAATATTTTTTAATAAAAATATAAAATATTACAATTTTGTCAGAAAAAAAATATGTATGTGTCTTTGGGGCAAATTTTGACAAAACTGTTGTAATTCAATTTATTTTTTAACTTAAAATCAGATCAAAACAATGTCCCCTGTTTCAACTCCTTAACATTATCGTCCCACCTTCATGCTTCTCTTTGTAAATGTGTTGTAGGGCTTTTTTCCAGATCATTGAAATTTGAATTAAAAGGAACTTAATAAACTTAAATCCAATTTAATACTGACTTATGACAAAAATAATTGTTATATCAAAAAATATACAAGCAAAGCATCAATTAACAAACTCAGTTTGCCTACAGGGGCTCAAAGCAGAATGTGATTGAAAAGCTCAAACTGACACGTTCTGTTTGTTATGTTTTTCACCGCCTGTTCTGTGCAGGTCTGTTGTGGCTTTCTTTTGCTCCTCCCACTCACCTGTGTCTCCTGCTGGAGGTGATCACAGCTGCAGCCCGTTTAGTCGATTGTGTGTTTGCCTATTTAAGTCTGTGTTCCAGTTACCTGTATTGGAGTGTTTTGTGTACTTTAGGGCTGGTCTTGTTGTGGTACTTTGATGGCGCTCCTTAGTTTGTTTCTGTTGCTTGCCCCTTTTTCCCCTCTTGTGAGGTGATCTTTTGTTCAGATGCTAAAACATACTTAAACTTACCTGTCTGTGTCCAAGCCTTCTCTGCTTCTGGGTTCCTGAATTCTCTCTGTAACATCAACAACTGAAACAACATGGAATATTATTTATTTTGTATTATTCACTTTGATGCAGCTCATTCCAAATATGCCAAATTATCTTTTCTTTTAATATCAATAGACTAATTTTTGGCTAACTTCACATTTTGTTGATTCATCTGCTGTATTTCACACTTATAATTAAAAATAATTATGATGGCATCATTTACATGTGTATCCAGATCTAAATATATGGATATCTCTTTCAATGTTGTACTTCGCGAAACACATAATGACTAATCATCTTAATTTTGAAATACGTGTATTTCTAGGCGTTTTTCTCATTTGTCTTTTGTATTTTTTTGTTTTGATAGCTTTTAATAAATCTAATCCAGGATTGGCAGGTTTATGGTGATTTCTTTTAATGTAAAATTAGCTAATGGTGAGGAACAGGTTCTGAGACTTCTGCAATGATTCTAGAGAAAAATCTTTTTCTCTTGCAACGATGCAGATCTTGGGAGTTTTATTTTGAAAAGAAAGTGGGTTTTTTTTCTGGGTTCTAAGCTTTTCACATTTTTTTTGGCAAAATAAAGTACTTTTAAAATGATTATTTATTGTCAGTGATGGATAACATGTTGGCATTTTGTGTAAAAGAAACTGATACCACAAATTTGCTTTTCTTTTGTGCACAAATATAAGTATTATGAAAACGACATAATTGTCTAAAGACATTTTCCATCGTCATGTTTGGCACCATATTAGAAAACAGTTTAACTATGGAATCAATGAAGTTTGTTAAGGAGTCAAAAGTAAAAACATTAAATGACGTTATATAGCTTTGATTGTTTTGGTTTTCTGTATTTTTCCCCCCATCTCTTTGGGAAATTTTATTAATTGATCATTGTGTACAATGCATAAGTTCTTTGTTTTTTTGTGGTTTTCATCATATTGCTATTTTGTTCAATTTTGTGTTTAGATTAAGTTAATAAAAGAAAAAGGAAAAAAAGGCTTTTCCAAATGTGAATGCTTTTGATTAACCCTGTACCTCTGGTTATTGTATCTTTCTAGTTCGAAATAAACTAATAAATAAACGAAAATAAATATATATACAATATATTGAGAATCCCCCTTTAGTTCCTATAGATGAGAAGAAAGAAAAAAAAAACGTTTTTTCTATCTCTGCTCAGTTTTATCTTATTTCATTAGTTTTGTTTTGTTGTTTCGCTCTGCCTTTGTTCCCTCAGTTTGGAATCATTCAAAGAGTTTTTCAATTTATGATGTCAAGCCATGTTTTGTAATGTCTTAATTGTATATGCTTTAATTCTTCAGTAAAACAAAGAAATAGGCAAACAAAAAATAAATAAAAATACATTTTTGGCTAAAGCAACTAACAAAGAACTGAATGAGGGAATGAAAATTTTTGGAAAATATTTGAGTTTTAATAAGCTAAAGTCAACATTTGCATTTCGTTTTTGTTGAGTGTATATATATTTTATTACAAAGTGGAACAAAAACATCTTTTATATATGTTTCAATGTGAATTCTCTGTAGTTTTGTTTCTTGGGATAAAATCGTTGGTGCCAAATATTTCTGTTTTGTTTAAATTTTTGCTGATCTTTTCAAAATAAGGGCCCTTGAAGGGGGGGCTTTTAAGTCACATTAAAGCCTTTCAGGCTGCCCAGACCACTAGGGGGCGCATTCACCTGAGGAGAGGAGGTCTGGCGGAGCAACAACTGGAAGCACAGAGCATGAAGTGTCTGAACTGCCCCGACTGAACTGCTGCTGCAGCGCTGCTGCAGTTTGAGTCTTTTACTGCGAAGTCCAGTTAAATGTAGGTCAAACAGCCCGACTGTCTTCCGTCAAAGGTGTGGTGCGTTTAGGTGCCTGTGGTTAATTGCACTGTCACGTGTGAATCATTTGAATATTGACGGCGCAGAAGCGTGTCAAACAGACGCATCCGTGCGGTGACATACGGATGCCCGTGTGGCCACACTGATTATTGTCAGATATGGACGCGCACAGAAACGCAGCCTGAACCGTGGGAGTCATGAACCGCTGCGAGGTGACGCGTCCTCTGATTTCAACCGAAACTTCCACCTAGACATGCCGATGTCGCTCCTCGCCGCCTGAGCCCAGGTCCGACCACCACCTCCCGCTATCAGCGACGCGATCGGGACCCTCTTGCGCAGTGAGACCGCAGCGGGAGCAAGCGGTGGCGGCGGCTGCGGCCACTCCGGGGAATGTCGGCTGGCTGTCAGTCCTGACATCGGCCTCTTCTGATCTCCATATGGGGTAAAGTACACCACATTTCCCGACATTGTCACCGCCGACACCGCCGCGTTTCACGGCCGCCCTTCGGTACACGCGGAACCGCCTAACTTTCTGTGCTTTTACACAAGTCAGCGTGACGATAACAAAGTTCAAATCCCGGCACGAGCGGGTAGCTTAGCGGCAGATTAGCATGCTAAGTTAGCCCGCGGAGCGGGGCTGGCAGCCCGGCGCCGACAGCCCCAGCAGGGGTTCACGGCGGGGGCAGGAGCGCTGACGGTCCCCCAGCAGGACCGCGGGGCTCCCGCATTCGTGCGCGTTCATAGACAAAAATGAATTTAAAAATATAAAAAACCACAAATTAGCTCGTAAGCTAGCTAAAGTGGCAGCATTTGAATGTCTTTGTGCTGATATTTATTTGTCACTGCAGCACGCGGAGCCTCAAATCACACCTCAGTTCTTAAAACAGTCACACAACACTTAACTAAACGATAACAGATATTTATTTACATTGATTGGACGTCACAATATGATGTAAAATTGCTCAGACGCATTCTTTTTACTCATTTTCTTCATAAATGTGTGTGCGCGCGCGCGTTTTCCCAGTCTGTAAAGTTATGGCCCTCCGTGGTGACCCTGCCTGACCAGCCTGTTGAATGTGCGGCTCCTAAACAGGTTTGCTCAAAGACCTACAACTTTGCTCTGCTGCTGCTGACGCCTCTGCTGCTGTATCTGGATATTCTGGTGGACTAAATATAGCATCTTAACAGAGTTTGCAACTTGATCCGAATTGTCTTCCGCAGCTCTTTCCACTGGAGGTGAACCGTCTCTGGGCTCCGAGCATCCTTCTTTTCAGGAAGTGAGGTTTTGTCCTCACGTTTACAGTTTCTGGGACGTCACAGAAGCATTTGAGCCTGTTTTGGTTTTGCCTTTCTTATTCGAATGTGCTTTGTCTGTACACGTCCTCATAAATGAAGAGTAGATGGCCATGTATGGAACACAAAAAGCAACAAAATTCAACTATTTAAAAAAAATCATCTGGAAATGTTTCATTTAAAAATTGCTTTATGTTGAATGTTTAATTTTCTTTGATTTACAATTTTTTCTTTTGTGTTATTGTGCTATCATTATATTATTATGGAAATGAACACACAGGTACAACCTAAATGCCTTAAATGTACCAAAAATTCACGTCATACTTGCTTAGTCCAGTGCTGTTATACAGACAATGGAAGCCACAAAGAAAAACGATTTGCCGTCTTTAAAGGGCCCATCATGCTATTGCTAAGCCTTTCAGAGTAAGCTATTTCCATATTTATGATAATATATTACCTTTGGCACATTAAAGAACGCATTTTGAATAAAATTAGGAATTTCCGCTCTCTTCCTCCCCAAAAGTAATTGCCTTAGTCACCGTCCTTTCACTCTTCGTGGGTATCGCCCATTACATGAGGTCAACCTAGAGCCGGCATCGGCAGCATGTCTGCGTTTCACCCACAAAAAGAAACATCTGAACTTGTGCACATAAAATGAAAGCTTTTTGCCATTCAGTGCTAGCTCCTTGGAGGAAATGTGTTGTGTGTGTGTTAGTCTGGGGGTGTTGCTGGCAGTGCAGACTCCAGACTTCCTGGAAAGGGGCTGTTCCCACTTTTTGACATCACAATGTGAGGACCTACTCGTTTTGTGGATTAGGAGGGGCTGGTGCTCAGAGAGCAGGGTTTTAGAGGAATGCTCAGAGATGCGTGAATGGAACAAAATTCCGCTTTTGGGTTGTTTTTGTGAGGAATAAATATTATAATACACTTTAAAACTCTTTGATTAGTCTTTGATTTTTTCAAAGTATAAACCCTTTAAAAAAGATAAAAGAAGCTTAAGAATAAGTTGGCACAGGAGTCTGATAATAATGTCACTGAAGACAACAGAAAATGGTCAAAAATGTAAAAGTTGTAGCATAAAATCTATACATTTAACTGAGACTACACAGAAGTGTTCAAGGCAAATGACAACTGTTTACAAAGAGAAATCTACATGAAAATAGTAATAAATTAGGAGCAAAAATAAAATTAGTCATATTTTACGTTTCTAGCTGACCAAAGTTATTTGTATATTTTGACAGAAATTCTTTTCATCTTTTATTCAAAGAAGAATTTTTGCATTGCAGTTGTGTTTTTTAACCGAATTTCCATTAAAAATAACATTTTTTTTATACAAAAAGTTTTAAAAAATAAACAGTTCCAGTTAACAAAGTTACAACTCCTAATATGAAAAGCATGATATTTATACTTTAAAAACTCACCAAAATAGTTAATTTTGCCTTAAAAATGCCTCATAACAAAATCAAGTTAAACTCAATGTATCAATATTACATTTTTTATAAATTTGATTTTAATTCAGTGCATCTTTTTCCCCATTAAGATACATTATCTTAATTATACAGTTATGTAATAATGTTGACAAAATACTTCTTTTCTCTCATCTTTTAAGTGTTTGAAGTGCGTGTCCTTGACCTCGTTGGGAAAAAAATTATGAAAAGACTTTAAGCAGTCATGTGTAAGTCACGTTCCTGGAAAATCAGGTTAATTATTTGACTCCAAGAAGAAGTTACAGGGTGAATAGTTTATTTTACAATAAATGTGTGGTTCGTTTAGGAAAAAAAGTAAAGTTTTGCTTTGTTACAAGGTAGAAAAATCTCCAAACTTTGGCATTTTTACGGGATTTGGTGTATTTTGGAGACCTTCCCCACATCCTCCTCCGTCAAACCTTTCATCTCCAGTTGAGTGGATGTGGGTGGCACCTTCATGTCCTCCCAAAGCTCCCACAGATTTGGTGCGCTGCGTACAAAGTGCTTCTTATCTGCTCAGGTGATCTGAGAGCTTTGGGGTGAGTTACCGGGAGCACGGCAAAGGTGAGCCATGAAAGAATAATGTGACATTGAGAGCGTTTCCTAACGACAGAGCGCTCGGAGACGGCTGAACGAAGTCACCAAGGCTTTGTTGGCCATCTTGGTGACGTTCCGTTGAACATCATGACCTCGGAGCTGGTGGGTTTCTGCTCGCTTATCTTTGGTTTGCTTTGCATAAGCGGAAAGTGACGTCGATGCATTGAGTCACACCAGGTGTGTTCAGGCCTGAGCTCTCCAGGCAGGCAGGTGAGAACGCGGCAATTTGAAGTCCATCAGAGAAACATTGAGTCAACTATTTCAGCTTGGTTTTAGGAAAAAAAATTGTTTTTGCTTCCTATTGAGTCGATCCAAAAACTATGAAAAGGCTTTCGAGTACAGAATCTCGTTTCAATTAATTTAGATAAGAAAACTCAGTCATTTGTTTGTTTTTTAATCCCTGATAATTTACTAAATCCTGTAAATATATGGGATCGATTAATGAATAATCCAGATTCAGTTTGGTTGAAAATGCTGAGTCACTGATGGAGTTCTGGTCTGTCACCAGTTCTAATGAGCACCGCTAAGCGGAACCCCGACGGTGCGTCGTAAACAGCGGGTGTGGCCTCCGTCTGATTGGCCCTCTTTCACAGATAATGTAATCTTTACTGTCATTGGCTAGACGGCTCTGGCTTTGTCACCTGATCACCTCTGCAACAATAAAGACGTTGGAAGCTTGTGCAAAACTAGAATCGGTAATGGATGGATGAATATTCAATTTATGTTTTAGTAGTGTAAACTGTAATAAGAAACACACAAAAAAAAACAGTTTTCTAAAAATACAGAATTGGCATAAAACTAATTAAAAATGAGAAACTGATAAAAATATTGTTTAATAATGTGTAATTGTCTAGATGTTTTAAAGGGATTTGTGTCGGTTTGTGCACTTCATTTGAGCAAGTGTGAAAGCTTTTCTGAACAATGGTCTGAAAGATCACTTGAATCAGGTGTGAAAGGTTTTGTAAACTTCGGTGTGAAAGCTAATGTCAATACTGGTGTGAAAGCTTTCACAGAACAGGTGTGTAAGGTCACCTAAACATTGATGTGAATCAGATGTAAAACAAGTGTAAAGGTCACCTAAACTTTGGTGTAAAAGCTCATGTAAACTCTGGGGTGGAAGCTAATGGGAAATAAAGTGTGAAAGCTCATGTGAATCAAGTGTGAAAGCTCATGTGAATCAAGTGTGAAAGCTCATGTGAATCAGATGTGAAAGCTCATGTGAATCAAGTGTGAAAGCTCATGTGAATCAAGTGTGAAAGCTCATGTGAATCAAGTGTGAAAGCTCATGTGAATCAGGTGTGAAAGCTCATGGGAATCAGGTGTGAAAGCTCATGGGAATCAGGTGTGAAAGCTCATGGGAATCAGGTGTGAAAGCTCGCGTGAATCAAGTGTGAAAGCTCATGTGAATCAAGTGTGAAAGCTCATGTGAATCAAGTGTGAAAGCCCATGGGAATCAGGTGTGAAAGCTCATGTGAACTCTGGTGTGAACAAGCAAACTCTGGTCCAGCTGAGAATAAGTGTTGTTGTGTTTGTGTGGAGGTGAACGTAGTGTCATTGTGTTTTCCTGTGGACCAGAGAGAAGAACTGACCAAAACACAAAAACTACAAAAAAGCCAAATACACCAGTTTGAGTTGATCTTCTTTAAGAAAACAATGGGTTCATCAATTATCTATTTATATTGATTCATCAATACAATGAGAAGTTTTTCTTTTAAAAGGATGAAAAAAAATATTTCTGAAAAAAGGAAAAAAAATGCAATCAGTTCTTGTTCATTTTTAATCCCTGGAGTCAGTGGAAAACTGCTGGGGCCAATCGCACATCAAGCCAAGTTTTAAATCAAACCAATTGACGTTTAGCAGTGGAAATGGAAAGTCCACCTTAAAGGTACTTTATGGTGCTGAAATGTAATCTGAAACACCAAAAAGAATCCAGAAAGATTCCGATCATCTATCTGTGGAAACTCTTTAAATTGAATTCAGTCGCTCTAAATTAGAGCTTGCACAGAGGTTTCTTGGAAAATGCTAAATAAATTGAGAATCCAGACTGTTTTGGACCCCAAATACGTTCAGCCTGTGGCTCTTCTTTTTCCATCTGCTCCTTACACGTCTGTCTTCTGGCCACAGCAAGGCTGCAGTTCAGCCGCTCTCCTCGCTGCTGTTGGCCTTCTTCCCAGAAAGAGCTGGAGAAGAGACAACCCTTGACCCTGCATAGAACATAAACCCAACACTCTCCTCTCCTTGAGTTGAGAGAAACCAAACTTTATTATTTTTTCAATTCTCTGAAGTCTTCCTCTTTGTTAGCGTCAGTCTGAATCACATTGCAAACTCCTGCTGCTGTTTTCATCATGTCCCAAGCGATGCGTTTTCTAGATTTACGACTTAAGAGCCTGTGCTTGGAGATGCTTTTATTTGTGTACTCTTCTTCATCATAGCAACCCATCCTCATTTTCCTGCTGTCACCTGTCCCACGTTGCACCACAGGATCCCAGATCTTAAACTATTTTCTCCAAAGCAACTGTGGAGGTTCCTTCATCAGAAGATGATTCGATAGATGATGCAGGCTGATGTTTCCTGCAGTTTCTATCTTTTGACGCCTTTCTGAGCTTCTGACGGAACAGACTGAACCGTGGAAACTGTTTGACTCTGAGCTCGCCGGTGAAGGTCTGAGCCACTCCTCCTGTGAAGGTTGGAGCTGTGCGCTCAGGCCAACATCCGATCGGTTGGTGACCTCTGCAGGAATCCGATACCGAACGTTGATTGGATCAATCCTAGATGCAGTCCTATTATTAGATGAATCAATATTCTTCAATGGCGTTATTGCTCCAACATTATAAAGCCATTAATATCTAGTATCTCCTCGAGTCATCAAATAATCTGAATCTCACTTTCTGTTCTGACTGGTACACATATTAAACTTCCCTTTTAGTTCTAAGTGTCATTGTGCCAGAGCCATTGGTTTTATATTGTAACTGCCCCTGGCATTCCATACAGGAGGTTACTGTGTGGGCTCCAAACCTAAATCCCATGTACTTCTTCAGAGAAATAAAAAGCTATTACACTAATTTTATTTGTCAGAATGAACATTCTTGCTCTGATACCTTTTTTATACATTTTCTTGATTTTTTTTTTTTTTTTTTTTTTTTTGCTACAGTGTAAGTTATTGAAGTTATAAATTCCTCAAAAGTATTTGAAACAGTGGAAACGTTTGACAGATTTCATGTAGCCCAATTTCAAGTGGTAGGGGTGTGAACTCCCAACAAGCTCACTTCTGATTGGCGAGAGAGGTTGCCATAGAAACTCAAACTTGATCTATTTGCATAGCACCTTTCATTTTGCTGAAACACAAAGCGCTATACATAAGAGCAAATAAAAAAACATTAAAAGTGTAGTGTTTTAAAGACAAATACACACAGAGAAAACATAAAAATAACAAAAAAATAAGCACCCCTCCCTCCCCTGGTTGCTCCCTCCATCCGCCCAATTCCCCAGTTTAAACCTTAAACAGTAAAATTGAACAGAGACTGCAGCTTAGAACTGCAGCTCTAAGGAAACGGTCTGGCTCAGTACTGCTGTACAGAAACTGTATTATGGGGATCCATTTATTCCAGGGACTAGCTTGACCACGGCGGTTATCACAGCACCGCCCAACACAGGGCAGAGCAGGGCACACTCTGCAGAGCGGTACCCCAGCTGCTCCAATGTGAACGGGCACTACAGCAACAGCCCACCCGCAGGCAGAGCCTATAAGACCCCAGAACAGAGGATCCCATGAGGAAGCACTAGACTTGATGAATAAAAACATAAATAAAAAGCAAAGAAATGATTAAAAAGGTGGGTCTTGAGTTCCTTCTTAAAAACCTCTATGATCTCTGCAGCCCTGAGGCTCTCTGGCAGGCTATTTTGTAGCCTCAATCTTCCAGATTGAGTGCAATCGTCTGAGTAGACCGATTTCAACAAATCACTGCTTACTGACGACTTCTGACTCTCAACATGGCAAGTTTATTTATATAGATCATTTCATGTACAAAGGCAATTTATAGGCAAATGATAGTAGACTGATTTTGTCACTGCCTTAATGAGTTTATCAAAATTTAGATCTGTGTCCATCAAGTTTCTGGCCTGGTTGGTGGTGTTAAGATGAATAGATTGAAGCTCTGTAGTGTTGTCCAACCATTTCTCTGTAGCCCCAAAGACAATAACCTCAGTTTTGTTTAATTGAAGTAAGTTGTGACACATCCAGTCATTAATGTCCTCAATGCATTTATCAAGAGCCTGTACAGGGCCACTGTTTCCTGGTGTCATTGAATATATATCTGTGTTTCATCTGCATAGCTGTGGTAACTGATGTTGTTGTTCTTTATAACTTGGGACAGTGGGAGCATGTCGATATTAAATAGAAGTGGCCCCAGGATGGAGCCTTGGGGAACTCCACATGTAATTTCTGTTGGCTGATGTAAAGTTACCAACTGACACAAAATATTTCCTGCTTTCCAACCTGCTTTTAACCGGTTTACTACTGGCCCAGTGAGACCCACCCAGTTTTCCAGTCGTATGAGTAATATAGCGTGGTCGACTAGATCTAATGCAGCACTGAGATCCAATAAAACTAGCACCGACATATTTCCACTGTCTGTATTCAAACCTATATCATTTGTCACTTTGGTCAGAGCTGTCTCAGTGCTGTGGTGCTGTCTAAAGCTTGACTGGAAGACATAGCAGTTGTTTCTTATTAAGAATTCATTTAACTGATGAAAAACAGCTTTTTCAATTATCTTACCTAAAAATGCCAGATTTGATATCTGTCTGTGGTTGCTCATTTGTGTTTTATCCAAACTGTCTTTTTTTTAGGAGGAGTTTGATTACAACTGTTTTCAGTGGTTCTGGGAAAATACCGGATGTTAAAGACAAGTTCACAATCTGGAGCAGGGCCGATTCCAGGATCTTTGAGGCTTTGAGACAGGAGGAGGAGTTCAGTTGACTTAGAATGTCCTCCAGGTCTTTACTGTTTATGGGTTGAAACTGAGCCATGGGGTTTATATTGGTTTCCAGTGGATAAAGTTCATATTCTGGATTTTTACTTGATGAAACAATAGTTTGACTAATGTTTTGGATTTTCTCTGTAAAGAATTTAGCAAAGTCATTACAAGCTTTAGTGGAGTAAAGTTCTGGTGCCACTGACATGGGGGGTTTGTCAGCCTGTCGACTGTAGCAAATAAGGCCAGAGAATTATGAGAGTTTTTGGTAACGGTGTCAGAGAAATAGGACTTCTTTGCATTACTCAGTTGTAAATTACAAAAGTGAAGTTTCTCTTTATAGATGTTGTTGTCAAACTGCAGTTTAGTCTTTCTCCATTTGCATTCAGATTTCCAATATTCTCTTTTTCCATTTTTTACGAGTATAGAATTTCTCCATGGAGATTTTTTTTGCCATAGATCACCTTCACCTTATTGAGAGCAATACTAATGATACTTGGCGATATTGGCATTAAATGTATTGACAAATTAATTGACTGAACCCCCTGAGATGGGAGGTGTTGGAGAGAAAATCTGGTTGAACATCTCACTAGTATTTTCAGTTATTTACCATTTTGTGATCTCCTCCCGCAAAACATTTGTGCGTACTGGAATTGTGCTTTCAAAGAAAACACAGCAGTGATCAGACAGACCTAAATCACATACAGTAATCTTAGAAACGTTCAGACCTTTGGAAATCAACAAATCAAGAATATGCCCTCTGTTGTGTGTGGACTCTGTTACATGTTGGGTCAACCCAAAATATTCCAGAGTGTTATCAAGTCTTTAGTCACTTTGTTCGGAGAGCTGTCAACACGGATGTTAAAATCTCCAACAATAATTATACGGTTAAAATCAACATAGATCATAGACGGCAGTTCACTAAACTCATGATTAAAATCTGCACAGTATCGGGGGGGCCGGTAGATATTTATAAATATGGTTTTGAATGAGGCCTTCAGCTGTAGGGCCACATATTCAAAACATGGAAAGCTTCCAAAAGATAGCTTCTTACACTGAAAAAGTTCATTGAACAAAACTGCAACCCTCTCGCCCTTTCTGCTTATTTTTTCCTCACTGATAACACCATAGTTGGGAGGGGTTGACTCGATGAGAACAGCTGAACTGTCATTTTTCATCTAACCAGGTTTCAGCTAAAAACATAAAATCAAGATTGTACTCGGTAATAAAATCATTAATTAAAAATGTTTTCCCTGCTAAAGACCTGACATTTAAGAATGCTATCTTAAGAGATCTGGGAGTTAACAGCATTGTCATTTACCTCATGTTTCCGGATAGACAGAAGGTATGTTTACCTCAGTTAAAATCCTTTGTCTATGTTTTGGCCAAACTACATTAATCCTGTTAGTAACAAGAACAAGAATGGTATAAGTTTCTAATGAGCAGGGTCCCAGGTTTTTTTTTTTTTTTTTTTGGAGAACATCATGACTGTTGGTATTTTCACAGCCTGAACCCTCCATACATCAAGTATCTGACTGCGTAAACAGGATATGATGTCATATAGGAGGGGGTGGGGCTTTACGTCACCCCTTTGAACCTTCTGGTGACAGGGTTATGAGGGACTAAAATTGATTGGCCAGGGGAGTAGATCTTAGCCCAATACCTACTCACTCCATCATCTGTTCAGGGAATTTCAGGTGGGGGAAGAGGGGGAAAGGGAGAGGACCTGACCTGGTGTCTGCGAGGGTGAAGTACATCCATCGTCCTCGTTGAATGTGCTCTTCAGGGGTTTGGAGGCAGATAAAAAGTCTTCCCATTTTTCAAGTTTTTCTCCAGTGGGGGCGAGTCCATCTCTTGCGTGAATCCAGTCTGTGTCTGGCCTTGACATTGAGATAAGTCTTTGTTTATCTCAGTCTTGGCATGACGCAGGTAATAAAAAAGATTGGAGGAGAAAAGTTTAACTCCTGACTTGTTCAAACTAAATCCATTTGCTTTAAAAAGAGGCCTTCGTTCCCAGAAAATGTGAAAGTTGTTAATCAAGTTTACTCTGTTGTCAGGACATGCCAAAGAAAGCCACCTGTTTAGTGCCAACAGCCTGCTGAATCTTAAGGCGTGCCCATATTGCAAAAAAAAATGGCGACTGCATTGACTTTCATTGGAGCCAGAAGTAAACCATTTTCCATGGGTGACTTCACATTCACTTGGTGCAGTTCTGATCTACAGTCAATGGTTGGAATTTAAAAAAAACAACTTCAAACTACATAAAAATAGTACACAAATTTCATTTTTACAACTTGGAATTGCAGTGGGAATAATTACTGGTAAAGAAGTCATCACATAGAGTGCAACAAAATGGTTTTGAGTTGCATCTGAAAAAATACAACTCTAGTGGTTGAGTTGTGTCTCTAAGTTAGCCCTAGGCTGGCGTATGAGTTTGTGGCAACAGACTGGCGACCTGCTCAGGGTGTCCCTCACCTTCAATGAATGGTGTCTGGGATAGGCTCCAGCAACCATGTGACGGAAAAAGGGTTACAGCAAGTTAAGAAGATGGAAGGATGGGTGTCATTGCATAAATACTCAATTGGATTTTAAATCTCGCATTCACCAATCATCCCTTGAACCCAAAAGAGAGAGAGTGGGTTTGAATGGATGGGTTGGTTCACCATCCGATCTGACACCATTCAACGCAATTTAGTATCAGTTTATCTTTAAAGTTTCCAAGCAAATCCAGTTTTGGTTGGCTATGAAAAACACTTTACATATAAATAATACAATAAAGTGAACTTTTTATTCTCCAGACTCAAAGTTTTTTTTTTATTACTAAAAGTAATACAAGAAACCATTCTGGAGAAAAATTCTGTTAATTTGATTTATGTTAAATTTATAAGGAAAGATAAAGCCCTAATTTTGGGTTAAAGTTGATTTAAATTTGTTTCTTTTTTGATTTGCTGCCAAATCATTTTCAGCTTCTTGTTTTTATGCCTGAAAGTTTACAACTACTGAAGAAGTAGTCACAGTCGTCACAGGAGTTTCCTCATAAAAAAAATGTTCCCTCTGTAAGTGCTATTTATTTATTTATTGATTTATTTAATTTTTTAACTTTTATTTATGGAAAAATGTTGAATAAAGAGTGAACGTTATGAGACAAGTCTTCTCATCAGCCCACTGAAGATAAACCTAAGTGGAAAGTTTACTGCAGGAGTGTGCAGAGAAAACCCATGGTCTCAGGAACAGGAATCGAAATCTTCCTGACTCTGTTTGTTTCAGGAAGGACATTTCCATTCCTCTCAACTTGAGTTTCATCTCTTCCGTCCTTCGTTTCTGTCGTTTACTCTTGAAATGCGGCAGCCTATATTTTGACCCAGATTTGTGCGGCTCCGCCGTGATGTTGGAAGAAGTCCTTTTCAGTGAGGGTTGATTTCGTTAGCAGTCACACATGCTGTGTTAACCGTGGCCTTGCCCTGAATGGGGACACAAAGTGAGAAAGCACATCTAACTCATTTCTCTTATCTCAGCTGCATTCTGACTGGCGCCAAGTGCAAACGCTGTTTTGTTAGCGAGGTCGGAGTGCGTGCAGCTGGAAGAGCTTCTGCGTCCCATCTTTCATTCATCAGGACGTCTGAGCGCTTTGAGGATCCATCGTCTGCATCTCAGACTTTTTCTCTGACTTTCCAGGACTCTATAAATAACAGCTCTGTGACCCACTGGAACTAAATTGGAGCTCGAGTTGTTGCACGCGCCCCCTGTGCTCAGAGAATCCTTCAGTCCACAGTTCAACCTTTTTTTTTTTTTTTTCGGTTTTTATATCATTCATCAAACTGTAGCTTTGAGCTGTTTGTGTCATAGCAGGAATGCATGCGTTAAATCCAGTTATCACAACCTTAATAGACCCGGTGGTCTGTGCAAAAAAGATCATGTGATTCAATTCCACTGATTGGTTGAAAGCAGAAATCAAACATAATTCAATTCCTAAATTGAATTTATTCAGAAGTTAACAATCGTTTAATTCATCACTTTTTGAAACTAGTTAAACAACAAACGATCAACAAGAAAATATGTTTTCCGCTTGTAATGTCTCTGCTACCAGAAAAACATTTTCTGTTCATCAATGTTTAAATTGTAAAAGCGTAAGTCACCCATGTTTTATAATGTTCCAGAGCCACTTGTAGCACTCTGCAGTTGGCAGCATCTAAAAATTTAATTTATAGTGAATTAATTGTGAAAAGTGATCCAACCAGGGCCCCAAAGAAAAAGCTCATGGATTAATTGTAGGGATAAAGTTCCATTTATATTGATTATAATATTTCAGTTTTTGAGTCTTGAGAAGTTAAACTATAACATAAGGGTGTATTCATAGGGCTTGGCGATACAAAATTCTTTATATCACAATATTGTCTTATGTTTCATATCAGGTGAAAACGTCAAATCAACTATTTCTGTCAAATTTGAATACTCTGTGGCTCATAGGAGAAATGTGTATTAACAGCAGGTTGTTTAGATTTAAAGATTAATTTTCTATCATACTTGATAAGAAACAGATCTATTGAAGGAACATGATGCAACAGGTTTTTTTCAGATGACTAAGAAAAGGCACAAGTATTACAAACTAAACTAAAATCACAGCAAAAGCTTTAAAAAAAAATAACAAATAAAACAGGACACTAAACTGCTTCATCAGTTCCATTTAAAAACAAAGAATAAATTCTACAAATAAATTCTGATGTTCATTTATTCATTTTCTATATCTGTTTTGTCCCTTTCGGGGTCACGGCCAACTGATTCTGAGGGCGAGAAAAAAAGCTTATCAACTTTTCTCCACTCCCAAATTTATTGGAATTATGCTAATTGCATAACTGGTTCAAGCTTTGGCTGCTTTTCTTTGCTTCAAAATTCATGGACTTTATGTTAATTGCTAAAACGGTTTAAGCTGTAACTGCTTTTACTACGTTGTAATTGTATAGGCGGTTGAAGCTGTCGCTGCTTTTCTTCGCTTTGAAATTTGTTGGAATTACAATAATTTTGTAAACACATCATTACTGTAAAGTATTTCATATCAGTGCAAAGCTGCTTCTCTCCACTTCAGAAATCGTTGGAATTACATTAACTTCGAAAACGATTGAAGCTTTAGCTGCTTTTCTACTTCGGATTTTTTAGGAATTACGTAACTGGGTAAATGTTGAAGTGTTAAGCTTTAGTGTTTAAGGGTTTCTACGAAATGAAAGCAGAGCGTCTATCTGTCTCCAAGTCTTCTTTGGTGTGGTTCACCTAAAGTGTGAACGCAGAGGAACTATTCCAAGAGTGGCTAAAGATAGAGAAATGCTGCACATCAGTGCAAATAATAAAAACAAGGAAAATGTTAATGTCGTGAAGAGGAGAGGAAATACTGTTTTTCTACTTCACAACAGTCAGAGTTCTAAGAAGAGCGGTCAGACTTCCTCCTGGCTTTTTAGAGTCAGAATTTGTTTTGAGCAACACCAACACCACCTCCAGCATCCATAGTTTGGTTTCAGCGTAATCCTCATATTTAAGTGGAGTCTGTAGGACAAACCTGCCCTCTAAAGACTCAACTTAGAATCCTCCACAATTACTTACGATTGACCTAAAATTGACCTAAAGTTTCTTTTAGCCCTAAAGATGGAGTCGGTGTGTTTGTTTCTATTGAACCAGAATCAGCTGATATTTTATGTGTTATACAGACGCATTGCCTTGGTGGTCATTTCAAATTAAAGGATTGGAAGTCATTCAAATAAAATTGTAATTTAAGGAAAAAAAAATCATCTTATTTGCAGTCTTTTCACTCTTTTCTTTTTGTCTTTTGGCATTTTGCTGGTTAATTTAACTTCAAAGTCAGAATTATTTTAAATGTTCTTCATTCAATTTTCCTGTTGAAAAATGTGCGTTTGATCTGGTTGCAGGCTCTGAGACGAACTCCTGGAGTCTTAATTTTCATAGTGTTCCAGCTTTGACAGTGTTTGCTTCTGCTTCGGTTGTGTTGTGGTTGCCCAGTTTGATCTTTGCTGTTTAGTAACACCTAGATCAGAAATCCTCTCAACTACAAAAACATTGTTTTGTCCTCTTTAAAGATGCACTAGTCCTTCATGTATTATTTTATATTTCAAAATGCACAGTTTCTGTTAATGTAAAGCTGAACGTGCACGTTTGAGAGCGGTTTAAAGAATGTAACAGGAAACTGAAACAGGTTGCTAAAAATAAAGCAAAGGACTAAGAGGTATGTAACCTGCAAACACAAAGAATTAAAGGGACAGTACACGAAGCAAGTCCTTTCTGAAGAGACAATAAAAAGTTTTAAAGTGAATATTTCTGGACTTGGCTGGTTTCAAACCTATGTCAAAATAGAAGTTTTTACGTTGCTCAGTGGCTTTTCTCACAAGTTTCTGATGTTTTTCTCTACTTTATTTCTACTCTATTTGTGTTTACACCATGCCTCCACCTTCCATCCTGGATTAAGGGCTGCCTGGAAGTATTACATGTTGTAGTTCCATAACTGACCACTAGAGGCTGGGTCACTTCCTGTTTACTCTAATCGTTGTCTGATGCTACTTTACGCCCAAAAAACCCTCATATTTACGATCTAGTTTAAAACTATTTATTGTTAAAATAACTGTTATAATAAATATTATTGTTATTTTTTAAGTTTTTTGTATTATTTTTAAGCTCCAGTGGGGGGTGACTGCAGAGTTATTTGTTCAGTGTTTGAGTCAATGATTTACAGTCGTGGCATTTGAAGTTCCCTCTTTTTTTTCTTATTTCACAAAGATTCTTTGCATATTGGGAAAAAGTTGATTCACAGACCACAGATAAACTTTTATTTAAATCTCAAAAACGGTCATGTCGCTTATCTGATGCTAAGACAGCAATTCTGACATTATTGGGGGCTGAAATTTGGAGAAACAAAAAATACTTATTTCCTTTCAGAATTTCCTATGGTTTGAAACTAAAGTCGATTTTTCCTAATCAGTCCTTTGATAAGGAATGCTTGTTCTCTTCTGCAAGGAAGCTGAACTTCTTCCAGTGTTTCTTTTGTTTTACTGGCACCTTTTGGTGGTAAAACCCCAATCCAACCCCACTCATGCTGAGAGTCAATCAGGGGGGCATTGTGTCCAACGTTTAGAATGTTTTGCTGTTGATTTGAACCAACAACAGTTTCAGGGCAAACACTTAACCACTAAGCCATTAGGGTGTTACTTTATTGGTGGAATGCGCCTGATCCAGCTAGTCAGCAGTTGAGGTGGAGAAATCTGAAAAGTTAGCAGGACACAAACCTGGGGTTTAAACTCTGCTTGATAAAACAGTTTTCCTCCATCTTTTGGCCTAAAAGCATTTTACTGTAAAAACAAAAAAAACTTAATTTGGCTTCTCAGGTCTTCACTTCTTAACCTGATCAATAAGCTTTTGCATCTGAAAATCCAGCAAGTCCAATTTCTGAACGTCCAGCTTCTCAATTTACGCCAAATGAATTTGGTGCATTTTGATGAGTAAACTATTTTTAAAATTTGAATAATACTTAATAAAAACAGGAGAAGCCCAGTGTTCATTCAAATGATTGAATAGTGAAATTGATTTTTAAATAAATGGTTTATCATTTAAAAACTAGATGTTATTTTAACTGGTATGTTTTGTTGTTAAATAAAAGCATGTCTGGGAAAACTGCCAGCTTTTTCAGCCCAGCAGACTGTTTTCTGAATTATTGATGGAAAATCTGTCATCTAAACACTACAGGAATATTTTCTTTCACTTGGTGTAAAAATCCTGGAAATGCAACACTCCTGCAGTTGGTTCACTTGAATACAAGAAAAACCTAAATAAATGTAATGACTCATAATTATTTGTATTTTTAATTTTAATTTTTCTGATCAAGTATTGATTCATGCGCAATGGATAGTAATTGTTTTTGACATTCAGTCTGCAAGTCGTTCCATTTTAAGTTCCATTTAAGTTTGGTCTGTAATGTTCCTCATTAAAATATTACCGCTGTGAGAGACCGACAAGGGAAAGAAAGAATCCAGGAAATCACATTGAATATTTTTAAAATAATTTATTTTTACAACATTAAAAATAAGTATTGGTTAATAAAAGTTAACTTTTATACTTTGTAAAATAATCCTGTTTTCAGTGAAAGAGGTCAAACATTTCCTGTAGGTTTTCAGCACGTTTAGCTCCTATTCTGGCCCATTCTTCCATGCAGATCTTCTCAAGAGCTGTGACGTTTTGAGGCTGTCGCTGGGCAACAGGACTTTAAACTCCCTTCACAGATTCTCTATTGGAATTGGTCCAGAGACTGGCCAGACCACTCTAGAACATTGAAATTCTTGTAGCCACTCCTTCATTGACTGGGTGATATTTGGCATCATTGTAATGCTGAAAGATTCAGACATGTTTCACCTTCAAAGTTCTCACTGAGGGAAGGAGGTTTTTACCCTAAATCTCAAAATGCATGGCCCTATTCATTCTTCCCTTTATGCAGATCAGTTGTCCTGTCTGCTTTGCAGAAAAGCAGCCCCTGACCATGATGTTTCCTCCCATATGCTTCACTGTGGGTAGGGTGTCCACAGTCTTCCTCCTCCAAACAAAAAGTGGCATTTATGTCACAGAGTTCCATTTTGGTCTCATCTGACCTCCTGACCTGCTCTGAATCCTTCTGTGGATTATCCAAATGGTCTCTAGAGAACTTTAGACAGGGCTGGACATGTTCAAGTTTAGGGAAGGGACCTATGGAGCTCTGCAGAATTTGACCCCATGAAGAGGTCATGTGTTACTATAGTAACCTTTCTTACTGCGGTCCCGGTTCTCTTTCTGTCATTGACCAGTTCCCCAGTACAGTTCAGAGCTGCTTCCTCACTGTTCTTGAGAGTGTTTGTTCCACCAGAGGAGATCCTCCATGAAGATCTAGGTGGAGGGAGATGGTCAGGGATCTTGTATTTCTTTCATTTTCATATAATTGCCCCAATGGTTGATCTATTCTTTCCAAGATGTTAGTTTATTGATTCATCCCAGTCTGGTTCAGGTCTACAATCTTGTCCTTGGTGTCCTCTGACAGCTCTTTGGTCTTAGTGGAGCAGTTGCTGTCTGATTACAGATGTCTTTTATGCAGATAAATGGTTCAAATAGGTGCCATTTATATAGGTAACCAGTGGAGGAAGGAGAAGCTTCTTAAATGATAGAATTCATGCTTATTTATTGGCTCAAATACTTCATTATAGAAATAAATTCATTGAAAATCAAACTGTGATTTCCTGGATTCTTTTTTTACATTGCATCTCACAGTTGAAATGTTTCTACAATGAGCATCACAGACCAAACTGATAGTTTTTTTTAGGAATCTGTGACTAACAAATACTTGTTAATACTATAATCCAGATTAAGTGAAGTGTAAAGTTTTACTTTGAATCTGCTTATTTCATATTATTGATGTGGGTAAAACACTCCGTTATAAAAAACGGGAGTCCTCACTGGATTACGTTTCTGTCTCAGACGGTTGTCAAACCACAGGAAACAGTCTGCGAGGTTGCGAGGAACAACCATGAGAAAAGCCTGCATGAATGAGTTCAAACCCACTTTGGCAGACACAGGCCAGTTTAGATGGGTGGAAAAATGAGTGTCTCCCTGAAGGCATATTAACTTTGATTTTACAACCCTGATGTTATTGTAAATTAATTGCACATCAGCCGAGCTGATTGGATTTAATGCATCACTGAAATGTCACCACAATTAAGCACCAATTATTCCTGGAGCCTGCCCATTAAATCCACTCGTGTGTTGAGGTCAGGACGTGATGAAAGCAGATGGCACCAATTAAGTTTATTATTGCTGCTCCAGGTGTGACTGATCAGCTGATGGGTTTTTATTTGTGGAAATTAGTGCTGGTGGCAGAATGTGCGACACGCACCTGTAACGAATATGAAAAGCATTTTTCTTCCAATGAAAGAAACTCCTGCCCAATTATGCACCAATGTAAACTGTAATAACACCAAAACCCATTGGCTGTATTAGAGAACTAGACTGAGTGACTCCTCCGCCCTCACCTTCTAAACAGGAAGTAGCTGCTGGCTCCACTTAGCTAAAATCCCAGAGACTACTTCAGAGAAATAGTCAGCTATTACTCAGTTATTCTGTTTGTCAGAATAATCATTCTTGTTCTAGCTTTTTTTAACACATTCTTGATAATCTTTTTTTTTCATGATGTTTTTTTCTTTATTACAACTTATTCAATAAAGTGGCCAAAAAGATACTTTAAAAAAAAGTGGGTGGTGCCCGCAGACCCCCACGTCCAACGTTAGAAATGTATGAATGACAAATACTCTGGAGTGGTTGGAGTGTGGATTTCCAACAAGCTTACTCCTGATTGATAAGTGGTTGCTATAGAAACGGTGACTTAGACTGACACGGACCAATCGCTGCTTACTCATGTCTGGCTCCAACATGGTACCGTCTGTACGTTGTTTTTTTTTTAGCATTTTGGCCAAAGACGTCTCCAAACTTGAGGCCTTCTCTAAAATGATGTAAAAGGCAGGAAAAGCAAGCCTAACGGTTTTCAAACACCCCTTGTCAAAATTCCACGCCCCTTTTTGTGTCTCTTATCTCCCAATTGCTTTATCCTATTAAAGTAAATGAACTTCATAAATATTTACCTTCAGCACACTGCCTAACTGTTGATGTGAAATTGATTTGGCAAACTGAACTGTAAGTAAATGAAGCTAATCTGTTTTACATTGGTATGAATGGGAATCGACTGGCTTGATTCATTGCCTGGCAGTTATTCTACTGAACTAACTTGACTCCTGTAACTTTCGGTTTTGAACCTGCCTCCAACAGGAAGTCGAAGCTTTGCCCTTTGCTTCACACTAACATGATGTTTGCAGGATCACATAGGAGCTGCTTCTAGGTGTTTTTATTGGAGACCCTTCACGAGAAACTGCTTTTTGTTAGAACCAGTTGAAACTTTTTTTTGCTTACATTTGTGTTGAAGAATAAGCATCTAAGAAGAGTTAGCTTTGAATCACAAGATCAACATTCTTCCGATGATGACAGTTCTCTGACAAATGGGCCTAAATATCCTCTGGGATGGGGTTAATCTGCTGGTATTGCCTTTTTGTCCTTTGATTTTTATCAAAGTTGAATTGAAACTACTGGGAAAAAAATGAAAATAAAATTTTTTTATAAATGCACCTGAAAAGAAATGTGCTCTGTTTTTTTTACACATTTAAATATTAAAGTGTTGTTTTGGATCAAAGTAATTTAGGTTTGGTGCAAAAATACAGTTTTTGAAGCTGCAAGTTTGTCTTTCTTCATTGTGAATCAGGAGCAGACAAAAACATGCTATTTGAAGAAGATCGTATGTGTGATGTAGAAAGTACGCTGGGCGGGCCACAAGTTCACTGCACTGCTCCGTTCCGTTGCATCCTCTTGTAGACGATCCATGTACGTCTTTGTTTTCCTCGCCTGAGCTGGCTCAAAACTGTTCGGCAGAAACAGCAGAACAACTGCACCAAAACGACCACCGTAGCCGGGCATTCTTCTGGGCAGTTTTTGCAGAAAAGACCGTCACCAGATTCTGAGGATAAATAACATTTGGGGGCAGATTTATAAAAATAGATAAACCAGATTTAATGAAGAAATTATCTTATTTGTTTTTTCTAACCTAAATTCTCAGAAACATCGTCTGCGGCAGAAATGGCCGTGAAGCTGGCATTGGCTGAGCCTATCTCTCGGTAATCGCCCCCTCGAAGGTCAGTGTCTCAACATATGATTCGTTGGCCCCCCCCAGTTTGTTACACAAAGCAAAGTGAGTCACACTTTGTCAACAGGAGCAGCCTGTGAGTTAATGAGTGATGAAATCCTCTGGCGCCGAACAAGTCTCCTCTGTGTTCTGCAGCGCCGCTCTGTTAATGACTGATTCCAGATCTGTTTACCTGCCGAGGTAAACCACGGTCCGGTTGGGGTCCGCCTGTTTTTTGAGTGGGCGGGGCTCTTTGTTTTGAGCAGCCATTGTTAAGCAGGAACAGGTGAAAAGGTAATTGCTGGTTAATGCGTGGACACCCCACCCCCCACCCCCCCACCCCCCGGAAGGGTTGCTCTTGTTGGGGGGGGGCTATAGAACCTGGATCCAGGAAAGCAGAAATAACCCCTGACGAATTCTTTGACGCTTAAATTCTGTTATATGTTTACCGTTTCAGGAAAGCTTGAAACTGAGAGCTGGGGGAGGGGGAACCACCTCTCGAGTTGGATAAAAATAGATCAAAAGTCTCAACTATTGTTTACGTGAATAAAGTGAAATTCGTCACTGGAAGTGAAGAAGTTCTTTTTTTATTGTTCGTCAGACTGTGAGGGAGAGCAGATGTTTCACTGCTGACAAATGTGTGCTGGAGTTTTTGTGGTTTGCAAAGTGCTTGGTGTTTGTGGGGGGGGTAGTACTGTACACGCTGCCTGCAAGTTTTAGGCCCCTCCCCTCCAGGCTGCCGCTCCGTTTTGATCTCTCTCTTAAAGGGCCAGGTGACTGGCTTTGGCCTCGCCAGCTTCTCTTTTCTCTGAATTTGACTCTCAGCTGATGGGAGCAGTTCACCTACACTCTCTTGACCAGCCCACCAACCTTGTGGTAGAGTGTCCACCCTGACACTGGAAGTTCATGAGTTCAAATCCATAGCTGAGTCTTAATAAAAACTGGGACCCTGTCTGCAGCTCACCTCTCTCCCAAGGGGATGGGTCAGATTCAGAGAACAAATTTCACACACTTAGGTCCATGACAACAAATGCGACTTTGACTTCAGTTTTAATGGTTGTCCTCTTGTCCACAGGTGTGGGGGTGCACAGAGGAGAAGCGGTGCTGTGGGTCAGCTGGTCGACTAGCTGAGAAGAGGTGAGTATAAATGGTGGTGATGATGGGTGGGGGGGTTGAATCAGAATCAGGATTTTTTTTACTGTTATTATTTTTTCATAAAATGTAAAAAAATAAAAGTTAAAAAATAATTAGAAAAAAAAATGTACAAATAAGATAAAAAAGCTTTTTAATTTTCATTACTATTTTCTTTTACGATAAAACAAGAAAAAAGAAAAATTAGGGATCAGGATTTTGACAGGCCGTTTCTGTTTTCCATCAGGCTTCTTAGCGATGTGAGCGTCACCCCCAGGCTGCACTTCTCCACACAGAAACCCGCCTCCATTCAAATGCACACGGACAACACACTGGCCAATCATGGCAAGCAGGTTAGCAGTGACAGCCGGGCCCAGTTGCCCGGCGCCACCCAGCAGACTCAGCCGCAGGGAGCCGCCAACACACACCTGGGCTCCAAGGGTGGAGCCAAGGCCAACCAGATGTCCCACAACAGCTCCGGGCTGAAGGCCGGCAGCCAATCGGCAGGCGTCGGTGTCGCAGGGATGCTGAAGCTCAAATCCAAGCGGAGCCTCTCCATCGATGAATCGAGGAACGTCGCTCCGTCCATCCTGGAGGCTGACGCCAAAGGAGGTAAGACACGTGCAAAAAACAAAAGTGTCAGCATCTGCCCCCACATCACTTCCTTGAACTTTTATCAGGCAGATCTTTACCCGAATTACCAGATTACGAGCATGAGCCTCCTCCACAGCAGGAAGTCATTATGAGAACTGAGAGGACAGGCAAAGTGTTCTCTCACTCAAATGTCCTGACCTTTCACTGAAGCTTCAGGATTTCCCCTCCAGGGTTTGATGGTCCATGCCAGCAGTTATGCATCTCAGATTAAAAGAGAACAAAAAAGCATCTAGACGTTCAGATTGAAACTATGATTCGTAATCCCGGCGTGAGCGCTGCCAGGGTGTAGGTAAATATCTGTGGTTCTGCTGGAGGTGTTTGATTTGCATATGTTTGCAGTTGTTTATTCAGGAGCTCATGGTTAAGCTGCTGCTTTGTGATACTCCTCCAGGCTTCCTGTTCACGACTCCAACCTGTACGCAGACACGTGCGCTCGCTCTTTTCCACAAGAAGCCACCAACACTCATTCCAGCACCAATTACGCCAAATGACTTGCTTTTTAAATGGACCGAGTAAACGCTGGGACGAAGCGGACAAAAAGGCTTGCCTGGCTCTTTTTACATCTCGTAAATTAGTAATCCTTAGAACTTTGGGACTTTCTTTGAGCATTCTGTTTTTTACTACTTTTCACATAACTTTAATAATTTACTTTAAAGCAGTTTTTTGTGGCAATGCTTGATGTCCTTTTTTCAGTACAGTTTTTTTTTTTTTTTTTACTACTGTATTTTTTAGTATATCGTTGTAACTTCACAATGAACCGGAAACTGTACAAAAATACAGTAAATGTCAGGGTCTCCTTCAGCTTGTGAAGTAATTGTAAAAAGTCATGCATTTTCAGACATTTACATTTGAAGGACGTTGTCAGTTATGTTTCATAACAGTTGTGTTTTATTTTAAACCAAAATTAAATTAAGCTAAAAACCTTTTTGAAACCTTTCCATTTTATCTAATATGAATACTATATAAATGGCGGCTCCGCTTCGCTCCTACGTCACTGAAAATGGCCACTGTGGTTGGCAAACACACCGTTGTGTTCGTCGACTTCTTAAGTTTAGTGAAATGGATTTTTCTTTAAATCCACTTCAGAGCCTGAATAGATTTGAGCCAATGCAGCGTTTGATGCGGCCATCGAAAACAAAAGGTCGCCTCTTTTATGCCGTCTCTTTGTGACAAGGTGGCAGTCCGCCTCCTGCTGACATTTTTCTCTGCATTGTCATAGCAACTTCCTCTCCTGAGTGCACAATCACCAGTCAGCAGTTATGTAAGCTCATCCGTTGGAAGGCAGCAGAAACGCGGCTCCGGACCGGCGCTCCATCCAACTCTTTATACGCATCAAATTCAGAAGTGGTTTGTGGAGTGTAATCAAAGTCGGGGGATTCCCGGTCCAGATCGGACACATAATCCCTCCGCTCTGCGGTCCCCGCCCTGCTGGATGAGTCCTGAATGCCTCCCTTGTGAGGGCTTGAGGTGGCATGCTGGTGAGATGCTTAGATCACCTTAGTTGGCCTGTAAAAACGGCTTTTTTTTCAGTGTTTGGAAAAATCACACCAGTCAGTTGTTTTGGTACTACACACAGTTCTGGTGACAACTCTGAGACAGACCTGAAGACCAACAGTTCTGTCTAAAACGAATAAACCTCCATTATTGACTAGGAAAAGAAAAAAAGTGATTAAAAAAACCTCTTAAACCCTTCTGCTTCTTTGTTTCTTCCTTTTGATCAATGGAATTTGAGTAGCTTCTGATCTGAGATGTCCTCACGCTGTGGCATGTGAGTGGTGCTCCTACTCAGCTCTCTCTGTGTTTTCCAGAGGGGGTTCTGCGCAGCAAACGCCGCTGCGTTCTGGCAAAGAAACAGCCATACAGCGGCGATGAATGGTGCTCTGGTCCGGAGACGGATGACGAGGACAAGCCGCACACCGCAGCCCAGCGTGAGTCTGACGGCATCCTAGCCCTCACTAACAGCAGTGTAATTGCCATGGCAACGGTGACCCCCCCCCTCCTCTTTTTGTTTTAGTTTTCTAAATGCAATAGCTGTGAGATCCTGATTAAAAGAAGCTCAGCGTTCTACCCTTCGCTGCTGCTTGGTCCTTTAGCCCCATCTAGTGTTGAGGTGCTGCAATTTTTGGAGAAATGCTTTCAGATGAAACGTCTGCCTGTCTCCAGGTGAACGAGGACTTGCAGCTTCCATCCAGGGTCTGTCGGAGCGCCTCTCTGCTGGAAAAGGATCTGAACCTGCCGGTCCGCTGGTGGGGTGTGGGGCGGGCCAAGGGCTGAAGGCGGAGCCTCCCCAGCCTTCTCAGCAAATGCTCTATGTTTTTTCCACCAGCCTGGCCAACAGGTGTGTGCATGTTTTCAGATCTGTGTTAATGTGGATTTTTGTTTTATTTTGTGATTTTTTTTTTTTGTTCTTTTTGTTTAATGAAAACTTTTCTTCACAGCGCTGCAGAGGCAGTGATGAAGGGTCAGGCCGAGTCGATCCTTCAGTTTCACCAGCAAAGTGCCCCACACTCTAAGCTGGAGCAGGTCAGACATTCACATTTAATATTTCATGACAACCTCTTGTTGATTTATTTCAACTATTTTCCTCACATTAATCTGAGTTTCTCTATAGATTACAAAAATTTCTGTCACAAAATGCAACTTTCTGAAAACAGCTTTTAGACCCACTGCATTGAAAATTGTGTTTTTGGGTGTTTTTAACATGTTTTTGTGGGATTTTTCCAATGATAGAGAACGCGTTTAAAGAAAATTAAGCTTAAAATTTTGTTTCTGAGTATTATTTTATTCAAAGGGTGTAAATCAAGTGCAGACAAGCTTTGAAAGTTTGAAAAAGACCATTTGTGATGTAGAAAATATGCTGGGTGGGCCATTTTTGTTTCTCCGGGTAAGGGTGTGAGGAACTGTAAGCTTCTTGTTATATATCCCAGTTATGTGATTTTTTTTGTGTGTGGGGGTGGGGGGGTCAAAGGTCCCATCCACAACTCAGAGGTGAATTTATAATGAACTCCTGCCACTCTGCAGAAACTGTCATAATCGTGTCACTGCACAGGTTTTATGATTTTTGGCATAACCAAAATTAAGACAGCGGGGAATGCTTTGAAAATAAATCAAAAGATGATCGGAGTGGGTCGTTATTGAAATCGCCTGCTCCTGTTCTAATAATGATCTCTTTTTCAATGTTTTTTCCACTGCAGGGCCAAACTCCAGGAAGACCTTCCACCCTGTCTGAAAAGATGAATACTAGCAGTTCTCCGCCCACCGGAACTCCAAAATCCCAAAGTGGAACGCCGCGTCCAGCTTCTGCAGGAGTCGGAGCTCCGTTGCCTTCTGCCGGGACACCCCTGTCAGCAGGACACTCTGATAATGAAGGCAGACCGAACACGACCCCATACAACAGCATAGGCCCCCACAGGTCTGATGGGGGTAATGCATCCACACCTGGAGGCCCAGAGCCTGGAAATCGAGATGGTTCAGGAAATCTGTCATCTGGAAGTCCTTCCATCCTGTCTGCACACCTACAGGGTGATGCAGTCCAGATGAGTGGTCCGGGGAGCATTGGCGGTCTTTCCAAGGAGCAGCTCGAGCACAGGGAGCGATCTTTGCAGACTCTGAGGGACATTGAGCGGCTGTTCCTGCGCAGTGGGACAGCCGGAGCTCCTGGAGACGCTGGAGGCCCCAACCATAATACTCCCAGTAACTCTTGCAACCAGAATAATACCGGCAGTTCTGACAGGAGGGGTGTGGAAGACTCTGGCAACAGTACAAACAACAATTGCACTAGCATGCTGTCTTCAGCCCTAGTTTCACCCGAAGGCCTGAAAAAATACGTGGAGCCTCTTCAGTCCATCATTTCTCAGACCCAGTCTCTTGGTGGTCCTGCCCTTGACAGCCCTCAAATTGATCATAATCTGCCACCGCACCCCCAACACCAGATGTCTTCACCTGGAGATGACATGGGCCCCTTACCGGGACCAGAGGGGCTCACGCGAGAACAAATGGCCTGGAGGAAACTTCAAGAAGAGTACTACCAGGAAAAAAGACGGCAACAGGAAATACATTCTGGTCCACATCCGCAGAACTTTCGAATGATGAGTGAGGTGAGCATGCACGGGGAGCCAGTGATGATGAGGGGGCCCCCTCCTCCCTACCACAGTAAGCCTGGAGATCAGCAGTGGGGACCTCCCAGTATGATGGCAGGAGGAATGGGTGGAAATGGAAGAATGTTGGACATTCACCAAGAAGGACCTCGTGGCCCACGGTTTCCTGGCCAGATGCAGAGAGGGGGAGGGGGCTTTCCCGGTAGTCCAGGTGGGAGTTTACCTATGGAGGGTCTAGGCCCTCAAAGGCCTGCTCGGCAGGGGATGATTTGGCTGGACGATGTGCCCAACAACATCGGCGGTGGTAACTTTCACGGTGGCTACCCGGGTGGGCCTCCACAACATCTGCAGAGTGAACCAGAACTGCTGACACGTGAGGAAGTGTTCCGCATCATGGAGAAACGACACATGCAGGGTCTCCCCAGGTATGAACTTGAAAGGCTAGCTAAACACCAGCAACAAGGAAACCTGGGACCAAGAATGATGGAAAACCTCGGTGGTCCAGACTTTCCCAACTTAGGAATGGGTCGGTGTCCACCGACCAGTCGAGGGGATCCCATGGACTTTCCTGGTCCAAGGGAGATGATGGATTCTTCCGGCGGCGGTCCTCAGATGAGGGACTTGGTGAATTCTCCTCTAGGGTGCAACATCTCAATGAGCATGAACCCTCAAATGAATATTCAGCAGCAGCAGCAAGTGATGCTTTCTCAGAGGCTAAGAGGAAGTCATCCAGGCGGAGGATCTTTGAGCGAAATGTTTGGTGCCGGAGAGATTTCACGAATCAACGCCTCACAAAATGGAAGAGGGGCAGATAAGGGAATGGTCCCACGACCCTTCCAGTTTCCCAATCAAGCTCCCTTCCCTGGAGAACACGTGGATGGACGGTATCTACAGCAACCGGGCCCTGACATGTTTGGACCAGACCACCTAGATTCAAATCAGATGGGAGGCACATCGCGGTTAAGCCACATGCCGCTGGCTGGGGGTCTTAGAGGAACAGACCTCGGCTCGAGGCACACCTCAGACGTACAGGCTGAGCTAAATCCCCTGTCCTCTCCCACTATGCCTCCTCATCCCCTCAAGTCCCCATCTTTTAACCAAGAGCCATCGCCTCTCCTGCCCTCTCCTTCTGCTCCAGCACTGAAGTCACCCATCACTTCTGTAGTCCATCCACACCCCCCTCCCCCTGCATCAGGCGCCGGGACACCCTGCTCTTCCTCAATGAAATCTCCTCAAATATTGGGGTCTTCCAGCCTTGGTTTGCAGTCTCCCTCGGCTTCACCTGGACGACTCAAATCTCCCGCCATGGCTCTGGCATCTCCAGGGTGGGCTTCCCCCAAAACAACTCTTCCAAGTCCTGGAGGGCCAACCGGTGGGAAGGTACTAGGCAATGGAGGGAGCAGTTCAACTGAAGCTGGTACGTACCTTTGTAGATGGTTGAGACCAACATTGTCTCTTGCTGTTGCTGAAACTTTACCTCCTGTTGCTATCTTCTTTGCAGGTCAATCTCTTCCCCAGCGCAGTTCAAACTCCACCCCTGTTAGCCAGCCAGGCTCCATGAATCCCAACATACCGTTTACGTCCTCCCCTGATGCCCCAGGGGCCCAAAATCCTTTGTCCCTGATTATGTCTCAGATGTCCAAGTACGCTGTTCCCAGTTCTACACCCCTCTACCACGATGCCATTAAAACCATCGCCACCTCTGATGACGAGATGCTCCCAGATCGACCTCTCCTCTCTGGCGTCAGCATTGGAGGTGCGAAACGAGGATAAGCCCCTTCAAACAGATGGCATGTCTTCTTCTGTTGAGTGTCTTTTCATGTTTGTCCTGAATGTGTTCTTCTTTCTGTTCAGGAAACATGGGGAACGCTCGCATGCCACAGGGCCTTGGACCTCACAGTAACCCTCAGAGCCCCATGGGCTTGATCAACCAAGGCCAGCTGTCCCACAACGGCTCAGGAGCGGTGCTTTCCCCCCAAAACCAAATGGCCATACCGGCCATGAACACTGTAATCATGAGAGGTGGGGGACATGCTGAAATGGGGCCAAACAACTCATCCTCCTTGTCTCAGAACCAGATGGCAGGCTTTCCTCGCATGCAGCCGCCGCCACCGCACAGCTCCATGCACTCACCGATAAGAGGAATGTCGCAGGGGTTCTCTCAGTCCAGTGAAGATATTCAGGCTCATCAGCAGCTACAGCTGCTGAGCAAAGGCCCTCCGCCTCAGCGCTCCTTTCACCGCTCTGACTCTTTCACCTCTCTTCCCATGGGTGAAGGTCCTGACCTGAGTGAGGTCATTCGGCCCACCCATACTGGGATACCAGAGTTTGATTTGTCCCGGATCATTCCTGCTGACAAACCCAGCAGCACCCTTCAGTACTTTCCCAAGAATGAGCCACATCAGGGGGCCCCGCCCCAGCAACACGCTCCCCAACAGCTTCTAAAGCAGATGCCTTCGTCTGCCCTTCACCATGGCAGCAGCCCTTCATCCAACCCCCACCTGGCTAGCCTGCAGAACATGGCTGAGCAGCAGCTGCCACCCCACCCCTCGCACGGGGGGATACGCCAAAACATGGGCATATCTCCAGGGGCCTCCAGGGGGATAGGCCCCATGTGCCCACCTGGACATATGATGGGGAGGACAGGCATGATGCCTCAGCCCCAAATGCAGCAGCACCAAGCCATGATTCCCAACAGCCTTCTGCCCCACCCCTCTAGTCAGTATGCTGGCATGATGTCCCCCAGCCCCCACAACATGATGACGCAGCAAAACCTTATGATGATGCAAGCAAAACAGAGAGCCATGCCAATGCCAGGGGAGCCCTTCGGACACCAGGGGCCCATGATGGCCCCTCCCCACCCCCAGGCCGGCATGATGCTCCCACAGTCTCTCAGACAGCGGGGAATGTCTCTGGATAGTCCTGTGGGCTACGGCTCCGGAGGAATGGCAAACATGCCGTTCTGATCCAGAAACACAGTGTCATTGTTCCCATTGTGTCCCCTTTTTTCCATCGTTACTCTTGTGATTGGTTAAAAATCAGTGTTTATCATGTTTTTTTTTTAAATACAACCATTAAAAAATGAAATATTTGAAAAAACATGTTGAATAAACCAAAATTGAAGCCATTTTCTAAAATGCTGTAAAATGTGTAGATTTCTCAAAAAAAATCGATGTATTTGTGCGTGGGAACAGAGGAGTGCCTACAATTTCTATTTGCTTTAATATCATTGATCTATTTTCACCAAATACCAAACTGTTGTGCAAAGATATCAAATCAAATATGTATCTGCTGTAAATAAGATGCAATTTGTGATTGTTTGCAGTTGTTCTGTAAAACTGTGTTTTAATAGAAGTCTACCAATAGAGCAACGACCTCCGAGTCCGGGTTGTCATCTGGATTTTTTTATTTTTTTTGACAAAGAAACTGAGACAAACATATTCAGAAAACATGAAATCTTTATTGAATCTGTAGTACAAGCAACAATAAAAACTGCCACAATTTTTGGTTTTAAAGCAGAAGCTGCAAACGGCACTGACGACAATGACCCATGAGGCCCAAAAGCATCGAGAGACCATGGTTGGTAAACTCTGTGGGCTCACCGTGAGTAAAATGGTCCGTCTGTTTTTCCATCTGCACCTTATTGGCTTTGCAGTTGCATTATGTTGAAAAATGGCTGTTCTGTTGAAGGTTTTGGGCCCTCACTGACCATAACACTTGGCCAACTAATTCACACCAACCCTTTTTCCACAGTTTACCTGGCCAATAATTGCTATTTTTGTTGTCCTGCACTTATCATTGACAGTTATATCACATGACCTGTTGGACGCAGAGGCTTAATGTCTAACATCGATCCATGATACCCTTGGTTTTCTTTTAACTGCTGTCCAAATGAGTGTGTTTTAGTTTTTCTAATGTTCCTTGGATGTTTAAGTCAAGTTAGTCTTTATCTTGAAGGTCAGAGATGATGTGCTCCATGGACGACTTCGTTTTTCCAACATGTAGATCACGTGTTGGGTTGTTGGGTTTTTGAGCTCCATTGTGGGATTTTGAAATGCGAACATAACACTGCAAAAAAATGTAATTGCTTTTATTTTGTCCTGTCCTGAAGCGTGATTTTGTTCATCTTTAGAAGTTGGAATCTCGTTTTTGGAGACTCCGATTCTGGATTGCCAAAAAAAAAAAAAAAAAAAACGATAAATGTTTAAAGTACATGCACTTAATAGATGAAGGTGGTGCTGTTGGTTGTTCCTTCAGAGATGGAAGGACGGCTCTGGCCCTGACCTCTCTTGCAGACTCTGCCACAGCCTATCTTACCAAGTAAGTGCACCAGCTCATTGCGAAACTGCCCCCCAACAAAAGCATAAAGGAAGGGATTGAGGCAGCAGTGGGACAGGCCCAGGCTCTTGGTCACGTCGACAATCTGGTTCAGCAGAGTCTGGAATTTGCAGGAGTCGTTGGTCAAGAATTCCAGATCTACCATAGTTTGTATGAGCAGGGCCACATTGTACGGGAGCCAGCAGATGCAGAAAACGAGCGTGATGAGCAAAGCCAGCCGAACTGCGCCCTTCTTGGCTTCACGTTTGGGACTTTTCCATAGAGTGATGACCAGTGCAGTGTAGCAGTAGCTCATGACCACCAGGGAGAAGAAGAAGCAGACATTATGCAGGACTCTGTTGGCCAGGGCCCAATTGTGCGCATGAATCTGGAATCGGTAGTAGTGACAATCGAGCGAGGAGTTGCTGAACTCCTTGGCCACAGAGAGAAACACGGCATTTGGGGTTGACAAGAGCAAGCAGATGAACCACAACAAGGCGCACACTTGGTGCACTTTTCCTGGACGTCGACTTTGCATGCTGGGGATGGCGTGAACAATGGCGAGGTAACGATCAAACCCGATGCAGGCGAGGAGGAAGCTTCCGCACAGCAGGTTGAGGTTCTCCAGCACACCCTTCATCATGCAGAGGAACTCTCCGAAAACCCAGCCGACAACGCCGTCGATCATCACAAAGGGAAACGTGAGCAGGAGCATGAGGTCTGCTATGGCCAGATGCAGCAGGTAGATATCTGTGATGCGTAGGCGGTGCCGACGCCTGAACAGGACCGTGGTCATCAGGCTGTTCCCTGTTAAACCTAAGAGGAAGATGATGCTGTAGAGCACAGGATGGGCGATGGACTGAAAGTGCTGCAAATCAGCATAGTCACAAAGTGTCATGTTGTCCATAGGGTAGTCATACATTTCGATGTCTGCCATCTGAAAAGCAGAGAAAAAAGAATTATCATGGAGGCGGCAATGTTCCACAGTACAACAGCAGGCCTCTGATCAGAAGATCGCGAATTGGTTCCCGCCTTGCTGCCTATGTGTCGGTTGGCTGCCCAGCAGACAGAGAGCCGCTGCGGTTACCGTTGTAGCGTGCACAATCACTCTAGTTCCATGGGTTATGATGTATTTCTTATTTTCTTTCAGATAATAATAAAAACAATCCCTCAGTTGTATTTTTACCCTCTCAGGGTAATGCTCAAACTGGGCTACAGACAGACAGAAGTGAGGTTTGACGTGGCCGCTGCAGGAGTGAAGAATGCTCCACCGGGAGAGACTGAACGATCTGGTGAACCCAGACATGGCGACGTGCTTGCCAGCACCTCTGTAGAGTTCTACATATAAGCTGCTACTCGCTTAACATCATTCATGTTTTCCATAATGTGGCAACGAATGAAGTCCAGAAAAACGTTTCCAGTTGCTCTGAGACCGGGGCATCACGGTGTCAATGCAGCCTTATGCCATTTCAGTGATTTGGAGTGTTTTTATGACAGTTAAATAATGATTTGCATAACATTTATTTTAGACACTTGTATTAAGTGTTCAGTTTGGGGCCCCTGAGTGTTGGGGGTCCCCAAGCAAATGCCTACCTTTGCCTAATGGTAAGTCTGGCCTTGCCTGACACACAACAATGATCAGATATGGAGTTCCCAGCTCACTTCTGCTGCCATGCTTGTCCCACCCTCATCAGCTAAAACAGTGGTAATGCGTCTATGGTCAGGTAGGGTGGGGCAACCAGCCAACAACTTAGAAACTAAATCAGTAAAAGATCTGCAGCTCCACCCCAATCTCCTACCTGTTCAATGCGCTCCGCTCTGGCTCTGCCTCAGAAAGTGAAGGGGTGGGCGGGGCATGTGAGATGGGGCATATTCATTATTCTTTTTTGAATTTAAAGGAAAAGAGCAGCCATGTTGAAGCTTGTTGCCAAGCCAGCTGGCAAAATATGACAATGTTAAAAAAATATATGTTTTGCCACAATACGGTCCTGAAAGTTGTTGTCATAAAGTGTTAGATTTGTGCCCCTTTTGAAATTTCAGCACCCACCCCTCCAAAAGTCTCTGCACATTCCTGATTGAGAGGAATAACTTTATCGCTGCATTGGGACAGAAATGGCCTCCACTCCACAGCGTTGAGGCTGCAGCTCTTGACCTCGGCAACCCCCAGTGAGAGCCAGCACTGACATCACATAAAACACTGGGGCTAAAAATCATAATAACAAAAGGTAGGAAAGGGCTAAGTATGTGTCATTTACCATGGAAGAACAGCATGGAGAATGCAGAAATTTAACTAAACTTTAAGATGAAGCTCAATCATGGTTTGGTTTGTTTGTCTCAGTCGGAGCCGACAGGAAACGCTGAACACACCAGATTCTTTTCAGTTCCTTTCTGTGTCCTTTGAGGTTATTTTGGGAACAAATCTGGTGAGAAATCCTAATTTGACAGATTAAAAATTTTAACTTGGAACAGTTTTTTTTTTAATTTACCAAACCAGAGTCACTGAGCTTGCTGTAATGATTAATATGATTAAACTTAAAAAGTAACGAGCTTGAACGTCATCAACATGCTTTTATTTTATTTTTTTTACAAGTTTGACAAAATACAACATCCGACACGACTATTGGTTAGCAAATCCTCTTATTGCTGCTCGATGAGACAGAGATGAAACTTTCTGTGTGATTTAAAGAAAGTTTTAACATTTTAACCTGAAGCCTTGTCAATGTTAAAAGGTTTTTAGCTGCACCTGAACCCTTTTGAATCATTGTGACACGTCTGTGCTGACACATTTATCAGGAAATGCTAAAAAAAATTGCACTTTATGAAGAAGCTAATCAGTGTAGAAAACCCCCCCAATGTTTTTGTTCATATAAACCCATACAGACTTCAAGAAGGAAAATTTGTTTTGTATTTTTTTTAAATGGAGTCCTACCTCAGATGATGTGTAGATCAGTGTAATATCCATGCTGGGTGAAGGAGCACATTTGAATGTTTGAATGCTGTGAAGTGCATCTGCTCTTCCCCTTTGCGTCTTCTCTATATTTGTTTGGTTTCCTCCTGGAGGACTGACTTGCTGCATGAGAGTTTCAAAGCGTCTCTCTGTGACCTCATGCAAGAGCAGCAGAGGATGTCCAGCGAATGGCCCTGTGTTGGTTTTGACAAGATGTAGAAACTAATAGTAACAGATTTAGTTGTACATGTTATACATGTCGAGTATCGTCTTCTCCCGTACAGGTTTTTTAGTTTTATTACCACATACAAGTCTAGTTTTGCACAATGCAGCGGTATGTATTTAGAAGGCCTCACATTTGCCTAAAGAAAACATTTAAGATGCAAAACAAGCCCAAACCACTCTCATCACTCTGCTGTGCTTGCTATAATATATCTCCTGATTTGTTGCATATTATATAGATAGATACTTTTATTTGTCATGTTCACATGTACAATGAAATTCAAAAGAGCCTCTAGATCAGTGCAACATTTATAAAAAAAAAAAAACCCAGCTTGTTAATTTGCAACTAATTAACAGTACTTTATTCAGTCATTTAAAAAACATCTACATAATTTGCAACAAAGGAAAAACTGAGGATAATTTTGTCATTAAAAAAAGAAACTACAACAAATTCATTACCACTAATGAGTACATTTTTTTCTACTTTTACTTTTTCTGGCAAAAGGGTTTTTTTATGTTCTTGTGGAATGCTTCTCATGATAAAGGACATATATTAAGAAAATTATCCTTAAAAAGGCTTCTTCTGAGTATTTCTTTATTCAAACCATTGTGAATCAAGAGCAGAAGGAAAAATGCCGTTAGAAAAGGAACATATTGGTGTAGAAAATAAATAACATAATGTGAAGTTGGCCGTGTGAACGGCTGCTCTGACTCAACAGCACCACCAACAATGCAGAGGTGAATCTACAAAACTCCTGCCGCTCTGCAGAAACTATGGATTCATAATCTGAATCAAAAGACCTCTTGGAATGCTTTGAAAAATAGCTCAAAAGATGATCAGAGTGGGTCTGGATTCCCCAAAAAAGGTTTGTGAGCTTTCTGTAGAATGAACAGCTTTTACATTTAAAATGTGGTTCATTTCCCTTAATAAAATTACAGTTTTTTAGGGAACTAAAACAACATTTAATTAATTAATTAACCTGCAAACAGTATTCCAATTGCATTCAATGCGTCTCCTTTCTTTCCCAATAACCTTTACAGCATGAAAGCACTATGTAGGCCTCAGTGAGTACGTTGGGTTCATCTTTGTCTCATTTCTGTAGTATATGTAAATGACAGTCATGTGACATTGTGGTTAAAAACAGCGGCCTCCTTGAGGGTGAGGGCCCATAGCAACCACAGTATTTTTGGCTTGTCTGTGCCCAAAGAACATGTGCGCCAACTTTTGTGTTTCTGTCACAAAAACTTTCACAGTTTTCCTTAGCAACCACTCTTTACATTAGATCCTACAAGATCTCATAATATGGCAAAATGATGAATTTAATGTAACAAATTCTTTCATTGTGCCATCTTTTGCTCAAATAACAAAGTCTGACGTCAATGCGTGTTTTCTTACCGCGAGACCGCCAAACAAAAATGGTTTTACAGAAACCTTGGACATTAAGGTAAGGCAATCTGAAGGACATGATTGAGGCTAAAACCCTGTAGGACAAGCGTGAAAGTTTGAGAAAATAAAACGCAGTTTTACACAATGTGTCACTGCTCAAGATGGCTCTATCTTGTTCTGACAAAGTCCTTTTTGTTCCTTTAAAAACCAGTGTTGTGTAAATGTTGGTACTGTTGACCCCAGTGCGGTCTATGCATTTTATTGACTTTTAATTCCAAACTAATTTTTACCATCCATGAACTGATTGTCCATTTCAATGGATTTCATCAAAGGTACACTTCAGCTGTGAGAGACAGACTGTGAAAAAGAAAACAAGAAATCTGACAGCCTGATTTTTACACTTCTGTTTGTTTCAAAGTATAGTATAGTTATAGACAACTATATATATGCTATTTGGGTCCATTCATCCATGCTGTTCTTCTCTAGTGCTGTGATGTTTTGGGCAGTTGCTGGAAAGCACAAACTTTTAACTTCACAGATTCTTTAATGGATTGAGGTCCAGAGATTGGCTAGAACATTCCAGAACCAGGAAATGATTTTTGTGTAGCCATGCCACTGTTGCTTGGGTGATGTGAGTGGGATCGTTGTCATGCTGAAAGATCCGGACATGTGTTATTCTCAATTATCTCACTGATGGAAAGACGTTTCTGCCCAAAAAGCTCACCATACATGGTCACATTCATTCTTTGCCTAACAGATCAGTCGTCCTGTCCCCTTTACAGTACAGCAGCCCTATACCATGATGGTTCCACCCCCATGCTTGAACGTGAGTTTTGTTGTTTGGATAAAACACCATTCTTTCCCCTTCAAGCACGGCAAGTGGTATTTATACCAAAAAGGACAATTTTGTTTTCATCTGACCTCATAACCCTCTCCCAATCCTACATTCGCCTGGCAATGAGACATTGATGAGAGGAAAAGCCAGCACACAGCTGTTTAATTCAAACACCGAAGATGTTTTGTGGGAGAAGGTTTTTTTACCAAAATAATGAGTGGTTTGTTAAATAGTCTAATAAAGCTCATCTAAACTCATTTTTTTGCTTCCATTACCTTTTTTTACGGTGCGCCTTGTGTATGGGTCACATACAGAAATAGACCCCCAAATTAAGACTTCACCTAATAATACGGGCGCCTTGTAGTGCGTACAATACGGTACTCAGGAATCATTTGGTGGTGTGACCCCATCTCCTGCCTCTTGATTGTGAAATTTGAACCTTTTGGTTTTGTGGCACTCTACTATTACTCTGGTATTTGAGCCAGGGTCTGTAATTGTGGTTGATCTTGGTTTTTAAAGGTTTGGCTGCAGGATTCTCAATGGATTTCAATTGCAAGAAAAAACTGCACCAGAATTCAGCTCATTTTTACCTAAAACCAGGCAAAAGCTTTTCTAGATTCTGCCTAGATTTTCAATTTTTGCATTATTATTTTTAGATAAAGCAAAGTGGATTTGGTTGCAGCCTTCATGAACCTGCTGAAGCTCAGATCTGTGTTGGATCCAAGTGCAACAGTGGGGCAGCATGACCCAGCAAGGCATCTGCCCCATCTATCCCTGTACTCAAACTGCCAACTGTCCAGTTAGAGGTCTACACAACAAGACCATCAATGTCTTAAGGTCTCGCAGAGAAAAACAAATGTACTTTTTGTAGAATAAAGTTGATGGATGTTGTTTCTGATCTGATGATGTCAGTAACACATTTGGTTTGTGAAAGCACTGGGGTATAGTTATATGGGAGTCAGATTTAACTTGTTGACACAAGAGCTATGGAGCCATGGAGGAGCTTGGGTGTTTCTACCAAAAACACAGACGAATGACGGAAAGATGAAGCTCCAGTAACGTGGAAGAGGAAGCAGCCTTCCATGCATTGGTGATCAAAGTTAGCTCAAGTATTTAGAGTCACGAGCTGCTAACATGTCCTTTTTTGTTGTTTACTTTACCGCAGATGGCATTGGGGTCACATGATGGAATGTGTGTATATATATATATATATATATATATATATATTTTTTTTTTTTTTCCTTCAGATTTTAGAAGAAACTTAAAAGACAAACCACCTTGATGTAGCTGCTTCTGCTTTTGAACTGCAGGTCAGATTGGATGTCCCATCTTTGCTGATATCTTTATTTTATATCACTCCAATCGTGTAAAACTGAGACCACTATGCGGTAGTAAAAATACTAAAACCCTCTCCTGTTAGTGGCCCAGGGGCTGGATGGGAAAATCACCAAGGCAAAGGAAAAAGATGGATTTGTTTTACTTGCTGTGGGTTGGGTATGATGACTGTACAAGTATCAGGGTGGAGCACACTCCTGCCATTGAGGCAACAACTAAAGAGGTGATCATTAAATTGATGGCTATAAAAATAAAGTATTAGTTGTGTGGTGATGCCATCCATTGTTATTTATTAGACTGAACTGAATCCAGCTTTCTGGCTCTGTTGTTGTTACCATCCTGGTTGGCTCTGACATCACATAGACTGACCTTTCCAACAGGGTGGGGAAAAACAAACTTGACGTCAACCAAAAGGTATTTAATGGCAAAATTAAGGCAAGTGTGACGAGACTGGTGTTTTCTCAGCTTAATCCAACAACGTTGCAATACCAGCGACTGGACATGACAAAGTAATATTTGAACACTTCATTTCAAGCGTCCTATAGTCCGATCAGCTTTTGATGTTTTGTAAAAGTGTTCCCGGTGGTCTTTCAATTATGATTTTGCCAGTTTCAGGCGAAATCAGAAAAACTGTGTTGTTTTCTAGGACATAATTTCTGCAGAGCAGCAGGAGGTCATCATATAGTCATTTTTCATGATAGTGGACATATATGAAATAATTTAAGCCTAAAACTGTGTGGGATCAGAAGCATTTTGAAAAAGCTGAGATGCAGCAACTTGAATTGAATTGAAGCCCCTTCTCCGCTCCTACTCTAAATCTTCCTGTGGACAAGTAGATCCATTAACGTCTTCATTTTCTGCACCGGAGCTGACATTAGGCTCAAAACTGTACGACTGGATAGCTCTGATATTGCTCATGTTTTTTTTGTCCACAACTCAGAGGCGAATTCCAATGAGCTCCTGCTGCGCTACAGAAAATGTTTAATAATAATAATAAAAAAAAAAAAATGACAGGATTTTAAAATTTCGCTGAAAAAACTAAACACATGTACGTACTTAAAAAATCGCAGGGGACTATTTTGCAATAAAAGTATACCAAAAAACAAACAAACAAAAAATATTGAAATAGTTCTTTGAAAATACCGTAACCAACTAGTCATTCTGAGATGTCATGAATAAAAACAAAGCCATAAACATCATAAAGTTTAGTTTTTTTTTTCTTTTACGTGAGTCATTGGATATCCCCTCTCATGAAATCTGTTTAAAAAGAACATTTTTATCACAAAAGTCGTGAAAAAGTCAAAATTTTCAAATAATTTAAATTTTAATTCATCTTACACAAATGAGTTTTCTACAGCTTGAGCACAATTGGTAAAGAAAAGTATTTCCATTCGTAAGATCGAGCTTTTAAATACACATTTTCAAACAAAAGCATGTAGGTCCGCTTCTTTTCAAAAGCAGGTTTATATTTGGATGTAAATGTAAGATTGCCCACTATGAGGAATAGTACCTGTACCACATTGTCTTGTTCACTTTATCTTCGATTTTTGTTTTCTTTTTCTGAACCTCGTCCGTAAGCAGGGGGGAGGGGAGGGGCCGTTGATTTGAAATGGAATCAGCTGATTTAATTGTGGGGGGGCGGGCTCAAATACGCTTGGAAGCCATCTTGAATGGCCGCGGGGCTCCTTCGCAGTCAGCCAATATTGACTTCGTCGTACAAACACTGCAAACTGAAACGCTTTCTTTTTCCCTCCTCTCCCCGATATCCAAGGTAAATGTGTTTTTACAGAACGCATTTCCGGTTTTAGGGTTTTCTTTTTAAAGAGACTTTCTGATGCTGTAAGGTCAGGAATTATTTTCCTTTAGCCGGTTTCGTTAGCTTGTTATCGCTAGCTTAAACCACTCGACTGAATTAGTTCGCCTAAACGTTTAGGTGTTTATATTGGTCAGTTTTATTTGAGGGTTTACTTTAAAGAAATGTATGATAAATCATTTAAAACATATGCTTTAGTCTTATTTGAAAAAAAAAGTCATATTGATTTCATAGAGCGGGATACTTCTAGCTATTGCCTGTTATGTTAGCATAATTAGCCTAATGCTGAAGCTTATGTTCTAACACATACAAACTTTCAGTAACTGAGAAATTCTTTGCCACATGGGTGACTGTGTGGGAGTTGCGTTACAGTTCTAATATCTTAAACCGTCATCCACGCATTTTTTCCCGTTAAGTTAAAGCCCGTTAGCATTAGCCGATTTTATGCTAACTCTTGATCAAGCTGCGTTCTGTTTCAGGGGAGCAAAACGTGAGATTTGTCACGTGACACATTCACGGTTATGTAAGTTATTTGTTTTGGTGAAATTAATCGGTTTTAACGTTGTTGTGTTTTCTTTTTAGGGTTGGACAGACTTATGAAAGGACACGGGCTAGGCTAACGAGATGGCTAACTGAACAGTCGGCCCACTCCTGAAAGCTCGCTGAGCCTTCCTGGTGCGCTGTTTTTGAAAACATTCACGAATGAACCCTGTGCGCATTTAATTTCGTCGCCACAAAGACTTGCAAGCGCGAGCGTTTTTCTTATTTTAATTTTGTTTATTAATTTGTAATGTCCAAGTGACATTATCGCAGCGAGAACTGTTGACATTCACATTTGGTTCCTGATTCGTTTGAGGAAAAAGCCAGGGTGATTTTTGCATCTTGAGTGAGCTCGCATCTTTTGGAGACTGTTCAAAAAAGGCGTTCATTGGAACGGAACTCGGAAGCCAAGTGAACATGAGCACCACCAGGACGGAGAACCCAGTGATTCTGGGCATGTCCACGCAGAACGGACAGCTAAGAGGCTCGGTGAAGCCTGTCGGAGCTCCTGGAGGAGGAGGAGGAGGAGGTCCGCAGCAGCTGAATAAGATGAAGGGCACAATCAATGGTAATTCCCAGCCATCACCTACAACAAACGCGGTTGTAAAGTAAGTCATATCAAAAGAAGCATATGTTTTTGTTTCTTCCCTGCAAGCTGAACGATGTGTATATTTAATTGACAAAATCCTGTTTTTCAGGCCTGGAGATGACTGGAAGAAAAGTTTGAAATTGCCTCCAAAGGACACGAGAATAAAAACTTCGGTTTGTAAAAAAAATATTTTTGCTGCAAACGTGCTTCTTAATGTTAATTTTTTGGGGTGTTGAGATTTGTTTTAACGATTCAAAATTCAAATCATAATTTGTGATACGATTAATAGTCGATGTTGGTTCATTCTGAACGATCCGATTCACTGACCAAAAATCGATCTTTAGCCGAAACAAGTTTGACACTGAGATAAGTACCTGGTCCTGAACAGTGCAGGTGAAGTTTTCCAGATCCATTGTATTTCTTGCAAGATGAAGTATAAATTAAATGTGTACAACCAAATAAACAAGAGTTAAAGGAAAATCCATTCACATTTAATTTTCATGAAGTTCAGCCCACTTTTTTCTACATACAAATATTACAAAGAAGACACTATACTCCACTGTATGGTCATGTCTTTGTGAAATTCAAAATATGTCCACACACTGGACTGTAATGATTTTTATCTGATGTCAGCTTGTTTGTATTTACATTACAGTAAAATAAACCTGCTGTACAGGAATTAAATGTTTTTCCAATTTTAATTATAGAGTTCTCATTTATGATTTTTTTTTTTTTTTTTTTTTTTTTTTTTTAATGGTGTGGTTCGATTCAATTCCGCCTCAGACTGTTGGGTCTAATTGGATTTTAGTGATAGAAATGTTCCTTGATTGTTACACACTAATAGTTTTCTTAGTTGCTTTTTTGGTGCTGTTCATCAACTGGGCTTTTTTAATAAAAATCTGTCAGCCATGTACCTAAAAGTGCACCTTTAATGATGTCTATTTACAGGATGTGACTGCAACTAAAGGCAATGAGTTTGAGGATTACTGCCTAAAAAGGGAGCTGCTTATGGGAATCTTTGAGATGGGCTGGGAGAAGCCGTCTCCAATTCAGGTAAACTTGAAACAGCAGAAGCTCCCTTTAGTGTCAAATTGTGTATTCAGTTATCAGTTTGGATCTGACTGAGGCGTCTGTGTCAGAATGTTCTGTCACCTGCAGTGGGTTTTCTTGTTTGAAGGTAACCTTGACAGTGGCAGTTAAATTGTGCGACGATCCTTCTGTCTGGACTCTAAAGTAAGAAAGTGAGCCTGGCTCTTGGAGTTCAGCTATTTTTAGCTATGCAAGGGGCAGTGCTCAGAAGCTCCACTGTTTGGAGCGCTGCTGTTTTTCTCCAGACATGCGCAGGTTTAACAGGTTTTGCGATTGAAAACAAAAGCTAGATTTGTGATAATGGTATGGTAATAAAACAGCTCTAAAATCCCAATTCTAGTTTTTAGGTCAAATAACTTAAAACTTACTGTTTTTTAAATATTCAGAGTTCTTTTTTCCTCATAGGTTTGTCAATATTTTCACATCCAGCCAGGTTTTATGGCCAAGCGTCTCAAATAATTCTGTAAATTAATTTTTCAGAAAAAGCATTTTACTTTCTCTTTAATTACTAGATGTCGTATTTTCAAACTTTCCTACTTTGCGTGCAGGAGGAGAGCATTCCCATTGCACTGTCGGGGAGGGATATTTTGGCCAGAGCCAAAAACGGCACGGGGAAGAGTGGAGCCTACCTCATTCCCTTACTTGAACGCATTGATCTAAAGAGAGACTGCATACAAGGTAAGAGGCTGTACTAAAACATTTCAACACAAATGAGATCATATGAACGAGGAAGTGGAGGTAGATTTTAATTGGAGAGTAAATTGTTTAAAAATACTGTAGAGCTACATTATTACTTAACTTGTACTGAATTGTGTTTAATAACCGAACAAACTAAGCTGCTAAGCTTTTAACAGTTTGCATCTACAGGACAGTCTGCAGAGAACACCTCATGGAAGATGTTTCCTTTGAGGAAAATGCTTAGGTTTTTATGTTTTTCCAGCTTTGGTCATCGTTCCCACCAGAGAGCTGGCGCTGCAGGTGAGCCAAATATGTATCCAGGTCAGCAAACACATGGGCGGAGTGAAGGTAATGGCAACCACAGGCGGAACCAACCTGCGGGATGATATCATGAGACTCGACGAAACGGGTAAACTTCACACAGCAGAACTGAGGTCACACATGGTTATTGTTAGAACAAAAATGTAGATGTTTCATGTTCCAGACTCGACGTTCCAGACTAAACTGATGTTGCTTCCTTTTGTTTACTGATTTACTGTTTAAATTCTTTTATGCAAAGCTAAAATATTTTTACACGCATTGTGCATTTCCTGACTCTAAAGGCCAAATAAACCTTTTGACTATTATTCCACTCTTACTAAAGTAACTGGCCTTACAATAAGAGCATGTTTATTTTATTTTGAAGTTTCAGTGATTATCTAAAGTTCATCTTGTTGTTTTGCAGTACATGTGGTTATTGCCACCCCTGGTAGGATTTTAGATCTCATCAAAAAAGGCGTGGCTAAAGTCAATCAAGTGCAGATGATTGTTCTGGATGAAGTGAGTTGTAGTCATTGTTTTTCTTCTGGTGAAACGAAGCATTGACTGACTTATGGTTTTTTTGTTTTCCTTCACAGGCAGACAAACTCCTGTCTCAGGACTTTGTGGTAATGATGGAGGAGATCCTGGGCTTCCTGCCCAAACAGAGGCAAATCCTGCTGTATTCAGCAACCTTTCCTCTCAGTGTGCAGAAGTTTATGGTACAGTTACTTTAAAATAACCTGAAACATATTCCTGTTTCCTGTTGGACTGATTTGTAACGGCTGCCTTGTATTTTCAGAATTCGCATTTGCAGAAACCCTATGAGATCAACCTAATGGAAGAGCTAACTCTGAAGGGCGTGACTCAGTATTATGCTTACGTAACCGAAAGGCAAAAGGTCCATTGCCTTAACACGCTGTTCTCCAGGGTAAGTGACGTCTGTTGGAGCAAACGGATAAAAACAACACACCTGAAGTTGAGATCAAACTTTAAGAATCACTCAAAACCCCCCTTTTTTTTTTAACCTGTTATTTTCTCATGATGGAGGCCATGTATAAAGTAAATTGAGTTGGGGATTTCCAAGTATTTCTGTATTCAAAATGTCACAGCAGACAAAAATGTAGTTTAAAAATATATTTGTTGCGTAGATTCTACGCTGGGCGAGCCATAAACTCTTTGCTCAGCTCTATTCTGATGAATCCACTTGTAGACAAGATCCATACACGTCTTCATTTCCCTCATCTGAGCTGGTATCTGGCTCAAATGGCTGACTCCGCTCCAACATTCTCACCCACAGATGAGGTGCATTTGTTCAGAACTACTGCTGCTCTGCAGAAACTGTCCTAGAAAATGACATGTTTATTAATTTGGCTAAAACTAGTATGCTCATCATTAAGACAACTGGGAATGCTTTGAAAATGCTTTAGATGATCAAAGTGGGTCTTTAAAGAAGCAAACTGACATGGTTTGAGTCTTGGGATTTTCAAAAAGCGTCTGCTGGACTTTACACCTCTTTCCTCCTTTCAGCTCCAGATCAACCAGTCCATAATCTTCTGCAACTCCTCTCAGAGAGTCGAGCTCCTCGCCAAGAAGATCTCCCAACTTGGTTACTCTTGTTTCTACATACACGCCAAGATGAGACAGGTCAGCAGCTGCAACCCTGTATGAGAACACCAATGAATGAAAATGTGTTGCTCAGAGGAGCATCAGTATGAGTGTAAATATGGATGTATCCTGCAGGGATGTCATTAGTCCATGAGTTTATGGGTTTAAAGCTGAAACATTAAATGAATGATAGCTGTGAAACAACTTTGACACGCATGGATCTGAATGAAGATTTTTTTTTTTTTTTTTTTCCTCTAGGAGCACCGTAATCGGGTTTTCCACGACTTCAGAAACGGACTTTGCCGGAACCTCGTCTGCACTGGTGAGTGAAGCTGTTCCCCCTCATGCAGCCAGGCCACGTTTGGCTGTCTCCTCGTACAGTTGTATAACAGACGTTTACATTTTTGGTTGGTTTGATCTTGTATTCTGATGAAGGCGGAGCAATAATTCGCATGTTTGCAGAAGTTTTATTATTGAGGTCAAACTAATACAAACTGTGGGACTGTTTTTGAACGGATTCTTTTTTTAAAATCTATTACAAGATAAACTCAGACTGCTGCACTTTTAAAAAATGGTGCATCTTTCTGCCAAAAGCAAAAGTGAAACAATGAGATTTTATGGATTTGCTTAAAACCTAGAATTCATTGCAGATTGTTGTGGCTTTTCTCATTTTCTTTATCCTGGTTGATATTTTAGCCTTTGCTTTGACTTTAGAATGAAGACAAGCTGCAGGAATTAAAAATGAACACTGTTTTTGTTTTCATACATCAGGTTTTTTACGTACCTGTACTGTTTATGTAAATTCTTATTTGCTTGTTTGAGTCACCGTAAACCATAGATTTCCTTCCTGGATTATTCTTAAATATTCCATCTGAAACTGTGATCAGAATTGATCTTTCTTGAATTCTACCTTAGATTCAGCAGAAAAGCCTAAAATCTGCAGTTTTTGTTTTGCATTGTCTGTTTTACACCTAATTCCCTCAGATGCTTGTCAGTTTTCATAAACCTGATGTGAATTTGCTTGTGGGAGGAGCTACTGCTAACCTTTATGAAGGCCTGGATGATGGAGCTTGGGTTTGTTTATGAAGAGCTCAGCAAAAGCATCAGTAGTCATGTCTGGATTAATGAAATCATTCAGAGAATAGCGCTTCATCAACTGCAAGAACTGTGTCCTAATGACAGCTGCTTTCAGCGGTACTTCAGTCTGACCCAGTTTGACTCGCTGTCCTATCGTGATCTGTGGAGGAAACAGTAGGGGGACACTTATACTCGTCTCCAGAAAAACTTGAGACGAAACGGTATCGATCAGCTTGTCCTGCATGGTGGGTTTTGGTCTTTAGCTGCTGTTCACAGTACTGATGCAGGCTTCTTTTGGTTGGTGTGCTGTGGAGTTTGTCAAAATTTCTGATATTTCAAGTCAGGAATATTTTAATTTCTAGAAAATTGCCATGCTGAGAACTCGCTGTGCCACAGGACCCCACTGTCATCGAAAGTGGACATGTGAAGGCATCATAAAGATTGGTTGCCACAGTTTTGTCTTAATTTTTTTCACTCTGAATTTCAAAGAAAATGTTTATGGTCAGACGCTCCACTACAGCATTTTGTGAATTTGCTGAATCATGGTTGGACTTGTGCATTCATCTGCTGCTCACCGTCTGTGTGATCAACTGTTGAAATTTCATCATGCTTTGTGTACTTTGATCTGCTGGTTTCAGTCTGAATGCAGACAAACACAAGTTATGGTTCTGATTCTGTCTGGTTTCTTTCTCCTCCAGACCTCTTTACCAGAGGAATTGACATTCAAGCTGTGAATGTTGTGATCAACTTTGATTTCCCCAAGCTGGGAGAAACATACCTTCATCGCATCGGTAGATCAGGTAAGAACCTTTGGCAACCTCTGCTCTTCTCATATTTGAATTAAAACTTTTACATTAAAGAATCGCTGCCTCCTTCATTCCAGGACGCTTCGGACACCTGGGTTTAGCAATCAACCTGATCACGTATGACGATCGCTTCAACCTGAAAGGCATTGAAGAGCAGCTGGGAACAGAGATCAAGCCCATCCCTGGCATCATCGACAAGAGCTTATATGTGGCAGAGTACCACAGTGAGGGCGGTGAAGAAGTAAAGCCATGAGCCAGTGAGTACCCAGAGGACACCACATACTCCTGATTAAACATGCTGACTCATCACATAAATGAGGTTGCTAAGAAAACCTTTAGTCCGGTATGACTTGCGATAAATGGAGAAATATAAAAAACAGGAATGTGTTTCATTGATGGATTTATTTTTCTTCCTTCATACTCCTGTACCATGTAGAAGGTGGGCATCTACCATTAAAGGGTTCCAGTGATTGGTCAATAACACACAGAGCTTCATACCATTGGTTTAATGCATAAACAGTTATATTTGATTTGTTCAAACTGCAGTTTAGCATTTGTGCAACTGGAGACCACTTGCCTCCACTAATGTCTTTTGCGGTATGTACAATACACTGGCCTGATGGTGCGATGATCAAATTGGGGTTAATTGTGCAGACCTATCAGATATTTCAAAATTATGGAAAAAGTCTGCATGTCATGAACAAATCACATTTTACTGCTGTAAAGCACAGCAAAATACAGCGCTGAATGAGCTGGGTGAAGTTGGCAACATATGAATTTATTCAAAAGGTTCGGTTTTTTAATATTGTCTCTTGCTTTAAGGCTTGACACAAATGACCTATAAAGGCAGTTAAGAGAAGATTTGTTTATTTTTTTTAATGAGAACATTACTGTGCCGCTGCTGACAGCAGTGAGACTTTGCAGTGGAAGAAACTCAATCATGATCTCTCCAACTAAAACTAACCACTGCTTGTATTATGAGCTAGTCGTGAAAATGTATCACATTTATGCTACAATTTTGGAAAAAGGTCTTTGCTTTCAACTGATGGCGATGTGATCAAAATGATACTAAAGCTTCAGTCGCCAAACTTTTTCACAACTCACTAATTTACAGCAAAAATATTTGAGAAAATATTCCAATGTTTAAAAGAATTTATGTAAACATGGATCTTAAAGACATAGTTCTAAAGGAACCAACACTACAGTTTCCAGATTTTCTATTATATAGACTATTGCACTTGTTTTTAATAGTTGCACTAATTTTACGTAACTTTATGAAGGTTTTCATAGAAGTGCTGTTTGCTTTTGTAAGGTGAATATAGTAATTTTCAAACTATAGAGTGCCCCTGAATTTAAGCTGCAGATTAAAAAACAAAGATAATTGTATGCACATGGGCCACACTTCTCTAAGCTACAAATTCCGAACGCTGAATGAATGAAGCAGCTGATCCTTTAAAGTTAAAGTCCCATCAGTTTTCATGCATCTAGGTGTGAATTTGTTTTCCATATTTGACCCATCTTCTGGGGGAGCAGTGAGCTGCGGTCACAGCCGCGCTCAAATCATTTGGTGGTTTAACAACCCGAATCCAACCTCTTAATACTGGGTGTCAAGCAGGGAGGCATTGGACCTATTCTTAGATTCCAGGAACCACAACTGGGGTTTTAGGACTTGGGTCATGCTAAAACTTACTTACACTTGCATGAAAATTTCTGTGCTTCAGAGCACACCCAGGTGAAGAAATGAGTTACTCCTGCGTGACACAGCGACAAATGGCCTACAGTTGGAGGGAAGGGTCAGTTAGAGGGAGAGCAAGAATAAACAGCCATTACTCATTTTATTGTAAGAATATTTACTCTGATATATATCTAGAGATCATGTTTGAAGTGTCAGATGTTGTGCAGCTCGCTTTCATTTGGTAGGGATGGAGTCTTCAACAACTCCATAGAAACGATGATGCTACCAGAATCGACTAATCACTGCTTATAGATGCCAACATGGGGGTGTCTGTATAGTGGGGAAAATGGCGACGGAAGTAACTTCATTTGGTTGGAGCCTGAAGTAAACTTTTTTTTCTCCCCTTTGGATGGCGTCTCGCTCACTCAGTCCAGTTCTCTTATACGGTTAATGGATGGAACAGTCAGTCCATCTGAATTGTAAGGAATTAAGCTGCTTCTTCTAGTTCTCCTCATTGAGCTGTAAGGAGATTCCGTCCATTCATGGGAATGTAAACAAAGTCTCAAATCATTTTCTGAAGTTGGTGTTCAGGTTTGGTATAACCAGCTGGCTATCTGTAACCCCCACTCTCCCCTCCAGAAGATAATCCGACTGTTTCTCTGTTCTCAACAGATCAGTCCCCCCCCTCCCCTGTCCCCATCTTCCACCCACGCCGTCTTGGATTTTCTTTCCCCCCGCCTGCCTTTTTCTGTACAGTTCTTCGTCTTCCTTTACGCCGTCATTACGAAAGTGTTTGGATGCTTTTTTTTTTTTTTTTCTTTCCCCTGTTTTTGGATGAACTCGTCAGCCTTTCAAGGCCCTGCGCTGCACCACACAGCTGAAGACATGCGCACTGCTGGGGGAGGGGGCACGGGACCAAGTGGACAATGCTGGGGGGGCTCAGATGGAAGTCCAGACCTGAGGAACGGCCTCCATTCTCCACGCTGGAGTTTGAACAAACTTCTATCAAGTGCCTTAACGAGCAGTTCAATTGTTCTGAAGTAATAACCTTCATCAGCTGGCGTCGCACCACACTCATCCTCACCTGTGTTGGATTTAAACCAAAAAGGTGAATCCTTCTTTTTCTGTTCTTGTGGATTTGCTGATTGGATTTCTTTGAATGGAGGAAGCTGCTTTTCACTGGCTGAGCTGAGCTGCGGTCTGGCTGATCCCAGGACTGTTTGGATTTTTTTCTGTGGACAGAAATGCTGGATCTAACCCTCCAGAACGCAGCCTTCGCCGCCATTCCGCAGAGACCTGTCCCTTTCCTCGGTCTTCAGCCCCAGAACACTAAAAAAAAAAAGAGCAGCAGCGAGTCACCAGACATTCAGTGGAGTTTATTTGAAGAGAGCGCTTTGTTCCCCCATCCTGTTCCACCGCTCATTGGTGGCGGTGGCGGGAAACCTCTCCCCTCACCTTTGTGTACATACCTTCATTTTAATATTGTTTTAAATAGGCGTAAAACGCCGGCAGACAGACTGGGAAGCCGCCGCCTCTCCTCTCTTGTTAGCACTGGAGGTCCGACCCTTCTCTGCCGCCGCTCTGTTGGTTCTGCCGTACCGGACTGTGAATTTATTTATAGTTTTAAAAAAAGTCCAACATTTGCACGGCGTGGCTCATGAAATGTTTCTGGAGAGATCTGCCTGAGTTGTTTTAGCCTTTCCTGATTGGACGGCGAGTGCAATCCTCCCAAAATGCACTTAGTGTTGAAAGCCCCCTCTTCTGCGTGCCCCCCCCAGCACCGCTACTATTGCCAGTGTTAACAAGCGCAGAGCGACGGCTTTCTGATCAAAACCGGCTTGTCGGTGCAGAAGCGATTCTTCGGCGTAGTTGTAGAAATACTTGCTGCAGTGCAGCTTCGTTTGCGGCTCATCATTATTTTTGTGGGGTGGGTTGTAGATTTATGCCATGTGTAAGCACAGCTACAATTCCTGATGTTTTGGATGCTTCGTTTGCCCCGCCCCCTTCTTTTACTGAATGTTGGCATCAAAAGGATCCATAAATGTAGCAGGAATCCATTCTGTTGGCTGCTGCAGAATCGGCCCATGTTGGCTTGCACTGGGAGGGGGGAGGGGGGGCTTGGCCAGCCTCTGACTGGGCTTCTTGGTCACTCATCGCCCAGGTGGAGGAGGAGGCGGGGCAAAACTTTTGGAGAAGTGAGTGGGGTTGAGCATTTTAGAAGCAGACTCTGAAGCCCCGGCCTGCCGCTTTATTTGCCCTTTAGTTGCTTTAAGCTGTGTGTGTGTGTATGGGGGGGGTGTTAGGTTTACAAGTTTTTGGAAATGACTCGGCTGGCCTGAAGGTCCCCTGAACCCCCTCGTTGAGCGTAGGTGGGACCTTCAGAGCAGCCGCGTCTCCCCTTCGTTCCAGGTGAGATGCTTCCCGGCTCCGATTGGTGAGAATTTTCCTTCATTTAAAGATTCAAGTCAAGCCCGTTCTTACTGATCGAAGCTCAGATCCCTTTCTCAGAGTTGTGACTTCTAACATCTGATTTAGTCTTTTATTTTGGCGGGGGGGAAGTTACACAAAATTTAAAATGACGGAAGCATAACTGAAGGAAAGGGATCTAACTTTACAGACGTCTGGCAGCAGTCTGTTATTTTGGCAGCGCTCTGGCAGAAACTTGAACATCAAAAACTTTCATCCTCAGATGAAGTAGGAGGGGCTTGTTTTTTTCTTTTGTTCCTGCAGGGTTGCTGCCATTTGAAGCCTAAAGACTGAGACGAGTGCATCTTGCCCCCGATCGGGTAACTAATTGGATATTTCTTCTCATTGTCTCATTCTTTAGGGTTGTTTTTACATAAATTTGCTGGGTGGTAAAATTTGGCCGTTTGCTGCCCTGATGCAGGTTCCAAACCCCTGGCTGCGTCACGCATGTCGATTTAGAAGCTGCATCAGTTACAAGTGTAGAGTGGGAGGGGCCTAAAGGCACTTTAAATGGTGATTGGATAATCCCAGGTTTGATAACGGGTTTAACGAGATTTCAAGAGTTACCCTTAAGATTTCTGTTATCAAGTGTTCAAACGGAGAAAAAAAATAACGTAAAGCTCTCCGAATTTACGTGAATTAAAAGCTTGAGTTCCTTTTTAGTTTTATTTTGAAATTCGAACAAATTGGCAGTTTTCAGTGAGGCACATTTTACAAACGAGTTCAATGTCTTGGATATTATTGGATCAAGTTTTGTTCTGAAGAAATGATAATAAAGCTCACTGAAATTTAATGTCTGGAGTTTGTGTTTTCTTTTTTTTTTTTTTGGCATTTTAACTGACTTTAAGGTAAGTCAATTCACCAGGTGGCCACTAGGTGGCAGAAAAATCATAAAAAGGCCCAAAAGACCCCAAGTTTTTTTTTTTTTTTTTTTCCTTCCTTACCAAAGGAAGTTGTCTTTACTCATCCTAAAAGTCCTAAAATAAATCTTTTGAATAAAAAAATCACATAGATTACAACATTCTTTAAAATAAAATCATCCAGAGATGCATTTCTTCCAATTTAAGTGAAACGTCCTCGATTTGTGTTCTGATACAGAACTATACAGTTTGTTTGTCCTGCTAACAAAGGTAAAGGCTAAATATTCTGATTTGGTCTAATTCAGAGTCGCACTTCCTAATTCATGTGCCAGCAGGAAACCACCTTATTGTTAGCAGCGGTGGGAGGAGTCACTGGAACCCTCAATGGCTCCTCAGCAGCCTGATAGGTTTGGTTTTTTTCTTCCAATTACTTTGGCTCATGGAAGTCAATTGTATTCTCAATCCCAAACTGTCTGTGGTTCAGCAAAATCATGAGTTTTTTTCCCTCACAGGACATGGATGCCAGTTTAGCTTAGTCTGTTTAGTTCAGCAACCAGCTATTAATTTTGACAGTTTTTTTTGCATAAATACGGGTGTGATGTCCATTCAGACGGCTACGGTTGTGAAATAGCTAACACTTGAGGGATTTCATGAGCAAAGTATCACCCCTCTCCCCAAATAGTTAACTCCTGGTTTTAAAAACAAATCCCTGTCTCCTTCAAACGGAGCCACCGGAATGACATGCGTTCTCCATGACTCTGGCTCGTTCTTCAAAGGACTTTTTTACAAACTCGGTCTGTCTCCTGCAGTACCACAGCAAAACGGTTAATCAAAGTGTTGGCGCCCCCAAAGTACCTTTAGTTCTGCCCATTAAAATGTTGACATTGTCATTCAGGAACATGATTTAAAAATGCCTCTTCCTCTCGTCCAGCTGAAAGGATACCAGGGTGCATTCAGACTGGACACATTTGGTTTGTTTAAAGTGAACCAGAATTCCTTTACCTGTTAATCCAGATAAATGTTGGTCTGAATGCGCCCAAGCAGACCCATTTTTCCAGATGGTCCCGGTTTGTTTCCTATCAGACTGGGTTTCGTTTCAGTCTGAATAGGTACCATGCTCAGAGCGGAACAACTGAACCAAAGCGGCCACCGTAGCCGGGCATCTCATGATGCAAACGGAGAGCTGTGGCGCCACGATGCAACAGCAACTCTTTAAAATGTGGTGAGATGAATGCAGATTCACTAAAAATAACATGATGCACAGTACTGTGTTCCTGATGATCTGTCAAATGTAAGGAGGATCCTGGTTTTGCCTGTACGTGGTTCTGTTGCCCTTTTAAACATTAGTGGTATAATATGATGGTAGAATCAAATCAACCTATATACCATACATTTGTTTCGAATGAGTCCTCGGCATAAATAATTTTCTAGGAAATCTTGTGTCCTTTCAGAATCAGCATTTTCTGTGAGATTCATTTAATGTTTTGGAGGTAAATAGGTTTTCAATAAAACTCATTCTAGTGGAAAGTTTGAAAATGGTCTTTTTGTTCACAGTGCAACTGATTACATTTGTACTTTTTAAAAGGGTATACTCGTGAGCAGTGTAAATCTATAATCGAATCGACATCAGAAAATACCCTTTGCCTGTTGTGTTTATTTCACTAACGTAAAAACATCAAGCTCCATCACAGCAAACAACACACGTGATGCTGCAAAAATGATCAACTACCAATACAGTTCAATGTGTGACCATACAGTGTGCAGAATGTTCTAATGTTCCCTTTGGATTAGTTTGATGTGAACAAACGGTGGGCTGAACTTTATGAAACTAAAATGTGACTGGATCTGACATGATTCTTGATTGCACACATATATAATTTACACTTGATTATCGTGCTAGAAATACGAGGAAGTTCACCTGCACTGTTCAGTACCAGGTATTTATCACACTGGTTGAAGTTTTGGCTAAAGATGTCCTGGATCAGTTTTAGGTCAGTGAATCAGATTGTTCAAAATGAACCAGAATCAAATCAGCAATCACAAATGTTGAATTGTTAATGAATTGTTATGCCACTAGCTTTTATATTTTTTATTGACATGTTTGGAATGTAACACCCTCATGGTACAGTGAGGGTTGGAAGTTTGGCACACCAGGTTAAATGTTCTATTGCATAAATGCATAAAGAATTCAAGAAAAAGTTGAACAATCTCCTTAAGGCATCAGTTTACGGATGAAACATTCTTTTGTCAAAAATATGCTTTATTTCCATCATTTACCCTTAAATAATAAAATAATGGCGTGTGCAGAAGTTTGGGCACCCTGCAGAATTTAGTTTGCACCACCCCCTTTGATAAAGCTGAGACCTGACAATGTCATGATTTGTTCACAATCATGGTTTGCAAACCTGTTAAGCATGGGGGTGGATCAATCATGCTTTGGGCTTGTAGTGCAGCCTGCAGCACAGAAAGCATTCACCAGTAGAAGGAAGAGTGGATTCCACCAAATTTCAGCAAATTTTGGACACCAACTTGATGCCATCTGTGAAAAAGTTGAAGAGAGGATGGTTCTGGATAAGGATCCTAAACACACGTCAAAATCCACATGTCTTATATTAAGAGACATAAAATGAGGGTTTTGCAGTGGCCTGACACTTGCGTGTCCAAACTTTGGCGCACCCCATTGTTTTTTCTGTTGATTTGAAAGGGTAAATGACATATTAAAAGAATGTCTCATCTGTAAATCGGTGGCTTTAGAAGAGTTTTCAGTCTTTTCTTGGGTTCTTTATGCATAATAATAAAACATTTGACTTGGGGTGATCCCCACTGTACGTTCATGGGTTTCCATTTGAATCAGTTCACCCCAGCAAGCTGAAATAAAGGGGCTGCGAGGTCTGTAATTCCTCAGGTGTTCTGAATGTGAAATAAAGAAAAAAAAAAATCTTTGCGGCAAGTAGATGTTTGTTTTTAACCTAACCGTAAATAAAAATCCTGCAACTCAACTATAAAATGTTGTCAAAGGCTTCAAATGGACTTTTTCCTGTTGCGTTTTTCCAAAATAAAAGTTTCTTATTTAATTTTGAAAAGGGTTTCTTTTACATGTATTAGTGGGGCCAATTGTTCCACTTTAAACCCATAGGCGGCTCTCTCTCTCTGCCATACACACAAACACAGACTGTTTATCTTTATGGGGGGGGGTGGATGATCTTTATAAACCAGCAGTTCAGACCTCATTGAGCTGCTGGAATCTTCAGGACTCGACATGAGGACCTCTGTTCTCTGCTGGTTTTTAACGCTCTCTGCCTTGACGAAGTCTTCTCTTCCTCCACCGTGTGACAGGTAAGCTCAATTAGTTACACCTTTTTAACGTTTTAAATCAATTTATCTACTTCACTTGTTTGGAAACCAAGTAAGTTATTTTTTAAAAATTCTTTGTTGATCTTTTGGGACCTTTTGAATCCTTTTAGTGAAATCTACTGTGGTGGAGCCATCCTGGATCAGGTTCAGAGAGCCAAACTCTTCAAAGATGATAAACACTTTGTAGACATGAAGCTGACCTCTGCTCCTGGTGAGGGTCAACTCAGAGGTTTGGTCCAACCGCCTTCGGCTACTTCTGGTGTAAATTTCTCCTTTCCTGTAGATGTTGTTCTGTCGTCCTTTTACAACCTCTCCTCTGAGTTCCTGAACTCCACCGTTCCTTCTGCCAAGCTGCTGGAGTTCCTGGGTCAGCACTTTGAGGAACCTGGGACGGAGCTGGAGCCGTGGGCTCCACCAGACTGGAAAGACCAGTGAGATCCGGCCGTCCTGAGCTTCACAGCTTCTCGCTTCAGTGGCTTTATGACGGGGACTTTGTCTTTGCAGGCCGGAGTTCCTGACGGGAATCGCAGATGATAATCTGCGGGAATGGGCGGGGCAGATACATAACCTGTGGAATTCTCTGGGCAGGAAGGTGACGACTCGAACAATGTTTTTCCATCACAGAAAGTGGATGAAAAGTTCATCCTCACGACGATGTTTATCCATCAAAGAAGAATCCTTCTTGGTTTGGTGCAATTCCAGCTCTGATCATCTTGTTTTCCATGAAATCCATGTCACTAAATCCTAGAGATTCTCTGTAACGGTTGTCTTCGGGTTTCACTCTCCTGCTCCTCTTCCTGTGACATGTGGCCACGCCCCCAAGTGGTTGCAGTGAAGCTGATGCCTGTTGGGAACTGGTTTAGAGAACCAGCTTTTCTCCAGCTCTGGCTCCAAACCAGCCCCCTCAGGGGCTGTGCGTTCAAGACCTCGTTCAAGTGGCTACTTCCAACAAAAAGTCAATGTTAACGTGCTTTTGGGCTTCACGTGGTCACGTGTCTCCTTAGCCGTGTTCTTTTATTTACATTTTTGAAGCTTTCTTTAAATCTTCCTTTTTTTTTTTGCTCTTCAAGCCTCACATGATTGGTCACTGATAGGGGGGGGTCGTTCAAGCGCAGCAGCATGTGAACCGAGCATGAGGGGGCCAGAGAGCGTCAGGTGCAACAACAACAAACTACATTAACACAAGAAAATGAAGAAAAAAAGAAGCAAAATCTGGAACCAAGTCACTTTTATTGATAATACGAAGCAAGAGTCTGCAAGAAAACAGTTCCATCTGGAACCGGCTCCACAACCAACCTTCTAAACAGGCAGAACATTAGTGACAGAAGAAACCGGAGAAACTTTTTAAACGTCTACTGTGAAGAAGTCTTTTTGTTTTGCAAGTTTTAATAAGTATTTTGTGTTGTGGTTGCAGTGTTTTTCTTGCTTTAATTGTGTTTAAAAGGTAAAAGATAAAAATATATATAGTTAAAAGCTGAATTGTAAATAGCTGAGTTTTATGTTATTTTTTATCATTTATTTAGTACATTTTCTCTTTTTTAGGATATAATATACTTCAATAAAACACATTCTTACATTAGTTCTTCATTTTGTGCATATTTTATAAAATTGCTAATTATAAGTTAAATTAAAGCTGCAGACGAGCGCTAATAAACGTAAAAAACACAAAAGAAGAAGGATCACCAACCCGCTGCTCCATTGGTGTTAAATATGACGTCTTTCAGTTGTCATCCGCTGATGCACATTTAACTAGAACTTCCTGTTTTTTTTTCTGTCCCTGTGATTAGAAAAAAACTCTACATTAAAAAACTGAGGTTGCTTTGGTCAGATCTGCACATGTGCTGTTCCAGGAAATTGGAATTGTTGTAGTTAGTTTAAAAAAGCAGAAAGAGAAGCTCCGGAGTCTTTTAAAGAAGCTGGTTTCTCCTCAGAGGAACTCCAACATCTGAGCTGTAAATCAAGCTTTTTCCTGCTTTTAAAACCTCATCCACTGTGGATCCTCTGAACTCTTTCAGATCCGCAGCGATGTCAAAGATCACCCTGAGCTCTACTCGCTGATCCACACCCCCCATCCCATCGTGGTGCCGGGGGGGCGCTTCAGGGAACTCTACTACTGGTGAGTGAGCGGTCAGCCGGCAGCCGCCACAGCCGCCCCTGACCGCTGGCCTCTGCCCCCCTCAGGGACTCCTACTGGGTCATCAATGGGCTGCTGGTGTCCGGGATGACGAGCACGGCCCGCGGCATGATCCAGAACTTCCTGCACCTGGTCAGCAGGTGAGACCTGAAGCTCCCTGATCGGTGAAGCCAACGCCAAATCTTCCTGAATAAGCAGTGAAGTTGGGAACACAGATTCAGGAAGTGAGCTTTTATTTTGTAGGGATGCAGAAAATACCCTATGACCTCTTGTTTTTGTTCTCAAAAGGAACCTTTAACTTCATTGACAGTAGATGGAGATGACAAAGCGTTTGTGAAATCACCCACAGAAAAAGCCTTACCTCCAGTTCTAACAAAATGAAGTCAATTCAGTCGTCATTTTTCCATGACTTATGTCTCATACGGCCTCTCGTATGTCTCTATGCAGGTACACTACAAAATAAGATGTCTACTATAGTCAGTAGTGCATATAGTTGTGTTATTAGCTTTGACAACACAAGGTCTTCATGTGCATGATTCAGAAGCACATTTTACTCAATATGTAAAAAATATAATATTTGCTGTTAGTTTAGTTTAACGTCCAAACACGTCATGACTGTTTATCTGACTGCAACCAATATTTTAGGAGATTTATTTTCACAAATCATGAACGGTTTCTGGATCAAAAGTTGTGAATCAAAAGCATGACTGCATTTCAGTCCTTTGGTTTCTAACCTGGGTTTTTATGGTTTTCTTCTCTGCCTCCTGCAGGTACGGCTTCATTCCAAACGGAGGGCGGGTTTACTACGAGAGGCGGAGCCAGCCGCCGTTCCTCACTCTGATGGTGGAGAGCTTCTTCAAAGCCACCAACGACACCGACTTTCTGAGGTGGGGTTTGGGCCCCAGCTGACAGTTCTTCAAAAAGCCCACAGGATCTGACCTGTTCCTGTTCTTCTCCCCTCTAAATGTTTAGAGCCGCTTTGCCGGTCCTGAAGGATGAGTACAGGTTTTGGATGCAGAACCGCTCTGTGGCTTTGGATGTTGCCGGAGCAGAACACAGACTGAACCGGTTCCACGTGCAGGCGGGCCTGCCCAGGTCGGTGTGACGCAGGGCTGTGCGTCGCGTCCCAGCCCTCGCTGACCTTCACATGTCTGTCTGCAGGCCAGAGTCCTACACGGATGACCTGGAGCTGGCAGAAGGACTCTCTGAAGGTACAACAAGACATAGAAAAGTCCTAAAGGGCTCATTGAAGACATACGTCATTATTAACCATTTCTACTTAAAGATCCATACCGATAAAACTCAGTGCATCACAGCAGACGACACACCTGATGCAACAAAAACAGATTCTGGATCAATTTTAAGTCTATGAATCGGCTCGTCAACCACATATTGTATCAAATCATTGTTAAATGAATCGTCACACTCCTGGTGTAAATGTAATGCTATGTTCACACGGGGCTTGGAACACGTGTTTAAGCAAACAACTTAAGTGAAAAGTCCATGTAAACGCACTTAAATGCGTTTTCAAAGCTCTTGTGTTCGCGCATCATTACGGAAGTTTTTAAGTTCGTTCCCCGGCTCTTTGTACAAAACGTGCAACCACTAAATACGTTAAAAGTTTAGCCAGTTGAACTTTGACCAATCAGGGATTCGGATTTGGCATTGACGTGTGGGTAGCATAGCGCCATTTTCGTACCAACTGTTTGAAAATTTGATCATGAAGAAGAAATGAATAATTTCAGTTTGTGTCCAGCCGGAATTCTGTAGCACCAAGTCTTTCATATATTGGAATCGAGCTGTGAAAGAAAAAGCCTGGATCAAGATTCACCAGATTTGAACTGCTTTGACATTTCACTCTAAACCTCTTCTGAGAGTCGGGGCCGGCCCTGGGTTGCGTGGCGCTCCAGGCGAAGAAGCATCCTAGGCGATCGCCTAGCTCACCTATGCCCGGGGCTGGCCCTGCTGAGTTTATGCGCTAGCATCAGGTAGCGACAGTCCAGTGTGAACACCATATGCAAAAAGCATGTTTAAACCGCTGCGTTCTAGAATGTGCATCACATGCCCGGAGTGTATATAGCAATAGATGGATATTGGGAAAGAGGGGCAGACTCACTCTATACCAACAGTCCAGCCCACAAGTCAGAGGTGAATTTCTAATGAACTCCTGCAGCTCTGCAGAAACTATGTCCTGGAAAACCAGTTTTTTTTATTATTATTTTGGCTAAAAACTGCATCATCATAATTAAAAGACCACTAGAAAAGATAAAAGATAATCGGAGTGGGAATTCATCATCCAGAAGACAGAAACAATGAAAATAACATTTCTGTTCATTTCTGAACCTGGGTTCTCTGAGTTTCTCTGTTCAGTTGAGGCTCAAAAACCTTGTGGTGTTTGATACCTTTAAAAGGTCTCTCAAAACCTCCAGTCATCATTTTTTCCCCTCATCTGGGACCAAGTCGTGTCATTATTAATATACTTGTTGTGTTTGATGCATGTTCAGTTCAGATTGTTGTAATTAGTTAATTAAGTGTACCATAAAACGCAGAACAGAGACTTTCGGAAAAGAAAAATGTTAACAAAAAACTGTGTTTATCGACCCCCCCTTCCAGTCGAGGGAACAGATGTCACACTCCGGGTGTTTGACAGCTAACGGGACTTCTATTATGCTAGAATACGTTTGGGACAGTTCCAAAGCTCCCTTAAAACCAGAAGGAAGCTTCTCCATGTTTGTTTTTCCTCCTGGGGGGGGTCACTCCTCGGATTTCTGCTGGATCATGTGGAGCTCTAAAGGTGACCTCCCCTCTGGCTTCAGGGCTTCGAGAGCAGCTGTGGGCGGAGCTGAAAGCAGGTGCGGAGTCCGGCTGGGACTTCACCTCCCGCTGGTACATCGACGCCGAAGGCAACAATGACGGCGCCCTCAAAGACACGCGCACCAGCCAGATCCTGCCCGTTGACCTCAACGCTCTGATGTGCCGCACCGAGCGGACCCTGGCCTCCTTCTGCCGGCTGCTGGGTGAGAGGCCGACCACCTCACTGCGCTCATCCGCTCCGCAGCGTAACTTTGACGTGCCGCTCCCTGACAGGCGAGGATGAGTCTGCCGCTGCGTACGAGCAGGCCGCAGCCCGGAGGGTGGAGGCGATGGAGGCGCTGCTGTGGGACCCCGAGAGAGGGGCCTGGTTTGACTACAGCCTGGTGTCCAAATCCAAGCACCTGGAGTTCTACGCCTCCAACCTGGCGCCTGTTTGGGCTCAATGCTTCTCTCTGCCAGAGATGGGGGAGAGGGCAATGCAGTACCTGAAGGTTGTTATTCCTTCAAAATAAGAGCTTTGATTTTAAGATCATTTGTGAATTTTACTAAAACTTCTAAAAAAAACATGTTTTTTTTATTTTCTTTTAACTGAACCTAGCAGATTTGGCTCCTCAAAACACGTTTTATTTTTATCAAAGAAACTCACGTATCCGAGGTGATGCTTAATCACATTTCTGATATTTTCATCTCATTTGTGTCATTTTTCTTCTTTAGTTAGACAATGTTTTCTTTTAAATGGCTTCGGCCTCCTTCTCACACCTGTTTCACACCTCCCTCATCAGCTGCAGGTGCAGTGCCTGGTTGCTCCAGCAGGGGGCAGAAGTGCACTGCAAAGGCTTCCTCCCTCAGATTTCTTTTTGTCTCTGCACAGGACAGTGGCGCCCTCAAGTTCCCCAACGGAGTCCCCACATCCCTGAGGGAGTCCGGGCAGCAGTGGGACTACCCCAACGCGTGGCCCCCTTTGCAGCACATGCTCATAGAAGGTAGGAAGAGGCTCCTGAAGCTGAGGGGACACGGGGGTGATATGAAAGCTTCAGCATCACCACTGAAGCTTGAAACCCTGTGTTCAATTATTAACAGAACTCTGGGCTTCAGAAGGTGGAGATTCTTGGACATTTAGCTCGTTTCACTGCTGTATGATTTTATACAATAGAAGCTTGTTTGGAGCACAGAAATGAACATGGAGAGCATCAATCAGGTGTTACCATGGAGAGGCGGCGTCGTTATTAACCTCTTGGTTACCAGAGAAAATAAATATTGTCCAGTCAGTCAAAATGATTTTTAATCCCCGAAAAACTACAAATCCCAGAGCCCACCCCTTCCTTCACCTTTAGTGTCCTTGAAGAAGTCCCGGATGTCCTGTAGAAACCAAATGGAGTTAATTCAGTGGTAGTTTGGAGATGTTCAGGTTTAGAAATGTCCTCTACAGAGGACTAATATGCACAGCTGGTAGTCGGGAGGTTAAATTGTAATTTTACCATCTTTGTGGTTTTATTCTTTGTGGTTTTCATTGACCTGAGTCAAAGTTAAACCTTTGAGCTACTCCTGCATGATGGGAAATGAAGACAGGCCCACTCTGCGATGAGTCCCACCCACAACTCGGAGGTGAATTTCTGATGAACGCCATACAGAAACTGTCCTAGAAAATGGAAAGTTTTCTTTTACATTTTGGTTAAAAACGGCATCCTAATTAGATCTCACTGGGAACGCTTTTACAACTATTCTAAAGATGATCCCAGTGAGTTTCTAACACCCCAGTTGTCACTTTATTTTGAAGAAAATTGCGATCTCTTATGCAGACATACTGACCTAAGCTTCCCCACGGACTGCTGCCTCTCTTTTGCTTTTATTTTGTTAATAATTATTAAGGGGTTGATGGGATTATCCTCACTTAGAGTTTTCGGAAAAGCTCGTGTAAAAAAAAAGCAAATTTTCTTATCAGTTATGTTTGTTGGCAACTAATGCCACTATGAGTGGCAAACTCCAGGCCTCGAGGGCCGGCCTCCTGCTGGTTTTCTTGAACCCTTGCCATACCTGCAGCTGATTACCTGAGTCAGGTGTGTTTAGCCACTAAAGAGCTTCAGTGGTAGGTTGGTTGGAAAAGCTGTCGGCCCTCAAAGCCTGGAGTTTGACTCCTGTCACAAACTGATCAAAAATGAAATGTTTTCTATTTTAAACTTTTGAATGTTGACACACTGCCCTCTAATGGTAAAAGTCTTTGCTTATTAAAAAATGTTTTCATGGAACCAAAGTTTTTGCAATTTAAATACTTTGTAAAGTGACCTTTTGTTTTGCTTTAACCAGGTTGAAATGCATTTTTTCTTTCTGCTGTCGTTATACTTTTGACTGTTCTTAACTTGTTTAGTGTTTTTAAACACGTTTCTGATCTGTTTTCTAAAAATGGGGCTAAATATGCTTTGTTTAACCCTTTCCAGAGCAGCTCTGTGCTGATGGTCGTCCTAACTGTTGATGTCGTTCTGCAGGCTTCTCCAAGCTCCCTTCAGACGAGGCCAAACAGCTGGCTTTGGATTTGGCGCAGCGCTGGATCAGGACCAACTGGCTGGCCTACACGACTTATGAAGCCATGTTTGAGAAGGTGAGTGTTTGAGAGCTTGTCTAAGTGCTGCAGACAGAGGTGTGAGCTTGTGATTCCCTCCCCTAACAGTATGATGTGAATGGAGACGGCAAGCCCGGCGGCGGAGGAGAATATGAAGTGCAGGTATGTCTTTTAGCTGTAGAAACTTGACTGGTTCGTAATCCAAAGCGTCTGCAGGAGGAGGACTTGTTTCTGACTGAATTGGGTCTGTGCTGCTCCAGCTGGGCTTCGGTTGGACCAACGGCGTGGCTCTGCAGCTGCTGCAGCAGTACGGAGCCAGCCTCACCTCGGCTGGCAGCCGTGCGTGCTCCGACCTTCTGCTGCCTCTGGTCTTCACGGCTGCTCTCATGCTCCACTGAGTCCGAGGCGTCAGAAAGACTCTGAGGGTTGGATTTTTATTATTCCTGCTTCACCTTCACTACATCACTCTTGTCTGCTAAGCGGCTGCACCAAAAACAACTCGACATTATCTCAGAATCCAGAGTGGACTCCTGTTCTTTTTTGTGCCTCTTCTAAATCCTGAGTGATCTGGATCCTGTAATTAGCAGGTTTAAGGGGATGTAATTTATCATAAGTGAGGATTACTCTGATGAAGGCTTTTGTATTTCCAATCAGAGCTAAATGATCCTTGACTATATGAGAAGCTGCAGATCATTTCTGCCCTTCTGGACGGCTGGCAGCTCTCTGCTACTCAAACCTCAACATTAACTTGTTCTAGATATTGAGCTGCGATTACAGTTATTCACCTAATTAAATTATAAAGTTTATGGCTTCACTCCCACAAAACCCAATATGAATGTAAATGAGCTCATGTGAGAAATAAAATGTGAAGAGAAAGCATTGAATGTGCATCAAACCGTGTTTTTAATTTTGGATTCCTTCTAAGCAATCGTTTTTCCTATAAATCAGTTTTTAATACGCAGGAATACAAATCATTTTAAGGTAAAACGAAAACTAATCTATGGTGGATTAGGTCCATTGTTAGGGCCACCATAAAAGAAAATAAATATGGGAATAATACTGTAAAATAATGAGAACAAATTCAAAGTTTTACGAGTATAAAGTAAAAAAAAGTCTGTAGTTTACAAGAAAAAAGTTAAAAAGTCATGAAAAAAAGTCAAAGCTTTTCCAGGCTAAAGTCAAAAAAATGTAAGAAAAGTCAACATTCTACAAGAATAGTAAAAAAAAAAAAGAGACTCAGTTTTATTATAATGTAGTTTAAACATAATGAGAAAAGTCAAAACTTTACCAAAAAACTTATGAGAAAAAAGGTCTAAACTTAAAAACAGAGAAAACATATGAGAAAGAAGACAAGTTTAAATCTGAAGCAGCATGAGAAAAAAGACAAAACCTTCTGAGAAAAAATTTCGAAACAAATTCAAAGCTTTGCAAGACCAAAGTTGAAAAAAAAAGGTAAAAATCGAAATTTTACAAGAATAGTCAAAGAATTGAAGTCCAAATTCTATGAAAATAGTAAAAAATGAGAAAAAAGTCAGTAAAAATACTTATGACAAAGGAGTTAAAATTTTACAAAATTTTTACAAAAATACATAAAATAGAAGAAGCAAGTCAAAACTTGAAGAGAAAAAAAGTCGAAAAATCTCAAGGAAGTCAAAGTTTTAAAAGTAAAAAGAAATGAGGAAAAAAATACATTTTTATTGGATTATGTAAAAAAGTGAAAAGAGTCAACATTTTACGAGAGTACTCAAAAAATCAAGAAGTTAAAATTCTATAAACATAGTAAAGAAGAGAAAAAAAATGATTCACCTTCAAAGTTGAGAAATTAAGAGTTAAAATATGTATGTGAATAAAAGTGAAAAATTATCAGGAGTCAACATTTTTTGAGAAATCAAAATTATGAGAAATTTAAAATGTCTTGAAAACAGAAAATTCATGAAAACAAAGCTGTACATTTACAAAAAACATAAGTCTGATTCAGCAAGATTAGACAATTAAGCCGCTCTTCTATGCGTCCAAATCAGCCAGCGTCTCGGGTGTTAAATGGTTAAAACATCTAAACATAAAATAAATTATGAACAATACTTAACCATCAAAATGTTTAAAATGCTTCTACAGACAGTTCTTATTAACAATGGGCTCGTGCTAGGCTACATGTTAACATGCTAACTAAACATAAACACTGAAATGCACATTTTAATGTTAGATATTGTTACATCTACTGTTCACTTCTGAACTTTAGACAATTTTTCAATATAATTCAACATTTTTGTTTTGTAATTTATGACGTTAAACATTGTTCTGCTCTCCAACAAGTTTGTTAGCTATTTAAGCTACTAGCATACATTTGATGTAGCTAAGAAATAATCTGTTTTCTCAATTAAAAAACAATCTTGAAAACTTTTTACTGTCTACCTATGTTTACTTTTTTATGTTTTTTTAAAACTGAATAATAAAGTGAAACTTCTAATCTGAGATGCTCTATTATTATGTGTACCTGGTTTAAATGGTTTGTAAAGAAGCTTTATTTCTTGATCAATACAAATGCTCACAGGAGTTTCAGAAAACTTTATAAGAACACAAACCAACACCTTAAAAGCTCTCATTCATTCGAGTAGTCGGACTGTTTTTTGTCAGTTCTGGAGACATGCTGACCAAGCATGAAATTAACTCCATACTGATATTTAAATGTATCAGAAAAAGACAAAGTGAGAAGAAATTGCAACAAGTACAGATTTCACGTCTCCGTTTTTCCTTGAGCCGTTCTTTACGGCCAGCCGGTGCAGCAGACCTGACCATCATAGCCGAACAATGCAGTCTCGGTTGGCCGTGCATGTTTTTAAAATACGGGCTCTCTGCTCTGCTTTAGCGGGAAGGTCTTGTGTCGAGTTAACAAGATCGAGCTGCTAAATGTGGCAAGAAGTCGGAGTTAAGTGGAAAAGATGAGGTGTCGGTGCAGCATGTGTGCGTGTTTACCTACACAAATCTGACAACATTACCGCCAGAGTCTGCTCAGTTTGCAGCGCACGGACTGTGAGGCAGCAGGGTCGGCTGCATTACACCTTGTTGAGCAAGTAAAGGTCACAGCGCCTCAGGATCGCCCACCGCTCTGTAAAAACAACAAAAACAAGTATCTGCACATCCATTCACCCATATTTATAAGCTAGATATCTACTTTCTTTATGTGTTCCTCCTTAAATAAAGTCCTCAAACCTCAGATGAGTCTAGTACACGTTTAAAGTCCCTCTCTGATCATCTTTTGAGCTATTTTAAATGCGCTTTAAATCTTTTAATCATGATTACCGTATTTTTCAGACTACAAGTCTCTCCAGAGTATACGTTTCAGATGCCAAAAAAAGGTATAGTAAAGGAGAAAAAAAAATTCATGAATGGAACAAAATACAGGACCAGGAACAGAAGTTTCATCTTGAAAGGCAAATCATAATCTTGTAATAGATGACAATAAAAGACACAATCTACACAATTCACTATCATAACCATATTTAGCTTCATGAAACATTGGATGAATCGATTAAGTGTCTAGTATGATACACGAACAAATATTCATAGCATAAAGAACATGCTAACTATCACTTTAAATCACTAAATCTGTTGAATTCTTCATCCTCTGTGTCGCTTCTGAAGCCGACACCGGACAAAAACCTGCTTTCATTTTGACTGAAAATGAATGTTCAAAACTGAACCTTTTGGATGGTTTATTACAACAATTGTAGCTTTTGTTTTCAGTTTAGTGCCAGTTGCACCAACGGGTTGATGTCCATCAGGGAAAAACGCAAACTTAGAGAAATGCAGTGTTGGAACGATCGGCAAAATCCCTGTCCGACTCGGAAAAGAAACGTCAGAGGAACAACACCACATGAATGCAGAAAACGAAGACGTACATGGATCTAGTCGTCCACAAGTGGATCTATCAGAATGGGGCGAAGCGACCACATCTTTTCAAACATTTTTCTCCTCGTCTGCAAGAAAAGAAATGCAGTTTGAGCTTAAATTTCTTGATGTATGTCCTCATCATCAGAAAAATGCCACAAGAACATTGGGTCTTTAAAGTAAGGACAGAAATGTCTCTGCTTTTTATCAGAGCTGCTACCTGCTCCAGCCTCCTGCAGCACACATCTCCAACCCGCTCATGATCCACGCGTGCGCCGTGCCGCTCTGCCCTGCCAGGATTAGCCCAGCTCACTGCAATCTCTGCAGAGCAGCGCCGCAGACTGCAGAGCGGCTGCTCGGCTTGTGATGATGAGATGCGACGCCTCTCTCTGCCACCGCGCTCTGATCGATACATGAGGCCTCCACCAAAAACCGGCTATCCAGCCCTGCGCCCAAAACGTGTGGAGATCACCTCTGTGACCTCTAAGCTAGAAGCAGGAGCTGCTGAAGATCTTTGATTTCCACACATAGATATCAGATTCGTTCCTGATCAATAAGTCCTGGGGAATCTTTTTTTACAAATAAAGATGTTAAATCCTGCAACAAAACTCAGCTCCTCTGCACCTAAAAACCTATAAAACTTCAAATTGAGGTGAGTACACCGCTATGAGAGCTGAAAAACCCAGAAGTCAATACATTCTGATAGATGAGCTTTATATTTATACAGCATCTTAGCTAAAAACATTGTTTTTAGTGAAGCTGTATCAAAATTTAGTGTTTTTAAAATGAAAACCATATGTGATAAACAGTTGCTTTTGTATTAAAAACAGCTGGAAAATAAGAATAATTTCCATCACGACATTTAACACAAACTCGTTTAGCTTCATTTTTTATTTTAAGGTTAACTGGACCGAATGTTAAGATTCTCAGTGATCATGTTAGCTCAGGGTTCTGTTTTTCAAGGAAATCGACTTTACTTTTGGACTTTTTAAAGAATTTAGAAGATCATCCATATGTTGATCCACATTGTTTATTTTTAGTTTCCGGGGATGACAGTGAAAATTATCTTTTGTGTTTGACTCTGAGCTTCTGGGCTCAGAAACCATATGGTTCTGTGACCCAACTCTTAAAGCACTTTGATATGACCCAACTGGGTATTTTCACCCAATCTCAGGGCGGACACTCTTACACTAGGCCACTGAGTTGGAATTTGAGCAGAATAGAACCACTGTGAACCATTACAGCATAAAATAGTATTCCAAAGCAATCTTCTACATTTACTAAAATAGGTTTTTGGAGCTTCAGTCTAGGAGGAGGAGATGTTTGGCTTCAAACAAATGGTAAACGCACGGAGAAGTGGTGCAGAACAGTCAGTTCTGTACATCGACCAGATCACTTCTGATTTACAAAAGAACTGGAGCATCTGCATTTCAGGATTCGCTTTTTGACAAATCAGAAGATACAAGAAATTCGTTTCCGTGTCCAGCACCGGACAGACAAACAGCGCAAGACACCGGATGGTCTTATTCCACCCATGCACCGTAGCGGCGTGGAAGACGAAGTCAGTATCTGTTTGGCAGGTCAGTGTCCTACAACAGGATATAGTCCCCAGATTATGTCAGAAGAACATCTAGGATTCCCTCATGCAGGTGTTAAGCACCGCCCACATCCATAAGAGCTGCACCCAGTCAGATCGAGCATTTATAGTCTACGAATGTGTTTCCTTCCATTTTTTTTACTTGTCCTGCTGCTGAGCAAACAGAAACTAGCTGAAGGTCTCTTATGTTTGACAGATTTCACCGATACAGTGAATCTTGAGAAACATGAGAAGTCTTTTTGTATAAACTCCAACTTCAGCAACTTCACCAACTTTAGCAACTTCTGGATCATCTCTCTGAAGCCTGAAGGAGAAATTTTCAATTGAGCATTTTTGTAGAGAACATCAAATTTGTTCTTTCCTCAAACTCACACATATGATATAATTTTAAACACCTAAACATTTTTAATTCTTTATTTTTAAACATTCTTGAGGATATTTTGTTCTGTTTGTTTTCTGGTCAAAGCAAAATCTCAGATTTTGTCAGGAAGACGTTTCAGTTCAAACAGAAACCAGGAGAACGGCTCCCCTTGTGAGTCTGATTGCTGTCTCCGATCGATAGCCTGCTGCTGGTGAGGACAGATTCAGGCCGAGCGGCTCTTGTTTTGTTTGAGAAGCTCATCCTGGAAAGTTCAGCACATCCAGCTCTCAGCGTGGCGGCGAAGGCCGGCGTCGGGGAGGAGGCAGTCCCGCTTGATGCAGCCGCACAGATGGTGCAGCAGAAGAGATGAGGAAGACAGGAGGGGGGACAAGAAGAATGTCAGAAGAACACGTGTTGGACAGTGTACATAAGGAGCTCTCGACTGGAGAGCTTCCAGGAGAAACACTTAAATATTTATTGTTCTGCGGCCGTTTGAAAACCTCCATCCAGCTTCGGTTTGTCAGCAAGAAAAATGGCCGAGGAGCCACCTGTGAAATATTAATTCCACAGGAAGCGCCGGCCAGCATATGGTGCAAGATCCTGCAGGGAACAGCCGCCGACTTGAGGCTCCAGATGACAAAGGCGTCGGAGCAGCAAGGACACCCGGGAAGGGCAGGAGAAGATGGAGGAGAATGAAATTACTGGGAGGAGGAATGGGAGTCTGGCACTGTAAGAGAAATGTATGTTCCTGCAGATTTTGTGCCTCACAAGCTATTATTCCAGCTTTAGTCAATTTTCATTATGTCCCTCTGCCATTGATACATGCAGAAGTAATAAGGGGGACGTGGTTCCACGCTTTTATTGAGAAAAGGCAGCAGGAATCAGGCCACTTCCTGTGTGGCTTTGTTTTGATAAGTGATTGTTGCAGCACTTTTTTTCTTCCTTTTATGTCAAATTGCGCTTCAATTACAGAGGGCGTCCGCATCCGCTTCTGACATCAATGTCGGCGTGTATAAATGTAAAGATTGAACTTTGCTGAGAGTTCTTAACGGGGTCCCGTTGGAGCCGGGAGGGAAAAAACGGATCATAATGGAGCCAGTTAGTAAAATAATCGTGCATTTTGTGGAACAAGCACCAAATTTGGCATGGATGTACCATAAATCCCCACTTTTAGAAAATCCTGTAAACCACGAAAAAAAATCCAAGATTTTAAAATATATTTAATATACAGGATAAGGTCCCGCTCATATTTAAAGACTGCAGTTTGTGCAGAAACAGCCAATATTGTTGAAACTGGGGAGGTAAACATTGAATATTTTTATAACATTTTAGTGTACGACTGCCATCTTTACAAATGGCAGCCATTTTGATTTTTTTCTCTTGCTAACATGCTTTTCTAAAAGAGGGGATCCTAAGTTACATTTATCAAAAATTTGGTGTTTGTAGCACCAAAAGCTCAATTTGTCTGAAATATCAACCTAACCGGCTCTGCTATCAGTGTTCCAGACTGTGAAAACAGAGACATTAGCCACCAGTGACCACTGATATATCTTCTCTTAAAGCATTTTTAAGATTCAATTGGATTTAGTGCCATCTAGTGGTACAGTTCAAGAATGCACCAAAATCCAAAATATCTGAGCTGAAGGGACCAAATCCATGTCTGCCCCTTATTCACAACTATTTGAATAAAGAAATGATCAGAACTGCAATTTTCAGCTTAATTTTCTTTATATTCATGAGAAAAAAGCTACATGGACATTAAAAACTCAAGTTTCATCAGAGTGGTGGCTGCTAAACTCCAATCTAAGTCTAATCACTTTCTGACAAAGTGAAGCTGAAAAGTGGCTACAAATCACGTTTACCAGACACCTTTTGAAAGTGAACGTCTTCCTGGAGGACAGGAAGCCTTTTTTCTGTCACGCAGGTCGAGATCAAACTCAATGACATGATGTTTTCTCCTACAGAAGAACCAGGAAGTGTTCTCAAAGCGTGTCTGTATTCATATCAACATTTTTTCTCAGAGTTTCCTTTTTCCAGGACAAGCGGCATCCCTCCAAACACGCAGCTGATTGCACAGAACAAAAAAGCAGTTCGAACGGAGGCATAAATGAGCTCTATTGTTGTAATCAGGATGTGGATTTCTGCAGATGAGGACCATGAGGTGCTGGCTGTCTCTTTCATGTCCCCTCATTAGGGCTGTACAGCCTTTAAATATTTACCAAGGTCAGGTCAAGACCAGCTCTCTCCACCGGAGATCTGTTGTGTCCCATCGGTGAGGAGGAATAATAAGAAACCAATTTCCTCTTTTGTCAGAGAAGTGTGAAGCGTGTAATCAGCAAATCCTGCCAAAACAGCCTTCAGGAGTGAAAGAAAATGGGATTTCATTTGAAGGAAATATTGAAGCTTAACAGCCTTTATTGTGTTTGATTGTCATCTACTATAAATGAAAATTTGCTGGGTCTTATTCCGTATTATAGGCGAGCACGCCGCCGATCCCGCGTCCTGTTCAGAGAAATAGCCCTCGGTTCTTTTCAGCGACTTTAATATCTGATATCAAAAGTGGGATAAAGGATTAAAAAAAAAGTCATTTTCTTATCAAATGTCACCTTTACTCTTCCTGTCTGAAAGGTGCAGGAAGGGACGGCCATGAAACAGACTTTTTTTGTGGTGAACGCCTCCTGACGAGGGAAGAATTTTCTTTCTTACTTTAAAATTGGAGGAAACATCTTCCAGCTGATGAGGAACGCTGGTTCTGTCTCTGAACAGCATTTGTTCTGTACATGACAACTGGATTGACTGACCCCTCCCCCCTGGCGTTCCAAACAGGAAGTAGCTCCAGGAAGCCAAAACCCCATAAACTTCTGTAGCAAGACAAATAGCTATCATTTTTATCAGAGCAACTTTTTTAACACGTTCTTGATCATCCTCATTTTTTGAGTGATGTTTTTTCTGTTATTCACGTTACAAACTGACCAATCAAATGGCTCAATCAAAGTAGGTGGAGCCTGCCAGCTCCAACATTCAGAATATTTGGCAGATATCGTGTATCCCTCATTCGAGTGGCAGGGCTGTGGCCTTCCAACAATCTCAATCCTAATTGGTAAGAGTGGTTACCATGGAAACCATGGCTCAGACGAATCACTGCTTACTGACGTTAGCACCAACATGGCAGCATTGTTTTCTTGAAAAAATGACGACCACATTGACTTTTCGCTGGAGCTGTTGCGATGGGTATCGCCCATACGCGAAATGCGTCTACTTCTGCACGAAAAATTGTTTACGGCACTTACCAGTTACAGTATCTCTTGAGATGTTCACAATAAACTAAATAAGGATTTAATAGTATACAATTATACAAGAATAAAGCCACTTACCAACACATTTTTAACTCAGTCAAAACATACTCTTAACTGTTAATTTGGCGGAAAAAGTGGCTCAAACAGTCCTTAAAGGAGACGAACCTGTCGGAAAATGCTACAGGGAGCGAATCTAATTCAATTTGGTATAACTGTTGCAGTTTTAGTGACGAGAGGAAGTAACGTAAAGCAGTAATCTCCAACGCTGCGAACGGGCACGGGTCCATGCGACAGTTGTTGCGGTTGTGCAGCTTCTGTTTTATTTATGTACATTTTGAGCGGTCTTTGACACAACCTAAAAACGTTGCACACACCATTTTTGTTTTTGTTTGCATTTATGTGTCGAATCATCAGACTGAAATTGGCGAGCTGTTTTTTTTTTTGTAGCTTCCACTTTTACAATTATGTGTTAAGTAATAAGTAATTGCGTTAAGAAAAAGTTGATTTCACATTTGAATGATTCCAAATAAAGATTAAAGCAGATATTTGATAGAGGATGCAAGAAACTTGCCCTGCATACTTTTAGAAAAAAATTGAACTCCCGCCTTATCGGGTTACTGGTACACATCCGGTTGTGACGGGCCGGCGGTAAGCAATTTTCTATGGATGACGTCACTCTCACGGGGTCCAGTTCTCATGTACAGTCAGTGAGTCAGAAGCTGGGAGGCTGATGCTCCTGTATTCCAGCAGCTGTGGGTTTTTGCTCTCTTCTCAGCAGGAAGTTCCTTTGAGTCTCGCCTACGCAGTTCAGCAGGACGAGGAACGGCCTCGCCGTGCTGCTCGGGTCATGTTTCTCGACACTCAGTCGAACATAAAGCCCTGCTGCTCAAACATGCAGCACAACTGAAGCTACTTTTAGCTTTTCAACCCAACTGCACCAAAGGAAGCGGCCTTTAGGATCAAAGCTGCGGCGAGCTGAAACTTTGCTCTGTAAATGTGTGTTTTTATCAAGAAAGTTTCACTTCATCAAAGGAAAATTTTCAGCCTCTCTTTCCTTGTTGCATCATCAAGGCCTCTGTTTGTCCTCTGCTCGCGTCTGAAGCATCAGCTCACTTTTCAAGTTCCACGGCGGAAGAAAAATGTGGCAGCCACAGCAAATTTAGTCCGGGGAAGGATTTTTTAGAAGCGCTTGTCACTTAACAAGACAGCTTTCTGAAGCCCGCAGCCTGAATCTGTCTCACAGGAAGATGACTAATTACAGTTATTAACCTCTGCTTAGCCAGAATATGAGATGAAGAGAGAAACAATTTCCAGAGAGTGTCTAAATACGAGGCACAGACTGAATAATGTGTTTACCAAAAGGGCACATGACTCACAGTAAAAAAATAAGAACCGAAAGAAGGGATGGCCGCTGTCTTTATCTGTGGTTTGAGAGGACGCTTGTGGGTCGGGGAAGTGATGAAGGATTTCTCCTTCTGTCAACGGCTGCCTTTACTTTAGTCTGTTTTTTTGGTTCTGCAGCATCTGCCAGAACGTGGGAGGAGCCGACTTCTGCGTTTGCATTTATAAGGATGCATGAAAATGTCCTAAATCTGCACAAAATGATGTTCACAGTCACGACTTGCAAAACGGGGAGAACTGCCAAGCCGGGTCACCATCAGAGATGGTAAAATGAACAAATTAGAATAAGAACCAGAGAATTGATTTCTTAAAAAGTAATACATTTAGAAAAAAACGTTGTTGTGAATAATTTAAATTTTAGAATGCACTACATTTTGAAACTTTTGAGAGAAAATACACAAATGAGCCTCAATTTTGACTAAAAAACACAGTGACTTGAATTTTCTGTTGGCGACATTTTTAAAATCTCATTGTGTTGCAACATATGTAGGTTGGACATAAAACTACAAGCAAATATGTAAACTAGCAGGAGTTTGTTTACCGGAAAACTTGGGCCAAATCCGTCTTGGAGAAACAAAAACTGATGATTTATTGTGTGCCCTGCTTTTCATTTTTCCCTTCCTTCTTTCCTTCCTTCTTTCCTTCCTTCCTTCTTTCCTTCCTTCCATCCATCCATCCATCCAATCCAATGCTTCAAACCTGCTAAATCCTTTTTAGGGTTGCTGGAGCCTATCCCAGTTACCGTTATGCACAGGTGATGTACTTTCAGTTAGGATCTCGAAATGTTTGCAGGTTCTGTTGTTTTTCTCACACAAGTATCTGGAGTTTTGAATATTTTCTCAAAGATTGGCAGAAATGTCTAAAGTTTCTGTTGCAGAGTTTTCATTTGTGTTCTCACTCCACTCAAACCTTTCTGGACTTTATTTAGTTCAGTCAGAAAGTTTGAGAAAACTTTCAATGGAGCATCCAACTAATGATAAACAATAAGCAATCTGACATTCAGTGTGTGGATGTTTTGAAGAATTTCAGTAAACATCATGTGATTTCAAAATAAAAAGGTTGAAAATCAAGCAGCCGACAGATCATAAAAACCCATCAGTTTTAAAATCAAGCTTTTTCAAGAAAAAAGCAGCAGTAAAATCATGTCTTTTTTCAATAAAAACAACCAAGAACCAAGCAACTGGTTAATCTCAGTTTTTTCTTTATGTTTGTGCAAAATAAGGAAACATGAATAATTTCAATTTCTCTCAAATGTTATGGAACAAGTCAGGAGTGAACGTTTTAAAACACAAGATTTAATATATAAGAAGTCAGAAAGAAATTAACTCAACTTGTGCATTTGAGGGAATCCATTTTTCCTTACTATTTATTGAATTCAAGTATAAGTATGCAAATACAGTCTACTGGAAAAAACATAGCTTTTTTTTCTTTTTTAAAGAAGGCTGCAGCTCGTGTTCATAAAGTCACTTTCTCAGATTTCAGACGACTTTTCATCCCATCCCTGCAAAACTGCCCGGAAGTTTGACTCAGTGCGACATTTCCCGCTAACAGCCAACAATGTGTCGGTGCTACTGTGTGTGCTCAGTTTTATCGAGTAGCTTGTGTTTCGGTTAACGTTTCTAAATATGAAGCTAAACATTAGTGTAGCTTTTGCACCATGTGCTGGAAAAAGCTACAGTCAGTGTAGAGCTTTAAAGTCTCAGCAACGGGGAGGGGAAGGGGGGGCGGGGTCGATCTGGCAACTTTCTATTGCTGTTCTGAAGAAACTACAATGTAGAAAAAGACACTGATCTTTTGATTTTGGCAAAAAACCGCATAATCATCATTAAAAAAAAACACTGGGAAGAATTTCTTTAATTGGCTTCAGCCTGGTTTGGTCCAGTTTTTTTTTTATTTTTGGCATCGGAAGAACAGATCCCAACTTGAGCTCCTTTCTGCCAGTTAAACTAATGGACTCTGGTCGCTGGGACACAGACAAAGACACGGCCTTTCGGAGCGCCGTTTCATTTCCGAAGCGTCTCTGATCCTGAGCTTCCACTGTCTGCGGTCATTCATTACAGACGGGGAACATGAAGAGCAGCCGCACTCGTTCCCTTTTACTCTTCAGGCACCTCATTTTTATTCGGCTTCAGAAGGCAACGGTTTCCGCAGAAGAAGGTCGATAGCAGCTATTTCTAGCAGGACTTGTTGAAGCTAAGCTGGGTCGGGTGGAGGCGACTCTCCGTGCATGCTAATGCTGCTCTGGATGTTTACACAGAGCTGGATTTGGACTTCAGGGACCTTTCCCAGGAACAAACGCCTTTAAGGGGTCATTTTTTTGGGCCCCCCTCCACTGACTGCTAGAACCAGGGGCTAAGCAGAGCGCTGAGAGAGACATCCGACCCCCTGAATTGGAGGAGGAGTGCTTTTAAGATTACCTGGTATCTTCAGGCCGAACATTTCTGACTCCTTAAGTACTTCCAGCGCTTTGAATCCACAGCAGCCGAGAGAATCAGATCATTTCAAGTTCAGATGGACTTAAGACTTCACAGTCCAGACAAACTCAAGCTTTGATGGTTGAGCTGAATCATAAAAGAATCAATGGAGCAGATGCAGTTAAAGCTCGGATGTGAGGCCAATCATACCGCTCTCTACGAGACAGAATACAGATGTAAATAAGACATGTAAGGCACAGATGATTGGTTTTCTGCCATTCTAGGTCACTGTCACTCCCTGTAAATGTGCGGCGTGGCGGGGTTGGATAGCAGTCTTTGGGAACCCTGAACACTTCCTTTAGAGAACCACCGATCTGTCAGTGAAACCAAACCAAACTGTGACCAATGTGTGACTTCTCCTGCTTTGCTTTGCTTTGTAGAAGTGCCGATTGACATTGGTCAATAACAAATGTCATTCAACGTTAAATCGGATTTTCTTACATATTTGATTTTGTGGTGTCAAACAAACTGTCTGCTGGTCCTCCGCGTTCTTTGTTGGTAGCAGTGGTTGATCAGTAAAATCTGAGCAAGCAGTTCTCTCTGTTAATCTGGTGAAATTTGCCAAATACAAAACATTACATAAACGACTTCCTGTTTGTCAGTATTATCATGTAAGTGAACACTTGATCTGGCTTTATTTTGGCTGCTTTCTTCTTTCTTTTTATTGGTAAAACACACAATTAAAAATCCTTTTATTTGGCTGTGAACATTTTAGCTTTTGTGCTTCATGCTCCTCGCTTTAATGTTTTTCGGGACGATGTTTCTTTGGCTGTCTGTAAATCTGACATTATGATAAACAAAAATCACAGGGTTGCTGCATTTGCTGTATTTGGTAGTTTAATAGCTTATTTAGTCATCTAAACTTGTGTTTATAATTTGGTATCATAAAAGTGGCAGAAACTGTGATCAACTAATACCTTGAATTGAATCTAATCCTGACTTGGGTTACAGGTTGTACATCATTCAGTTTGGTTTGATATTTCCTAAAAAAAAGATTGGTTGTGAATTAAAAGAAACCTAGAAGTCAAAATACAAAATATTCTTCTTGTTTTTCTTATTTTTAGCTTAAAAATGCTTGATGAAAATTCAAGCGCTTTGATTTTAAAACATTTCTTTCTGAAACACACATTTACGGAGTGTTCTAACAGCGAGCAGAACCGGTTCAGTTCCAGACAGGTGGAGGTGAGCGCTGGTCGGGTTCTGGACAGCTGGAGACAAGAGCCAGTCTGCTTTCACCCCTGTGGTGTGGCTCCTCCCCCTCTGAACTGTGCGGAGGCCTTGGATGCAGCAGCTGAGTTTATCATTCTTAACAAGAGGCTCTGCAGCAGACCACACTCCATTACACACCAGGCACATGATAAATGACATGACTCCGTGACCCCCCAGGGATGTTTAATTAATCAGTGGCTCCACCTGGCTGCTGTGAGTCAAAAGAACAAGTGGTCGGGGCAGCCCCGAACACAAACCCACTCCCACTCTGCACACTTTGCCTCCCAGCTGCCTCACCTTGAAACCAGGTGTGAAGATACAGGCGGAAGAGGAGAGGGGGGTTCAGACCCTGTGGGGGCTTTTCATTGATCCACAGCTGGATGTTGTTGACTTTGATAAGAAATAAGAGTTTTCCAGCTTTAAGTAGAAACTGAAACCTTTAAAACGTGACCTTCAGTCAAATCAAAGACCTGAAACATAAAAACTCCAAAAGCTGTTTGGTTTACAGCATCACGTGTTCACTGTGGCTTTACTGAACATTCTTCTGAATTCTTTACATTGATGATGGAAAAGTTCTTTCATGACATTCTTTAAACAATTAACGCAATTCCAGTGGATTTAGAAAATAGGCTACTTCCGGATATGCGACACTTCATCGTAGAGTAGTGTTTACGCAATCAACGTAAATGAACTAATTTTTAAGCTGAAAAAAAAAACATTGCTGCACTGCAAAAGTTAACTAACGTAACCACTTAATATATAAAACACTACACTAACGTAATTAGTGACCTGCTTCAGCTATGCAAGTACATCAGCTGATTCTGACACAGAAAAAAGGCTCTGCAGTGTAATGCAGCATCGTACTAAGGTAAAGTTTTAATCCCTTTTCTTCGGGTCTTTACTAGTATATTGTGTATATAGTGTCAGGATATGTTGTTCAATGTTAATTGCATAAAACTTCACCACTGCAAGGTGTTGCATATCGCAAATCCGCTGTTCTAGATTAACTAAGTACTTTACTACTATAAAGCGTTGCATGTTGTGTTAGAATTCATTGGTTTGCATTAATCGCGTAAGTACTTTACTACTATAAAGCGTTGCATGTTGTGTTAGAATTCATTGGTTTGCATTAATCGCGTAAGTACTTTACTACTATATAGCGTTGCATGTTGTGTTAGAATTCATTGGTTTGCATTAATCGCGTAAGTACTTTACTACTATAAAGCGTTGCATATTGTGTTAGAATTCATTGGTTTGCATTAATCGCGTAAGTACTTTACTACTATAAAGCGTTGCATGTTGTGTTAGAATTTATTGTTTTACGTTAATCGCGTAAGTACTTTACTACTATAAAGCATTGCATGTTGTGTTAGAATTCATTGGTTTGCGTTAATCACCTAAGTACTTTACTACTATAAAGTGTTCCATGTTGTGTTAGAATTCATTGGTTTGCATTAATCGCGTAAGTACTTTACTACTATAAAGTGTTGCATGTCGTGTTAGAATTCATTGGTTTGCGTTAATCGCGTAAGTACTTTACTACTATAAAGTGTTGCACGTTGTGTTAGAATTCATTGGTTTACGTTAATTGCGTAAGCATCTCACTACTGTAAGGTGTTGCATATTGTGTTAGAATTCGCTGGTTTACATTAATCGCATAAGTACTTTACTACTATAAAGTGTTGCACGTTGTGTTAGAATTCATTGGTTTACGTTAATCGCGTAAGTACTTTACTACTATAAAGTGTTGCACGTTGTGTTAGAATTCATTTGTTTACGTTAATCGCGTAAGCATCTCACTACTGTAAGGTGTTTTACGTCAGCACAAAGCTGCTTTTCTTGTCCTTGGAATTTGTTGAAATAATGTTTTTTTTGAGTAAATGATTAGAGCATTTTTTAGTTATTCATCAAAATTGGAGCTAATCCTTTGGTGTTAAAGGCTATAAATAAGTAAAAAAGCAACATTTTTTACTGACTCACAGAATATTTTTCTTGTATATCAAATATGTTCTAAAGGAGCTTAAAATAGCAGGTTTCATACTTGGAGATTGAACCTCTGGCGAACAGCTGGAGCTCCACAGGCTCACAGCTGTGAGCCAGATGTGGATCATACATCTCATAGTCATAACTGTGACACAACAAGGTTCCTCTACACATCCGTTTGGGTTCTGCTCTGGTCTGTTTGACTTTAGAAATTTAAATTTGTCAAAGTGAGGAGGCTGTTTAGTCTGCAAACCCGGCTCATCCTCTCACGAGTCAGGAATACTACGCTGTGGCATTGATGGAAGCAAATTGGTGCATTATTCTGTCACATGCAGCTGAGCACTAATCCAACCTCTGAAATTTCAGCTCAGACCATCTCACGGTGGAAAGGATTCTTTCCAAAGTCTCAGGACTTCACAAGGCTGCGTTTCACTCACATGAAAGCTGAATTACAGCAGCTGAGTTTGTAAAAGATGAAATCAGATGAAGGTACTGCAGAGGAACTGCAGATTTGGACCAGGCGGGATTTTGGAGTCCAATTGGGATCATATTACAGTGAATGAGAAAGCAAATTGTAAATCTGAAAATAAGACACTTAAGATTTGAAACTATTTTTTAATAGCTTTAAACTCAAAGTAAACATTTTAAACTTGAAAAAATATATATAATGTGAATATAATGAAATAATGAAACTGCTGACCTTTGTAACAGCTGCTGTTTTGAATTCTGAAATTATTTCTGGCTTCTCTCAGTTTTCGCTTTCAGTCCTCAAATTACAGTTTTCAACGTTTTTGGAAAAGAAAATTAAGCTTAAAATTACTGAATATTTCTTTTTCCAAATCACTGTGAATCAGGAACAGATGACCAACCGTTACACATTCACAGATGGGCGGGGCTTCTACGCTGGAGCTGCAGAACTTGATGACGTTAATCTCCTGAAATGACGTGGGACTTCACAAAATTCACAAAACCAATCACAAAATTCAACCGTACTACCTGGTTTCAACCTCTAGAGTACAGCACACAGACGGTTTTAGACTATCATTTCAGAATTACGCAAGTTTATTTTAAATGGTCAATTATTTGGCAGGGACCAACAGTCAGCACTTTTGAAGCCCCGTTTATACAGCTTGACAGCCAATAAAAGCGGATTTATCGTTTAAGATAATCAAATGATTGCAATTTTTTCTGTAACAACTTTAACTTCTTTTACTTTTGACAACAGTAGATAAAGGTTGCCTTCAAAATAAGATGCACCCTTTGTGGAAAAGGATCCGTGCTGCAACAGATTCATTGAAAATGCGACAAATGAAACACAACATTTTCTGTCATGACTTCAGTAAACCCACATCCTTTTACTCCTTGTGCTATCAAAATTAAACATAAAAAATGGTGTTTTTTAAATCTAGATTTGCTTTCAACTCAATAGCATTTTTCTTCAAAGCCAATGAGCTACAATGAAGGAGCCACATGTGGCTCCAGAACTTCAGGTCTCAGACATTTAGGAGATCAGCTGAGTGCACGGAGGGGCAAAACCGGGGCAGAAAATAGCACTTTGGGGGGTGAGGGGCAGGTTTGTGAGGCTGTAGTTTTTGCTGCAGCCTCTGTGTGGCAGTGTGCACTCACAGTGCTCCTTCCAGCCCTCCCTGCTCCTCTGCTTGTCTCATCTGCTTCCTTCACGCTGAGCATCTTCCAATCTGGCCTGAAGTGATGGAGCGACTGGCGCTCTCCGTGTCAGCTCTCCTCAGGATTGTCAGAAGTCCTCTGTTAAATCCCCCCACCGGCTGGCCCTGCGGGCTTCCAGGAAATGAACCAGAAGGGGCGAAACTCTTTATGCTGCAACAGTATTAATCCTCGCCGCAGACAAACTCGGTGATCTCTGCTCGCGGTCATTTCAGGAGGAAAATATGAGGGACAGAAAATGAAGGAGAGTACTTCATTTTGTTATATTTCTGCTAAAAAAATCTTGTTCTCCTGGTGACTCATTCTACAAATAATATGTGCAGAATGAGAATGAAAAGATTTTTTTTGTTGCCTCTCAGGGTACAACAGAAAAGGCTTTTTTGAAATTTTTTTTTTTAACTCAAGAGCAAAGTTTGACCTTTCAGATTGAAAAAAATGTCTGTAGCTGGCGCTGGAGAACAGCCAGACTGACAGTGAGGTAAACAAAGTTCAGCCAGACTTCAGCAGCATTAGCCCAGAGTTTATTTCACACTGAGATTAACAGCAAACAACCGGATGACTGACTCTAAATGGATCCTGCAAGAGGTGAGGATGGAAAGAAACAGCTTTCGCACCGAGTTCACTTACTTTTGGCCTAAACTAAGAGTTTTGATGAAGAGTTTAAAGACCCCCTCTAATGAAAATGTTGTTTCTAACATGTTCTTATGGCATTTTTCTTATGATGGAGGACATATATGACGAAAATCAAACTTAAAATTGCATTTCTGAGTATTTCTTTTTTCAAATGATGGTGAATCAGAAAAGGGATGAAAAAATACTGTTTGAAACAGCTTGTAGTTGTGACATAAAACCTACAACAGCGGCTGATTGTAGGATCACAGGTTTGGTTCTCGCCCTGCCCACTCATCTGTCAAGGTGTCCTTGGGCAAGGCACTGAACCCCACAACCAAATAAAAGGTTGGTGCCAATGTTCGGCAGCAGCGCGAATGAGTAGGACAGTGACTGTGAAAGACTAGGAAAGTGTCACTGTTTACCGTTAACGTGTCGGTTTTCCTCGTCTGAGCTGACATCTGGCTCTTTACTATACGGCTCAGATCCTGCTCGCCATTTTTGTTGCACCGCTAATGTTAGGTTGGGGTTGTGAAGAACTGTAAGCTAGCAGGAGAGTGTAAACAAAGAGGTGATGGGAAATGGGGGTGGGCTTACTGTGAGCCAACAGTGAATTCCTAAAGAACTTTTGCTGCTCTGCAGAAACTATGGTTGAATCTGAATTCTTTCCCTACCCCCCCGGCTTCGTCCGCTCCCCACATTTATCCCTTCAAGCGGACAGAAATGGAAAAAATATTCTCTTTGAATTACTACCACCTAATGATGTCATCAATAGTCGCCGGTCATCTACATTAGCTACCAGCTCAGAAAATATATAAAAACACTGGCTTTCTAACTGTAAAAAGTCATGCAAAAAACCAAAACTCACATTTAAACGTAAACTTCTGTGCTTCAGAGCGCACCCATGTGAAGAAAAGCTTTGCAACGGCTCCTCCTTAAAAAAAAAAACACTTTCAGACGCCAATACAGCTCCTACCTACAGCTAAAGCCATAGGGAGGAGTCAGAGATGTAGGGAAGCAATTCGGATTCGACCGCTGTCCCAGAAAACGACAGGTTGTTGGATTTTTGTCTAAAAACAGTTTCGTCATGTACAAAAAAGACCACTAGGGATGATTTGAAAATAGATCAAAAGATGATCAGAGTGACTTAAAAACAACCCAGAAGCCTCAATATTTGGTGGGATGGTTCAAAAAAATGGTGCATAAAGCTAAATTTATGAACTAAAGAGAGATTTTAAGCAGTTTCCAGGATTCCTTACTCAATGTACTAAAAGCTGCTCAACTGCATCATATATTATGGAACAAAAGAAAAACAGGAAAGCTTAATTATAGCTGCTATTTAAATAATTCAGAACTTACTTTGCTGTTTCAGAGGGTGATTATCGATTTTAAAGATGAGAGCGTCATTATGGATGGATACTTAAACGCTGACAATGAAAGCAAGCAGCGGTTATTTAACACAGCGGTAGAGCTGTGGTGGACTGGTTGGAATGGTTGGGCATTGATTAAAAGGAACGGCAAGTTTGTGGTTACACAGCAGGACTGCTAGGATGGACTTAAATCAAGTTCTTAAAGGCCCACTCCGATCATCTGGTCTTTTAATTATAATTATAGTGTTTTTAGCTAAAATTCACCTCTGAGTTGTGGCCAGGACTGTTGGCACAGTAAGCTTTTCCATCAACCCTTTGTTTACGCTCTCTACAGCTAGCTTACAGCCCCTCACAACCCTTACTAACATTAGTGGGGCCAACCACTAATGTTACATCAGAGCGATCCAGCTGTACAGTTTACATCCAAATGCAGCTCAGACAAGGAAAACAAAGACGTGCACGGATCTACAAGTGGATCTACAAGTGGATCTACAAGTGGATCTACAAGTGGATCTACAAGTGGATCTACAAGTGGATCGGAGAATGTAATTTATAGGAGAGAAAGTATAAGGTTTTTATTGTCAGGATTTTATTTTCTGATCCTGGTTCACAACATTTTGAGTAAAAAAATACTCCGAAAGGCCTTTTTAAGATTCGTTTCCTTAGGGTGGATTCACACTGAACGCGATTCGCGTGGCCCGCCTCTCTCACACCGCGCCGAAAATTCGCTGCTCACTGCATCCTGTAGGTGGCGGTATAGCTGCTTAAATACAACTCTTTCCAGTAGTTTTGAAATAAAGGGGAGATTTAATATTGGTCTACATTTGGCCAGAATGCCAGGATCTATCCTCAGCCAGAAGTTGAAATTATAACACCTACCCAAATCCTAAAGTGTTAATAATTGTAGAAAAAGCTTTTATTTTATTGAGTGATATGAGGGAACTCCCGGTTTAATCTGTAGCTTCTGGAGTCATCTCCGGATGAGTTTAGCACAACTTTAACACAGACTGATGGTGGGTCGGCCAACTGGCCTTACGTTTGCTCCTTTTTACTTTATTGATTCATTTCTGACTAAAAAAATCCTCATAACGACTCTTTTTCCACACAGCTCACACAGGCCGGTCCAGACAGTTCAAACTGCTTTGGAAAATCCCAGCTAAACTCCTGTTAAGCAATGGAATCATTTTTACACAAATTCAGTTTCAAAAAAGAGAAAGTTTCTGTTTAAGATGTAAATTGATAATAAGACAGAATTTAAAAATGAGGCCCCTGGAGTAAGGATGGTGATGGATTGAATCTAACAACAAGTCTCTCTGTCGGCTCCCTTCATCAATCACTTGCACCACACACACACACACACACACACACACACTCACACTCACACACACACACACACACACACACACACACTCACACACACACACACACACACACACACCTCGTCCCAGCCTCTGATCCAATCTACCCGGGACCCCGGAGTAAGCTAAGTGAGGGTAAATGAGAGCGCCTGCGTTGAGCATCATCATGTCGGGTAAGAGCTCATGCTGTTGGTGGAATATTGCTCGTAAAAACCTGGAATGAAGTTAAAAACATCATTACTGCTATGAAACTAAAACGCAGGCGGGAAGCTGATGATCGAGAGAAAAGAAATGAATGAAAATAAAAAAGTAATAGAAAATTGTAGAAATAGGACAGGACAGTAGAGCACCCTCAAATCATTGTTTTTAATATTCTGGTTTAGGTCAGATTTGTCAGATAAGAGCCTGAATAAACTCAAGAAGCAGAATTAAGAATAAAGTCAGAGAAATAAAAAGGCTGATAACTCAACTAAGCTGTGCCTTTATCCAGAGGAAAAGACTGAACCAGTTCGGAGAGTTTTCTCTGCCTGAATGGAGCAGATTACACCCATGATTGACGAATCTTTATTAAAAAAATGATGATGCATGAAAGTTAACCGGAGAACAGCATGCTTCTAAAGTGAAATATGATAAGGAAGAACATGAGATGATAATGACTCCCCATCAAGTTGAATGTAATGTTAGCAGAGGGCAAAAAGGCAGACGGTAACGACTCCGTTCTGCTCAGCGGCGTTGCGTTTTATCACATAAATCACCACTTCTTTGTGAGCAAAAGTTAAACCTGCCCACTTGAAGGATTTATTTAACTTCACCAAAGTCTGGGAGAAGCTCTTTATGACTCCCCACGGCCAAGAGCGGGAAGACGAAGGAGTGCAAGATATGGAGAAGTGCAGTTCGTCCTCTTTCTGTCAATGCTGACATTCCTGTGATCCAATGTGTGAACAAGGCTCCTTCCATGGAAGTGGGAGGAGTCACACCGCAGCAAAACCAAAGCTTTTTGGGTTTCTTCATGTCTTTATGTTTGATCTTTTATTCAACAATGTATAACGTTCAACATGTGTTGCCGTGAACGCAGCTATACGGTAGTCTAAAGGAAGTCAACACTTGAGTTAAAGCTCCACGTTAAAGGGTTAATGCGTAATGTAGTTGCAGGATTCATTGATTTTTCTGCTACGGTATGAGAGCAAACAAGAAAATGAGAAAAAAACATCAGCATGAAGCGGAACACATTTCAGAAGGTGTCAAGGAGGAAGAAAATAACCCCCCCCCCTAACTGTGGCTGGGATAGGCTCCAGCAACTCCATTACCCAGAATGGGACTAAAGAAAAGATGTCAAACCACCTTGTGGGTAGACTTGATGAAGAGTATAAATAGCTTTTCTTCACCTTTTCTGATTGGACATGTTACGCACAAGTGAATCAAAGTCTTACGAATGACCACAGAGAAAGCTATTAAAAGGTTGGGCAGTACAGAATAAAATCAACAAAACCAAGATCTGTTGAAACAACGAGTTGAGAATATCAGGTTTAAACCCTTAAAAAGGATCTTTTAAGGGGTTTAGCTGGGAGAACATTGCCTCAGTGCCAGCGTGAGAGCGTGAGCATTTGAACAGAACATGCCCGGCTGGATGGAGGTTTCAGCGAGCAGATGAAAGTGCCAGCGTGTGCTCCTCCATGCCCTCCCGTCATTTCAGAATACGTTCTGTAGAGAAGTGGGTCCGTGTGAGGCGCAGCTCTCACTTCCAGCTGTTTGGACATTCTCGCCTCGCGAATTTAATGAAGAGGAGTTTTGAAGAGGACGATAAGGGGAGCCGGGTTTTGATCTTGAAAAAAAGTGCAGGAGCCCTTCAGGCCTTGGAAGGTTCTTGTAGCCTCCAGGGAGGAAGCACTCCCCCCTCTCGGCTCCATCCTTATCTCGCGCCACCCCAGCCACTCAAGATCAATTATGATTGACAAGCACTCCTATTAAGTTGAAACTGCCGGATGGAGACATCAGCGGCTCCCGCCCCGCGTCGCTTTGCGCCTGCCCTCTTCCCTGCTTCATCTCCGAGTCTCATCGGCAGCCCGGTCTGTGATCACGCAGAGCGCCGCGGGGGCCAACACCCCCTCCAGCATCTGAAGAACCCAAATCTCAAGAGGACTTTCAATGACTTGTGCCATGTTTGCTCGCTCAAGTGATGCAGCAGGAAAAGTCATCTTCCACCAGGCGAAGGCGGCGGCGCTTCCGGAAGCTTCTGCAGCATTCCCGTTGGTTGTTTTTAGAAACAACCTGAAAAATGGATTATTCCCAGCTTCTGTCTGAGAAGTTACAGCAGCAGATAACAAGCGCAACATAACAGCTGAGTTATCCTGCAGCTGCAAATGGTCGGGGATTCGCCCCAACCTTACCAAATGAGCGCGACGATGAGATCTGTGAACAATGTGGCGTGCAGACCATCAGGTCTGACAGAACAAAGGCCGGCCTCTTCACGCGGCACAGGCAGCCGGCTCCCCTCTGATTCAAAAATCGACAACAGATCAAATGGCTTCATTTGAAGCGCAGCATCACATCGAGATGAGCGGCAAAGACGTGCATCTCTGATGAGGGAACAGAAGCATCTTTCAGAAAAACCTTTTGCCGGGATGACGTTCAATGCCCTTAAATGAGCCCAATGTCTCGCGCTCCTTAAGTGATCATAGAAATGAACAGCATGCCTCACTGAGAGGCTGGAAAATAGATTGGACTGTCGCAAAAATAATTTGTCAGTTAAAGAATATAATTAACTCGGAGGTCCAAATGAAATATTGAATGTAGGAATATATATATAGATATATATATTATGTCAATCGATTAAAAGCAATTATATTAATCACACTTTTGGATTGCAATGAATAATAATTACTTTAGTAGGAACATTTTACAAAACAAAATGCGCGTTTTGAACCAAAGAAGATTTTTCCTACATTTTCATTGTCTGAAAGTTTTTAATTTGTCAAATGTTAACTCAGATATTACAGAAATATAATGTTATGCCCAAACACAGATCAACAGTAAGATGAGCAGAACTCTAAAGACTATTACGTCGGCAGTATTACTCCAAGAAAACAAAGATGCGGATATACAAACATAATGTTTGGGTGAATACTCTAATCTGACTGGCTGCTGGGTATTGAAGTTAAAGAAGTTCTGGTCACATAGGCCAAATGTTCTATATCACTGCATAGTTATCTTTAAAGCAACCTTTTAGCTTCATCTTCTGGGCAAACACAGTCGGTCAGAGGTGAACTTTTTCTCTGAACTGATGCTTTATGGAATCTAACGTGACGACCAGCATAAATACAGTTTTCCATTTCCGCAGTAGTCTGGGACTACTGGCCCATTATTCAGTGAGGCATTTTCGTGTTACCGTGACAACCACCACATAAATAGCCTGTTTTTTGTGAGAAAGCAATTTAAGAAAATAAGAATGTTTTAGTAATTGATGTAAGTGACCATGGACCATGGATAAGAAGGACGGGATCATGCCAGATGACATTGTTAGAAATTAACGCACGCCGAGGAAGCCTAAACCATCCAACGCAAAGCGGAAGACGTTCCTTTCTGACGTGTAATTAATCTGCCTTCATAGATTTTAACGCGGAATCTAAAAAAAGATTATTTACACTCATTAACGTGAATGTTGACAGCCGTTATTTCTGTGAAGTCTTGTAAAAATGCATAAGAATCATTCAGGGACTTGTTATATATCAGGTCCTGTCATACATTTTTAATGTAGATTAATAAATTATGACCTGTAATAACTAGTCTACTGAAAATATTTGTCAACATTTTTGGTAAATTATTTTTAATATGCTAGTTTTATTTTAATAAAATATTTTTATTTTTAATATTTAGTGTTTTTATTTAAATTCATAGCATTTTTTTAAACAGCCTTTTAAAAACAGCAGGAACATGTTTCTGAGCGACCAAATAGTATTGACCGCAAACTTCTTAATATTTATATGAAAAATATAATACATATTTTGACATGCCATATTTCACAGTTTTTCACAGCAGCAAAACAGTAGAAAAGTCGCGAGTGTCTATGTTGTTTAATTGAATTCTGTTTGGTGAATTTGATCATTTTGAAGACTGGGATTTAGGAGAAGAGAAAGAGAGACAAGAAAATAAGGAGACGAGAATCAAGCAGATGACGCTGGATGAACTGAACTACAACCCTCCTTTGTTACAAACGTTTGCTTCATCATCTGGACAAAAACAAGCGGCTTTCTCTCTAAAATGATGCTTTGTTGAACTTATGATGACGTTTAGGATACAGCTTTCCTCCGCTGCTGCAGAGTGAGGTCGATGCTGGCCCTGTAGGCGTTTTCATGACAACTCGTCGTACTATGTATCATAAAGTCCACTTTTAGTGAGAATGATTTACCCTAAAAAAAATGAAAAGATGAAAGTACCAATAATTGGTTTCATATTCATTTCCTTTATAAGTGTTGATTGTATAATTATCAGAAATGGATGGACTTTCGTCTGATTCGTCTGATGCGATCAGGCTTCCGTTGTCCATTCATTTATGATAAATGAAATGAATTGGGGTGCTACTGCTTACATAATAGATACTTGTTATGGATTGAAAATAAGATTAGTTTAAACAAACACGACAAATTTCCTAATTAATCGCGATTATTGCGATAAGTTGACACCTCTATGAGATCCCACTGGATTGATGCAAAACGTGCATTTTGTTTTTTCACTCCTGCAACTTTGAGGCAAAGCTCCCTCAGGTGAATTTTCGGTCCTTCAGGCCTTTTGACTATCAGATATTGCTTGAAGTGCAGCCTCTGTCCAGCATATCAGTTCTGCTCTGATTAATGGCGCATCTTCAGAAGATCCATTCACCTGTGGCTACAGGTAATAACATTTGGTACAAAAAAATCAAACTTTAATTGTAAAACACCTTCTTCACTGAGGTAATTAAAAGCCAAAAGCAAGACAATAAAAAGAAACATTTTCCAAAAACATACAATGAAGTGGCTTTAAAAATGTGGGTAAGTTGTTCCCACTTCCTCGTCCTCAACAGCACGTGCGGCTAAAGTCTGCAGTAGTTGAAGGTTTGATCATGTTGTGGAAAAAAGTGGAATCTGCTGTTTGCTCAGAGAGTCTGTTTATTCCAGAATAAACTCAGAAGATCTTCAGCATCTCACAACCCAATCATTGATAGAAGCCCCTGAATTCTTTCTCGTCCCATCTCTTAAAGCTCAAGGGTGTCCCTCCCATTGCAATAGACACAACTGTGATTCTGGCAAATTCTACCAGAGGGGTCACTTAGCCTAGAACTAGTTGTTCCAATAACAGATTTGTTATCGTTTTTTTCCCAGAGTCTTTGTGAAAACACTTCTCAAGTAATCTGGTTACAATCAAGTTTTTGAGGACATTCCGCAGACAGTTTTCAGGTAATCTGGACGAAAGCCTTGCGACGTTGCCCATCCGACCCCAAGGACTGGAAGGAGCAAAATTATTCCCAACAATATCCTTCTTTTTCAGGGCATTACAGTCATATAATCGGGTAGAAATAAAAGCGTGCATTTATACCTTTGTGCGGGCAAGAGAGAGAAATGTAATAAAATCCTGTTTTGGTTATATTTTGAATTTGTGGAATTTAAATTGATGTTAGAGTCAAAAATAACACCCAGGTTTTTCTCACACTAAAAAGTTTCTTAAGTTTTAGTTTTGATAAAATAATCTCTCTCTTGTCTTCAGAACCCATCACTAAGAATTCTGTTTTGTCCTGGTTGAGCTGTAGGACTTAATGTTTAAAACGTAGTTTAAAAGTATGTTGACTGACTCTTCGTCATCAGGAGACACAGGAACATAGAGTGGTGTGTCATCAGCGTAGCTATGAAAACAAACGCCATGCTTTCTGATGACATCCTCAAATGGCAGCATATATAGATGAAAAAGTAGTGGGTCTAAAACTGATCCCTGGGGAACCCCACAACTGATTTCATGAACTCTTCTCCATACTTACAAAAAAAGTTCGATCCGTGAGGTCGAAGTAAAACCGGAAAGCCCCAGACTCCTCATCCTGGTCAGCAGAATGTTGTGATCTGCTGGATCAAAAGCAGCGCACAGATCCAGCAGCACCAGGGCTGAGCATTTCTGAGAGTCCACGTTACACCTAAAAAAATGGAAAAAAAAAGTTTTTCTTTGTACACCTGACATTTATTCAGAGAAGCTTCCAAACTTTAGATTGTTTTTGTCAACTTTGGCTTCAGTTTAGACTCTGACAGTTGAGTCTTTCTAGAAGTGGCGTCTAAACTGAACTAATTCCACAACATGTTGTGCAAACCTGCTCGTCGAGCTCAGACCTGCTCGCATTGTTCATTACTGTAAACAAATGCTCCGTCACACACCCTGCGAAGCCACACGTTGACCATTGCACAGGAAGAATTTCCTCTGAACTGATCACTGTGAAATTAACTGTGATAACCAGAGTTAATACTTCGTTCTCTGAAGCCTCTGTGAGCCGCTCTCCGTCCATTCACTTCATTATTTCTCCTTCCCACAGCTCTGAATGTGCGCTCATGTTACTGGAAGGGATTTCATGGGGATATAAGCCGGGGGAAGTCTTAAATTAGCCCAAACAAAGAGTGCATTTCTGCAGTTAGGGGTGATGACAGATTTGGTCTTTGTGAAATAAGACTCACACTAAGCTTTGCACTCCGGCTCCAGAAATTGTGAAACCTAGAAACTCATTCTGCCAGAGTCGTGTTTGTAAAACATCTATAAATCCTACAGTTTAAGCAGTTTTGCCATAAAAAAAAAGAAATTCTTATCAGTTTGGTTACAACTGGAGCCTCGGCATCAGGTTTAAAAGGGACAATGCATTTTTTAATACGAATATCAATATTTCCCATGATCTTTGTGGAGCACTGCATGTGAATTGAAGGCTGGCTGATTGGTTTTTATTCTTCACAAGAGCTGTGGAGAGGCAATTTAATTTCCTCTCCTCCTCCCTGCCTCCTGGGATGCTGCATGTTTTCTTCTGCTTTCTTCTCCCAGAGAAAAAGATGAAGAAAAAAATGTCAACACGACTTTGTCAGCTTTTAGCACATTCTCTGCTGTGGCAGATATCACCTGACCCCAATTTACAGGAAGGCGTAGTCAGAAGAACGTCTTCCTGCAGTACAATGTGAATGTATTATCACACAGCGTGTCTGAAGAATGTCAGTGAGGCGTCAGGTAGAAAAACAAACACTTAAATAAGACAAAGCCTTTTCTTTTGGATTCTGGGAACTATAATACGATCAAGGAAAAGATGCATTTAACCCTGGAGAGCCCAACGACACTTTTCATTTCATTCTGGGCTTTTACAGTTAATTAAACATATTTGGTTTCTGTTTGTTCATTTTGGGAAACAGCAATTAAAGCAAAAAAGAAAAGATGACAAATAAAGAAAAAACAGAGAAAATGCAAGTTGGTTAATTATTTAAACAACACAAACACACACATGCACACAGAACAGCTCTCTGTTTCACCCTCATCCCAATCCAGGATTACAGGACATATTCAGTCAAAACACAGAATATGAATAACAGTTCAATCTCCTAAAGAGGAAAAATATTTAGGGTCATGGAAATAAAAACAAGTAGTTGTAAATTTCTTGAAAGAGCTCTCCAATATAATATCATTATACGATACACAATATCAAGGTTATTCCATTCTTTGGGAACGCGACCACTAAAAGCATATTTTCCTGAATTTCTATGAAATCCAGAGACTTGAAAATAAATCCGGTCAGTACGACGGAGGTTGTGTTGTGAATTGAATGGAACTAAATATTTAAAAATGACAATTAATGTGAGACCCAACCCAGCTGCTGATCCGTGTTGCAGTGGTGAGTCATGAAGAGACAGCGGAGAATAAAACCACATGAGCTTTTATCAATCATATCAGAGGACTCGATTAAAGTAGAAGATTTCTGCATAGTCATGAGTTCACAACAAAAAAAAGGACAATACGATAAATGTTTGCATGAATGAAATATGTTTACAAATATTTACTCTGTTAAAATATGTTTACACATTTGAAATATTTTTTTCAATATTAAGATGTTTAGTCTTTTAAAGTATGTCGAAAGATGCCCGAGCCCCCTCCTCTGGATGAGGAGGAGCAGCGGCTCTGGGTCGAGGGTCGAAGAACGAGGTTCCGGGTACAAGCGGCTGAAATGAGCTTCCTCTGGAGGGTGGCTCGGTGCTCCCTCAGAGACAGTGTGAGAAGCTCGGTCACCCGGAAAGGAGCACCAATGTTTACACTGTTAACATGTTAACTTGATCTCATTTTGAAATGATTTTTAAAGGTACAAGTCGATTTAGTTTAATTAATACACATTTGTTTACTCATTTAAATGGTGATTAATCATCTGTTTAAACATTTCTATGCATTTAAAACATGTTTATGTTATAAATTTGAACCTATTGACATGTTTATTTATTTGTTTACACACTGGAATACTGTTTATTCATTTGAAACATGTTTGTTTCCATTTGAAACATGTTCTAAAATAGAAATCATGTGGTTGGAGACAGCTGTCTGATGGTTGACGTTTGACCTCCCGCTCTATCTTCAGTTAACACAGTGATGAGGTGTTTAAAGCAAAGCAAACAGCGCTTCCAGCGGCAGACCTTCTCCTTTTATGGGTGTTTTCTGCCACTCAAGGAAACGTGCACGTATAACACTTCCTGAATCCTCCTCTCAAGAGTTCTTGGAAGACATAAAAGCAGGACAACACTGGCCTGAAAACCTTGACGAGACAAATTCACAGCAAACACAGACGAGGAAGTGCGCGCACCTGCGTGCGCGTAAAGGTGTTCATAAATTGCATTCTGAAGACATCTGCCATCATGTGACCACGAGGCATTCAGATGCAACCCTCCAATGAATATAAAGTATAAACACTCCTCCAAATTCTCCACCCCTGGTCTCTATTTCATGCCATTATCCTGGCATAATAAACACATTAGCTTCTCCCTACCCAATTCCTGCTCCTAAGATGAATCTTTCCCCACTATATAAAATAATTTGCCAACATCATATGTCCTCATAAATATTTCATGGGGGTTCATGGAGAGTTGCGAACCTGTCTGAGTCTGGGGAGAAGACAGCTACTGCAGATGGACTGTTTCTCTGGGAGGAAAGTGGAGCGTTTGCTGAAAAATGATCTAGAGTCTTCTGCATTCAGTCTGCAGGCCACTGATTCACTCAGGGATGTGTCTTTCAAATGAAGACACAGTGTCATTTGATCTATTGAATCTTAATAATTAGCCCACAAGGGAAAAGACCTACAAGCTGCTTCAAAGGGAGTTTAGTTTACACAGAAACACGACAAGTAAACTAAAGAACATCGCAAATTATACATTTTGTTTTGATGAAGATTTTTACTGCAGTAAAACATTCCTTCTTTTAAATGAATTAAATAACAAAGAGAAAACAATAACAATTATACAGAAGATTTTTATTATTCAGGGATTTTGATTCATTTGTCACACTAATGTAACACTTTATTTAAATGGTAGCTTCATTAGAAGGAAAAAGTCCTCCAAACTCGACTTTGTAGAAACAAAGCAGAAGTAACAGGAATTTAATGGGATGAGCTTCCTGTTAAGAGGAAAAAAATATTTGTGTTTATATCCAGACTTCAAACTTTCCCTTTGTTTGCCTTAAACTCTTAAAAGTTGGAGGTGAACTTTCTGATGTCTTCAGATTTCTGTCCTGCTTTACAACCCATAAGGTCAAATACTCATTGGCCCAGACCATCACACTACCACCTCTATGTCCTACTTCAATGATCTTTATCTAAAGTACTGTTGTTTTATTTTAGATGTGAGGAGACAAACTAAAAAGTTCTTCATTTGATAATATAAGACTTCCTTTATTGATCTTTGCAAGGAAATCAGGTCCTAAAAGCAACAGAGCAAAAAGATAGACACTTTCCACAAAATCTTTAGGAATCCTTTGGAGTTTTTGGTCAAATTATCTGTTGTTTTTTATGCTGTGGTAACAAATCAATTTCAGTAAAGCCTTGCTGGGTTCTGGGAGTCTAAGAAAAGTTCTCAGTTATTCCAACGTTCCTCTGCGTTGAAGACTCTGTGAAGAACTCTTCAAAAACCTTTAAAAACAGAAACACGACACCGGCTTCAAAGTTTTCCAGATAACGGCACGTCTAGATCTTTTTGGGACATTCTTCTTTGTGCGTATAATACATATTTGATTAAATCTGCAGCCACTTTTTATATTTGCAATCAGGGAAGCTATGGCATTTTGAGTGACTAAACTGCTTTTATTTTACTATCCATCTTGGATATTTCTTCACATTTTCACTTGAACCAAGTAAATATATTGTCCATAAAAAGAACAAATCTGTTATTTTTAAAAGACACTTCATGATTTCTCAATAAAGTTTTTTTTAAGGATTTGTAGTAACTTTTCTGCTTCATTTAGAGGTTTTCTGTCATCATGGTTCCTTTTACTCTCTTTTATACTAAACTTGTTTCTTTTTTCATATTTTTTCCTCTGTATAAGACATTTTTTTCTTGAATATATAGAGACAATGCCTTCATCATGTTTCTGTCGTTTCCTCTGTTTTTGCATTTTTTTTAAATTTTTATTTTGCCACGCCTCATTTCTTGCGGCACAGATGCTTTTTTCAAACCTGGAAATCAAACACTATCGAAAAGTTTTTATCCATTTACAGCTAAATGTAAAAGTGAAAATCCGCCTTTAGGATCTGATGAAAGTTCTGATTATTCCGATTCATCACAGAGTCCCATATCACTTCATAAATCGTGTGCTTTTGTGCATAAACACACTTACATTTTCTTCAGGAGTCTTGGAAACTTACTGAAGTTTTTCCAAACACTCAATGAGTTTTAAAAAAATCTCTATTTTGAAGCTCTTCTTTATGACTTTTCTTTGTTTTCTGTTAAGTGTCAGCAGCAGTTTCAATGATATCAAAGGACATAAGTAAAGAACAAACTTCAGAGACTCCATGAGAAACCAGAAACCTCCTGGGAGAGTGTCAGAGTTAAGTTTGGCTTTGTTTCGTTTGATTTTTCATTTTATATCTCATCAATCTGAAGTTTCTGCGCTGCAGAGGAATGTCAGGGGACCAAAACTTTCCTGCAGCTACAATTAAACACAAACACTGTGAGGTATGTTTGGAGTTTTTCTGTGTACATTTAAGAATATGGGTAGTAAAAATAAAACACCATCAGTGGGTAGGGTTTCTTTAACTGTCTAATATTTTTTAATCTTTGTCAAACTGCTCAGAATAGCATCATTGTTCCATTCTTGTCATCTTTGCTGACGGTAAACAGGGATCTACTGCTTCATTAAAGCACCAAAACACTTTTCTTTCTGCATTTCTTCTGTCACAAACACACTTCTTGCCTTTTTTAAACGTCACCTCTGTGGCAACTATCAGATATTTGAATCAAAAGGAAATACAAATACATGTACTTTATTTTAAAAACAAACTGTCTTTTTTCAAGGTGGAAACATTTAAATGTGTTTTTTTTTGTCTCATTTTTATTCATATTAACTGAAACAGATCCGAAAACTCCTCATAAACGACAAAATCACTTGTGATTGTGACACAGACTTTTAAGTCAAGTGGGTGTCATCCATACATCGCTACCACATCTAAGTCCCTGATTGGTCATAGTTCAACTGGGTTAACATTCAATGTGCCTTCAGTTGGTCCATATTTTGTAAGTAGAACCTGAAAACAGACCTAAAAACTTGATTGGCAGCACATGAACATGAGAGTTTGACCGCAGAAGTCTTTAAAGCCCACATACAAAGGCTGACACAGACTTTTTGCTGGAAGTGGTCGCTTGATCGCGTGTTTCCGAGCTCGGTGTGAACATAGCTTTACAGTCAGGCTGCACACATGGAGCGCACACGTACTATTTGACAGCACTAACGGGCTCCTTACGCAGTGCGCAGGTTTTCTTTGGGAGGGTTATAAGCAGAGACATTCGTATGACACGCCTTCGTCTCACCCACTTTAGCCTTTTGTGTGTTGTATAAGTGCACTGCAAGCTATCGCCGCAGCATGCCCGTAGGAAAAGATATGCATGAACACTATGATTTTGATAGAAATTTAAATAAAAATTTGCCCATTTTTCCAAAAGGTCCTGGCCGTACACAACAAATGGCACCAGAGCATCATTCCGGAAACTGAATTTTGCACTTATCCCCTCAAAAACATTTTTTTTGTCGTTTTAGTCAAAAATAGCCTTTTTTGGTCAAAAAATGTAATCTGGTATCCCTGATCATTTAGTTTTTTTTCATTTAAGCTTTTGATCTTTTTTTCCCTTTGACATACTGTAACTCCTTAATGCGATCAGCTAATTCCCAGAGAAAAGCAGCGTTTCGCCCGTATGAAACACTTTAAAGTGGGATGCGTAGCACCCACCACCTGTATATATATATACACACGTGGACAAAATTGTTGGTACCCCTCAGTTAAAGAAGGAAAAACCCACAATTCTCACTGAAATCACTTGAAACTTACAAAAGTAACAATAAATAAAAATGTATTGAAAATTAAATAATCAAAATCAGCCATCACTTTTGAATTGCTGATTAACATAATTATTTAAAAAAACAAACTAATGAAACAGGCCTGGACAAAAATGATGGTACCTCTATAAAAGATTGAAAACTATTTGACCAGACTGACATGATTAACTCAGGTGTGTCCTTTAATTGACATCACAGGTGTTACCAAATTCCTAATCAGTCAGTCTGCCTATTTAAAGGGAGACAAGTAGTCACTCTGCTGTTTGGTGAAAAGGTGTGTACCACACTGAACATGGACAACAGAAAGCCAAGGAGAGAATCGTCCCAGGACATCCGAAAACAAATGATAGATAAACATCTTAAAGGTAAAGGCTATAAGACCATCTCTAAACAGCTTGAACTTCCTGTGACAACAGTGGCTCATATTATTCAGAAGTTCAAGACCCACGGGACAGTAGCCAACCTCTCTGGACGTGGCCGCAAGAGGAAAATTGATGACAAATTGAAGAGAAGGATCGTTGGAATTGTATCCAAAGAGCCCAGAACAACCTCCAAAGAAATTAAAGGTGAACTCCAAGGCCAAGGTACATCAGTGTCAGATCGCACCATTCATCGTTGTTTGAGCCAAAGTGGACTTCATGGGAGACGACCAAGGAGGACACCACTGCTGAAAAACAATCCTAAAAAAGCCAGACTGGAATTTGCAAAAATGCATGTTGACAAGCCCAAAGCTTCTGGGAGAATGTCCTTTGGACAGATGAGACCAAACTGGAGCTTTTTGGTAAGGCACATCAACTCTATGTTCATAGACTCAAAAACCAAGCATACGAAGAAAAGAACACTGTCCCTACGGTGAAACATGGAGGAGGCTCAGTCATGTTTTGGGGCTGCTTTGCTGCATCTGGCACAGGGTGTCTTGAATGTGTGCAAGGTACAATGAAATCTGTAGACTATCAAGGCATTCTGGAGAGAAATGTGCTGCCTTGTGTCAGAAAGCTTGGTCTCAGTCGCAGGTCATGGGTCTTCCAACAGGACAACGATCCAAAACACACAGCCAAAAACCCCCAAGAATGGCTGAGAGAAAAGCGTTGGACTATTCTAAAGTGGCCTTCCATGAGCCCAGATCTGAATCCCATTGAACATCTGTGGAAGGAGCTGAAACATGCCATTTGGAGAAGACACCCATGAAACCTGAGACAACTGGAGCAGTTTGCTCATGAGGAGTGGGCCAAAATACCTGTTGACAGCTGCAGAACGCTCATTGACAAATACAGAAATCGCTTCATTGCAGTGATTGCCTCAAAAGGTTGTGCAACAAAATATTAAGTTATGGGTACCATCATTTTTGTCCAGGCCTGTTTCATTAGTTTGATTTTTTTAATAATTATGTTAATCAGCAATTCAAAAGTGATGGCTGATTTTGATTATTTAATTTTCAATAAATGTTTATTTTTTGTCACTTTTGTAAATTTCAAGTGATTTCAGTGAGAATTGTGGGTTTTTCCTTCTTTCACTGAGGGGTACCAACAATTTTGTCCACGTGTGTAACATGTTGCATAGCTGGTGCAATACCGCTTTTCTCTGCAATAGAATGAGCCGATTCACGTTGGTCGTTTTCAGAGTTGAAAAGTCTCGCTAGTCCCAGGAATGCAAACACTGGAGCTAAAGTTACGTTGTAAACAGATGTTAATCTTTGAACATATCAACAATCCGAACATTCCCGCAGCTAGCTCCCTGAATCTCCTAGCATAGAGATGCTACTTCTGCTTCCAGCTAATGATGTTTTTGGGCGCCATCTTGTCTGCAACCAGATCCCCTTCATTTTTCGCCTGCAGACAGCCCGTATCTGCCCAAGAGGGAAGTTGGCGCTACTGCTTACACTTGGTCTGTAAATTTATTGTGCAGTAAGTTAAGTTATTCAAAAAATATTTAGTTGAATTTAGTCACCTGACACCTTAGAGCAGCTCGTGAGGGTTTAAGTCTCTTAAACTTTGAGAAGACAGCCAGACTCACTCAGCTGATTATGGTTGACTGTGACTCTCATTTTGGTTGCAGCAAATGTTCAATAAAATTTTTAGTTTTTACTCTTAAAGTTTGTAATCATTGATAACTAAAATTCATCAACACAGTAGAATTATATCCTCTCACAGATGATTTTGGCTCGGAGGAAAGAGCAACGTGTGGTTGCAGCTTCATTTAACCTGTTTTCAATGTTGAAGTGAGACTGCGAAAACCTGCTGTCAAAAAGTATTTATATGCAAGTTTACAAAAAGCAGACGTCAAAACACCCTGGACAGAGCCCCTTCTCTGCAAGCACCGCAGACTGCGATAAGAAGACAAACCCTAATTGGTTTAACAGGCGTTTCATGTGAGCGCCGCATCTGCCGCCTTTGAGACGGCGCGAGCAAACGCGTCACTGTTGACTAAGCTCTGACAAAACACTCTGCTCCGCGAATGAGGGACAGAAGAAGGGTCCTGGTTGTCCAATTGTCCAACTGAAAGACACTCTCGTGGCATTTTCAGATGATGGAGGACATGAATGACGACATTTAAGCTCAAAGTTGCATTTTTGAGTATTGATTATTCAAATTGTTGGGAATCAGGAGCAGATGAAAAAACGCCCTTTAAAAAAAGGTTATTTGTGACCAAGAAAATACACTGGACGGAGTTGCACATCTCTGAACTCATGCCGCTCTGCAGAAACTATGTCCTAGAAACAACACAGAGTTTTTGACTTTGACTAAAAACAGCATCATCATTATGATTAAAAGACTGCTGCCAATGCTTTTACAACAGATCAAAAGATGATTAGTGAGACTTTCACAGTGAAAATAAACACATTTTCAGTCAGATTCAACATCACTTTGGGCCTCTGTGCTTTGATTCGGTGTCTTATGGATTCCTGCTTGTAAACTTCATTATGTCATTTTGTTTTGAAGTAGAAATGTATCTAAAACTGAGCTCTCTTTGAGAAGTTTGGGGATGTTTAAGAAGTCTGATCATGTGACCCAAGAGCAGGGTTTGTTTCAAAGAAGAAGATTTTGAGATCAGGTGCAATGACTCCACTTCAAGACTTACTGTGTAATAAATATTGAATGTTTTATATATTTGTACACGTCTACTTTACTCATTTCTCCTGATCAGAAAAATGCAACTAATTATTTTTCTTGGTAGCTAGTTACTGCTACCATATCATAATTCAGTTACATACTCAGTTACTTCTTGGCTCAAGTAGTGAGTAACTATAGTTCTAGTGTAAAATGGAACCACTTAAGTATAAGTCTAAGTGGTTCCATTTTCCAGGCTCTACGTTTCCTTTGATGTCCTGCTGCAGGAATGCTTTCAGAGCAAAAGCTTTGCATCGGTATGGATGCCAAAAAAGCCAGTGTTTTTCAAGAGCAACAACATGAAACGTCAACCTGAACAGACTGTAGAGATGAGCGCGTCCGTGACAGACTCATCAGTGTCAGAGCTTCATTATTATCCTCAGCACGCGTGCAGCGCCGCACATCCAGCGTCGATAAAAGCAGACTGAGACAAAGCGAGCAGACAGCAGCCGCTCCAGCTGGGTTTGGGCTTCAGTTGCTCACTTTGCTCTCTGCAACACGTCAAAGGGCAACCCTCGATCTCCACGCCATCACTGGTTTGATCTTTACGCCTCACAGGCAGCCTCTGTCTCATCGTTTCCCACAATTCACTGCAGATTTTTGTCAATGGAGTGCACAGTTACTTAAAGACCCGCTCCAATCATCGTTGGGTCCATTTTAAAGCATTCCCAGTGGTCTTTTAATCACGATGATTCCATTTTTAGCCAAAATAAAAAATCTTGTTGTGTTTTAGGACATAGTTTCTGCAGAGAAGCAGGAGGTCATTAGCAATGTTCCTCTGAGAGGTGAGTGGAACTGTTGGCACAGAGTAAGCCTGCAGCAGTTTCCCATAACCCATCTGTTTACATGCTCTTCTGCTAGCTTACAGCCCCTCACAACCCAAACCCAACATTAGCAGCAAAACAAAAATGGCGAACAACATTGGAGCTGTCCAGCCATCCAGTTTTGAGCCAGACGCCAGTTCAGACAACGGAAAAACATAACTGTCTACAGAAAAGCAATTTTGAGCTGAATTGCCTTTCTATGTTTGAAAAAAGCCACTAAAACATGTAAAAAACACAATTTTCATTGGAGTGGGTCTAAAAATATCAGACCATGTTGAGAAAAAAATTGTTCCACCAACAGTAAACAGCATCATGAATCAACACGTCTGAGGATTTATTGGTTTTTTTCCACTCCAGATCAATCATGTGACACCTTGTAGAGGCAACATGCAACCACGTGGCGAGTTGGTGATGGTTTTTCCATGTTGTTTTCTTCTTTTCTATGCAGAGTTCTTTGATTTCAAGCAAACGTAAATATTTTACGGCAGGATGAGCAACTACAGAAAGACAAAATGTATTTGTTAGTCTCCGATTGTGTAAGTTTTCCCACTTAAAAAAGCTTAGATTTGTTCACCACAGTAACACTTCAAGTGTGAGAGACAGAATGTTTAAAAAGAATCCATTAAAACGGGGAGGAAAATCTGTGTTTGTTGAATGACTAAATAATAATGCTGACACGTCTGTTTTGTTAAAAATAGTTTCATTTAGAAACCTTTTTTTTGGTGCATATTTTTAAGTGCGTTGGCAGTTTCAGTCACAGATCCAGACATCATTTAATCCTCAGTGCTCTCGCTGATGGAAAGAGGTTTTTGCCTCAGATCTCATCATACGTGGATCCATTCATTCATTCCTTAACATGAATCACTCGTCCTGCCGCCTTTGCAGAAATATGATGCTTCCACCTCCATGTTTCACAGTAGGTTCCCAGCATTCTTCCACCTCCAAACATGGTGTTAACACCAACACTGTACTTGTTATCACCTTTTTATCACACTTTTTTCTTTTAGTCTAATTGTTTGAAATAATAATTTCATTTGTTTATTTTTTTGTTATAAAGAATCAACACAAAGTCATCAATGCCATCATATGCTTAGGGTAAGAAACGGTTTGACTTACTGAAATAATTATTTGTATCACGCAATAGTAGCACCTTTCAAAAATACAAAGAAATGATGAAATACAAATATCAACAACAAGACTTTCAGAAGTGCTTTATCCAATAAAATTTCAAGAAAATCGTGGCGCTTAAGGTCAAGTGCTTTTTCCAAAAGACAACGATGTCCCAGATTTTCAGCAGAGACATCCTGAGCCCACGTAAACACACAGGAGAGTGTCACGAGTAGTATTTCACATAAACCTGTAGGACATGTCAACTAGATCAAAAGAGATTTATGGATGGATAAACTGATGATTTCATTGTTGTCTGGACATTTTAGGGGCTCAGAAGGACACGACACCCCAAACTCTCAGCACACCAAGACTTACACCCCGATATCCTACCGGCAGCCCATAGTGGGGATGGTTAAATTGGAGACTGACAAGTTTCTCTGAGGAAGTTCAACACAGAACTGTGTGATTGAAGGGGCCACAGTTTCCCTAAAATGACCAGTTTTTGTCTCTGCTTTCTGCTCTCTGGTGAGGTTTACATAAAATAAATCCCATAAGTCGCAAAAAACACCGTCATCGAGAAGCAGAACGCGAGATGGAGTCGCCAGGATGTGAGAAAAGGCGACAATTTCATTATAAGATATTCTGATGTGTCTGAGACATCAGTGATTAAGGCGGACGGCGCGTGATAAGCAGTAATGGGCTGTCACCGTGTAATCTGGTGTCAGGGAAAGGTGATGCAGGAGCAGGAAGGAGGAGCAGCAGGAGGCAGGAAACAGTGCGGGGACATTATCATGTGGAGGAAAAGTGCAGCTGACAGTTCCATCTTTTCCCCCTCGGGGGCAAAAATGTAAAACAAATTCAGATGCTCCAACTAGACCAAACAGAAAGCAGAAAGTCTAGAAGCAGGCGGAGGAGAGCTAAGAACCACCAGTCGCTCGCCCTAATTTACTGCAGAGGAAATAGAAATAGACAGACCAAAGAGTGTTTACCTAAAGGTGACAACGCGGAGATAAATGCAGATTTTTTTCCTCTTCTTTACTGCGGCGCTCCCCCTCTGGCTCCTGCTGACAGACTGCAGAGGGCCCTTCATTTCCCGCACTGATATTTCACTGCTTCCATTTTACAGAGGATTTGAGGACCGGTCCAAAAACAAGCTTCCAGGCGGCTCCATCAACCTGTGGGAAAAAGTTTAGAGTCAGAGGAAATTCACCTATAAAAAGAACATTTTCACGCATTCAAATGGATGATCAGGATCTTATTATTCACGTGTGTCATTCAGACTCAACACTCTGGGGGGATAAAAAGAACGAAAAACAAGGATGAGATTTCCATAAATTATGCTTTAATTGATATAAAAACTGTGCCGAATTCGCATTGACTGCCCTTTTTCCCCACACGTCAAATTTACTGCCCTAAATGTTCTTAACGGCGTGTGGGAGGAGCAACAGCCAACGTTTTTCTGGACTTTATCATTGTCACATCATGTTGAGCGAGTAGCTTGGGTTTGTTTGTTTTGGAGAGCTCTAGAGAGGCACCGACAAGAACGTCGCCATGTCTGGGTTCATTAAGCAGTACGGTGAGTTTCACCATTTACCGCAGGAGCTGGGCCCGGATGACGGGCCATGGGCTCTGCGACAACCTGTCCAGTGAATCCAGCCTTCGTGCAACAGTGACCAGGACAGTCTCTGGCAACCCTGCGGCCCCAGCCGGTTAGGAAAATGGATGGAAATCCCTCGCATTGAGCGGCCATATTGGATCTGTTTTCTGAAGCTGATTCCCTGATCATTAAACTTCAGATCTTCAAAGTCTTAATGCAGCGCGTCTGCCACCCAAATAGCACCACGCCGTTCAGATTGCATGGCTACTGGACCCTTAACACAGAGATGTCCCCGGCAACACCTAAATAACAAGCGCTCTTTGACAAGCCATAACTCTTAGCCATAACCATTTCTCAACATGAATCAACTGCTTCTGACCTGGAGAAACTGATATGCAACACTTCACAAGCTTCAGATTCCACAGGAATTAGAGGAATTGTGTTGAAGAGTTATGGTCGTCCAAAGAATGTCAACACTGGAGAGCTCATGTTTGGATGAGCTGGTGTCAAATGGCCACGCCCACATTTCTCGAGCTTCGAGCTTCATTTCTAAAACTGCCACAGGTAAATCTAACCAGCGAACAAAGAGTTGGAGCCAAAGCTTCGTCAAATCCTATTTCTGGACCACTTTGCATTAAAATGAATGGAGAACAGCTCATCCTGTTCCCAAAAGCTGACTGAGACAGAGGTGCACCACAGGAAGCAGAATCAGATAAAAGAGGTGGTCTAAAAACAAGAAAAGAACATTCATCTAATGGAGAATTTCTCTAGAAAGTAATACAGTTATCTGTCCATATATCAAGTGATTTCTACTTCTACAAGAAAACGGATAATAAGATACAAACAATCTAGATACAGGAAGTTACCACACAAGCATTCAAAAAGGGAAAATGAAGCTAAAACCACTAACTGTTAAAGTACTTCAAATTAAATGTTTCACAACCCAGTAAGTCATTTGGTCATTCTGAACAAAGGTTTGCACATTTTTAAAGTTTTTTTTGTACCCGATCGAACTTTACTTTGTTTGCAGTGACGAAAACTAATATTATGAGTGGAAAAGATTCATTTTTGAACAATTTGAGAACAAAATGAGAATAGAATCTTTGGTCAAGTTGGCCCATCTTAATCCTAAGAAAATAGCACTTAGTCTTACAACATAAATCTAAATGTTTGTTTCCAATATAATGACAATAAATGTCAGTCTCACTTTAATGAACTATAAAATGACATCCTTAAAACTGAACTCAAATTCCAGTGTAATTTGAGTTTTTGAGCCTTAAGTCGAGTTTTTCTTTTGTCAAGAGTTTGGAGCAAAATCTGATTTATAATTTCTGTCTTATCAAAAAATTTTGCTGATTTTGAGAAAAGTTCATAAAGGTGTAGAGCGAGGAGAAGTTAAAACAACTTCAAACCTGCTAAAATGTCCTGAAAGAACAAAGTTTTTGGTCTTTTTAGTTCATGGAGCAGAACCTCGGGTCAGAACCAGGACAAAGGTTTTATTCAATCCAAATGTGGCTGTTTTCTGGTGTTTTGCATCACCTGCATTCTACCTGTTCCACTTCTTTTTCTTGGCTTCAGGTTGTTTTTTCATTTCAGTGCTTCGTTTCATTTCCATGTTTTAATGCTGCTAAAGCGTTTTGCTCCTCAGTGAAACACTTTAAGCTCCATATGTATTTAGCAGGTTCACAAACGTCTGCAAGCGGAGTAAAAAGAACTTGACATTTTTGCAAGTCTTGAGGTGTTCAGAACTTACCAATCAAATGTGAATTATGAGTTTTCAACATTTCTTTTTTCCTCTCTCACTTCTGTCACAGGTGATCATTATCAGTCGCTCAAATGTCATTTGGGATCATTCTAATAATTTAATTTGTCTGCAGTGTGGACCTGCACTGCGGGGTGTTTTTATGAGCGACGAGCATCGAGGAGTGACACGGAAAAAGGTCATCCCGGCGTGTGATGATTACACATCTGCCGCAGCCGCCACCGCTTTCATCAGGTTTTTCACTCAAAGTGGAATCGAGGTTCTGCACAGGAGAGCAAGCCAACAAGCAGCATTTTAGGGCTTTTTTAAAAAAATAGAAAAAAAAAAAACCTACACACGCCATCAGCTCCTATTATATCACCTCTTCAGAGATTTCACAGCTTCTCTTCTCACAGTGGCTCCCATCACCTTTATTAATTTTGCAGATGCTTTTAGCAAAAGTAACACAGGTGTGAGGAACGGCACGCAGGCTGCAATATGGGCAGACAGCTGCAAGCAGAAAGCAGACAAACGTCTGCAAAGGAGAAACGGAAAACACAACAGAAAGACTTTAAAACACCAACAGGTTTTCATCAACAACTACTTTTCATGCTAAAATGCTCCAGGGATCGGCTTATCTTCAATGACAGGAACCATTCGAGCTTGAGGGCTGCTGTGATTCTTAGATGCACTTCATAAAATATATATATTTTATTTTATTTTTTACCAAATTTCAGGGATCTGATTCTGTTCTATTTAAATTCGTCATCCAAAAATGTCAGTTTTTATTTTTATTTTTTGCTTTAATGGTACAATTATCAGCTGTATAGTAAATATTGTAACAACGATTTTATTTGTTCTTTTTTTTCCTTTACATTGGGATCACATTTGATCAGAGCTGTCAAGGTTAATGCATTAACGCACATGATTAAGTTAAAAAAATTAACACGTTAATATTCATTACTGCTAATGAACTACACTCGGAGAGCCAACAGTCTTTCGCCCGTTCAGGCTTCCGCAGCGTGTGTCAAATTCTAAATGCACACCTGGCTCATCTGGCACAATTCTGCTAATAACATGGTCACTTACAAAAGAAATAAATATTCAGTCAATTTTGGGTGCTTTATTGTTATTTTTTTTAGGTTTAGATTGCTTTTCACTGAAGGTAGACTATTTGATACGTAATTTATAGTATTTTTCACACTATAAATTCTAAAAGAGTAAATAATGGAAATAAAGCCTGTATCAAAAGAATGTCACATCTGTAAACTGATGCCTTTAGGAGATTTTTCAATTTGTCCTTGGGTTCTTTATGCACAATAATATAATATTTTACCTGTGGTGCCCAAACTTTTGATCCCTACTGTATCTTCCAATAGTGAATGGTCTCTAATAGACACTGGTCTCCGGGTCGTCGGGTCTAACAGGTGTTGGTTACTATAGACGTCGGTCTCTAATAGTGGCCGGATTCCTTTAAGACACGCCCCCGCGCACAGTCATGCAAACACGATATGTGGTATTTGTGAGCCAGTGAAGTGAGGGCTGCTTTGGTTTAGAGTTTAAACTTTGTGTGGTGGCATATGCCAAGGAACATTCTGGTGAGGAGTCTGTATCACATTTTTGGGTGGATCCTAAACATATCCAAACCTGGCGCACAAGCGGATGCCTGATATTGAAAAGAAGGAACAAATCAATTCTGATATTGAAAAGAAGAAAACGAACCAATTTCCTGGTGGAGATGCAAAGAAAACGAGGGACAAATTAGAAAAAAAAACGCTGGGTCGGCTGCCAGATTTTTGTAATAAACGCTGGGGCTACTAATGGAAGATATGCGGTAAACATAATTTAAAAACCACTGGGAACGCTTTTGCAATGTTGATCACAAGATGAACGGAGTGGAACTTTAAGACTTTGAGTGCATTCAGACTGGAAAATGTGTTCCGGATTATCAGAGGAAACAAACTCTGGCTCGCTTTAAACGAACAAAATGTGTCCAGTCTGAATACACCCAAATAAATTAAGCTTAAAGTTGCATTTCTGAGTATTTCTTTATTCATACTGTGGTGAATTAGAAGCAGACAAAACATGCAGTTGGAAAAAGCCAGTAGCAGTGATGTAGGTGCTACAGTTGGGCTACAAGTTCCCTGGTCTGCTTCATTCCAATATATCCATTTGCAGACAAAGGGATCCATGTACGTCTTTATTTTCCTCGTCTGAGCTGGAATCTGGCTGAAAATGTTATAGCTGGATAGCTTCAACATTGTTTTTGTTGCACTACTAATGTTCGGTTGGGGAAAGAGTGTAAAACAAATTGATCATGGGAAATGAGGGCAGGCTTACTCCGTGGCAGCAGTCCTGCACACAACTCATTTGGCCAATTTCTAATGCTGCTCTGCAGAAAAGTCCTAGAAAACAAATTTTGATTTGACCCAGAAACATCATAATCATAATTTAAAGACCATTGAGAACACTTTTACAATAAATCAAACGATGATCAGTCTGGGACTTGACAGAGTGGGACAAACTCTGGAACGCCTCTCTCTTTTCAAATCAGACATCTTGTCTGTGACAACATTAGAAAATGATTGCTACAGGAGTCTAAAAATATACTCTGTGTTTAAAGTACCGGACTCTAACTTTTCATCAACTTCCGGCTCAAAGATTCAAGATAACAACTTTTAACGTAAACCTCAAAATGCAGAGAATCTTAATGGAAAAAAAAAAACATCCAGTAATGTAATCAGCCCACTGAGAACAGCATGAGCGGAGGCTGTTGCTGCACAGGAATGTTGGAAATGGACCACACTGTGGGTATATACTGGGTATAGTAAACTTCTGAACAACACTAACAAAGCAAGAAGGAAATGAAACAAACACGATTTGAGAAACATTTCTTCATGCACAAGTTCATGCTGCTTAGGAAACAAGTCTGAACGCTCAAATCTGACTTTTCACATTTGGACTGAAAGCAAATGATCTGCTCATCAGAGAAAAAGCCTTAATTGGAACACGTTTGTTTTCACTTCCATTTGGGGTCAGTAACAAAACATGTTTTGTTTTCCACATGAAACCCATTTGTGGTCAAAGCATGCTGGCTGGACCTTCACTGAAGTCCTTTTTTGGATGTGTGAACTTTTAAGTCGGACTCCTCTGGACACAAAAAGAGTTATGCATTTACATAAAAACGGAAAATGCATAGCAGGTTGTGTAACAACAAAGTAAAAGAAGGGAGCTATTGTGTTTTTCACTTCAAAAAAATGTCCTGATAGTTCTTTTTATCAGCAGGTTGAGTGAGCCTTTTTCTCAGTGTCATTTGTTTGGTCCCTCATTGCTTTCACACCTTCCCGACCTTTCAGAGAATGGCCTTCCACTCATTTCGGCTCCTGCAGCTTCCCTGTTTGAATTCTGCACAGCGGAGAATCATGAGCAAGACAAAAATCCTAATGCGAGCCCCGAGCGAAAGATCAAATGACGCTCCGAGAGGGGATATGCACGCTTTTGAGTGAAATTCGATCTGAGCTGGTGGGAGAATTGTGGTCCTGTGGACCATTTTCTATTCCACTGGATAAATCAGCAGATGCAGCTAATGCATTACTTAGAGTTTGCTTTTCACATGAGGGGGAAAAAAACACACTGGAGGGCTTTATTTTCTCAGCAAAGAAGTGCCGAGATGGACAGCAGGACCTTTCTGCTGCTGAATGGCTTGATAACAAGAGACTGCAGTGAAGTGGGGAAAATGTGGGTTGTGTTAGGGCGGTAAACCAATGCCATACGTGTCAGATTTTTGCAAAGACAAAGGCTTTCGCAACCACGAAAAAGTAAGGTGCATCTTATGGAGACACTTGGGAGCAATCTGTGGTCTTACGATGAAGGAAAATGTAACGAGCGAATGGAAAGAATTACTTTAATTGAGTTTAATTTCCGGTTCTAATTCTATGTACTTGTTTAAAAACAGTTTGATTTGAAATCACACAAAGCAATTTAAATTCATCTTAAAACTGTGTTGGACAGATACGTTTCTTCTTTGAAGACAAAGGCAAGTAAGTAACGGGCAAAGTTACTTTTGGAGTTCCCCTTGGATCCACTATGGGGACCCATCTTTTTAAACATTAAACTTTATTTTAAATTACTCAATTTTTTTCATCTTACAGATAGAAGAGAAACTGTGCTCTCGCTAGAAATACTCTAGATAGGGTTAGGGCAGTAATCCAATTTCAAAAGTTTTGGATTTTTGTAAGGAAGATACATGAGTGTGACTTTAAGATGAAAGAAAATGTGAAACAAGAATTAAAAGAATGACCAAAATCACATTCGCTGTCTTTTTTAAAAATATTTAATTGAATAAAAATAAGTTTCATTTGAAATTCCACAATACCAATTCTATAAGATAAGAAAAATCCTCCCGGAAATCAGTTACATGCGGCCTTAAACTACTTTTTGTTTCTTCTTTGAGAACAAATACAAGTCACGGGCAAAATTAATTTTGGAGTTCCACAGGGAACAATTTTGGGACCCTTAATTTTTGAATTTGTCATTAATAACTAGTACATTGGACAGGTCCGGTGGATCGAGTGCTTTGAGGAAGATCCTGGAATTCAACACCTGCTTTGGATCTGCTTACGTCACCTTAGGAGCCTGGATTGTTTTGCCAATTTAGCTTTTTGTTTTGTTAAATGGTCATTCAAATACACAGCCGTCCCTTTCAGGTATTTTTTTGCTTCATTGGAGCTCTCTTGTGCTTTTGATTCACAAACCTGATAAGGACCGCTGGTTGATCTGATTCCTTTCTCCTGGGAAGCGGGTGGCAGATCTTGATAGTATTTAAATCCAGGGAAATACATGATCCAACTTAACTCTCCACGCTCTCGCCTGCTGCACTATCAGCTCCGCTAGCTTCTGTGCTAAACGTTAGCCGCACCAGGTCTAGCTCGGGGTTAAGTTGAAATACCTTGAGAATGACATTATTCATTCCTACTTCTTGATCCACGTCGTTCACTCTTCTCTCCAGGTCAAGTCAAATATCTTGTTGTTCATTTTGTACTCTGTCCCCTCTGATCTCAAATTCCATGTTAGGAGTTAGCTTAGTTTGAATCTCCTCGAGTGATTTTCTGGTGTCCAAAATGCCAAATATGGTAGGTTTTCAATAGGTTTTTCTTTGGGGACATCATCAGTTCTCTATTTTGCAGAGTTACTACTTTTTTGAAGTAATTCTGTGATAACTCAATATTAAAGTTGCTTGAAGATGACGAAGATGAGGAGAGCTGAAGACCCGGAACTGGAAGTATCAACCTATGAAATACAACCTGTTATTAAAAGCAACTGTAGCACAAACAGCAGGTAAAATGCTGAAAACTAAATGTCCAATATTAAAGAAAAATTTCATATCGAGAAAACCCCCAACAATTTCAATAATTTTATTATAAAAGTTCAATAATTTTTTGAAAATGAGAAAACCATACAGTAAAAATACTAATCCGTTTGTGGTCCCAGGGCGTCTCCCTGGGATCACAGTTGTGCATCAGAAGAAGCCCATCAACCGCTTCACATAGAAACAGAACAAAACGGAGAAATCAAGAGGAGCAATCAGTGCGTCCCATGTTGTGTGCAGGCAGGCAGGCGGGGGGCTGATTAACCTCAGTTGATTTGCCCTGGAGAAGTGATGCCAAATCAATTGACAAACATGCCGTAATGACTTTCCCAATCGGAGAAAACTCGCTACACTCTTTCAGAGTGTAATCATTCTGACTCCGGACGGTATCTGATGGGCGTCAGGACCAGTGTCCCGTCTGCAGAGGCTCAGAGGAGGCTTTTGTTTCAGGATTTATTACAGGGAACCCTTTGTCTGAGGTTTCACTGCAGTGAATGAGAGCAATTCAGGCAAATGCATTCAAATCAATGACTGGCTAAGCTAACGAAAAGCTTAGAAACCCAACATCTGACAAGGAGGATCTTAAACTTCAATACAAATTTTCTCTTTAGACTGACATTTGGAGATTCTGAGAGTTAAGGAAGAAGGTTTAGGAGTCAAAAGAAACCTGGCAAACTATATTTCAGACATACGCTTCCTTTATGTCACCAAATTTGAGGAAAAATCAAAATAAATATATGAATGTATTAATTTAGCTGTAGAGTTGAGGTGCAAAGTCTAGCAGGGTCACTGGAGCAGATAAATAACGTCTGCTGCCTCATTATCCACGTTTACGGAATAGCATGAAATCATCACACTAAACGGAGGGCCACTGCTTAGATGCTCTGAAAGCTGGAGGAGAACGTCAAGCATCACCACTGAGTGAATATAAAGCTGAGATTTCTGCAGATTATAGCTGAATTCAGTTTTCATGACATGATTTATCAGGAGGCTGGAAAAAATAAAAAAACGCTTCGAGTTGAGACAGAAAATACAAAATTAGCAACACATGAAAGAAAACTTGCTATATTAAGGATTAAATAATGAGATTTTTTTTAAAAGTCTTTGTAATTCCTGACAGTGTAGGGATCAGGAGCATTGTTTTTCTGGTCATTTAAGGCCTCAAAACAGCTCTTCTTGGATGTAACACTTCATAAATTGACCTTGCTGTTTAAAAACATTTAGATGAAACATTTTAATTTTCATATAAACCTCAAAAATAACTCACTTTGTTTTCTGAAAAGGCAGTTTGGTGTTAAAGAGATGTTCAAATTTGAGCTCTTCTTACTTCAAACTAATACATAATTAGCATCAGTTTGCTGATAATAAACAATAACTGATCATCTGTCGCATATTCTTTAATAAAACCACAAAGTTCAGGAGCCAATCAGAAGAGAGTATTCACCTGGACCATTTAAAGTTCAGAAACAATGTTAGTTTCTTCTGGCTGTCTTTCAGCATCTTTGTTTTCTCTGAGTAAGTCTTTAAAATTCTGCTATGTGTTTTGTGCACACAAATTAAACTTCTGAGTTAAAACTTTATAATTTCAAACATTTCAGACAATCGAAATGAAGCATTTTCTATCTGGCTTGTTTTTGTTCAAAAGCTGCATATTGTTGGATAAAATTGAACTTATAAAACATTGTAATTTATCGTGAGTAATCAACATTTTTATTTAATTTCAGTTTTAAATGCCTAAATTTATGTGTTGATCTATGCTCAACTATTTTGTCTTTTTTACATTTTAACCAAGTTCATGTAGGATTCAGTTGCTTACTTTGTACAATTTGCTAAAGCAAACAAAAACATCAAACATATGTAGTTCCAGTGGGAACAGATTTTAGCACAAACACTAATTCTCTTTTAACCAAATTAAAATCAGGTTATGGTTTTTCAAAATAGGCTGGTCACTTCTTGGTATAAGTAAATGAAAAGGTTTTTTTTATTAAATGGAAAGTGGCTGTTTTTCAACAACAGTTTCTATAAAAAAGTGTAAAAATAAAGACATCACATTTTCTGGGTTCACAATTTCTTCCTGCTCACTAAACTCGAAGCATTTCTGTAACCCACTATTCACACTTTGGCAATTTTCAGCTTTTCTACTGTGAAACTTATAATTTGCTGTTCAAAGCAGCAGCAAATAAACAACTAAAATCCCATTTTCCTCACGCTCTTTGTGTTTGTTGAAAACACGGTTTAATGATAGCCTCTCCACGCACCAGATGAGTGACTCTGATAAAACATTTTCTTCTTAACTGCTTCTCGCCATAAAGGATCGCAATTATGGAGACACAGAAACGAGCATTTTCACTTGGAGCTCTGATGGAAAAAACCTGCTTTAAACGTCCAGAGTTGGACTCTCGCCACTCATGTTTTTGTCCTTTTCCATTTTCTCTATAATAAGTGCGTGTCAAGTGTGACAAACTGGACGTGTTGGAGGTTGGCTGAGGCCACTGCGGTCCCATCTGGTGCCGTGCAGAGCCCAGCGTGACGCTGTCGCGGTCTGCAAGAGCAAAAAGCATATTTATGGAGAGTCTTTTCCCCCTTCGAGTGATTAAGGAGAAGCCAGAGAGCAAAGGAAAAGTAAAGGAAGTCAAACATGAACAGATGACATGTGTGAAATAAGTCTCAGTAAAAATCCAACCTCTGAGTCGTGGAGATCCACAACTGAAGCAGGTGAGGTGGACGGGAGGTCAGCAAAGACAGCAGCCCCTCGGAGTGGGGGAGGCAGCCGGGGGCTGCTGGAGGTCCAGCAGCAGGTCACCTCAGCATCCCTGCTCGGCAGGAGACTGTTTATGCACGGCTTTTCATCACACCTTACCACAGGGCTAATTAAATGGCTTTTCAGGTCAGTCTGGGCCCATCAGGCACGGTGTGCCGTACATTAACTCGTGACAACAGTAAACAGAGTCCCTCAGACCCCAGGTAATTAATCCTCACATAATTAGAAAGTGGAGAGAGTTCAGAAAGTCAGATATTTATATAAAATCTGGATCATCTGCATTGATAGAAGACTCACTCATCATTATTTGGCATTGATTCATGTCTTCTATTAAAAGATGAGACTTGCTTTAATTATTTCTGGAAAAAAACAACGTGGAAGATAATTAGAGAGATACCAAAGCATGAATTTCTGCTCTGGACCTCATTTATCTCCTTCATTAATAAAAATATGTTTGTTTTATCTCGTCTTTATCTGACAATACGTTTTTAATCAGGATTTCTGCGCAGACAAGACATGCTGTCTTGTTAGGGTAGATCAATTAAATTACCACGATGGAAACAATTTACCTCAGGCATACGGTGTAGCCCTTCAGGCCCCAAATGTTAAAATTCAGTCTAATTCTATACCTAATCAGGGTCAACTGACTCACCAGTGGACGCCAACGATCACACGTTTCATATTCAACATAAAAATGAAGTAAATAGATGAAATTAGAAACTGTGAGCTGGGTTTGATTTGATGCTGAGCTTTCACACAAAATTCTCTCTGGCTTTTTATTTTACACTTTTCAAGTTCAAAATTCATCATACAGTGGCTTACAAAAGTATTCACACCCCTTGAACTTCTCCACATTTTCTCACATTTTGACAACAAGCATAAGGATTTTTCAATGTAATTTTAAATGAAAGACCAACACAAAGTGGCACACATTTAGGAAGTGGAAAGAAAATTAGAGTTCAGTTTGTTTTTACAAATCAAAAACTGAAAAGTGCAGTGTGCAAAAGTATTCAGCCCCTGTTTTCTCTGTGCATCCAGATGCCTTCAGATGTTGCTTGATGATTAGTGACTGATCAAATGTTGACTTCATGACTTCATAGAGTCCACCTGTGTGTCATTTATCTCAGTATACACATGCAGCTGTTTTGTGACAGTTTCTGTGGTTTGTCAATAATATTAGGGGAGAAAACATCATGAAGTGTAAGGAACACACCAGACAGGTCAGGGAGAAAGTTGTGGAAAAATTTAAAGCAGGGTTAGGCTAGAAAAGGATTTCCCAAGCTTTGAACATCCCACAAACCACTGTTCAGTCCATCATCCGCAAATGGAAAGAGTCTGACACAACTGTAAACCTACATAGACATGATCGTCCATCTAAACTAACAGGCTGAACAAGGAGACACTGATCAGAGATGCAGCCAGGAGTCCATGATGACTCTGGATGAACTGCAGAGATCTACAGCACAGGTGGAGGAATCTGTCCATAGGACAACCAGCAGTCGTGCACTGAACACATCTAGACTTTATGGAAGAGTGGCAAGAAGAAAACCATTGTTAAAAAAACCCACAAGACGTCCAGTTTGCAGTTTGCCATAAACCATGTGAGTGACCCAGTAAACATGTGGAAGAAGATGCTCTGGTCAGATGAGACCAAAACGGAACTTTTTGGATGTGTGGAGGAAATCAAACACTGCAGATCGCTCTGAACACACCACACCATACCCACTGTCAAACACGGTGGTGGGAGCATCATGCTCTGGGGCTGCTTCTCTCTGGTTAGAGTTGATGGGAAGATGGATGGAGCCAAATACAGATCAATTTTGGAGGAAAACCTCTTGAAGTCTGAACAACACTTGAGACTGGGGCGGAGATTCACCTTCACGCTGCACTTTTTAGTTTTTTAGTTGAATAAAAAAAAAAAGAACTATTGTATACTTCACAAGTGTGTGCTGCTTTGTGTTGGTCTTTCATTAAAAATTACATTAAAATATCTTTATGTTTGTGGTCTTATGTGAGAAAATGTGGAGAAGTTCAAGGGGTGTGAATACTTTTGTAAGCCACTGTATATTGATTTTGTGTTAGTTCAAAACACTGGGGATGAGCCCCCTGTTCCCATAAAATGCTCCTTATGGCATGCGTCTCAAATAGCCTCCAACAACTGGGTCCAACTCCTGCCTTCTCATGTGGCTTAGCTCCAAGCCCAGCGGAACTGCCCTCACTGACAGAAGGGGCAAGAGCTCTGTTGAAAAGTTGGTGCCAAACGTATCGCTCTGCGTTCTTTTGGATTACACCAGTGAGGCTGAGGAGGGTTTCTGACAATTGGGCAAACCAGGAGCTCCATATAACCTGCCCAGAGGTCACTCAAGTGCCGCTCCCCCCAGCGCCAAAACCACATGAGAGATAGCATTTACAAGTTATAAGTCTGGACCAATTGGTGTCGGTCCAGACGGTACGGATTGTCTCAGATGGTGGCAGGGATCATCCCGTCCCACTGGTCAGCTATTACCCGCCTCAAGGTGGGCAACCCCCAGCCAGTAAGGTGCTGACCCACCACTGTCTGCCTGCTTCATTGGGTGCCTGGAGCTGGGGAAAATACAGACAAGCAGTTTGTAAAACCCTATCACCAATTGTGCGTCTAGCAAGCTGGAATGTCAGGACAATGCTTCCTGACCTCTGCAATGATCTAAAAAAAGGATGATGACTCCAGGAAAATCCATCATTGATGGTGAGCTGACATCATTGACCTCACTGCATGAAACCACACTTGCATCAAATGGGAATCTTAACCACCAGAACTACATGTTCTTCTGGCAGGGAAAAGAACCGGCTGAACAAAGACTGCATGATGTTGGATTCACAGTGAGAAATAGTCTACTCATGGTCCAGGTCCAGGAACCACTGTCTGACCCATCTTTCAAGGTGGTTTTGGTTTGTTTCCAATCAATCTGAGCTCTGCTTCTCTCTGAGTTTCCTCAGTCTGAATAGGCTCCCTGCTGAAGCGGAACAACTGGACCAAACTGACCACCGTAGTTGGGCAGTACGAGGTGTAAAAAGAGTAAGAACGTAGCAACCGATAAGCCACGGAACAATGTGGAGCAACGATGAAACACAGCAACTCACTAAAATGTGATTGGATGATTACAGGTTCACTAAAACAAACTTGTAATGTGATACACATTGCTTCTCACTGTTTTCTGAACAATCTATATGCCATGAACAATAATCAGTGCACCTTCTTCGCTGTCACCTCCTCAGTAACTGCCTTGTAACATGCCTCCCCAGTACCAAAATAGCAATAAAACATGTGTCTGACGTTGATACAGATGTTCAAAATTGGTCCAACATTGGTCCAATGTGTAGGACTACTATTATTCTTTCTGTTGTGGCTGTGCCCCCACTCGCAATTCCTGGCCAACAGGTTAAGAGATCTTCAGTCACGTGGTTCTGTTTATGAGCTTTGATTCAAAACAGAAATGTCCGGTTGACGGCAGTCTGAATACAGACCAAACGTACGTTCAGGACTCAATCTGGACTAACTTAAGCAGGCTCAGTCCGGACAAACGGACTTTCCAGTCTGAATACACCCTTGCATTTACTGTCCTCCCTTCTGTGAACTCTTCTTAAATTCATCCATCTTCAGAACTAGCCAAATCCATTTCAGGGTCACGGGGTTGCTGGAGTCAACTCAGCCACTGTTGGATGAAGGTCGGTTACACCCTGAACAGGTCGCCGGTCAATTGCAGGCCAGGTGCAGTGCAACACGCCAAATAGCATGATGTATTATTGATGGCATTTTGGTCTTAAAGCAAATTTTGAACATAAACATAAATGAAAGCTTTCCCACAAATCATGAAATCAGGGGAGTCCATCAGTCCAATGGACCAGGCCAAAGCTTTGGTGCCTGTTGAATAAAATAAGAAATAATGTTCTGAACCCAATTATTAACATTTCAGGCTATAAAAGAAAATGCTTTCAACCAGGATGTAAAATATTAGCCTTGGCTGACATTGGCTTTAAATGAAAAAGGTGGGACATTGGCCAAAAGGCCCATAACTGCTGTTATAATTTAAATGCTCATCTTTAAAGGACCCCCTGTCCACCTTAAATAAATGCAGAGGGACATCATGGAGGTCTCCTAGCTGCAGAAGTAAAGGGAAAATGTTATCACTCTGGGATATGACTGTCTTAAAAATTGAATTTGGAGAAAAAAAATGCAAAAAATGATAATATTAATGCAAACCTTTATTCCCATGGCTGCTCCTTCATGTGTCATAAGATCTGGTTTGTTAAGACATTTCAAAAAGATGCATGTGGATTGTAGCACCTCAGTTCTTATAGCAACACTAAAGAAATGAACACAGTTGGAACATTTTCATGTTTGCAAATTCAACTTTTTCCTTTTAGAGACCCCCTCCAATGAAAATCCTGGTTTTAATATGTTCTTGTGGGATTTTTTTCTGATGATGGAAATCATTAGATATAATTAAAATTGTCCTGACTCCTGATCTTTGGTCCTGTCCTACTCCTGGTCTTTGGCTGTTGTTTTATGTGGTGTGAGTTTCAGCTCCTGCACAGGTCCAGTCTCTTCACTGCTGTTGACCGCGCCTTCTGCAGAGCTGATGGAGGCCGTCCGCTCCACCCGTTGCCAGGCTGGGAGGGAGGTTTACAGACTCGCAGGAAGCTCCCAGGCTGAACTCCGGAGAGGAATTTGTGTTTCAGCCTGTCCCAGCTGTCTGCCTGGTCGTAGCCGACGAAAGCCCGTGATTTCCTGCTCCTTAGTCACTTTTTTTTAGCTTTTGTACTTTCCCTCGTTGCGTTTATTCTTTGGTTATATTTTGTGTAGTCGTTGCGTTTTGCTGACTGTATTTCTCTTATTAATTTTCTGCCTCAAAGCCTGAGTTTCTGTTAATTATTTCAAACATTAGGTCTCCCCTTGTTGTTTCCTGTGGTTTTATTTTTTTTAATTTTGGCTAAAAACGGCAAAATAGGTCAAAAAATGATTGACGCGGGACTTTAATATTCAAAACTAAAGGTATAAGATGTAATATGAATATACGACTGTGGGATTTTTTTCTCCACAAGCACCAGTCACGTTAAGTAAGCAGGTTGGGGGGGTTTAAGCGTAGGTTTCAGCTCCAGGCGAGCAGCTCTGTGGTTGTGTGACAACTCTGAGGCCTCATGTATGTCCAGCTGCCACCACCCCGCTGTTGTCCTGTTCGTCCCGCCCCCCCACACTGACACCTCACAGCTCTCGCCGTGTGGCTTTTGCACCTCAGCTGCAATCTCCTGCCGCTCCGTCTCCTTGTTTTCACTTCCGTCTTGACCAGAGCTGTCACCCACATTTCACTCTCGCCAAGTCATTTCCTCCTGCTTCTCCTGTCCCACAAGTCATTTATCACCCTGTTTGGACAACTCGCCTCCTCCTCCCCGTTCCTGTAGCAAAGGCAGGATTTCTAATTAAACCCTCTTACTGTGAGGTTAAGAGCCAATTTCATGCATCTTACTCCTGATAAATAGGCAGTGGCCCCCTCACTCCCGCGGTCCGTATCTGTTGTGCCCATGCTACTCCCGCCTCGCCACTCCGTTCCTACGAGTTTCACTTTTTCCAAATGAGTTTCATCAGTAATAACATCTATTATTCATCATTCGTCACAAATGTCAGCGATGTCGATGAAGTAAAGCGACGCCGATTCAGACGTTTATTTCAGAAGTAATACCAGAACGATCTATGGACGTTTTTTTTTTTTTTAACATAGTTTCACACATTTTTACAAGTATTAATTATTGGACTTCTATACAGAATCATTGATTCCCTTTGAAGGAACGTAAAGCAGGACACAGGAAAGCTCCTCATTTTGTGAAAAGGAGAAAAGAACGAGTGCAGGCATTGATCAGCCTCTTTGTGGAATAGTCATGCCTGAAGGCTCTGTTGGACCCGGGATTAATTACTATCTTTGCACTGGAAAAGGAAACATTGATCTGAGTGAGTGAAGAAAAAGAGGATTAATGATAGTCGGCTTTATGCTGATTAAGATTAAGTGTGAATATCTGACAGTCAACGCAGGATGATTAGTGCTTTCACTCAGCATGTCGGTTTAGACGGAACAAGGTGGCCACTTGTCTGTATTTATGTACACAGCAGCAACTCCCGCTGCTTCATGCATAATTGCATTTTATTACTTTGACCATATTTCTTTTTTTTTTTATTTTGCAGCAGTACAGTCAGGGCAGCTTTTGATGACATTTATCTGCATTTTTTACATGTTTGACAAAAACGCTGTGGTCAGAAACTAGAATAATTCGGGCAGAACGTGGATAACATTTATGGGGTCAAATCAGGATCATTTTAAAGTGAATAAAAAACCAGATTGTAAACTAAAGCAAAAAAAAACAAGCTACAATTTTTAAACTCAAAAGTACACATCATAAACTTTAATAAAAATATAAAAAATACTGAAAAAAAAGTTGTACAATTAAAGACAAACTGAAAACTTTGAAAAAACCAACAGAAAACAGTAACAAATAACTTCAGTCTTACCTTCGGTAACTGCTTTAGGTTTGTAGTTTTTCTAATATAAGTTTTACTTTTCAGTCCAAATGTTTTAAGTTTCAAGCCATGTCCAGTGGCAGCAAGTTCTGTTTGAACAGCTGGAAAACGGTCATAGAAACTTGCATCCAAAACAGGCATTTATGTTTTTTTCCACAGACTTTTCATTGACTGCTTGAACGTCAGTCACAAATACAAAAGTCACAAATCTTGCGTTAATCTTCTGACGTAAAGCTATACGGTTCAGTAAAACCACTCTTAGGAGTACAGCTTTTGCAAAAAAGTTACTCGAGCTCATGTAACAGGGTAAATCTAACTGGTTTCCACCCACATTTGCTCCAAAATAATCCAGAGAGGTAAATTGTTGGGGGTCCTGACATTACTTGAGGAGCGCAGAGGTGGATAATGTTCTCTCCAAAAGTGGCTTCGTTTCTCCAAATAGCTGCTTTCAACAAAAATGAAAGGGTGGAGAACAGCTTGAAGCCATGCTGGATCTCGATTCAAATACACATTATCGAGCAATAATGACCTCCTAGTCATCCAACTCGTGCACAGAGCGCCATACCGAATCATAAAAAGTAACATAGAAATCGGGAGGACTTTATCTCACTGATTGCAACTTCTGATTGTCGCTTTATGTGACAGTTTGGGTGAGAAAAGAAAATAAAACTGCTGTGTTTCTTGTTCTTATCTCATTTATAATACTAGGGTGAAGAGGTGCCGAGTGCTGCAGGATGAAAGGGACGAAAAAGGCTTTTCTTTAATCCTAATGCTGATCTACCATCAGGGTCTCTAATAAAACATCTTAGCTTATTGCTGACAGCGTCTGCTACTTATTCTATAGGGAGTACAACATTTATTTGGACGTTTTCCTCCTTTTATCTCACTGAGTTACTCATGCTGCGAAGCCTTAGGAGGCCTTCAAGGGCAGAAATGGTCATTTAAGGCGGCTGAAGTGATAGCCAGGATGTCTGGATTGTCAAACCTCAACCTCTTAGGCCTTAGTAACTGTAGGTTTTTTTAAGTGCCATTAGTTTTCACAGACGTAGGTGTGTGAAATTTGTTCTCCGCATTTGATACATCCCCTGGGGGAGCAGTGAGCCGCAGACAATTTGGCCAAACGGGGACTAACCCTGGTCACTAACAGTCGCAAGCATAACCAGTCAACATGAGCATGAATTAGGCCACGCGATTCCGGATGTGGAGGCAGATCGCTGTGAAGTATAAAACGGCTTTAAGGCTTTACATCAGGGGTGTCAAACTCAATCGCACAGGGGGTCAAATCCAAAACACAACTGAAACCCATCTTATAAACACACCAAAACAAAAAATTTAAAACATAACTTTTTTTAACATAAACATGAACAAAAACAGACAGGAATATTATTCCAGAATAAATCAATTTAAACTGAAAATCATTTTCAATATTTTGCTTTGCATAAAAGTATATTTTATCAAAATTATACAAGTTAGAAATAAAGTAAACATTAAAAGAAAATACACCCAAAAGTCTTTACTTTTATGTCATTTTAAAGGTCAAAAAAAGGATAAATACCCCAAAGGATCTTGCTCTCCATTACATTTATCCCTGACAAATATTCCTGTCAAAATAGACAAATAAAAACATGCTGCAGAAAATAAAAAACAAATAAAGCCTGGAAAATGTTTTTAAAAGTCTTTTTCAACAAAAATCCAATAAACAACTGCTCATTTATACACAAATGATCTACCGTTTATTTATTAATGTCTGAAAAAGCGTTAAAACATGATTATACTGTGATAAGTTGGTCTAGCTGGCCACATTCAATCATGGAGTGGGCTGGATCTGGCCCCCTGGCCTGAACTTATACACCTGCGCTTTAGGTCATCGCTTTGTCTGTTTAGTAATTTGCAGTTTTACATTAATTAGATCTTATTCGTTTATTTTCATGAACTTCACTTACTTGATTTGTGTTTTAAAAACAACTTTGAGAAACAATCAAGTCCATCAATACAGTCGCTTTTTTAAAGTGCTGTTCAGAGTTCTGGATAAATGTGCTGAATCAGTGTGAAGAAGCTGAAAGCTCCAGAAGTTTGCTGTAATTGGACCTTTTAGTTCACATAAGTACCTATTGAAGAGGCAAAAGACCGTGATTATGCTCCACTTTAAAAACAGAAAAGAAACTAGAAGTTGCAATGAAAACATCACCATGGCAACCAAGCAGAGGCGTGAAGAGGACGAGCAAAAGGCAACGAGAAAAAGCTCAGACTGTTTTGTCTGACTGAATAAAGCCGACATTATTTTTTAAGATGTAACTTTGAGTCGGCTGAGGTGATGAGAGCATTTTCTATAAAAATCAATAAGTTGAAAGATTTCACTTCAAAAGAAAGAGTTTTTAAAGAATAAACGGCAATACAGACAGTATCTATTCTTAAAATCGCGGCCGACTCATACAGCGAGTTCCAAATTATTATACAAAGATTTTTCTAAATACTTGATACAAATGACAGTCAGCATCAGTTTAAGGTCACTAACTATTAGTGTTTGTTAAATGTTATTGAACAAACCTCTCAATGCTGCACAGACACCGAGGTGTTAAATTCGCATCTGCCGCCTCTTTTTTTTTTCAAAATTTTCATAATTCTTTTAATTTTCAGAATATTTCGGATTAAACTGTGTAGTACTATGAAAATATCATTTTTGTTTATTCTGAAAGGTCTTTAATTGGTCCCAAAACACCACAATTTAGACACCTTAGAAGAGGCAAAAAAATCATGAGACTTAGGTTTGCTGACATAAAAACATAAAAAAACGTGAAAACAAGATTGCTGAGAAAATCATCTTAAGGTGTGAATTTAGAGTAGAGATGTGTTTGTCCTCAAAGTTTTTCTAAATTATTAGAGGATCGTTCGTTTTTAGATCAATGTAAGGATGAGATCGAAGTAAATTAAAGTCATGCAAGTTGTTCCCCTTTTGGCACAACCGGTCAGGGGTCTTCTATTTATTCTATTTTTTGTGTTCTGGTACTAATATACGTGTTTCTATTCAAATTAGCAAAAATGACCTGAAAACCCACTCAAAGCAGAATCCAACACCTCTTTTAATCTATGCTAATGATGTGGGCGTGGCTTTTGTTTGCATTGGTTGCCAGGGAAAAGTGTAAACTAAAGTTTGGACAGTGTTCAAACACCAACCTGCAGAAAAGACAGATGAGTTTTCTGGAGAACTTCCCCGGGAATCAAAGCCTGACCTCTGCGGTGAGTCCAAAAGTCAGTGGGCCGGAGAAGCAAAACGCACTTTAACCTTCACATCAGAAACAAAAATTCAGATCTAAAAAAGCAAAACTGACCCAGAATCTTCCTGCTAATTGTCATGCTGCCCCTTCTGCGTTTGGGAACCGATTTTTTTTTTTAATGCGTTCACCCTTTGTGGCTCAGACTGATGTACATCAGGGAGGCATTAGAGGGACGGCGAGTGCTCTTCTCATAATGCGACGATGCAGACCTATTAAACTCAAGTGTTTGCTTCTTTCCAGGTGCATGACAAATCTCTTAGTTAAAAATGTTAACAGGCTGTTTGCCGTGCGGTCAACGGTGGCAGTTTGTTCAATTGAATTTTATCTCAGCAGCCAGCTATTTGCAGATCATTACACAGAGAGTGCGAGCCCCAGATTGCCTCTGGAGCGATGTCACACTGGTGCAGGTTTGTTTGCGCATTCATTTATTCATGCTATTCAAATCTCCAACCCTCCACCGTCCGTTTGGGAGGCTAACGAACTGGTTCAAGGTTGTTGTGGAGACAGAGAGCGAGCGGAGGGGAGTGCCGGAGCTGCACCAGTGCCAGGCCGCCTCATTTCTAAGCTGGTCGGCTTTGTCACAGCCACACTGTGCTGCTGTCATAGAAAATGTTAATTTGAAAAGTGCAACGCTGTCGGACGAGGGCTGAATTGTGGCCAAAACATGCGCGGAGCCAGGAGCGAGGAGGGCAAAGGACAGCCCGCCACGAGCCGCCGAGAATCTACGCTGGTTTCGTTGCCCTTGGCCAGCTGGATGCACACAAAACAAACTCTGAACACGGATAAATATTTTCCAGCCTCTTTGAGGGAGCGGGGGGGCATCTCCCTGCCTCCTCGTGCTGTGCTGTCAAAGCATGAAGGCCCGAGTCACGACATTTTCCTCAGAGACTCACACTCAAGTCAGAAACAAACAACATGGAGCCTCTCAGAGAAGTTAGACTCGCTCCAGCTCAAGTGGAAATGAGTGAATAAAAAAAAGACACGAGCTTCAACATAATGCTTTTGGGTTGCAGAGAAAATCCCCAAACTCTCCATTTAGCTTCTTTAACACAAATTAAATGCAGCCTAAATGTCTTAGTTTGTAAAACTGCATTTCTGGGCATGTAAAGAATCCACAAGCGTGCTAAACCCGCATTCTTGAACACACATTTAGCATTTGGAGTTCACACATGACTGTTGCTACCTGATACTGCATGTACCTACAGTTGGAAGACGCTTTGTGTGAAATGTTGAAGCAGTGCAAATCTTATGAATCTTGTTCCAGGCTTTTTCTTTCACTTTATCTTTCCACCACAGCCACCCAAACCAACTCACTGACTGACCAAAAGACTCCAAAGCGGTGACTTTTCACCAAACAACGACAAAGCAATCATTTTACCCTAAAAAAGAAACCTGATTCTATGGATAAAGTTTGTGATGAGAGTAAAAGAGCTGAGCCTCCAGCAGAAACCCACCAGACCGTGACCAGCTCCCAGGTGGACCAGACACACGGCAAGACTCACACCGTCAAGTCTCCTTTATTTCTAAATCAACTCCCAGAAAAGCTTTGGTGACAGAGTCTGTAGATTCTCCTTCATCCAGGTTCAGTCCAGCGAAGTCAAAAAGGCAATCAACTGCTCAGTTCTGGAAGATTCTTGAAGGAATTGAAAAAGGCGTCTTGGAGAAGAGGCGGAACGTCTGTAATGATACAAGATAAACCACTTCTACAGGTGGCGGAGCTTCGTAGACCGTAAACACTTAACTGGGACGGCGATGGAATGATCTTCAGAGCAGATCTCACTGACTCTGTGATTATTTTTCTAAGAGTTTAGGCAAATTTGATGAAAACAGTGACACACAAGCTATTAATGTGAACTGAGTGCAGCAGAGCTTACATTTGAGGCTGAAGAAGCTTTATGGCTCCAACCCACTTGAGAAACAAGTAAATAACAGACTGCAGGCAAATAGATAAGCGGGAACGAAAGGCTGCTGGCGGATGTTGCTGAGGGAACAGGCATTGTGGTGGAGGGCAGTCAGACGGACTTTGTCAAGTGCTGCTCGGTACGCCTCAGTGGAAAAAGCTACCGAATGAAAGTGCTCCACCGCGCTGACATTTTGTCATCGAGAGGGTGGACGACTCTCGCCTTGATAGCAGAGCACAGACATGGTTTTCTCCACCGCTGGTTTCAGCCAGTCTGATTCAGCCCTCCTGGGAAGCAAGAAGGGGGACCGACTATCCCAGTATTCACCAATTTGTTTGAAGACGTGCTCCTTCAGGTGATGCTCTTCACCCAACCAACACCTTCAGTCCAGTAGGGGGATTACAGGGGCTCATCACAGAGATCGGACAGGAGATTCTGGATTAAATTAATCCACACAAAGGGGCAAACAATCGACTGATAAATAGTTTTGAGAGGATGGAGGTTACTGTGCCGAGTCTGAATGCTTAAAATATCCATTAAAGATCCGCTTTGAGGATTTTTTTTAATATGTTCTTGGAGCATTTTTGGATGATGGAAGAAAATTAACCCTAAAGTTCCACTCCAATCATCTTTTGATCTATTGTAAAATCGTTCCCAATGGTCTTTGTAATTATGATTATGTTTAAATATGATTAATTTTTAAAAAATGTATTTTTTTCTAGAACGCAGTTTCTACAAAGAGGCAATAGTTCATCAGAAATTTGCTTGAGTTGTGGCTATAGGAATGTTGGTGCAGAGTAACTCCGTCCACACGAAAGACGTGCATCAGGGGTGTTCAAATCTGGGCCTAGTGGGCCGGTGTCCTACATGTTTCCCAACCAACCAACCATCAAAGCTCTTTTTTGGCTAAACACTCCGGATCAGGAAAGATCAGCAGCAGAAAGGTAGAATATCTGGAAAACCAGCAGGGGGCCAGCGTTTAAGGCCTGGATTTGGACACCCCTGATGCACATGGACCTGTTGGATAGATCCAATATTCCTTTTCATTTTTGTTGCACCGCTAATGCTAGCTTGGGGTTGTAAAGGGCTGTAAATGCTGGAGAGTGTGTAAACAAAGAAATCTCAACAATGGGGAGGGGAAGGGTGGTGTGGCTGCTCTGCACAAACTATGTCCAAGAAAACAAATGTTTTTTTAGGTTAATTTTAAAAGATGATTGGAGCGAGACTTTAAAAATGAACATACAATTGAAGCACCATTTCTGCCCCAAAACAGCCCCGGCTCCACCTGCTTTGCTCCCTCAAACAGTATAAGCATTAAGAGCCAGAAATCCCGGTTTCACTCAGAGTAACTTTCAAAGGCCTTGAAGGATTACTTCTCCTCTACACGGTGCCTGGAATTAGGAGCTCCTTGTCCCATCAGAGATCAACCTCCAGAGGAGAAAATTACTATCTTCCAACCAGTTCAGGCTTGCAAATGTGTTGTTGTGCCTCCAGGACGGCTTTTTCTGGCTCTGCTAAAGCGGCTACACAAGGTGCCACACACACACAGAGAGAAAAACAAACACACAAAACAGCTATCGGGACCATTTTTTCTGTTATCATTATAGACAAAAAGGCTGATCCAAATACTGAAGAAAAAAGGCGAACTTTATACACATTTAACACTGGAAAACCCAAGAACAAATTCCCTTTGGGCCTTCAAAGGGAAAAAATAAAGGTTTCAATACATAAATAAAAAACAGCTGACACATTAGACTCTGTGGGGATTTTTTTTAGCTATATCTCAGAAAAAAATCCCATTTGCATAGAATCATACTAATAATAATGTTTAAAAGCATAAAATTGAATGGAGAAAAATGTTGTTCAGTAATGTTGAAAACACTTTAAGATTGTTTTTTTCTGAACATCTGCTTCAGAAAAAAGTACGTTCACGTGCATTAGTTAATAGTTTCTTGTAGATTTTTTTCCCGGATAGTGATCCTCTGCAGAGTGTCTTTGCAGCCTCCCTGTTGTCAGGAAGCGTCTTTTTCCACCAAGTGTCACTGTTGCAGCGCCGCTGCCTCCGAGCGCCTCCCCGGTGTTTGCCAGTTCAGAGCTGGAGAGAGGCATCGGCTGTGCAGATCATCACTGTCTCTTACTGTCCCCTTCCCCTCCTCCCCACGGCCTCACCCCTCTCTCCCCCTCCCGTGGCTCTGCTTGCCCCAGAAACAAGGTAGTTCCATCTAATTGCTCTAATGGCGCCCTATCCTCATTAGACTCTTGACCTTGGCTGTGCGTGATAAGAGTAGGTCAGCGTGGATTAGAAGTGCCCCCCGGGGTCTTTTCCACTCTCCCAGTTACCAGTCGATGCCTCAGATTCAGTTCACACCCCGACAAAGCTGGAGTGTTTTGCCATTTCAAACTTGCCGGCATTTGTTTTTTCTGTCTGTTCCCTGAGGGCGCATGACGTCTCGCTCTGCATGAGCCAGCATTTTCTCCTCACGAGGAAGCAAAAAATGTAACGGGTGTACTAATGTGTAATCTGATGAAGAAGCTTTTATTCTGTTGGTCTCATTGGCTAAGGTTTTTTTGAATCATTTATTTACATACCAGTAAAAATATTTCAAAGTAAAAGGATTCCAAAAACCCAGCAACAAACTGACTTACATTTTAATATGTACCACCCATACACAAACAGAGTTCAATTTCCCATTATTTCTACATTCTAGATTTTTTAATAATATAGTGAGAAATTCAGTTTGTGTGTGATAAAATATTTCTAAGTAACCTCTGTTTGAACTTTGTTTACCTGGATAGATTTTTAGTTTCACCCTGTCAAATACTGGTGACCTGTCCAGAGTGTGCCTTGCCTTACCCCAACAGCAGCTGGGATAGGCTCCAGCAATGCAGTAGCCTTCAAAAGGGTTTCAACAGATCTGGATTTTGAATATGAATGGGTGGTTTTAGAGATTCAGAGCATATTTGTACTAAATAACCTGTACCATGCTTGAGCAATTTTGACCAGAAATGTCTGGACAGCTTTGTTAATGTGAGGGTCCTTCTTAATGCTCCACAACAGCTAGGTTCATCAGAAAGAGGTTTGGTAACGAGGTCTGAAGGAGGAAGGACAAATTAGCTGGTGTTTGCTTCAACAATGTTTCAAAAATAGACTATTAATCAATCAATTGTAGAAACCTGCATCCAAACAACTCTCAAATGTCAACTAGTATACAGTCAAAATACCTGAATTTAAAAGAAATCACTATTAATGTAGTAAAAAGTCTAAAAGTTTGATATAACAACTGTGAGACTCCAAATGTAGATAAGCAGTTAAATTGTTAATAGATCACTTTCTCTTCTCTCCTAAAGAAACCCAATACATTTTTAAATTGCTTAAAATAAGTCGAATGGGCCATTTCACACCGAAGTGTATTTCTTTTCTTGTTTTGTTGTCTTGATGTTTTCTTGTTGTCTGATCCAGCAAAAATGCTTTTGTAGATTGACTCTTCAAATTATACAACTAAGAATTCCTAGTGAGCTAAGCGTGCCAACATTAGCACATGCATGCTAATATTAGTGTAAGCATCCCAACCTAGCATGCTAGCAGTACTGTTTGCTAACAAAATTAGTGAAAACATGACATTACTGTTGGCATGCTAATAGGAGCATAAACATGTTAATATTAAAATAACAATCCTAACATTAGCGTAAACTGTTAGCATGCTAATAAGAGCATAAGCATGCTAACATTAATACAAACATCCTAACATTAGCGTAAACTGTTAGCATGCTAATAAGAGCATAAGCATGCTAACATTAATATAAACATCCTAACATTAGCTTAAACTGTTGGCATGCTAACAATGATGTAAGAAGCCAAACATTTCAAGACAAAACAATCAAACATCAGTCTGTGCAAACATTACTGTCAGTATTCTAGCAGTAGCATATGCATGTTAATACATCCAAATATTATTATAAGCATGCTAATATTGCTATTGACATGCTAATATTTCTAATAGCATGTTAACAGTAGCATAAGCATGTTAAAACTGTCAAAATTCATATATAGTGTAAGCATTCTAATAGCTGACATGTAAACATCAGCATAAGCATGCTAACATGAGTTTTTGCAAACAAGATTTATTGAAACATTGGAAACATTCTTATTGGCATACTTATAGTTCAGGTTTTTAACAATTATTTTTATTACAGTTTAAATGAAGCATTATGTCTGAATCTGCTTTACTAATTCTTATTCATCAAAAAAGAATAGTCTGAAGACTAAATGTGTGTGTTTTTAGGACACAAGCATCAGTTGGGAATCTTTGTAGAAGAAAGCTTTACCAAATGGCATTTAGAAATGGATCAGAGTACATGAATACAATTTCTTTTCCCTCAGGGAATGACAAATGCAACCATCTTCATCCTGGATAGGATCGAGATTTAGAAGATCAAGATATTACGACCGGCACATTCACTGCTCCTGGAAAAATAGAAGACGATCTGTTACTTCTTGGAGAAGCACAGAAATGATAAAAATAAAGATGTTTGGGTTCCTGTTGTAGGATGGGTCATGTGATAAAAGCGATGTGGGATAGATGTGTAATGATCCCTCACAGTGGAATATGAAATTCACACCTCTTCCAATTCGAATCTCGCCTCTGCTCTGATGGAGGGCTTGGAAAACGATGCAGTCGAAAGCACAGCAAAGAGAAATGGGAAAGAAAAATGGTGAGTTGTACCCCCTTAAGACTAAATATAACAACTACATGACAAAGACTGCAGTGGAGTATCTCTGCAGGCAGAACAGTGCAATATTATGGTTTTGTGGGACTGCTATTGGGCCCCTGTCCACCTATGCAATTACACTTAGCCCGGCTAAGTCCCTGAGAGAAACCACTCCTTCACTCTACTTCTTTCTCAGCTTAGCCAGTGGCCATTCATGTGAACGGTGGTGTGCACGTGCATAGATTACACTAGTTCTGTATGCATGCAGAGGGAAACAAAGAGAGTGAGCCGGAGACGCAATGAAACGAGCACTTTCATCCCCTTCAAATGCAGTCCCTCGGAGTGCCCTTCCACTCCAGCAGCACTTCCTGTTTGGAGAAAAGCTCCACTCGTCTGTGCTTCCAGGCTGCTGGTAAACAAGTGTTAATGCGCTTCCTCTATGAGAAATTTAGGCGTAATGAAAATTCACTTCCTCCAACCAAAGCCGACGAGACGCTAGATGATTGAGAGAACTTGTAGCCTGTAGCCATCATTATATTATGTGCGACCCCTTTTTTCCAAGCAACAAGTATTTTCAAACTAAAAATTAATTAATAAGCTGCAAGCAGCATTCCCTCTGAAGTTTGGGAAGAAGGAACAAAATCACATATTTATTTTCATTTTTATTTTATTCTTTTGTCTTGTATTCATGTGAGATCTCACCAGCAGCAGCAGCAAGGTTTTATCACATTCTCACTTATCAGATGTCTTATACTGTATTTTCCGCACTATAAGAAACACTAAATTATTTTGCGCCTTCAAATTTAAAGCCTTTATATTTTGGATTAATTCTGGTTGTGTTTATTATTGTTGAAGTGATTTTGAGAGGTAAACGGCACTCTTGTAACATGTAGCGTGTTCCAACTGTTAAAGTCAGTTAGTGTTAGTGTTAAAGTCCAACTGACTGACTTGTCTCTGACTCTTGTCGAGCTATGCGCCTTATAGTCCTTATGAGCCTCATAATCACCTTTTCACCTTCTCAGCATTTGGAATGGCAACCTCTTCTGACAGAAGATATTTCATCATGGATTTGGCCACAGCCTCTCCAAAACTGCGGTAATTGCTCAACCAACTCGTTATTAACGTTTGAGGAAAACATCCTGCTTTTTCTCTTCTTCCAAATTCAAACGTCATCCAATCAGTAATGTCCAATTAAACCTTTTCCAGTTTCTCATTTTGTTTCATTTTTTAAGATTTCATTTTGACTTTTGCAAATTACTTTTAGTTTTTAAAATGTTTTTTTTTATATTAGGTTTTGCTTTTTAAAATGTGATGTTTGAATGTTTTGTCGTAATGATTATCTTGCAAATGTCTTTTCCATTAGTGATTTCTTTATGTAATTTGTATTTCAGGGCCACCGTAGAAATCTGCTAAAGTAAAAATTTTAAACTAGAAAAGATAATTATTGGATAAGTGAACCATCTAGTAAAATAAAAAAGTGACAGAAAAATGTACAAAAGGACACTCTCAGCCAGCCTGTCTGGCTCATTTATCGCCTGAATTTTTTCCCCTTTTTGAGCTGATCTAATTTGCAGCGAGAACAGATCCGATGGAGCGGGATGTCAGATCACCTCCCTCTCAGATCTTTTTGGAGGTCAGTGCGAGGCTTTTTCCCCATGATTCAGTCTATCTCTGCAGATGGGTGGAACAATAAAAGGGCCATGTCATGAAAAAACAACTTCCTGAGCTTTTGTTTATTTTCCTTCTTTTCCCAAATAATCCTCTAAAAACCGGTGCTCTCTGCAGCAGCCCCTCCCCTACCCACGAAAACCAGCAGGTTCCCACGAGCTGATGTCATAGATTGAGGACGGCCCCTTTCAGGAAGAGTCTGCGCTGCCAGCACCGCCCCCAGGCTAACACACTAGCACACTTTCTCTGCAGAGCTAGCAGTGATCTGTAAAACGCTTTCATTTTATATGCCCAATATGCACATCCATCTTTGCAAACAGTTCGGATGTTGTTTGTTTGCATGCGCGGGCACGCTGAGGCCGGCTCTAGGATGACGGCGAAAGGCGGTGTGTGAACGCAGCATACCCTGCCACACCCACAACAAAATGGTGTGCTGAGGGTATGCTGGTCGCTGCCGTGTGGTTGGGGTTCTGCTCCTGGAGCTGTGCTGTGGGGCTAAAGGAAGAAGTAAAGCCATCACAGCCTTTAAATGCTCCAGCCAGGCAGGCCTCATCTCCAAAAGCCTCCAACTCGATCCCTCACGCGGTGCCTCGGAGATCGAGTTGTTTTACTTCTGGGTATGAAAAGAGTCCACAAAAATAACTTGCATTTCATAACTAATTAGTTTGAAGGTAATATATGATCATTTATGGATATAGTTCACTATGAAAGGCTTAAGAAAATCACGGCATGGCCGCTTTAATGTGAAAACAGTGTTTGATTGCAGCCCGGTGTTTCTGCGTGTGTGGCGGAGGGTTGCAGCTCGTAGGCTTGTGCTTTCATGGGTGTCTAAAGGTGTGTGTGTGCGATGGAGGGAGATGGACAAACCCAGGGGTCCGTTTATCTAAGCTGACAGAAACAATTTACAGCACTGCCAAATAGGGAGTGAGAGCCTCACACACGCTGAGTGAACTGGAGGGGAACCAGACAGAGAAGGCAGAAACTGGGAGGCATTAAAAGAACCCTGTGAGGAGCTGCAACTACCAGCAGCAGAACAGGGACAGAACCCACAGTCTGACAGTCCTGGAGCTTCTGAATTTCAGGACCTCTAATAAATGTTGACACAAAGCCGACAGGTCCTGCTGATTTTATTTTTGTGCACAGATTTAATCCAGACTGCAGTTCAGCCGGCATTAATCCATCCTGTGAGGGTATGTTGCCATTTAAAACAAAAATCTGATGCATGTTCATGTTAGTGAATCAGTTTTTCTAAATAAATCCAATAAAAATGACTGATCAAAAAGTAGAACTCACAAAGAAATGTTGACATATTTCCTCGTCTGATCAAACATAACAATCCAGTGTCTAAAAATGAATTCTCTCTCCTATCATCCGTTAAATAGTTTTTACAGATCATAAAACACTTATCGCTGAAGGCTCTGAGAAATGATTCATGGCAAAACTGCTGAACATACGTTCAATAAAAAACATGAATCATTTCTAAAGACCTATTTTAGTGACACTGTTAATCAGCAATGATCAATAAAACATCTTTTTCTGAGCTGGAACTGTTGGTCTGGTTTTCTTGTGTCAGCTGTGATTGGGCTTCTCTCTGGGATGTGGACTCTTGGGTGACTTTTAGTGAAACCCAAAAGATTCAAACTCTGCAGCAGGAGGCGTGGCTTCTGCACAGACCTGAAGCATTGACTGTATGGACCCCTTGCATGAACGCCACACGTGTGATAATGACCACAATTTTGGAAGACAATTACTCTAATTATAAAATGTATTTTCACAATGTGTGGCTAAGTTACATTTTGAATGATTAAAATTAATGTTCATTTACCCCAAAACATGACCATTTCAAATTCCATTAGCTTTCTTTTAACTTTGTTGAACTATTTGAAATGTAACCTTTTTTAACTTTAGTTTAAAAAAAAAAAAACAAAAAAAAAGAATTGTATTGTTTTCATTTTCAATTCTAAAAAATGTATAATTTGAGGCAGTATATTCCAGTTTTGAATCCAGAAGTGAGAAGGATCCATCAATCTGGCTCTTGTGGTTGTGTGACATGTACACGTTTAGAAAAACAAGATACCGCCGTTCCAGTTTGAGTTCCAAAAGCAGCCAGTAAAATCTTCAATTGGATCCAAGTGAAGTTAAAACTGTAAAATGATTGTCAATGCATCGGGAATGCTGTGAATTTTAAGAAGCATGAACAGAGTATTATGATTTTATTGCTTGACTTTATTCCTGCAGCATCTTTTCTATTCTGTGTAGCTCTTCACTGGAAGTTGGAGAAAAGGCGACCAGTGAAACAGGAGCTCTAACTGCTGCTGTCTGTAGGACTTTAGGGGCTAAGTGAGGGTATTTCTTACTGAAAGCAATCACCATCTTGAGCAATGTTCAGTAAGTCACTTGTTATGTCCCGTTGTGAGCACCAAACAGGTTAAAAGGAACATATTTCAGCTGGAGGTGCCACCAAACCACTACAGATGAAACAACATCCGAAGATCAGCAAAACAAACGCACATCTGAGGCACGGATGCTTCGACAAGGAAAGCTGGGGCCGCCGCATGGAATAATGAGGAAAAAAATGTATCACGTATCGCAGCAGATGCTGGAAAACTTTGCATAATTAATGCAGCGTCTGCTGGAAACAACAGCCAAGTTTACACTGTCAACTTCTCTTACATCCTCTTAAAAGTCCAGATCATCAAACACGCACCTCAAAGGCGGAGAAGTGCTGCCGCAGCCAAGATCAGATCAGGATAAGAGCAAGACTAAACTCTGGAGGTGATTTAATGCAGCCACCAAAAACACTGCTGCAAAACTGCTGTAAGTGGTTCTAACCAAGCAAAGAAAAGGCAGCTTGAAGTTCTGCAGCCCCATGGTTTAAGATCTAATGGATCTTATAGAAATTATTCTGCACCCAAATATAAAAAAAAGAAATAGATAAAAAGTGGAAAAAATCCCAGCAGAACCAAATTCCAAACCAGAATGTGTCGATTGTTTGCATTTTTGGTTATTTGAAAGTCGTTTTTGGAGGTGGCTTTGAATTTACTCCCAAATGAAACTACCAGAGAAAAGATAATCAAAAAAAACAAATAAACAAATAAATTCACACAAACAAATGGATTTTACAAAAAAATTAAACAAAACAGAAATTTGCTGCGTTTGTTTCACTGGAACTTATAGGAGACATTTGTGTTTGAATTCAAAATCCCCAAAAGTTTATGGAGATTCTTCCTTTTTTGGATGATTGTTGTTTATGTTTATAACATTTTACAAGTTAAAGTTAACACAAACAGCATTAGAAAAACAGACAGTTTAGTTGTAGTGGTCCAGGTGATATTAGAATCGCAGGATCACTTTTTGATTCATTCTTAAAACTAATTAACTGACCAGATTGAGACAAACGTGATAACCTGATGTCCAATAAAGCAGTTGTTTGCCATTTACACCTCAAACTTCACCAGGAATAATCTGTTCTGCTCTAAAACCTTTAGAGTCCAACACTCCAAACATCCAGTGATCCTTTTTAAGTTCACTTCAAAAGCCAGAACGATGGTGTGTGTAAGAATGTCATTGAAAAACGATTAGTTTATGAATTTATAACCATCAGTTAAAGATTTTTTGCCTATAGGTTTTGAAATAAAATACATCAAAGTGCAATTTTCCACTGGAGTTGGGTAGATTTAGTTAGCAGTGTCGTCTGCTGTCACAAATCCTAACAAGTCAAACTTTGATGTCACACAGGGTTGTAGCTTCACACAGCTTTTCCACCTAAAACAGTTCAAATCATTTTATGCGACTCTTTAAGACGGTTTCTTAACTTTAAAGCGTCTGGACTGCAGCAAAACTTAGTTGTTTTTTTGAAGAAACTTTCCATAAAATCCAAATAAAACCACAGTTTTTAGCAATGAAGCATCACTGGAATAAAGAAATCAAAATAAATATTAAAGATATTTTTTCTACATTACAGACACAAACACAGAGTTGCGTACTAAAATTGTGTTCCTATTTCTTAAAAAGCATTTTTTCTGTTTAAAAAAAAAAAAATCACTAAACACTTATCAGAACACCATTGGGAACACTGGGAATGTGTTTTTCTCATTGAACAGATTGGACGCCTGGATGAAAATGCATCAGGAATGAAGGGACTGCAGAACGTCGTGGAAGGAGGTTAGGGACCTGGAAGTGGACCTGCATACCTCTTTGTGGCTTCATATTTAAGCAAAACATATAGTACGTGTTACTAACGTCCATTTTTACTACACAGATGCTAATATGATCATAGCAATGATGCAGCAGAATGACTGAACATCTCGTTAGACCTTTAACCCTCAGTAGTCTCTGAAGTGAGGTTTTCCAATTAAATTGGCGGTTTACAATGACGTGGGAACGGCACCAAGCCGTCATTAAAGTAGCTTTCATTCAAAATTTCAAGTGAAAGTTTAAAAAAATGTAACTTTGAACATTTTGTTTTAAAACAATCATAAAAAGAGTTACAACTCATATTTGTCATGCCCCCCCGGAGTAAATCCTAGTGGGGCTTCACCTGTTTTTTTTTTTTTGACAAAACTCACATAGTTTTGACTTTTGTTTTTGGATTTATTTATTTATTTTTTTTGGCTCTTCTTTTGTCAAAAAAGCGAAAAAATATTTGATATAAATATTTTTTGATTTTGCAGTAAAACAAAATGACAAAAATACCACTCGGACGTTTTTTTTTTGTGTTTTTTGGACAGTTTCCGGTTTATTGTGGAATTATCTTGTGGAATTATCTTTGTAAAATAATGAAAAATATCAGTTAAAAAAGGACGCTGGGTTGTACTAAAAAGATTAAAAAATCAAGCATTGCCACAAAAAAAAAAAAACAGGTTTAAAGAAACTTTTAAAACTGTAAAGTAGAATTAAAGTCTCAAAAAGGGCCTGGACTATAAGGGTAAACATCATCATGAAACATCAGTTTGGTCCTCTCTTTCTGCTCATCCTCACCCATCATCCGGTTTTCCCAGCCGCTGTGACACTTGCCCAACATTCGTCGGTTTGTTAACTTTTATACCTGCTATCAGTGTTTACATCTGTCCTTCCAGCTCCGAGCCTCCAGATAATTCCTGGGAAAGACAGGAGGAGGGTCAAAGGGATAATGACCGACACACTCCTGCGTTGTAAAAAAGCAATTCTAAAAGAAGAATGTCTGGTAACCAAGAGGTTCCTCAGGGACGGCGTTCTGGCAGTGTGCAGATGAAATGTGTCAGACAGAAGTGACTTGATAAGTTTGTTTAAAAGAATCCACCTCATGACCATAAACGACAAAAGCCTTCGGAGGAGTCGCTGCATCTTTTCCATTTCTATCACAGTAATAGACCGGAGCAGCTATCGCAGCCTTTTAAACCATTTTTTTTTCTCCCTGGAAGCAGCCTCACCATGAATACATTTAGCCTTTCAGATCATGAATATAGAGAGCTAATATGGGACAGCTTCATGGCAAAAAACATCCTCCTGAAAAAAACATTCAGAAACTGGATTTATCAAGTGTTCCTTTAAAATTAGTCGAACAAAAAATGAAAAAAAAAATGATGATAGAAAAGTTTTTCTCTTGATTTTTTTTGTGCAGAAAATAAACTAAATATGCATGAAAGGTTAAAAAAACATAAATATATTTTCCTGTGGGTTCTGGCTGCATTTCCGAGTCTTCTTTTTTGTGAGGGCATTTACTTAAACACGCAGTAACAGATTTCTCGCCATCTGGGGGAGGATGAAACAAGCTGTTCAGCATTTACAGGATATCACCTTTAAACATGGAGTTGACAGGAATCGGGCAAAAAGCGAGAAGGAACGCCAGCGTTTCAGATGGCAGCCTTCTTTCTGCAGCCTCCCTCGCTTTCCAGCCTGACATGCACACTTGACTTGCATGCAGCCAGGCTGCGGCCTGAGTCTGCAGCGAGCGCCATACACCTGAAATTCAATTAGGCTCATCTGCAGGCGAGGCGCCACACAATAAGTGCAGAAAATGTTTGCTCAGCTGCATTCCTAAAGACACTGCAGGTGGAATTGATGCTGACCTGATTGTGAAGGAAAGTCGCACAGAAACCACATCATCCTCTGCAAAGCCTGACAATGAGCGGCAAATTCAATGCTGGACCAAAACAGTTTTTTTTTATTTCTGCCTTTCACCAACCAGACCAAATTCAAAGAACATTCAATCCTGCTCTGCACTCCAGTGTTTACATCACTTAAGTATCAAGTAGTCACAACGGCTCTAATAGACAGATCCGGGTAGGGATGGAAACCAAAACTCGGTGGAAAGTTGTTACATTTACTGTCATTTATAAAACTACCAGCGCCGTATAAAAAGGCGGATTGTGGTGCTTCGTTTCAGACATGTCAATCACTTGTAATATATTTAGCTTTGCTCAGTTCTAACCAATCATTTGATCTTTCCAGCAGGCTTACATAAGAAAATATGAGGTCACAAAGGTGGGCGGAGTTTCAGTCAAAAATCCAAAGACAAAGCATGTGAAAGTTTGGCTGTGCTTCACAGCAAATGACAGGGAGGGAGAATGGGGGGGGTGTCTTAAAGGAGCCCGGCCACTATTAGAGACCGGCGATCATTACAACTTAGACCCGACTTTTATTGCAGACCGGCGTCGATTAGAGACCGGCCATGATTGGAAATATATACGATTATTGCGTTTCATGTTGTAAACTGTCTAAGGAGGTAGGCTGGCTAAACCACAGAGAGAACGGTGACCCCTGGCTCAACGGCACGAATCCTGGAGGACACTGCTGCCCGAATGGGTTTGGATCACCGGGCGGGAACATCAGACCCGGCAGCAGGCATCGTTGCAGGGGGGGCTGGGTCAGACGGGGGGTCTCAGGCACGCGGCCAAGATCTGAATAAACACTCCTGCGGGCTGGAACGATCCTCCGCCAGGGACCCGGCGCACAGCTGAGGACGCCCTCTGCTGCTGGCAAGCAGAGTATGTGCTCAGTGTAGTGAAGCACACATGTGCAGTGACGTAAACATCAGAGGATGTTCCATTGGCCATTCTGCATGTCAATCAAGGATTTTAATTTTTTCATTTAATTTTTTTCAAGGATTTTTTTTCTAAATAAAAATTGAAGTGTGTGTGTGTGTGTGTGTGTGTGTGTGTGGGGGGGGGGGGGGGGGGGGGCCTCCTTGTGATGTAAAACATTCACTGTTAAAAAATAAAGCACAAGGTCACTGTAACCGATCGCTCAGCCTCCTCAATCGAAGCGTTACTACAATATGATAATTAAATGTGAAGTTCAGAGTAAAGCTTTTACTATGCGCAGGACAGATTTGCTGTGCGCAATCGAGGGAACAGTGATCCTGACACACAGGGAAGAAGTGCAATCCATTTGAGTGTTGCCCCTAATAAGCGCTGGGGTAAAAACAGTGTGTTATCTCAAGTCTCCACGAGCTTCTCCTGACCTGTGGGCAGAGCGCTGCAGCCTTTCCATATGAGACGGAATTAATAATGAGGCCCAGCATTCCGTCTCACGTACACCTGTGGCCACAGGTGCAGAGCCTTAGCGCCACGGGCATCGATGGGAGATGAGAAAGTGTGTAAATGAGCCTGTTGTAGCCTGTAACCAAGCCCTTAACCTCCAGCCCACAAAGGCGCTCGCACTCACGCTCTGCAACGAGCAGGAAATTGATGATCATAAGGAGCTGCAAGGGTTAAAAATAGTAAGGATTTAGAGTAAAAAAAAAGATCAAATGCCATTAATTCCTGCATTAAATATGAATAAAGCTTCATCTTAACACGCAGATGCATTTGTTTGCTTTTCTGACTGAAAGTTCCTTCATAACCTCCAAGTCCTGGTGGGATCAGAGCGACGCTGCTGTTCCCTGCACCTCTTCATTTACATTTTAATAACAAGATGTCAACTCTTCCCCATGTAATGAAGGTATTTACTTTAAAGCAATAAATAAATAAATAAATAAAATAAAAAACAAGGAGATTACAGCATCAGAGGGGGGATTATAAAAGCCACAAAGAACCAATCACGTCCACAGAATCCTACAGCATCTTAGAGCTTTTATCTGCTGTTTTTCTGTTTACTCCATGCTCCCTTCCTTTGTGTTTCTTCTTTATTCTATTCTTATATAGACGGCAGAGGATTAATAAATACATCAAGTTAAAATAAGCATGTTGTGTTTCTTTCTACAAGTGGGTATTCTATAAAAGGCGACGGTGTGAAGCTCTTTTATAAACCATCCTCCTCATTCAAGGGAATGTCAAGGACACTAAACAGCCCGAAGAAGAAGAAGAGAAATGCGTAAACAACTGCACTCCTCGAAAGAAAAAAAAAAGCCCATTCAAAGTATAAGACAATATCAAGGCAATTTCAGATCAAATTTAAACTGTCCGCTTTTCCATTTTCCCCCCTGAAGCAGATAAAAACACCGAGCACGAGCCCAGAGAAAGGGTCAATGATCGCACCTGACTGGCACTCAGATGATGCGCAGAAAATGGCAGGGAAGCAACTTCTGCTGCAGAAGGTTTTCCTCTGGATATTGATGTGATCAAAAAAGCCAATGCACTCTCATAAAATGCCCATAAGATCAAAATATATATAAAAACCCAGTATGAACATCATGTCAGCACTTTTCATTTCTCAGTGGAGGAGCATAATCAAGAGGGACTTGTCACTTTTGAAGCAGACAGCAATTTAAAAATCAACGGGAAACGAGATGGAGTTCTGGGGTTTGGTACACACTAAACTCAGACTGAAGCAGAGGTGGAAAAAATGAACACATTTCAGAATTTCCATGGATTTTTGAACAAAATCTTTAGAGATAATTCAATTTTTTTTAAGTAGACCTGTCAAAGAGAGTCTGAAACATAAATGTAAAAACAAGTGAGAACAATTTTAAATATTGAAGGCAGGAAAGACAGAAAACAACTGTACTCCTGGTCATGTTTCATGCAAAACATTATTGTTTTTAAGGCCTTTTGAAGTTGATTAAGTGCAGGCCTGGCACGCAGGAAGCCAGGGTTTGATGAGCTCCTGCCGACCTCATAACCCGTGAGAGACAATGAAACACGTCATTGCCCGTCCAAACAAGGTCTGCTTCAGGGGCTAGAGATCCAGAGCACCCTAATGGAAAGGGGACCACTGGAACAAGACGGAAATGGACAAGATGTGAGAACAAGGCTCTGTTGGAATGCTACTACTCAACTAACCCTTCTGAGACAGGTTACATGCAGAGAATGTGGAGGGAATGGATGCTTCAAAACTCACAATCAAGGCTAACTGCCAAACAATTAGCAGCTCAATGTTCTAACATCCACAAACGGTAACTGCTATCACGACTCGAGATTGAAGCGGTGCAATACAAATGTAACACCACAGGAGAGCCCCAACAAAAGGTCAGAGAGGAGGCTATACCACACTCCCAACCAGAATTTGGGAACACAGCCCCAATAACCACTGTTACACTGAGAGGCAGCAACTGACCTGAAAGACAAGTGTTTGATTAAAAAAAAAAAAAAATCTATATAGAGAGAGAGAGAGAGAGAGAGAGAGAGAGACAGAGAAATCTGTCTTTACAAGAAAAAAATCTCTGTATTTAGGATGTTTAAACTAAAAATAGTCAGTCATTCTGTCTATGGACGATGTGTTTGTTAGTTTTCAGTGTTTCACATTACGTACAGTTTGATAAAAATACTACAACCTTGATGAGGTCTGGAGTTTTTGCTCCTAAATTGACATTAAAGAAAAAAAAACAAACCTCAGTCTAATCAAGCAGAAGACAAGCTGACACTAGCTTTGGGTTTCCAGCTTTATCTGCAGTTTGTAGTTGCAACCTTGGCTACAGCTGGTTGTAGCTTAGGCTGCATAGCTTCAGCTCCAGCTTGGGTGACAGCTTTGACCGTGAAGCTTTGTCTACAGATCTGATTGCTGTTTAGGCTGCATAACCTCGGCTGTAGCTTCAGTTACATCTTAGAATACAGCTTTGGCCGCTTGATTGCAGCTTTTAGCAAACAGCTTGGGCTACAGCTTTGGCTGTGCAACTTTGGCTACAGCTTTTGGTTGCTGCTTCATCTGTAGCTCCAGCTGTGCAAGTTTAGCTAGAGTTTTGGGTTGCAGCTCTGGCGGCAGCTTTTGACTGCAGCTTCATCTGTATATTCGGCCACCCAACTTTGACGACAGCTTCATCTGTAGCTTCGGCTATGCAACTTTGATGACAGGTTCGTCTATGCAACAATATCTTTTGACTACAGCTTCATCTGTAGCTTCGGCTATGCAACAATATCTTTTGACTACAGCTTCATCTGTAGCTTCGGTTATGCAACTTTGACGAGAGCTTCATCTGTAGCTTCGGCTATGCAACGATATCTTTTGACTACACCTTCATCTGTAGCTTCGGCTATGCAACTTTGACGACAGCTTCATCTGTAGCTTCGGCTATGCAACGATATCTTTTGACTACACCATCTGTAGCTTCGGCTATGCAACTTTGACGACAGCTTCATCTGTAGCTTCGGCTATGCAACGATATCTTTTGACTACATCTTCATCTGTAGCTTCGGCTATGCAACGATATCTTTTGACTACAGCTTCATCTGTAGCTTCGGCTATGCAACGATATCTTTTGACTACATCTTCATCTGTAGCTTTGACTGGGCAACTTTGGCCGCGTCATTGGCTATAGTTTTTGTTGCAGTTTCAGCTTTTTTTTTGTAAACATGTGTTGATTACTAAAAACGTTAATAATGCTCGACACTCCGGACATGAAAGCAGCTGCTTTTGGCTGCTGTTAATGACACAAAAGTAAAATGAAAGAAACATGTCCTCTAATGTTGGTTTTAACCTGCAAAAATAATTTTCCTGCTTTAAAAAGCAAACGTTTAGAGGTCTGGTTGTTGAAAGAGTATTTGTCTCTGCAGAAATTTTGCCTAGGTTTCTGCTCAGTAATAAATGAAACAGCAAGTAATATGATGATTGAGCGTGCATCTGCAGTTCACGGCGAAGGCAAGGTCAATGAGGAAGGAGCTGGCGGTAAGTCCGTTTCTGAAAGCAGAAAATAATACAGGAAAGAAAGATTTTTGCAAAAAAGATCACGTTCAATACCTGTCTGACACTGCAGCAATGGGTGAAATCCAAGCCTGAGCCACAAATGAAAACTGTTCTTTATCTAAAATGAGACTCTTGTTAGCGGGTGGTGTTCACGATTAGAGCAGCACAGAACACAGGAAGAAGAAAAGGACAAGTTTAATGGAAAGTTTGTTAAATGGAAACAAAAAGGCTACGGTCTAAAAAAGAAGTGATTTTTCTTTTTAATTAGAAATCCAAAAAGATTTTTTAAAAGTTCCACTATTTGAGAGTAAATTTTTACATATTTTTTGGTTTTTAATGGCTGTTTCTTTGTATCCATAACCGTGTTTTGTTGGGTCTACGTACAAAGCCTGCAGCCACTACAAGTGAGTTAAACTAGTTATATTTTGACCAACCAAGGACTTGTATTTGATAGTGACGTATGGACAGCGTCCTTTTCAAAACACGAAAGGTCAATTGTTTGAGAGATGATCATGTAGGGTCACTTAATAATTAGAAACATTTTTATTGAAAAAATCCTGGAGCAAGATTAGCCAAATTTGCACCCCTTCAAGATTTCACACCAAGCGTAATCCAGTGTAAACACCATTTGTTTAAAGCGCGTTCAAGAACCCATGTAAAGCACATTCTTTGACATGCATCACATGACTGGTTAGTAGGTTGTATAATAAAACTTTGGCTTAATGCTGTAACTCTGTCTGCCAGCAATTCAACCTTGAACACTGGAGCTAAAAATAATATGCATATAAAGTAACACACTCTGAACTACTGTAACTCTATGACCATTTTTGCAATTGACGTAATCAAACAAAGTCTGACATGGAGGAAAGTAGCTTTGCTGCATGATGCAACACTGTACTTCAGTTATGAAAAGTCGGTTTTCTTTGTCTCAGAGTTAGCTGGTTTGTGCCAATTGCGTTAGCACTTCACTACTGTAAAATGTTGCATTTCCGTGTAAAGTTGTTTTTCTCCCCATTAGTTGCGTAGACGGTTGAAGAGTTGTGGTAATTCCATTGACTGTAAAAAAAGAACTGGACTGAGTGAGTGTGATGTCACCAATAGATAACATATAGCGACTGTAAAAACAAACGACATCTCAACCCCTCCCCTCTCATGTTCCAAGTAGGATGTACCTTCTGGTTCCAAGAAGGTCAAAATCTTATAGGCTCCTATAGAGAAATAGACAGTTTCGAAGGGGTGTGGACTTCCAACAAGCTCACTCATGATTGGTGACTGTAGTTCCCTTAAACACTTGGCTCAGACCAATTAGTGTCGACTGGTTCTAAAATGGTGACACACGTATCAGGATTAGCACGTATCAGCATTAGTGACGGATTGGGCCTCATTTCACGAGAGCCGGAGGTTAGGTGGCTTACTGTGGTTGACGTGGCACCTCGTTTCGTCCATTGTTTTTATTTCAGTGATAATATAACAAGCACTTTCGCCATTAAGGAGTGAGCTTATTGGAAGGACACACCCCTACCACGGAAAGCGGGCTTCACAAAAGTTGTCAATCAAATGTTTTTGAAAATTGAACATGAAACCACATATTTCTATTGAGGCATCCGATTGGTCAGTTTATAACTTTAATAACTTCCAACAGAAAAAATCCCATGAAAAAAGGTATTGGGATTAGCAAGAACCTGTTAAAAACAGATACAAAAATGGTTATTCTGGCAAATACAATGACTGAGTAACAAGTGCTTAAATTATCAATAGAAGTTTACAGGATTTTGGCTGTTACTTCCTGTTTGGAACACTGGGAGGAGGGATCAATCAGTCCAGTTCTTATATAACGTCAAGGGGTAATTCCAACACCAGTTTGAAAGGGCTAAACTTCTCCATATGATCAGTCTAACACCATCAGCTGATCCTCATTGGCAGATCTGATGTGCAACAGAAAAACTATAACAGAAATGCACGGCTTAAAGGCTATAACAGCATTTGACACAGTTCCGATTCTTTGCTGTCTTTAGTTCTTGTGTGATGTTTGTTCATGCAGGTGTGACATACAAAAATAAAGGAAAACACTTTTCCATAGCAGTCTTTTTCTATGAAATGCCCCCCAAAAATAAAAAAACCAATGTGTATTACCAAGGTAAATGAACAAGTACATAAAATAACACGATAGTATCTCAGACAGCTATTTGAGTTTGATTTTCTCAGAATTTTTGCTGTAATGACTTAACTAAAGCAAGACATGTCAAACAGACGTCCCTGGCTGTTGCTTCCACCAGACTGCATTGTCTCTCCGCCTCTTCAGTGGGACACATGAGGTAACACGCTTCCAACTTCCTGCCCCATTACCACTTGGCGTCGTTTGTGGGACAGCCTGGGTGACGGTTTATGTTCATTGATGTAGTTTTTCAAAGTCTAGCTGCTGTTTTCTCTCCTGTCTCCTCTATTCGAGTTTGCCGGGACGTCGTTCTTTTACATTTTTTTTAAACTGCAATATTCAGACAAATGGTTGCTTTCAATGGCAGGGGGAAAGTGGAATTCACATTGCTGTATATGAGGTCATTTTACCCTCCAGGGAAAGAAGCACGTAAGTAAACCATGCACAGGCCTACTCCTTTGATTTATAAAGTAGAATGTCTAACTCTCTTTGAGTTCTTCTCTTGCTTTATAAATGAGAACCAACTCTTTGCTAATTATTCATTGGCGTAAAACCATAATTTAAAATGAAACTGATTAAGCATGACAGTGAAAGAGCAAATAGAAAGAACTGTTTTGATTTTTGTAAAATTCCGGTTAAGATGCAAAAAAAAAGGAAATTGTCTCCGTTCCACATCCCAGAGAGCAAAGAAAACAAATCAATGAGATCAAAGTTTCCAAAAAGAGTTTATGGCTCACGACTGCATTAAGATGATCAGAACTGAGACTAAAGAATGTGGGTAAACTGGTTATTTGCTCAGGTCAGATGCAATAATGTATAACAGTAATTTAACACCTTTACATAGGAGAAAATGTGAAGTTAGTTCCAAACATAAAATTAAAAAAAGTTTAGTGAGGAGTGCTTCGTCAATCTCCATTCTGATGTGTCCACTTGTAGATGACTAGATCCGTGTAAGTGTTCGTTGTCCTCGTACGAGCTGGCATCCGTCTCAAAACAGAACGGCTGGATAGCTCCAATATAGCTCGCCGTTTTTGTTGCACCGACAATGTTACGTTGGGGGTTTAAGCTAGCAGGAGAGCGTGTAAACAGAGAGCTCTCAGATTTGGGTGAAAGGAAGAGAGTTGTTCTGTACCAATGGTCCTGCCCACAAACAGAGGTACATTTCTAATGAACTGCTGCCGCTCTACAGAAACTATGTCAGAAAACAAATTTTGGATAAAAACAGCATAATCATAATGAAATGTCCACCAATTAATCAATGAACTGATTTATTTTCTATGATGCAACCAGATTGTTCTGTCTGAGGCAAGCTGCTAATCTGTTGAGAATATTGTATATAAGTTATGCCATGTTTGTATGTTATGCCATGTTCTATTTTCAGTTATTCAGCCTGCAACAAACTGAAGCAAGAAGTTCCAGTCTGCGGGCAACTTGCACCTAATGAGCTCATCCTTGACCCATGTCTGAACTGAGCACACACACACAATTTTACTCCCCTTTGCACACATGGATGTTCCTTCTTCAAAGCATGTTATGAAAGATGACTTCGTCCTTGTATCGAAGAGCTGGTTTCAACTGACTTTCCTACCATTCCCTTATCAGTTGAAACTATGTGTAACCAGGGCGTTCCTATCTATCTAAATAAAAGGCAGGAGGAATCACAGATTTAGCAGAGTATTCATAGAAGCTTGTAAACGAGCGATCTGTGATATTTCTCCCTGCAGGTGAAAAACCTTACTCAAACTCTCCAGTGTGTTTTTTGCAGATTTACTAATGTTTGGGTTTTGAACCTAACATTAACTTGGTCCTTCGAGCCGGAGCCCAAAATACCTGAGGCACTCCAGCAGGTGGGAGAGAACCAGGAGAAGTCCGCGGCCGTGGCATCGTATACCCTTTCCGGGCCTGGGTGTACTCTCCGCCGGCTGGGGTCTGACGGTTGACGGGTATCCCGAACACCGAGAGTGTGAGTATGTTTTCAACTTAAAAAGCTTGTGTGTAAGTGTGTTAAAAGTCCAGTTAAATTCCGCGGAGGACGACCTCCTTTAGGTGAAAAAGACTAAAAAGCGTCGTGTAGGACGGCGGAGTCCTCTGGCAAATAGAAAAACCCTGAGAATTCTAGACCCTATCAGGTACGTGAAAATCCAGTTAAATTCCGTGGAGGGCGGCCTCCTCTAGTTGAAACAAACTAAGTTAAAGCCGCAAAGGACGGCGGAGTCCTCTGGTAAATGTAGAAGTAAAAGAAAAGAGACGTCTATAAAAGTGTGTGAGAGTGAGTGATTGTGAGTGTGCGAGGAAGTGTGATCACCACTAGGTAATCATACTTCATACCAAAGCCAACAATAGTGAGCAATAAGTTTCTGTGGAAGGTTGTATCCAAGGAGACACCGCCCGTCAGGGTAGAAGCTTGTGTCTCACCACAGAGATAACTTCATTATTGCATTGTTGGTCAACTGAAACTCAGTGTTAGGCCACCCTAGGTGCAAACCCCCACTGAGTCCAAATTTTAGTTCAAAATGGGTAAAAGTCAGAGCAAAGAAAAGGAAAAGGTCCTCCAAGACCTCTCATGCAAAGACTGGAAGGTGATTCAGCGCGAGGATCACACTGCAGTCGAACCCCTGCCATACTGGGTTAAATAATATAAGTTTAGTGGAAAACTAACTACCTGAAATAAGAAAAGAACATCCTTGAATAAAACTTTTGATGGAGCATAAAACTTATAAAGTAATAATAACCGAGCTCGGATAAATAGTAGAAAATTAAAACTCGTGTCTGCACACTCCTGCTGGGAACGTGCGGACAGTAGAAGTGTCCACCGGACACGCGCGCATGCGTGCACGCACACACACACACACACAGGGGGGCCGCCGCGCACCTCACTCGCTAAGGTTAATAAACACACACACATGCACCCACCTAGTGCAGGGGGAAGGTGATGAGCAGATACAGACACAGGGAATGACATTCCAGAGCACATGCATACTACTGATAAGAGAAGAACAGGAGGAATAGATTTGCCAGATTTGGTGTGCGTGCACTTAAACAAGAAAGAGGAAAAAGTAATCGAGGAATTAAAAGAGTTTTGTAAAGAAAAAAAAAAAATCGAAGAAAAGTGTAATGGCAAAGTGAAAGACATGAACAAAGAAGGGTTTGAACAAACGAAGGTTTGGATGAAAGTAGCAAAACAGAGAGAAGAGGGTGAGAAAAGAGGAAAGCAGAAACATGAACAGAATGAGGAAAAGTGTATAGATAAAACTGAGGAAAAGAGCAGAGATAAAAAGGAAAAAGTAAGTTCAGATGAAGGTACTAAAACAATAATGTATCAACGGAAGGAAGATAATGAATACACGGGTCCCTACCGACACGCAGCTGCCCTGCTGGCAGGAGCTGCAGGTGGGGGGGATGAGGAGGAGGAGGACCAGTTTTTCAGAGCGTCAGCTCTATCTCCTTCTCCGCCTCCGTATGGACCTCCTTCACGGAGGGCCACACGGAGCTCAGGTTCGGTTGGTGAATGGAAACCAACTATGACAAAGGGAATGAGTGTCTTGACACAACACCAAAGCCAGGACAACTCGGACCCAGACCAAGGTGATCCACCGAAGGATCTCTTTCCCCTCATAGAACTTCCTAATCCCCGTGCAGGCCAAGACGGTCATCCTGACACAGTGCGAGTCTTTAGGACCTGGACTAAGGATGACATAATAAAAGCCACCAGCCACATTCCCCCTCCACAGGAGGATGTGGAAGGATGTATCGCCCTGGTAAAAGGACTGATACAATCCTATGGCCTCAACGGGGTGGAAATTCAACAGGTGTGGATGGCCATTCTTGGTCCCAAGTGGCACCTGGTCAGAGGAAACTTTAACCCCATGCAGCAAGATGGTCAGCCTGAAGCAGCAGGTAGCCAGGCCTTAAATACAAAGCTAAACGACCTTTGTGAAAGAATCACCCAAAAATACAAAAGACGGGCTAACTACTCTGAAATCTCTCGCTGCAAACAAAAAGACGGTGAAACCTTTGAAGATTATGAAATCCGCATGACCACTACATTTAGGACACATAGTGGACTCCAGGAGACTGATGATGATACTGGTCCCTACAAACAACAACTTAAGAATGCTATACACACAGGCTCCCTTCCTGGAATTAGAGGCTGGGTGGAAAAGCATTACATTGCCTTTGCCACTGGTACTCTGGATGAGTACACCACCTTTGCCATGCATGCAGAAAAAGTTTTAAAACAAAAACAGTCAAAGAAAACACCGGTCAAAGACACCTTTTACCAAAATGATTTTGGCCCCGAGGACATAATGTTTGCTAGACATCAGCCCAGTAGGGGCAGCAGACGTGGCCGTGGGCGCGGTCCACTCAGGGGACGTGGCTCCTATGGCCAACGGGGTGGTATTGGTCCAGCTCACCTGGATCCAAACGCCAGGCTCTGTTACACCTGTCAACAACCAGGACACCTGGCACGGGATTGCCCGAGCAAACATCAAAGCCTGCTACCACCTGGAGCCCCTGCTCCCCCAGGTCACTATTCAGCATGACTAGATGACCCCCCACAACCTCACGATGCTGACCTCTTAGAAGGAACTGAAATAATGAACCTACAGGATCTGTTTCATGAAGAAAAAGTCAGACCTATTGTTGACCTCTCTATCAATGGCACCTCTTATCCCTTCCTCTGTGACACGGGAGCATGTAAATCTACAATAAATCTCATGCCCCCTGGAGCAACCTTCAGCACAGAGACAGCCTGGGTGCGTTCAGCCCAGGGCTCCCTTAAAATGGTTACAGAGACAAACCCCTTGTGGATCACAGATCCTGAGGGCATTTCAACCAACATGTCTCTCTATTACCTCCCAGATTGTCCAGTAAATTTACTAGGGAGGGATGGGCTACATAACCTCAAACTGGCTATAGTCCCTACACCGGATGGCATGTCTGTCCAAAGACTTTGTAAACCCACAAAAGATGCCCTTGTGGTACTTGCTAAAAAACCACCAGCATATTACTACACCCTTGATTTGCCAAACTGCCCACCAACTAACGTAGGTGACTTCCTGGTAGCAAAAGCTACAACCCTAGTGCCCAAATCACCTGGCAGAATGCCACCAGGGGACTTGCATGTTACTATGTGGTACACTGACCGTGCTGATGAAAAATATTTTCATCAACTGTCCAGACTCACACCCGTCAGGCTCACATTGACACATCTTTACTTTGATGACACCTCAGCTGCAGCTGCAGTCACTCTGCCACCAACCTTGGCAGACCTAAAGAGAGTTATGTCTCCTTCCCATGTGTCACTATGTAAAGATAGATCCGAACATTGGCAACAGCTTGGCACTCTAGTGTGGAAAGGAAAAATAGCCAGGGACTGGCAACCCCTCACTACCGAAGTGAGTTACAGCCCGTCCACAGGACTAAAAAGAGTCTATTTAGGAACCATAATAAATGTCACTGCTGGAGCCCACATTGATGAGGGTGAAGCCTGACAGATCTTCCTCACGGAAGAAGAGCAGGACATGTTAACTGAGATACCACAATGTTTGTGGTCAAAAGGCTCCTCAGATGTGGGTCTCATAAAAAATGCCATGCCAGTTGTAATACGTCCTAAAACCGAATACAGGCCTCGAATTAGGCAATACCCCCTTAAACCGGACGCTATTCACGGCATAAAACCTGTCATAACTGACCTCAGAGCAGCTGGGGTCATAGTTGAATGTCCTGACTCACCAGTTAATACTCCCATTTTTCCAGTAAAGAAAGCACCCCCCTCAGTGGGATGGAGAATGGTCCAAGACTTAATGGCTGTAAATAATGCAGTCATTCAGAGAGCATCCTGTGTGGCAGATCCATACACCCTCCTGAACAGTATGGATCCAGAGGCCAAATATTTTACTGTGGTCGATATTAACAATGCGTTTTTCTCAGTCCCAGTACACCAAGACAGTCAGTACTGGTTTGCATTTACTTACGGAGGAAAGAAATACACCTTCACAAGACTTCCCCAAGGATATTGTGAATCACCTACCATTTATTCCCAAGCGTTAAATGCTAGTTTAGAGCCCTTCGAGCCTCCACAGGGAAGCCAAATACTAACATATGTTGATGATATCTTGATAACCTCCAAAACAAAAGAGCAGTGTTTAACAGACTCAATAGCCTTGCTTAAACATTTAGCAAATGACTGTCACCAAGTGAGTAAATCAAAGCTGCAATTGTGTAAAGAAAAAGTAAAATATCTAGGTCACCAATTCAGTGCAGACGGCAGAACTGTAATGGAAGAACAACACCTATGGAAAAACAAAGGAGCACAGCTCAAAAACGACATTTATATGTGACCAGAAAACAAACCAATCCTACCAAAAAACATATACAAATGGGCAGCAATATTGAGCCATGGGAAAACCCATGTCTCAACAGGAGGGATGGTAGGACTGGTTAACCAAATCTATACAACGTATGGATTAAACAATTACTCAAAAATTTTTTGTAGAGCATGTCTTATATGTGCTAAACATAACTCTCAAGGAAACTTAAGACCACAAAGAGGTCACTTTCCTGCTTCACAATATCCATTCCAACATATATATATGGACTTCATAGAACTAAGCCAAAGTGAAGGAAAAAAGTTTTGTTTAGTAATAATAGATGCATTTTCCAAATGGGTAGAAATATTCCCCACAGAACATCCAGATGCTCTTACAGTAGCTAAAGCTCTATGCAAAGATATTATTCCAAGGTACGGAATACCAGAAAAAATATACAGTGACAACGGAAGACACTTTGTAAATCAGATCGTCACCAAAATAGGTCAAGCCTTCCAAATAGACCTAAAACGCCACTGTGCTTATCACCCTCAAAGCGCAGGACTGGTTGAAAGAATGAATGGAACTATAAAAAATAGATTAAGGAAGTGCATGGAAGAAACAGGAAGGAACTGGACTCAATGTGTAGAACTAGTCCAAATGCACATTAACATCACAGGCTCTGAAGGGTTAACTCCCTATGAAACCTTATTTGGAAGACCTTACAGACTTCCTTATTTTAACAACAAATGGGAAACAGCTGAAGAGCAAAATTTAGCTGACCACATGAGACGAATGATTCAGAAACAAAGCGAACATCAGAATAACCAAGAGCACGTATCCTCTATGTCTCCACATGAGGGACCCCTAGTTGAACCAGGAGATTGGATCCTGATAAAATCAATTAAAAAGAAGCACTGGCACTCCCCTAAGTGGGAAGGTCTATACCAAGTGCTGCTTACAACAGGCACCGCAGAAAAAATAGCAGAACGAACTACGTGGATCCATTTGAGCCATTGCAAGAAAGTGATAAAACGAGAATAAAAATAGTTTAGCTGTTCCCCGTGTAGTGTAGGAATTTTTCATCAGGCACTAACAAGGAAAGGCCAACTACAAAGGGATTAACAACTCTAGGTTGTTTTTGTCTCAAACCTGGTGAAGATTGTCTCCCCCTTGTGTGAGTGCATAGGAAAAATTCATTAGGATGCGTGTGTTGATTCTTTTCATCATAAGCACCCTGCTCATAGCAGGGGCATCAGCGTTCAGACCTAATGATAAATGGAAATCTAGCTCTTCGTTGTTAAGTGGAAAGATAAAAAATCCCTGTAATGCCTCTGATGACACCCAGAACACCCAGTTGACCAGGGAATTGTACTATTGTTACCAGACAAATGACACTAGCGCCACAATCACCTTTGATGGAAAAATAGGGGAATATACACCTAATGGCTGGAGGTTGATGACTGGTTCAGAGTCACCACAGGTATCACTCAGAGAAGTAACAACTGGCTCCTCATGGTGGAACAAGCAGGCATAATGAGCAAAACGGACTGTGTGGTATGTATGGGAGCCAGACCTCTTTCACATGTTGTTTCTTCTACTGTTACATCAGATTGCTTGTTGTCACTAATGAATTTCACAGTACCCTCAACGAACTGCTCCTTTTGGGACACAGTTTATCCCCTCACCAAAGCAGAGACTAAGAAGCCATTGTTTTCCTCCACAGTAGCTGCAGCCAACTTCACCTGCATAAATCGGACAGGATGTGGCTCCAGGCTAGGGAATCTTTCTGCTGTCAGTTGTGCTCATTTCTTACAGGTTGATCTGCACTTCATGCCACAGTCCAGAAGCGACATCTGGTGGTGGTGCGGTGACAACCGCCTGTTTGACCGCCTGCCATATAAACGCCACAGGACTGTGTGCCTCTGTCTCCCTCATTCTCCCAGCTCTGATCTTTCCCCTCACAGCTGATCAACTCTTAGCCAACTTCCGCAGCATTCTGCCATACCACTGGAGGCAGAAACGCTCCATGCAAACATCTATGACGGGGTGGAGCAAAGATGATCCCACCTATATAGATGGCATCGGGGTACCGCGAGGAGTCCCTGATGAATACAAACTGGCAAACCAGATTGCAGCTGGATGGGAGTCTTTCATCTGCTGGTGGTGTACTACAAACAAAAATGTTGACAGAATTAATTACATTCATTATAATGTGCAGCGCCTAGGAAACATGACTGCTGATGGGTTCTCTGCTATACATGAACAATTATCTGCAACCTCACTGATGGCTTTTCAGAACCGCATTGCTGTGGACATGCTGTTGGCCGAGAAAGGAGGAGTCTGTGCGATGTTTGGAGAACAGTGTTGCACCTTCATACCTAACAACACTGCACCGGATGGTAAACTAACTAAGGCCCTGGAGGGTCTCCGCTCTCTCAACAGCAAAATGAAAGACCACTCTGGAGTGGACACTTCTTTCTGGAATGGGTTCGGAGATATGTTTGGACAATATTGTGACTTGGTTCTGTCTGCCATGATGTCTCTGGCTCTCTTTGCAGCTCTCCTCACCATCTGCGGATGCTGCTGCATCCCCTGCATAAGATCTCTGGTGGAGAGACTGATTCACAGGGCAGTGGACCCTGTGCACACCAATGTCACAGAAATGTATGCTCTGCTTTCTTCCAACCAGAACCCCGACGATGACGACTCTGGCGAGGATGAAGGACCGCTGATTCCGACTCAGCTCTTCACCCCAGAAACTCGACTTTAAACACCTCTGAGTGTACCCTTTTTTCCTTTGCTTGTGATGCTGTATCTGAAAATCGAAAGAAATGGATGCAGTTGATTCTAAAATGGAGAAATGGCATAAACAGGAGGGAAATGTTGAGAATATTGTATATAAGTTATGCCATGTTTGTATGTTATGCCATGTTCTATTTTCAGTTATTCAGCCTGCAACAAACTGAAGCAAGAAGTTCCAGTCTGCGGGCAACTTGCACCTAATGAGCTCATCCTTGACCCATGTCTGAACTGAGCACACACACACAATTTTACTCCCCTTTGCACACATGGATGTTCCTTCTTCAAAGCATGTTATGAAAGATGACTTCGTCCTTGTATCGAAGAGCTGGTTTCAACTGACTTTCCTACCATTCCCTTATCAGTTGAAACTATGTGTAACCAGGGCGTTCCTATCTATCTAAATAAAAGGCAGGAGGAATCACAGATTTAGCAGAGTATTCATAGAAGCTTGTAAACGAGCGATCTGTGATATTTCTCCCTGCAGGTGAAAAACCTTACTCAAACTCTCCAGTGTGTTTTTTGCAGATTTACTAATGTTTGGGTTTTGAACCTAACATAATCAAATCAGTCTGAGTTGATTCAATTTAACTAACAGACCGAATCAAACGATACCAGGGGTGTCCAAATCCAGATCTCGAGAGCCCGCCTAATGCTGGTTTTCCAGAAACTCTGCCTTATCTGCTGTTGAGTACCTGGATCAGTTGTGTTTAGCCAGTAAATCAAATGGTTGGTTGGAAAACACGTAGGACGACGCCCCTCAAGGCCTGCATTTGGACACCCCTGACCTATACCATTCTAAAATTGTTTCAAGATGAAATAAATGGATCTATAATCAATATTAGAAAAAAACATTTGAATGGGGGCATGGTAGGTTTTTTTGCATAACGTATAAACTAGCAAGTGCATCATAGCTGACAACACACGTGATGGCAGCAAAAAGCGATCAAACCATCATTACAGTCCAGTTTTACAAGAACACATTTACTGGTTGGTTTGCACAATTTGCAAGATTTGCAGCGGTGAGACAACTTTTTAATCCACATGACACCCCAGTGTCCCACTTACATCAACATTACTGCCCCTTGCATTTTGTTTAAATGTTCACTATGACCTGTCACCCATAGCACAGCTGTAGAAATGTGCACGGACATTTTCACTCTATGGGCTCAACGACCACTCCACGACTGACACTTTTTGATGTCCATCTGCATGCCCCGTCCACGTCTGACCGGTTTTTGCAATAAGATATCTTGTATCCCTCTGTAAGGGACGTTGTGACTGACCCATCGGCTGTCAAAGACATTCATTTCACTCAGTTGAACGTATTGAGGTAAACACTGTATCTGAGGGTCACTTGAAGCCAGAAGTAAATAAAGGCTTCATGCCCTTTTTATCCATGTAGTATAAGCTCAGGCCACAGCAGCAGCAGTTTATTTTCCGATCCATTTCTGAACACCGGCATTGACTCGTGGCAGAAATATTCGTCGCCTTTGGTGGAAAATGTCTGCCTCCAGAAATTCTGCTCTCTCGCAATGCCGGAAAGTGAAAGCAGCCTGGAGGACGAAGGTGGTGTTGAAGGAGGGAAATAAGTGAGCTCTCATTAACAGCAAACAGGCATTTTTCAGTTAACAGGATGTAGTCAACATTCTTCTTTTAAAAAGATGCTGAGTGGAGAGCAAAGCGTTTTCCTTTATTCTCCGTGCCGAGACCAGAGCACGTGTAAATACACTGACAACTCTGACGGAAACAAACAAGGGATTTTCATTTGCTTCTCTGACGTTTATTGTCTAAAACTGACAGAAAGCACATTTTAAACCCACAGATGCCGATGATGGCCGCCTGCTTGAGCAGCTGTGCTTCTCTGTGAGTGAGATGAATGGAACAAAAAGGATATTATGCAAAATGCTTTAGCTAGTGCTGCTGTTTTCTGACTGAGTAAGAAAAATGCTCAGAGGAAGTGTCTGTAAAGTAGTCCAAGAAAGTGTTTTGATCACAGCATCACTTTAAGAACAGGAGCTTGATTGTTCAACATGGTGAGCATCAGCTGGGATCTGATTCCTTTTTAAATAAAGTAAGTTTTACAGCCACTAATGGAGACAAAAACAGTGTAAATACAAAACATTGATTCATTTTCAATGAAAGTTCTTTGTAAATGTGAAAACAAAAATGCTCTAACTCCTCAGCTCGGTTGGACGTCATGCCGCATGGAGCTACTGTTGGGAGTTTTGATGCACCAAAGGCATGAAAGGTTCAGGTCACACGTCCCGCTTTCTCCAAGGCTGCAGCAACAGATCCAACCTCTCAGCTTTTACGAGGGTTTGTTTTTCAGTCAGACGTCTGGACCAGCTAATATTAATAATGACTAAGGATGGGGTACCAAAACCGCAAGGATGGGGTACCAAAACCGCAAGGATGGGGTACCAAAACCTTTGTTATTGTACTGTTGCCTCATCATCAATTTTTACCGATTGAAAGCTAACTGAGGCCACCTCGAAACATGAGTCCAAGAGCAGTTCTCGGTCCCGCACCATTGTTTACTTTAGTTGTATTCAAAATGAAAGTTTGTTCCGGATTATTGAAATGAACTCTGGTTCACTTTAAACAAAACAAATGTGTCCAGTCTGAAAACACCCCTAGACTTTGTGATGAAGGTTTTCCCTTTAGCGTCAAAGTCTCGTCTTTGGGTTCCTCAGTGGCTCTTTTCTCCATGAAGAGACTTTGCTAATACGTTTGATTTGTTGTTTGTTTTACAGATTAGCTTAGGGCTTTTAAAATAGCGGTCTGGCAAGCTGCTTTAAGTCCCATGACGGATTCAGACAGACAGATGTGGTAAACAGAATCCGGTTTTCCAAAATAAAACTTCCTTTAAAACTAGAAAATAAGCAAATGTGAAATAATCAAAGTTAGCACAAACACTTTTTTTTTTTTTACTATGGCCCGGAGGTTGGAGACCTCTGTTCTAGTGGAAAGATGCGCAGCGTTTGACCGTCCAAGTAAGAGGTATTGCGCCGCTAGCGTTTCAACAGGCGTGTATGCTAGTGGTACACAGGTGGAACACGTATCTAATGTGATGTTTATCAAAAATAATTGCATTAAGTTTAAACTAAAAAAGGGGGAAATGAATACAGATACCAGCACTGTAAAAAAAAAATATATATAATATTTACAGGCTGAAAGTTCACATTTTGCCTTAATAATAATAAATTACCTGACATACAGTTTAAAATGAATTTAAATACAATATTGTGCATGTTTATTCCTACTGTTATTGGTCTTTAAAGTGAGGAGGCAGTAAGATTAAGTCCCACTCCGACCATGTTTGTTTAGGTAAAATCGTCCTCACTGTTACTTCCAATGAGGTATATGTTGCTAGAAATGTAAAGTAGGCCTTTTATACATTGGCCCAGATTCAGTAAAATGACCATAAAATGCTACATTTTGGTCCAATTTTAAAAATAAAACAACTCTGATCATCCCAAAAATAAGACACAGGTCATGGTAATATTTTTGTGTAACAGATCAACCACATTTCAAACTTTTCTAAACATAAATATGTCATAATATAGGAAACACAATTCTTACATGTTGCATGGTTGTAATTTTATTCAAATCTACTCACAGATTAGAATTTGCACAAACTGTTAAACTTCTCTGTCCATGTTTATAAATGGGTCGGTGGCTGACATCGCAGCAGACAGCTTGCGCCTATTGTATAGGCTGTGGACTGGTCTGAATGACAGAAGCAATACTTTGCGCTGAGCGCGGCTCTGAGCAGTTCTTAACAGTTCTGTGACTGATTAGCTGATGAGAGTCAGGTGGATGACATCCAGACACTGCGTGCTGGGGCTGATGGGAGATTGGGTGCAGTCAGCTCTATGGAGACGACTCCCGCCGGTGACCAGAGGGGGAGACAGAGCGCTGACTCCTGAAACAACCTAAGCCATTTAATTCTTCCTGGACTGAAGTTTCCATGTGTATCTTTTTTTTATTTTTTAGATCAAGTCAATATTCATTTATTCTCACGTTTCCACCATGGAAAAAAACTTTTAAAGATTTATGAATCATTCTGAGGAAACAGGAAAATATGTATTTGTAAGGGATTGCAGTTGATGAACTTCATGCATGTTTAATGGACAGATGCTTCAAATATTTATAAGGCAGAAAAAAAAGAACTTTTTATGGGATCATGTCAGAGATGCTCAGTGTTCAACAACTCCTGTGGAGATGTGCTTGAGTTTGACTGATCAGAACCAGAAAAAGACCTAATCACTTCACAGCCTGCAGTTCACTTTCCGTGTGCGAGACTGGAGAAGGAGCAGAATAGATCACGCTCCTTCTGTAATTAGCTTTGAGGTTTTGGCATTTTAGTGACATTTGCCTTGTTGTTTGGAATCTCATGCCGTCTTCCAGGTGTGAGCTGAATGGGATTTTTTGGAAAGACGACGACAAGCATCACAAATTTACTCGATGAAAAGCTTGTTTTTTATAATGCGCTATGAAATTTCTAGATGTCCTTCTTTGCCAATTTTGCTCATTTGTCACAAAGAAGACTTAGAACAGCACAAAAATAAGCAAAACAGAATAGAAATCGGTGCTTTTTAAAGCAATGATTTGGTTATTACAGTAAAATGAAGCTGTTTAGCTTCTTGGTTTGAAAAAAAATGTAATATTTGGCGGCAGCCATTTAGCAATTAAGCACCTGTGATAAATCCACCATTACCCATGTTTCTTTGCAAAAATAGTTAGACACAAAAGTGGATTTTGTTACAAAACAACTTTTGAGTCAAATTTAAGTCCAGATTTTGCAGTAAATGCTTCAAAATTGTGAACTTTTTTTAATTAAAAGATGAGCTCTGACTTTTTGGATTATTGTTCTTTAGAATGTTACAAAACTCTTGTTTGCGTCAAAGCTGCTGTCAATTTGACTCCAGCTGTAGCGACCATGAACTGTACATGAGAACTGGACTGAGTGGCCCATCCCCCATCATGTTCCAAACAGAAAGTACCTGCTGGATCCAACAAGCCATAACCCCATAGACATCTATAGAAAAATAAGCTGAGCTGTTACTCCGTCTTTATACTTGTCAGCATAACCGTTCTTGCTTTAAAACTTTTTTTTTTTTTTTTTACATGTTCTTGATAATCCTATTTTTTTCCAGATGGCCAATCAGATGCCTCAATAAAAGTATGTGGTCTCACGTCCAAAACGTTTGATTGGCAGACTGTGGTAGCCCACTTTTAGGTGGTAGACACGAGCACTTCCAACCAGCTTTGGTTGATGTAGACACGATGACTCAGACAGATTCGGACCAATCACTGTTACTAATGTTGTCTGGTTCTCCAACATGGTGGCGTGTATACTGCTAGTAATGGAGTGGTGAATCTACAGCTTGTAGAAAAAAGGTGTTTTCTGGAAACATCACATTGGTTTGGATTTTTGCCATGCTGGGTTGCGCTGCCCCCAAATGAAACTCAAAACACGCCGCAAAACCTCTGATTGCAAGTACGCTGACAACAATAAAATTGGATGTTTATCAGTTCATCATCTTTGGTCCAGTTTTAAATAAACTAATTAGATGCTTGGATGGATTAGTTACATTCAACATTCATTTAACTCTGAATCACTGAAGGGTAACAGGTCGAAAACTGCGAGCAGAGTTTATTTCATAGGAAAATTTGAAAATATGAGTCATTCTCATGCTTAATATCTTACCTTCTCAACATTTGACCTTAACCATAACAATATGAACGTATTTCCTTTTTAAAAATGGTGAAATGTTGCTGAGTTGAATGTCAGCTGTGTTTAAGGACACCAACGACTGCCCCCTTTGAATATGCAGAGTGGCTGTTTATCAAATTTGCATGTCATTGGCGTTTGACTTTTACACGCACGCTGTGATTACAAACACATTGACAGGTTATAGTAAACTCTTCCTTCATCATTCCCTCTGCACACACAGTCCTGTGTTTATCTGCGTAATTGCACGTCTAAAAACGCTGCAACAGTGGCTCTGACAGTGGGAGACAAGTTTCCTATCAACTGGAGAAACAGAAAAGCACCAATTCTGACAGAAATGTGCTTTTAATTTGACGGGTGGTGAAGCTCATATATTTTGACTGACATAAAAAGCTTATTTTGCTCTTGAAAAAAAACTTGTGTAGTTGTGGTTTGATAGAAAAATAAGATATGAAAAATAATTCTCCGCTGCTGCAGGATATGCAAGAGGACATAAACAACATAATAGTTTCCCGTTATGAAAGGAGCGAGCCGCCAAGATGACTTAATGGAGTCTGCATTAACAGATAAACAGCCGTGTAAGTAGACATGCTGCCAACACACATCGCTCACGTAAGCATATTAAAGTCTGCGCGCTGCATGTGGGGATACTGTGGCTCCTCCGCTGTCTCATGTTGCAGCGAAGAAGTCTCCTGCAATTTATCTATCAAGCAACTCCAGCAGGAGGCTTTACAACAGCCCAGCAGTGGAGCTGGGAGGAAAGCACCGCAGCAGATGATGCGGGCCCCGATCTCCAGTAAGTCTGGGATTACACCAGGAGATGGAGGCCCTACATCCATAGGAGGAAGTGGAGAAAATTCTGATTGGAGCGCTTTGAAAACTGTATCAGTAAAAGTTCAAAATTTGATAAAAAAAAAACTTTGGCTGAATTTGAAAAGTTCCTTCACTTTACTTCCAGTCTGTTCCCACCTGATTTGGTTGTCTGGTTTAAACCTTTTCCAGAGCTTTTTCCAATCTCAGGTGATGATCAGGTCATGTCCAAAGCCGTTTTCACCTCATGTAGCGGCTTTCAAGCTGCTAAACAAGCCACGCCCCCACCAGCACCTGCATTTATTCATCTATCTGCAGCATGTTTCCGTCTTTTCATTTCCTCTCTCATTTCCTCAGCTCTCTTGCATAACAGCAAACAAGACACGATTCCTAAACCAATCAACAAAGCAAATTTATCGGAGTCAGATCTGAGTCCATTATCTGCGTGGAGCTAACAACAGCCTCCCCGTTGTAATGGAAATCTTAATTACATGCATTAATTATGCCGGGATGAATGCAAAAGAAATTATACATGAGCTGTTATCACCCGGTAAACGCAGGCAGATACAAGCAGCCTCACATGCACACAACTCCAGAGGAGTTTAAAGATGGGGGGGGGCTCAGACGCACTCCTGGAATGGCAATTTATCAAGTTTGCAAGAACAGTGTCAAACTATGGCAGCGACAAGAAACAGGACATATCATTATCCTGAAAGGCTAGTTTGAACATGTAGCCGGATCCGTTCCAGAGACCACCACCAGGTGGATGATACACAAGACTCTTTTAGATTACCATTCCATTTCCTTTTGTCCTAGACCCCCATAGTCGAGCAGCGGCCCTGGAGCTGATCCAGAAGCTCCCGGGTCTTCAGGGCTGCGCTTTGTTCCCATTAGTCTTCCCCTTCTCCCATGATGGGATTTTTATCTGGAAGCCTGAGGGAGGGACTTGTTTGAGCAGAAGCCTGACAGGCTCAGAGATAGCCTTCCACTGCCATCAATCTCTACACGTTTCACTGTTTACAAGCAGGACAGTAAACCGGTCATGAGCCGTCAGCGCTCAAACGCAGTTAGAGAGAAATGAGGTTTGCTCACCTCCTCCGCCCATCGCCGGGGAAACTCCTAATCAACCTCCGAGGTGGATGTACTGTCGGGGACTGGAGCGCCACAGTGGCAGAGAGGCGCAGCCAATATCAAAAGCAGTAGTTACTTCCTACATTGTTTTCCCTGATTGCAATCACATCCCGGTTTTGTCTCTAACAAGCTTGGAGGCTCAGAGATCTTTGGGATTTCTTCTGCCACGTCTTTACAAACTGTCAGATGCACCTAGCCTGTCTGATTTCCCGCTGCCATCCCAATTCATTCGCTCTAACAGCACAAGATTGCTGGGTTCCTTCAATGCAACCCTGATGAGATAGGTCAGCAGTGGGTTTGCTCCCTTGGAGAGTAATCTTTCGCTTTCCTTTTTTTGGTTTCCCTTAAAGAATTTGGTGCATTCATAGAAAAAAGCTTCTAATTCACACATGCAATACCTTCTGCTGACACAAAGAGGAAGAAGCAGCAGGATCTTCAGGATTACATGCAGTAGAATAGATGCATTTAAAGAATAGAGGGGGGAGACGTTTCTATGATTACAGGCAAAAACACCTCTTTTTCTACATAAATAAAGTTTTCCTGGGATTTTTTTCCATCTTAGATTTGTGATTTTCCTTTTTTTTCTTTTGTGTTTGTTCTGTTTTTTTCTGTTGTTTGTTTCTGAACAAATATATCCTTTCATATCATCCTGGAGTGACATAAGAGGTAGAGACGAAAACGTGTTGAGAGGAAATTGTCTTCTTTCTGTGCTGCCAGGGGCGGCTCCAGGATTTTTTCTCTGAGGCTGCTTAGGTGTTGCTGAGTGACTGTAAGGAGTTGCTAATTTCTTCTTATGTGAAATGACATTTCCAAGAAGGAAAGTAACAGGAACACATATTTGTTCAATGCTTATCGATACCATGTAATAAATGTTTTGTCTCAAGAGATTTCACTTTTTACTTGCGTGAAGTGTAGAAAAAGATTTGAGTGTAACATGTAAACTAACAGTAATTTATATAAGAGGATCTGTTGAGAGTCCATGACGGTACCAGCGTCAACCGCCTCTTCTTTGACACATGGCAAATTTGCTGTTTGAGCATAAAAAAAACTGTCTTCGATTGGCCAAGATGCTGTTCTTTCCATGGCTTTTCCTGGCGATTTATGATACTTTAGCTTGATGCCTGTCCAAACATGTTCATAAGCTTGATACCCCAGTCACGTGTAGGAGGAGCTACTGCCTAACGTTTTCAACCTGATCGCTACATGGAGAGGTGTCTGTGTATATCTTATTACAATGCATGAAGACACGGAGGATGATGATGAGTGACGTGTGGTGAAGGTTACGGCTAGTGAGGCTCTAACTCTTTCAGGGCCAGATTTACAAACAGAGACACCTATACAGGTCATTCTAGAACTGGAGAAGGTTTTACGTGACACTTATATTTCAAATGATCCACAAACAAAATGCTAAAACATGTAGTTTCTGACTACATTTACATGTTATCAGACCAAATCTACAGAAACTAAGTGAAAAGAATGATTGAAAACAGTTTTAAATAATACAAATCACTCTGAAGTACCCCCCTAAAATGCATTTTTTTCCTTGTCCCCTCCTAATGTCCAAATCTTATCTCAAGTAAAAGTTCAAATTAAACTTAACATTATTTTGTTGATATTGTTTTATTGAAGCCTCTAACTGTGAGAACATTTGTTTTAATACAAACATTTCAAATAATTGTTATCCATAGAACTTGTGTCCCTTGACATGCACCTAACCCTGTGACCATAACCTTTGCTGTTAGTGAGACATTGATCCTGTTATTGATGAATATGAAGAAGACAATCAGAGAAGTGAAGGTTTGATTTACATGATTTTCAAAGCCCAAAAAGCACACAAGATGAATGCTACACATTATAACAGACACTGCCGTGGAGGAAGCTCTCTCAGTACACACACACACACCCACACACAAACACACACACGAACCTACATTAGTGCTGTCAATCGCTAAAAAAAAAAAAAATTGTTTAATCACATTTTTGGATTGTGTTTAATCACGATTATTCACACTGTTTTACGAGTTAAATTTTATACGACAATATGCAGCTTTTGAACAAAAAGTGGCCAGATAGAAAATGTTTCCTTCATTTTTATTGTCTGAAATGTTTACATTTATAAAGTGTTAAGTCAGAAGTTTAATTTGTGTGAACAAAACACATCAACAGTGAGATAAGCCTTTATTGTCTGCATTATTTTCATTGTCTGACACTTCATAGCTAACATAAATAAGATAGAATGTTTTCAAAACAACCAAACATTTAGTTAATTTTTTTTTTCTCAAAAATGTTCAAAATGTTTGCAGCACAAGAACCAGAAACTGTCAGCAAGCATTCAGATTCTCTTCATGTTTCGTCACAAAAGGTCTGGGGAGGAAATACACAACAGATATACATCCATCAAAAGAACCACTGAAAACCTCCCAGTGCCATGGGGTTGCTGGGGCCTATCCCATACTGTTGTGCAAAGGTAGGGCACATCCTGGAGAGGATGCCATCCTATTGTGTGGCTGCACAACCACAAACTCACGTTCACACCAAGGGCCAAATTGGCGACACCAATAAACCTATAAAGCATGTTTTAGGGAGAAAACCCACATGTGCACAAGTAGAACACGCAAACTCCACACAGAAATGTCACAAGGCCTTCTGTGAGGCGAGAATGCTTACCAAATAACTAGTATCATCCACATGAACACAGACTTTTACAAAACAGTATACTGATTTAAATATTTTAAAAGTTAAAACGTAAAGAAAGAAGCTTTACCCATAAAATTAGAAACAAGCGGCTCCATATTTTTAGAAAAAACAACACAGTTCAGTAATCTTTAGAAAATGCACTTAAAACGTATTTTATGACAAAACAACAGACTTAAAATTTACATTATTTGTATTAAACATTCTTGTTAACACATTTTTAAACACATTTGATGCTAAAACATCCATGAAATTTGATTTTATTGATTTCGTAAAGTCATTTTATTATTTAATATGGAAGACATCCTACAACTAAGTTTGGACCTCAGTGGTCAAAGCAAACATGACACATGAAAACAAGCTAAAGAAGCAAAACAGAATCTTTATAACAAAAAACCCAGAAAGAAATTCTAAGCCAATTCAAAATAACATTGAATTGAATTAATAAATGAAAGCTGTTGCACAAAATATGAAAACCTAAGAGAAATGGAGATGGTCGACTTTGATTTTTAACTCATTCATTTGTTTTATCATCATTTTTGACACTTCATACAAATGTGTCTTCTGCTGAGGTCGTCTCTTAAGTGTTAAAAATATTGAATGTAGAGCTGAAGCAAAGTTCAGATGTGGATCTGAAAAGGCCTTAATCCTTGGAAAGGGATTGACCATTTCTACCCTTTTGGCCATATAAAAGTCACAAAAATTGTTTATCTTAATGGTGTTTTGCATGAATTGATTACCTACATTATTTTTCTGAATTTCGGTATATCATCTACGTCTTGGAGCTCTAAATATAACCCTGTAAATCTGCCTTTTCCACTTGGTGCATCTCGCCTGTCCTAATTGCTGTGGTTTGTTCCCAGCAGGAGCTGGGAGACGATGCCGGCTCACCACGGCTGTTTCTGATCGCTGCAGGCACCACGGCTCATTATGCAGAGGAGCCAAGGATTTCTAATGACTTTCAAAACAAAACGCACACCCAATGTGATACTATTGTTTTGAGTTTTCTGCTCGTATTTTTGACTTCATGTGGCTTTAGCTGAACCGGGAATAATTGGGTTTTCCTGGGCAGCTGGGTGATGCTTTGACTCTCGACTGGGATGTTTCTAAGTAGAGTTTGTCGTGTTTGAGTCTGTAAAGGCAAAAACTATCAGTGTTGGGCCGACTGGTAATCCCGGTTTGGTCACTTGGAGAGCAGTTGAACAGCAAACCTTAAGAGCCACGTATGAAGCTAAAAACAGTCCGTTTGGACTTACATCTACACCGCACAGTAATGATGATAAATCTCCAGCAACTTGTTGCTTTATGATTCTACCCCCTCTTACGTCTTTAATCGTCCTCCAACATCCTTATTCACCCCTCTTTTTTCCCTCCCCTTTCTTTTGTAAAAAAACTAAACTTCAGACGCCACTATAACTTCAAATGCCTCTACAGTTGGAGCAATAGGGTGTAGCCAGAGGGGTAGGGAAGCTATTTGGATTTGGCTCCAGATTGGCTCCTCCTGATATTCTACCTGTACCCAATGGTAGGGTTGGCTAAATCCTGGTTTAATGTGTTTTCCTTTTGAGTATTTTTGCTGTGTCCTTTCATCCGATTGTGTTTGGTTTTATTTTACCAGGTTTCATTGATTTGAAAAAATCCTTTTAAAAGTTAATCTCTTTACATTTATAGCACAAGTTTATTTTTTCTCTCAAAGTAAAAACACATACAAAATTAAAGTTTCATCAACTTAATAATTGGAAAAAGGGTCCCTGTCACTCGAGATTTCATGTGAAACTAAAATCTGCAAAAACTTGTTTTGATTTTTAATTGAGCTGTCTAGTCATCTGAAGGTTACGGAAAAGGTTAAACACAAGTAATCTCACAAATTTGCCGTCATCTCCCAGGAGCGACGGTCCACTTTCCGGCGTCCAGCTAAACTGTCACAGAATGATGGTCTAATTCTCCCCAATCATCCTCTTCTTTTGCTCCTGTTTCTATTTCAGAAAGATGTCCCATCTGGCTGCTCTAAACAACAATGAACCTTCATTTCCTCCGTTGTTAAATAGAAATGAATCTGCTCACATCACAGGTGGGAAGCACACTTAATTGACTCGTGTTAACATTTTTTCATGCCTTGTACACCTGCTCTCTTGCAGTATGCACATTTTATTCCCGGATTCATTTTCCAGAGCTGTGATTTGGCCGTGGTAGCTGGTGATGGACAGTCAAACCGCATCAACAAACTGCTCAGACCTCAATACTGCCCCCGGGGGGGGTTTATTTAGTCAAACATCTTTGCTCCAAATTTACAGGAGATCTAGATTTCACATCATCAATCAATCCATTTTTTAATTTATACAGCGCTACGTAATTTCGGTAACTGGAACGCAGTGACCTCTCTTTGGTTACATCGTATAAGGTCCACCTACTTTTCGTAATTGACGTCAGAAGTCTTCGCCTATTTTATGATGCGCTGCCGGTTCACACACGTCCAAATCCGCCCCTTTTGTAATGAACTTTACCATGGACATATCCATGGAGATTATTTCTAATAAATAAGTGAAGCTCAAAGAGCTAGCAGACCCCATCTTTAGAAGGAGGACCATCAAGAAGTTTCTGGGGCAGAAATCCCAACACTCTTCATCGATCAAAGGGTCCAGCTGCAGGTAGCTTCCTCTTACCACTTCCTGATCTTAAAATTCCAGGGAACGGGAATAACTCCTCCCCCACATGCATTGTTTTTTAGAGCATAATCACAGAGAACACACTGCTTAACCCATCTTAATGATTACCACCTGTGATTCACACAACTTGACATGAAGCAGGTTTTTATTAGCTCCACAGGCAGTCGTTTATCCCGCCTCCTGACTTTTGGACTTCAAGCACCTGCATGTGAAAACAACTTAAAAAAGCAGAAAAAGTGGGAAGGAATTGTGCATGAAAGAAGGCTTTCATAATGTGCCCTGATTTCAGCCTTTCTGTCCACTTGGTATATTGATTCCTGGGTGTTTATATCTTCTTTTACTTATTTCAGGCAGTGTTTTAAAATAAAAGATGCAATAATTGGAACTGCTGTAGGAGTTATAGGGCTTAACCAATAGTTATCAGTCAATAGTTGTAAAAGTTTTGCTTTGAGTTCATCTCAAAATCAATGCAGTGAAAGCTAAAGCATAACCATTAGGATTTATCAATTGATCCTATGAAGAAAAATCTAAATTTAAATGTTATAAAAGTGCTTATCCAGAAAAATAAATGGTAAATGGCGTTTGCTTGTATTTGTGCTTTGTATTGTGTATTGCTGTACAGTCACACACTGAAAGTGGCTCCGTTTGGCGCCAACCTTCAACCAGAGACAATGTGGGGTTCGGTGTCTTGGCCAAGGACACTTCGACTCATGGGGAGGCAAGGCGGGAATCGAACCTGCAATCTTCCAATCAGAGGTCAACAGCCCCACCGCTGCACCACGGCCGCCCGCACCTGACAACGTAGTGAAGTGCTATATAAGCATATGCCATTTACCATTTACCATTTATCTGAAACGAAAGGAGCCTGAACTGATGGGGAAGACAGAAAGCAAAACTATGTTTCGACATTGTTGGGACCACTACCACCACTACCACACACAGTCTGGACTCTGAAACTCAATCCATTAAAAAAGGGGTTGCTCTTTCCACCATTCTGAAGTTGCTCACGGTGAGAGGAGACGAGCTGGTGTGGATTTATCTGCAAGCTTCCTCTTGGCCGCTAAGTCATACTGTATCTCTTCCAATAGTGGCCGGTTTCTAATAGACGCCGGTCTCCAATAAACATCGGGTCTGGCCGGTAGTGAGACTCAGATACTCGGGATCTGCTCCCAAAAATGTGGGAATGAATTTTCATGACGGCACATGACCATGGAACCCGTGATGTGTCCTACAGAGTTTTCACTCTGTTTTTTCACGTGCTACAAAAAATATTGGAAGCTACAGCAATTTTAAATATGCTAAAACGGCTAACGTGTATGAATGTTGTAAGGTTGGTAATTTCCATATTCACAACAATGTTTGTTTTTGAGGTATCAGTCTAGCATGTTACAAACAAGTTGTAGGATTACTCTGAACAAAGTTAATAATGTCTATGACGCGCCTTATACCCAGTGTGCCCAATAGTGCAGAAGATACGGTAGCCAACTAAAAGAAGGAAAATTTTAGTTTGTGGGAGGGTAAAGAGCAGAAGCAAAGTGCCTGGAAACTCATTATGAGACCATGTTCGACATTACTTTAGCTTATCTTTCTCACAAAAAAAAACTTTTTTTTTTCTTCCTGATTTTCTTTTTAAATTATTGTTTAAAAATCAGACAGACAAAATTGTGGCAGCCTTGAAAAACAGCATTTGAATCCCGCTGAAATACAAAAGCAGAATTATCTAATCTAAATGACTCCTAAAGTGGTGAAATTACTTCTGAAGTTATAAAAAAATGATAGTTTTTAGACTTCATAGATCCCTGAGAGCTCCTTGGAAATATTAAGCTACATTTATGGAGTTATTCTGAGGAGCTGCAGACGCTTCATCTTCACCATCTGGAGGTTTAGATGATACTTGACTATACTTTACATCAAAAGTCTCCTCAAAAGCAGGGGCCCTCTCAGATTTATTCAGCATGTCTGATTTAGACTTCATTTTAAAGGTTGATCCAAGTTTAAGTCCAAGGAAATGTCATATATTATTTCAATGAATTAGCATTTTTGCAGCACTGCAGATTCGCAGTTTTGCATGTTTAACTGAAATCAAGAGCCAAAGCAAGACGAGCATCGCAGATAACACAGAATAACAAAGATCTTCTTCAAAGCCAGAAAAGAATATGTCCATTTATATGGCAAGGAACTACAATTAGGATGAAAGGATGGTTTTGGGATAATATTTGCTCGGTTTGATGGATTCTGCGAGATGTTTCATGTTTCTCCTTGCGGGCCTTTCTGTGGGCAGCCTCTCTGACTGCAGGCTGGATGGAATTTGTGGACTTAAAGTTGACTGACTGATGAAAAAGCGTCTTCTCTCAAAGAAGCAGCTTTGAAACTTGCCTCCCCTGTTCCCCTGGCGCCCCGTTACACAACAGCCTCTGCCCTACATAGACCCAAGTTCTGCAATATTAGTTATTGACTGAAAACAAATGCTAGAAAGTACTTGCAGTGTTGGGATTACAATTTTAACCAATTACTTTTATTCATTTTAATGGTGAAGTCATTCACTTAATGCAGAAGTTTGTTGTCTCAAACACAAAATAGATGCATTTTGCCGACAAGGACACAGATATTGACTTTAATGTTCTCTGACTTGCTAATTTCATTTTATCCTGAAAAGTGGGTTGCACTAAAAGTAATTTAATTCCTAATAAAAGAAGCGAGAGCTCTCCAGGGAACATTTCTTTATAAAATTGTTGTCCTTAAATTTAATTAGACCTGATCAAGCAAAATTATTAAAGATGGAGCATTTTCTCCAAAGACCTTGAAGGCACAACCACTTCTTGTCAGTTATGCAACCTGTTGAAGGAACTTGAGCTGTGATAATAAAAATTAAATTAAATACTTTTTTTAAATTTGAATTTTCCAAATGCAATGCATTGTGGTCTACACTCACCGGCCACTTTATTAGGTCCACCTTGTTGGTATTGGGTTGCCCCCCCTTTTTGTCTTCAGAACCACCCTAACCCTTGGTGGCATAGATTCAACAAAGTACTGGAAACATTCCTCTGAGAGTCAATACTGACACAACAGCATCACACAGTTGCTGCAGATTTGTCATCTGAACATTCATCCAATCTCTCGTTCCACCACATCCCAAAGAGGCTCTATTGGGCTGAGATCTGGTGACTATGAGTCCAGTGAAGTCATTGTCATGTTGAAGAAACCAGTCTGAGAGGATTCCAGCTTTATGACATGCTTTATCAGAAGATGGTACCCTGTGGTCATAAAGAGATGGCATGCTAAGCAACAATACTGACGGAAGAACCGAGCCGTTCTTCTGCAGACCTCAGTTGTAACCAGTGGTTATTTGAATTACTTTTGCCTTTTTATCAGCTGGAACCAGGCTGGCTAAAAATCTCAGCAGATCAGCAGTTTCTGAAGAACTCAGACGAGCCCGTCTGGCACCAACAACAATTCCGTTTCTTAAATCCTCTTTCTTCCCCTTTCTGATGCTCGGCTTGAAATGCAGGAAATCCCCTGGACCATGTCTACATGCCTAATGCATTGAGTTGCTGCCATGTGATTGGCTGAATAGAAATTTGTGTTTATGAACAGTTGGACAGGTCTCCACTCTAGGGAGCATTGATGCACACTTGCTTTCCCAGAGACTTATGGGAAATTCCCAGGTTACTGAATTTTGGAATTGATTTGGACACCCTGGAAATATGGAGAGCATTTCACGTAGTGCACTAAGTAGTAAGTAGAGACAGAATTCGGACAGGACTTTGATCTATTTTTCTTCTGCTAACGCAAAAGCTTGTTAGAGCATGCTAAGAATGTGAGAGTCTAGAATCTATTGCTAGCTCCCTGTTTTTCCCTCTGTAAGCATCTTTTGGCTTATTCTTATTTTTTAGCTAGCAAACATGCAATGCTGGGAAAAAAGAACCCGAGTTGTGTGAGCGAGCTGCTCCATGACAGCGCTCCAAGATCTTATTTGTGCTTTTAAAAGCCTAAGCTTCTTGTCTGTAATCTGCGCTACTTAATGTGTTTGTGCACCAGTGTGTAATGCGCTTTTCTTCTGTGGCTCAGATTTTGCATTGTTCCTGCCAACACGGAAAAAGAAACTGTTTAACAGGACCTGGCACAGATTTTTTTAACTGAACAAAGCAGGTTCAAAGGGGAAGAGGAAGAAGAGATGCAGCTTTGAGCACTGGCTGGCTTCCCGCACGCCGTGACATCATCATTACGTGTTTATGAGCTATTGTTTCAACCACATAACGGACGCCAGCATGTGATAATTGCAAAATCTCAAGAATAGGAAGGGGCTTCAGAACACACAGTTTTCAAAGAAATTTCAATTTACATAATAACATTGAAATATCTCTAAATACAGCATCTTCACAGTTGTAATGAATAGAAAATAAAACAATAAACATTTCAAAAGTTTTGGTTGAAAGGTTTTTTTTGGTAACACTTGATAATAACTAACTGGACAAATCATTATTAAACTGTTAGTTATTGAGTTATTCTTGATTTGTTACAGAACAGCTACCAGTTTTACCAGGATTTAAAGTGAAAGATTAGGGTTAGCATTAAGGTTATTCACTGACTAATTTATAATGAATAGCTACAACTTAAAAAAAAAGCCCAGTAACATATATAGAATATTAACAGTTTTAACAAGTCATTAGTAAGTTATTTAGTAACCGCTTATTATATTATACTATATTATATAATACTAATTGATAAGATACAGTTAGAAATCATAAATATACAGGTCATTTATAACTCAATAACTAACAGTTTAATAATCACTTGTTAACTAGCTATAATGGGTAGTTATAAAGTCTTACTGTTTTTATTTTTTTGGATCATAAAATGCACTTAAAATCCTTTAATTCTCTCAAAGGTTGACAGTGTACCTGATGTGTTAATTCGAATAGTTCTCAACAATTTGGAGCCAATGTTTTGTGTGGCACACGATGCTCAATATGACCACATTTTCAAGTACATATTTGGTAAACTACAAAGCTGCACTGTTTGAATGATTGTTGGAGCACTATGGGTACCATAGTTAGGAGCCTCTTGGAGTAATACATACTGTGCTTTGACATGATGCAGTGAAAAAGAGAGAATATTTGATGTATTGAACCGTACCATCAACCATATGAAAACTGGACTGAGTGACTCCTCCTTGCTCGCCATTTAACAGGAGTACATCTAAGTACATTAACTTCCAGTTTTATAACTGTTTTGTTTCAGTGCACCTTATGGTCCAAAAATGTAATAGGTTTGTCGTGGTATGGAGATAAAAAGGAAAAGGCTCTTGTTTGAGACCACTCTCTGGTGGTCATTTGAGGAACTACAACATTTGGCACTGTTGGTTTGGGTTCACATTTATAGAGACGTTCAATAAAACTTTCTAATATTTAAAATTAAATAAATAAAGCCACATTCCCAAACCTGTTTGGTCTTTGTTATTAGCTTGAACAGCAGTCATGACTTTTGCTAAACCCCCAACCGTTTTAAAGATGTTAAACCACAGAATGGTCGGGAAGACTGTATCCCACCAAAATGGCATTGACCACAGAGCTGATGAGACTAGCTACATTTTTGTTTACATCTTTCATTTATTTTTCTTTTCGAAGATATTGGCTGAAGTTAATATACTACTAAAGGATATTTTATAAATGTAGATCAAATGACCTAAGAAGCCTTATAGTTAACAAAAATACAAATAGCTAAGGAGATTGTGGGAATAAGGACACTTCCATTGGACGTTTGTGTCACTGCGTTGAGTTTGAGCTCCATAGAAATGACAGTTAAACCAATTTGTGTTTAGACTGTTTATCTCTGTGAGCCATCAATGGCTGCTTTGTTGAATTCATCAGCCGCTCTAATTGACATCCCAAACGGAGAGTGAGGAGGCTTTCTCCTTAATTAACAACTGCATCAATTAGATGTGATCAATCCACAGGATGCGTACTGCAGGAATTTAAGGTTACCTGATTAAATCTTTGGTTAAAACAAAAAGTGTTCTGAAATGTCTCACTTGTAGTCCTTTACTGTACTAATGGGGTGTGCTTTCACTTCACCCACAGTCAGATTCACATCTACTGTGCGGCTAACTCTAGGTTTTGCAGGTTTCTTGGTCCTCCGAGAACTATTTATGTTCTGTTAGTATGAAGTGCAGGTAACTTTTGTTCTACCTTAAATTTCAGAGATCTGCGAAATCTTCAACGATCCATCTTTTTCTACACTGTAATTGGACAATTTGTGGGCTGGTTTTATGTTCACCAGAGGACAGACTTGGTTTCTCGTGGCTGCAGTGACACAACAAAAGTGTGTGAAATAAGCTGAAAGGTGTGAAATGTTGAAACAAAGAACCCCTGGGCAGGTGACTTAGCTCTGTAATCCTCTCCCATATGTAGGACCGCTGTGTAAATTACAGAAGCAACGTTAAGGCGGAAAACCAAACTGGAGGATTTTCTACGCAGCTGTCAGAGAACGGGCTCTGATCTGCACTTTGGCTCATGGGAGTTGTCTTTTAAGGTTTTGGAGTTGAGCTCCTTATGCTTCTGCTCTCTGCTGCTGGTGTTTTACTGTACCGCAGATCTTTACATGGAGTCCTGGGACCAGTGTGTTGAGGATTTCAGTTTACCTGCAGCTGAAAAACATGCAGCCCCTGAAGAAAACAGGTGCTGGTTCACATCTTATACATGTAAAAGTGTCAAAATAATTCATAGTAATTGTATCTGCTTTATTTAATCTATCGTTAAATCTTTTGTCATTAGAGTAACTAACATTTACATTTCTGTCCTTCCATTGCAAAGTTTGAAATCAAAAGGCTTTAGTGCCTCTAATGAATAAAAGCTGATTATTTTGGATTTTGGAAGTGAAAAGATTCAACTGCGGCCGTTTTACTTTACAGAAATCTGAAGACTCTTAGTGTCAGAAAAAAGCAGTTCTTAAGAATAGAAAATAAATCAATCAGTTCTTTGAGAAAAAGCCTTTATAAGTGACTTTCAGAAAGTTTTGATCGTTGCTGAAATTGATTGTACCCGTCGTGGATAAAAGATTGAAAACGCTTTAAATCAATCTAATTGCAGACGAATTAAGAAAGCCTGGCGGTCAATACTGCATCAGATGTCAAAGCACTTTGGAATGTCAACTTCTCCTATTTTGAAAATCTTTGTATTAAGTCAAAGTATCTTAGGGTTCCAGTTTTCTGAATAATAATAATCACTGGTAGCATTAAATAAGCTGGTAGCTTAATAACAGAATCAAGAACAAATAGGATCAACATTTTAAGACGTATAAATGAAGACTAAACCAGCTGTTTCATAACAGTGAGTCAAAATTTAGGGCTTCAAGATATGAGGAAAGCTTGAGATGTGGAATATTAGTGATAAATATAGTGATGACAGTGGGACTGGTGATACATGAATATAAAAAAACACATTGATTTCTCACAACCTGAGAAAATAGTTTCTATATCTCCACCTAAAACATGGGCGAGGTAGCTGTGTAGCATCAACCAATCACGGACTCAACTCATTAGGGCATGTGACGTGTTCAGTGACTTAATCAGCGAGTGGAATACATGGAGGATCAATACAAGCGTTCTCATCCTGAACTTCCATCCATTTTCCTCACCGCTGTATAATTCTCTGCTGCTGGAGCCTGTCCCAAAAGAACTAGCATGGCAGCATTTGATTAAAATGTGAAAGAGAAATGAGGACAGAATAAAAGAAGTTTGATCTTTTTTTTTTTGCTAACAGATTTTAATACTTTATAACTCCTTTCCGAATCATCCAGTGATTATTTTTCTGTGCTTCTCCTGGAATAATCGTCACAAAGTCACACTGGTAGAGCGCAGAACTTTCAAAAAACACTTTTTTTTCTAAAGAAACTGACCCATGAAACTTTTTCCTTCATGGATTCTGTCAATTTTCTGATTCTCCTGGCCAGTTGTCATAGTTTGCAGTCCCTTTTGATTGTGCTGCCATGGATTTATTGAAGCAGAATTTTCTTTAGACTGCAGTGAAGGGATGCACCATAGTTGATGCTAAACCATTGCAAAGATTTTTAACCTTATTTTTTGTGTCATTCAAGATATTCTAGCAGGTTTGAAGTTGTTTTAACTTCTCTTTGCTTTCCAAGCTTCTCTTAACGTCAGTGCAGTTGAGTATTTTTGTCTCATTAAAAGCCAGGATCTAGAAAACTATGTCAATGTGTGTATATGCACGTTTGGCGATTCCACGTGTGTTCGTTTTTGAGCTCTATGTACAAAACATGCAGAAATTGAACATGGTTTTAAAGTTAAACAAGTTGAACTTTGACCAATCAGGTACTCAGCTTTGGTAGTGATGAGAGGATGACCTCACTTTAAACTCACGGAAGTGCCAACCATTTGAAAAGAGATCATGAAGGATAAATGAATAGTTGTGTTTTGTGCCCAGCCAGGATGATATGACACAAATCTTTCATAGAATAGATCTGTGACAGAAAAACATTCAGGAGATTTGCACCGCTTTGACATTTAGCACCAATCCTCTTCCAGCTGTGAGTACAAGCACTAGTATCTGGAAGTGACAGTCTAGTGTGTCCACAGTGTGCTAAAACGAAGAATGCCTGTTCAGCACATTTTTCAACGTGCAACACATTTTTAAGCCATTTTTGAATGCTTGTGCGGAACTTCTTGTTTTTGATTTTGATATCTTTTAAGATTTGTTGTTACGTAAAAAGGATTTCCTACGTGGACAGACCATTTTACTACTTCTAGCAATTTTCTTTTTAAGATTGGAGTTCTTTTCCACTTTCTAGGTTAACTCTGCAGTACAGATGATGGTTATACATTACTTTCTTTTAATGTATTTATTATCATTGGTATTTATACCGGTGTGAAGCCCATTGACATGGCTATGGTTGTGATTTTGGGGTAAAAAATGAAACTGAATTGAAATTAAATTATTCTTTTCCTCTTTTGGTTTTTTATTGATTTTTTTTTTTTGCTTTAAACTTTAAATCACTTTTTTTATGTCACTCAAGGGAGTGGTGAATATGCAGAGCTGCTGTTTGTGAGTGTGTGTGTGTGCACAATTGCCATAAAGTCAAACTGTGAGCTAAATTTAACTGTTTGTTTTATTTTGTCTTTTTTCTCTAGTTGATCGTTTCTCATCTACTGTTGTAAACTCTTGATACTGAGGACCCTCTTAAATGTTGCATCTCAAGGGGCTTATCCTCATGTTTATTTAAATAAATAAAATACATGGTTCCTGATTTCCATCAGTGAGCTGTTCCTAATCAAACAACTTCCTTCACCGTAAAAGCTGCTTTTATCTGTGTCATAACTGGAGATTAGAAAACATAGTTCTGATGGAGGTGAGTTTGAAACAACTTCTGGTCTGAAAGGAAACACACTGAAACTCAGGAAGATGCTGATGTTCATTAGTGGGCTGACAGCGAGCAGCTGAAGCCTTCACACTTTGATCCAATCACGAGCGAAGCCTTGAGAGGCTGCATAGAAAAGCCAGGTGTGAACAGGTGTGCTTAGTGTGATCAGACGGGCCTGCGCTCTGCTCTGAAAAGCCTCTTTGAAGTGATCCTCCATCTTTTTGAAACAGTTTCCAGTGAGGAATGCAACGCCTCCAGCAGCGTTGAATCCAGAAGGCTGCTATGCCCTTCAGACAGCTCCGGCTGTGCCTGATAATCCATCCAACAGTACGACCTCCGGGGAAAGATTCCACGAAAACATCCGTTGTTGTTGGCTTTTCACCAATCTATGTTCCCATGAGCCGTAAATTCATAGAAAGAAGTGCCTTCCGAAGATGCGTTTTGTGTTCAATTGCAGCACTTTACCCCGTCTGTGACAGTAATGAGCCTCAGTGTTCGCTGCCTGAACAAATGGAATTCACGCAGCTGAATTAGGTAATGAAATCCATAGATCAAGTAAAGGCCTCGCTTTTGTCGAGGGGGGGAGGGAGGGAGCAAAAATGTAATATTGTTTGTTGAATTATCGCTCCTTTATGGATAGATCTTTAAAGCACCGCTGAAGGTTTGATTTCCCTCCACTGTGCCCATGTTTATGCACAAATGTTTATTTTAAAAGCGCAGAACCCCTCTGTGCGATCCAAAAGGAGTGGGGGGCGGGCATAAAAAAGAAGGCTCATTAAAGAAATGGCTGCAATAAAGCTGCAACGTTACATTCGTTTTCCTGAGAAATCTGATTGGTCAGCCGTGACAAATGACACAATTGCAGCTTTATGATGAGTGGAAAGGATTTTAAATACATTTACCTTCTGTGCGGTCCAGCTCTGTGAGGAAATTTCACCTTAAAAACCTGTTCCGATTATCTTTAATTTCATCTATTTTAAAAGCGTTCCTAATAGTCTTTTAATTATGATTGTTATTTTTGGTCAAAATGAAAAAAAAATGTTTTTTTCAAGGAGATACTTCTGCAGAGTGGCAGTACATTTAAATTTCACCTCTGAGTTTTGGGCATGGAGCAAGCTTGCCCTCTTTTCCCATCATCCCTTTGTTCGGGGCGGCCATAGCGCACAGGTAGAGAGGTCAACCTCCGATTGGAAGATCACAGATTTGGTTTTTGTCTTCCCTGCCCACTGAACCCCACTTTGCTCTTGGTGGTCTTAGTGTTTGTCTCTGCATGGATGCAGTGGAATGGAGCAGAGCAGAAGCTTGTGTCCCACCAATTCTAGAACCTGCATCATATTCATAGCTAGACTTCCCTCTCCCCAGCCACTTCCTCCAACTTCTCTGGGGGGATCCCAAATCATTCCCAGGCCAGCTGAGGGTCTCAGCCTTTCCAGCGTGTCATGCCCAGAACACCTCCCCAGGGAGGCGTCCAGGAGGCCGGACAAGATGCCTGAGCCACCTCAACTGGCTCCTCTGGATGTGGAGGAGCAGCGGCTCTCTTCAGGTGGCTGAGCTTCTCACCCGATCTCTGAGGGAGCGCCCAGCCATCCTCCGGAGGATGCTAATTTCAGCTGCTTGTATTCAGGATCTCGTTCTTTCTGTCATGACACAAAACTCATGACTTTAAATGAGTATTGAAATGAAGATTGACCAGTAAATTGAGAGCTTTGCTTTCTGGCTCAACTCTTTCTTTACCACAACAGACCGTAACAGGGATCGCATAACAGCAGATGATGCAACAATCCTGCCAATCTCATGCTTGGATCTTCCCGCACCCGTGAACAAGACCCCATGATACTTAAACTTCTCCACCTGGGGCTCCACCCACCCAGAGAGGACAAACTACCTTTCTGCGGTTAAGATAGACCTGAGTCACATCTACAAGCTTTTCAAACAACATTCTTTTGTCTGTTCCTGATTCAAAACGATTTGAAAAAAGAAATGCTCAGAAACACAGTATTAAATCTTAATTTTCCTAATATAATCCCTCATTCATGTGAAAAATTCTACAAGAACATGTTAAAAACACAGTTTTGATTGGAATGGGGCTTTGAATTCTTTTTTTTTTTTTTTTTTTTTACATGTTGAAAAAAGTTTTCATTAACGGCTTCTGGAATGCCCTTTAGCAAGACGGCCTGACCTCCCCCTCATTTAGAGAGTGAGCATATGCTAAATGGATAACACTGTGTGGGAATCTGTAAGAAGAGCTCCTAAATGATATAGGTGGCTGGTGCTGAGGCAGAATAATTGAAAGTCTCAGGTGGGCAGGTGGAAGGTGTGGAGATTTCCCACACACGCACATACGTGCACACACAGAATAGCTCTAATGATGATGGAGATTCATTTCAAGCTGCGAAGTATAAAATGAGGTAATAAGTGCCGTGCTCATTGAGCTGTTCAATGAAGACTTTAAGACAGATTCTCTGCTTGATGACTCCATCCAGCAGGAAATATTAGAGTTTCCAAAAAACAAATGACTGGGTGACTAAAAAGAGTCCCCAATTAGGTGACGTTTCATCAGTGGGTTAATTAGCTTTTTTTAAATTAAAAATAAGCTTTATTGGCCAAGTACACTGCATACACAAGGAATTCAGCTTTGGTGTCTCTTATGCTGTCATGTGCAAACGGGTAAGGTGTAAATAGTTGCAAGAAAAATAAAATAAAATTCTTAAGCAACGATAAAGATCGTATACAACAGTTACTCCAGTGTAGCGATTCTCATGTTTATGTTCCATGCTCTATGTTTGTTCACGAGTTCGTCAGTGACGGCTCGGGGGAAAAAAACTTAAAACTTACTTTGTGGCGAGTGAATTTGGTGCACATAGTTCTGAAGCGCTGCCCCGATGGTAGGAGACAGGATGTCCAGGATGTGAGAAGCCTGTTGAGATTTTACCAGCCCACTTCCTGACTCTGGACCACTCTGGACTCTGGAATGATCCTCTCAGCAGACTGTCCCTGTCGTGTTCGGTTGCAGATCCAAACCAGACCGTGATGGGTTTGAAAGCCAAACCTCATTCCAGTAATGTTCAGTTCCAACACTGTAGAATAGAAAGACAAGCAGAGAATTTCCGTTACTCATCAATCTTTGTTCAGGCCACTCGGAGCCAGTTTTTCCAGCTCTGTGGTCATCTCTATTTTGAGCAAATACTTCATCTTTTCCCACAAATAACAAATTTAAGGAACAAACAAACCTATCGGCTTTGAAAAAAAAAAACACTGAGACTGAGACATTCACAAATATCAATCAAACCCACTTCCCCATTTTGAGCCATTTGAATCCTAAAAAGGAAATTAAAATGTATATATATATATATATATATATATATATATATATATATTTTACAGTTTTATGGGCTTTTAAATGTACCAGCTAAGTGAAAAACAGAAAGAATTGGAGGAAAATAACAGTCAGATAATGTGGTGTCACGACCCAGAATGCTTTGTGGGCCAAGAGACGGGTAAATGGTCATAGGGTTGATGGGAAGTATTTCTAATGCTGCATGTATGTAATGTTGCAAAAATACCACATGTGGTAGTAGTTTCCTTTCATCTCCACAAAATGAAGTCCAGCTTTACATCAGAAACAGACAGTCTGTTGGACCATAAAACAAAAGTCATATGACTGTATGACTACACTACCCAGAATGCCAGGAGAGGGCAAGAGGCAGTTAACTGGTCAAAGGGGTTGATGGAAAGTCATTTATGTTTGCCGTTACGTTCTGCAATAATGAGCCTTTGCAGAAAGTGTAACACAACAGATACACTTTATTGACAATACCTCAACATTGTTCAAGTTTAATATAAAATACTAAACAATGCTGATTTTTTCAGTTCATTATGTTGACACACAGTATATATCACTCTACTAGCTTCCTGACAGCGGTACCCATAATGCCTCAACAGTTGATCAAGCGTTGTCCTCGTAGTTTACCAAAGTCATTCTAAAACATTCGGACAGATGTTTGAGAGCCATGTACCACAGAAAACCGGTTCCAGGTCAGTGAACACACCGGGAAACAATACAGAAGGTGCACTGTTGTTGTCTAAGAAAATTAAAGGATTTGAAATGCGTCTTAAGATCCAAAAAATACCATAAGTCTCTTACTGTTCCAACTTTGGGCCGATACACATCAACATAAATGTTTAGATCATTCAGAGCTTTTATGAGCTTAAAAAAACAAACTCTAAAGCAACCAGTTAAGCAACCTGTTAAAAGTCTACACACAACAAGTCAGGCAGAGCTTTCCTGTCTGTTTTATTCAGTGACGGGGAAAAACAGATTTGGAAGCTGAATCACGCCGTGGCTGGTAGGGGGTGGGGGTGGGTTGTTGCAAGGTTAATTGGCAATGGGAATAATTGGCCAGTGGGCTCAGTTTGTCTGATGGGAGTAATTGGAAGCCAATCTTTCAGTGTTTGGAAGCATTCCATGCAATTCCTCAAAGGAGACATCTTTATCTGATGCTCTCCACTGGAGTTACATCCTCCACTCTGATCCTGCGCGCCATAAATGGCTCTGCTGGCGCTAAATAAGGAATTCTGACAGCATTAGTTGGCAGAGTTACATCAAGGATCAATATTTCTAAAGATCTTGGGCGCTCTGAACAAATTTAGATCACAGTGTTGTATTTTCCTGACGGAAGCAGAACACATAAGTTGTAAAATTATGTTGGTGAATCTAATCTAGTGTGATTAATACATGAAAAATTCCATTAAAACAGATATCGCTGTGGGTTTAGTCACTGTGAACCTCTCGCATTGCAGTGCCACTTGCTTTTTTAGGCGTGTTTGGTTTCACATTGTATCTGAGACCCCCTCTCCCCTTTTTAGCTGCTTGCTAAGCACTGCCTTTTTCTCAAGGGTATGATTTGCTTCTCTTTCTCTTGGTGTCTGTTTGTACCCACACAGACGGGATCAACAGAATTAGCATTTGAAATTGATTTTTCTCCTTGACAAAAATGCAAATGAGGTTGTTCAATGATTTTCAACTCAAAGCCAATAATGCAAATTTAATGGTGCTTGGGCCTCGTTTTTGTTCTCCGATTTGACTCAGACAGACTAATTCAATGACACGAGAGTCGCAGAAACAAGCACAGAACCACGACAGTTCTGGTTTGGTCTGGAATACTGAAGGTTTGGGTGGCTGGACATCTGGTCCTCGGGACCAACATGTCTTTCAAAGTGAAGAGCTAGTAAAAAAAAAAACAGAATCTATGATGGTGTTAAATTCTTCTACTGGTTTTAATGCTTTAATATCAAAGTTGTTGCCGATGACAACAAAAAAAACCACACGCTCTTTGAACTACTGTAACTCTGACAAATTATGCAGTTAGTGTAATTCCAAAGGACTCTGATGTGGAGAACGGTGAAGCCACTTTTCTCAATGTCTGAATCTGTTGAATTTCATTAAAGAACATCAAAACTTGAGCAAAAGCTCTGGTGTTGAAGGGTTGAAGACCTTTGACCACAAAGATTTCATAGGTCGAGAAGAACAACTGACCTCCACTTCTACCAAACTTTACAGTTACTTATCATATGAGGCTTTATTGATTAAGAAGATATTAATAAATGCTAAAAGATGGACTGAAGATGAGGCAGTTATTACATTAACAGGCTTTATCAGTTAATTGTGAGCTATGCGTGTTGCAGCGTTGTGTTTGGAGGACAGCAAAGGTTAATGGCACATTGAAAGTGGAACCAGCTGTTTAAATGAGTGGTAACAAAAGGTTGTTACCATCTGAAAAAATAAATACAAATAAAAGTAGAAGCTCTCAGGTTATGTTTGCTCAGCTGTTGAACAGGACAAATAGTTAAAAAAAAGATAAAAATAAAATCCATTCATTACTGTTCAGAAGATAATGTGGACAAATGCATTAAATGTGTAATGCTAGTCTCATTTAAAGATGATTGTGGTGTAGACATAAGGAAATATGACGGGGGTACAAATAAACATACTTTAAGGATAAACTCTTTTTTTGAGCAATACTATGCTCATTTTAAGAGGCATAATATTTTAGAACTGGATAAACTCACCTACATAGGAGCATTTATGGCTGATTTTAAGACTTTTTTTGTGTTAAAGGAGTAGAATCACATATTTTTGAAGACATTTTATCAAAATATTTTTTCTAGCTCTATTGGTAGATTTTTTTTTATTTATGACAAGGTAAAAACATCTTGTATTCTATATTTTTTTACTTTGTGCAGAACATTTTTCCCATAACATTATGAAACATATGCTGAAGTGAAACAGCTGAATACTATTAAGCTCCATTTGTACAAATCCCGAAACTACTCATGACAGACAGGAGGAAATGCGAGAGGAGCAAAACGCTTTGGCTTCATGCACCTGAGTATTTTGTACCAAAACAAAATGAAAACAAGGTTTATAATATGTACACAGCATCACATTGGATCCAAAAGAATTCACTGTTTTTTCAGGCTAGCTAAGATGTTTCCACAGCGCTAATTTTTCCTGCTTTACAAAGCGACTTTCAGGTGTTAAAGAGTGACAACTCGGTTCTAAAATTGTATCATTTACACCTCATAGCATGGTGACAAACAGACTTAGAATAAATCAGATGTTCCTCTACTGCAAAAACACACAATTTAACCAAGTAGTTTTGTCTTTTTTCTAATTTAACTATCTAATTACATTTAATAAAAGACAAAACTAGCAAGTAACTTCTTAGTAAGACTTAAATGAAAAGGTTGCAATGAGTCGTTTGATATTATGGACATCTTATCTTTTTCTTTTTTTCCTTGAAATGGTCTTGTTTCCAGAAACAGACTTGCTGGGTGTGGAGAAACTGGAAAGTTTCATTTTACTCAACATTGACACATCATTTTGAAGACATGAAGAAATTCATCTTCAAACTAAGTCTAAAACTAAACTTTTACTGTAATATACGTCCATTTTAAGACATATTTCCAAGTTAAAGGTTAATATACTTTAGTTTGTTTGTTTATAGCTAATTTTAAGATTTACTTTTGTCTTAAAAGTTCAAAACAGAACTCACTCTAAAGACTCACTCCACTGAAAATTGTTTTTTTTTTAGTTTTAAACATGTTCTTGTAGCATTTCTCTGATGATTAAGGACACATATAAAAGCATTCAAAATTGAAACTGCATTTCTGAGTATTTCTTTATTCAAATGGGGGTGAATCAGGAGCAGATGAAAAACTGCTGTTTGAAAAGGCTCTCAGTTGTGACTCTGCAGGTGAAACAGGCAAACCAAAGTCTCCATTCTGATGCACACAAATAGATCCATAACGTCTTTTCTCCCTGGTCTGAGCTGGATCTGGCTCATAACTGTTCGGCTGTATTTTTGCTTGCCGTTTTTGTTGCACTGCTAATGTTAGGTTGGGGTTGTGCGGGGCTCTGAGTGAAAACAAAGGAATGATGGGATACCAGCACACACTTACTTCTGTGCCAACAGTCCCGCACACAACTCAGAAGTGAATTTCTAATGAACAACTGCATCTCTGCTCAGACGTTGTTCTAAAGAAATAACACATTTTATTGAAATGTTGCCTAAAAACAGCATAATTATCATTTCTCAACCACCAGGAACAATTATACAATAAAACAAAATGTGGTGGAATGGGTTTTTAAGAAAACTTAATCAAGACAGATTCTATTTGTTTTAGTGGCAGATATTTTTACTTTTAACAAGAAAAAAAACATATTTTATTCTGTTTTACTTATTTTGAGAAGGACGTTTTTTCCTGTGTTGGAGGTTGAAAATAGTTCATCCGGCGATTGACCTTGTTTTATGTTGAATATTTAAATCAATAAGTCAAATGTTTAAAACAGAAAAAACTGTGATTTTTAATGACGCTTTGCTGGTCTGAAACTTCAGAGGGGTTTAAACAGAGACAGAATGTGCAGGAACAGATTAAATGCCAGAGAATTCAGTTCTTTTTGCAGCACTGCACTCATACTCAAGACTTGATCAGTTTGGTTCCATTTGGGTCAGGACGCCTTGCCATGGTTCATACCACAATGAATTTTTATTTAGACCGGAGTGTTCATGAAGGGAAAATGTCAGAGGAACCTTTTGTGGACTAAGTCTGAGGCGGTGACTCATGCTGCATGACTGATACTCCAAGAAAACCACTTTGTCACTTCAGAAAGATAAAAATGACTCAGCTTGATCTAATGTAAATGTTGTGGCTGACCACAAATGCCCCAAAGGTTCTAGGATTCTTGAAGATTAAAACAGACCAAAATCAGACTATGAAGGCACTTTCATCCATTCATCCTCTTCCGCTCACTGGGTTGCAGGGGCAGAAGTTTAAGCAAAGATGCCCAGACTTCCCTCTCTCCGGCCACTTCCTCCAGTTCCTCTGGGCGGACCCCAAGGCGTTCCCAGGCCAGCCGAGAATGTAGTATCTCCAGCGTGTCCTGGGTTTTTCCCCGGAGCCTCCACCCAGTAGGACATGCTGAGAACAGTCCCCAGGGAGGCGTCCAGGAGGCATCCGGATCAGATGCCTAAGCTCCTCAACTGGCTCCTCTGGCTGTGAAGGAGCAGCGGCTCGACTCCGAGCTCTGTCCGGGTGATCGAGCTTCTCACCCGAACTCTTAGAGAGCACCAAGCCACCCTACGGAGGAAGCTAATTTCATGACCTCGTTCTTTCTGAAATCACCCAGCGCTCATGACCATAGGTGAGTATTGAAACAAAGACTGACTGGTAACTTTAGAACCTTCTGGCTTAGCTCTCCCTTCACCACAACCGGTACAGTGACCACACAATGACTGACGTCTCTCCAATCCGCCTGTCAATCTCACACCCTGATCTTCCCTCACTCGTTAACAAGACCCTAAGATTTTTAAACTCCTCCACCTGAGGCAGAAGCACTCCACCCACTAACTCCCAGACTAACTCCCTTTCTCTGGTCAGGAACCATGGCCTCACACCTCATCCCAGCTTGTCTCAGACACTTTAAACCATTAGAAATTGGAGAATTACAATCCATGAAAATGTATAAACTCTTTTTTACATTGTTATTTCTAACCATTTTTAATCACAAAGCAATAGTAAATGTCCCATGCGATGACTCAGCACAAAATCCTTTCTTACATGAAGCTGGACATTTTTATTTTGAATGTATATTTATCTATAATCTAAGCAAAATCAGGATTTAGTGAATTTTGATTTTTGGGATGATAAAAAAAAACATTAGGGTAACAGTATTTCTATCTTAATGTACAGTGATTCCAAAGATCTGGTGAGAGCACACAGATTGGGTGATGACTTGAGGATTTAAAGTTGTTTTTCATTTTAACTGTGGCAGAAAAAAAAAAAAATCCGCACCGGTGGGTAAATCCAAGCATCAGCCTATAATTGACAGTCCTGCTTCCGGTGGGAAGCGTGGAGTTAATTATCAGCCGGGCCTCCTGTTGTCAGTTTTATGTCCAGAGCTGTGTCAGCACTGAAGAGGGCTCTGGCTGCAGCTCAGGAAATGGAGCAGTGTCTGCCAATCAGAAGGTTAGTGGTTTTACTGACCCGGGAATCCATCTGTGTGAGCGAGATGAAAGCACTTTGGAGAATATAGGGATCCGACTAAAAGAGGAAAACCTTTATGTGGACAGGCAAATGTTGACGTTAGTCAACGTTAGATCATTTAAGATGTTAAGTAGTTAAAAACCCTCTGCGATTATCTATTGATCTATTCTAAAAACGTTCCCAGTGGTTGTTTAATTATGATTATATCATTTTTTACGAAAAACAAAACTTGTTTCCTGGGACAAAGTTTCTGCAAAGCAGCAGGAGTCTAAGTTGTGGGGGCGGGACCGTTGGTGCAGAGCACCGTTACTGAGAACTCTGTTTACACACCCTACTACTAGCTTACAGCACCTCGCACCCCCAACCTTACATTAGCAGTGTTTACACAAGGGCTGTCAACTTGTTAACGCACACGATTAATTTAAAACAATGTACGCATTAAAATTTCTTAAAGTAGATTTATTATACGTCAAAAGCGACCATCTTCCTCTTTGCATCAGCCGGTTCAGACTTCTATGGCATGCGTTAATTTCTGAAAATACACACTTCGTCAGGCCCTCCTATACCATTGCCACTTAAAAAGAAATAAATATTAAATCAATTTTTTGTACTTCCTTCTTTCTATCTTCTATCTGGTTTAGATCGCTTTTTCATAAAAAGTGGACAACTTGATTGGTGGTGTGGCCCGTTGTCATGGTAACATGAGAATATGTCGCTGACCTCGACTGCAGCGACAAAGGAAAGCGATATGTAGGCTGATCGACACAATAGGTTCAATAAGGCATCAGTTCAGAGAGAAAGTTCACCTCTTACCACTTGTTTGTGTCCAGAAGATAAAGCAGAATGTTGCTTTTAAAGAAGTCAGGGCAGTGACATAGATCATTTTGGCTATGTGACCGGAATTAATTTTTAAGGAGAGCATCAACACCCAGCAGCCAGCTAGATTTTCTTTACTCTGTCTCGTCGCTCATGCGGCTGAATTCGCCTGTTTCCAGACTTGTGCACCGCGTCAACTGCTCGATTTGCACCGCAGAACCTCATTGACTTTCCATTGAAACTGGCTGCCTCCGCGAATCGCTTTCGGTGTGTGTAAGTGTCTTCATACTGCAGACATAAAAGTCTTTAGAATTCTTTAGAGTTCTGCTTATCTTACTGTTTGATGGGTTTTGTGAGAGGTTGTGTGGATTTGTGTTATCTCAGTTAACACTTTACAAATTAAAATCCTGTAGACAATAAAAATGTGAGAAAAGTTTTCTCTGGCCAAAAGCTAAATATTGTTGTATAAAATGTATCAAGTAAAAACCCAAAAGTGTGAATAAATTTGTTTAATCGATTGACACCATTAGTTGACATTGACTTGCTCAAGTGCGAGTCAACGCGGCCTGTATGAATGTACTTTAACAGTTGGAACGCATAAACATCAGTTGGATTTTCTTCAGTATATCTCTCTTTTTTCTCCAAAACTCATCTGGGACACCTTTTTATTTGTCTTATTCTAAGCCTAAACAAATTACGTGCGCACGTTCAGACATATGACTTTCCTCTTCTCTCTGTTTTTGTAAAGATGATGCTTAAAGTTCTGCACCATGACTTCCTCCCCAGTCTCTCAAAATAAACTGGATCAGATTTGTGAAGCATACGTTGTGGAAATGTTCTCTGCTTTTGCAAATCCATCAGCTACTATTTATATTTTGAGCCAACGTTTACGTAACGTCTTTTTTTATCCTGATGTGGAAGAGTGCCAAAGCTCAGTTGGCCGGCTGACTATAAAAATGATCAACCACAGAATGCATATGTATGTGATCATGAATGTGCTTTAATTCAAGCACAAATTCTTATTATGCTTAATTAAACTTTTGACCTGAAAATGATATGACAACCAAAACTGTTATTTTTCTGATTGTAGTTATTACTTTATTACTATATTAGTTTGTAGTTTTCAACAAAACTTACAATCAAAACACACAGTTCAAACTACATAAAAACCTGAAAAAACTTAAAATCACAATAAAAACACAAATTAATGTGTTTTAACACTGGATAACATGTTTTTTTAATGTACCTAAACACTGATTCTGCGGAGTGCTCAAAGTTGGCAAACATAAATAGTTTCCCTAATTAAAACACATTTTCTACAAAACAAAATATACATATATATATATATATGAAAAAAACAATAACATTTAGATGTGAAATGACTCAGCATATCAGTGTAATAAAGTTGGTCAGCATTCAGACAGAAGCCTCTAATGTTTGTCTGCTCCTCTACACGTGTGACGGCAAGAACACTGTGGCCACCTCAAAAAAAAAAAAAAAAAAAAAAAAAAAAGAAAAACGGCTTGAAAAGTGAGTGTGACCACCATGTGGTGTCAAAACACTAACAAGCAGCAAAAGTGGAGCTGAGGACAGAGCCTGTGTGTACCTGGGAGCTTGTTTTTAACACTCACTGTGGAGAAAATAACCCAAAAAACAGAATATAATTTATTTATACGTTTAACTTTTTAAAAATAAAGAATTTGTGGAAGGTGATTAAAGTCGAGCAAATATATTCATGCTTTTATTTATAAAAATATTACTTTTTCACTGTATAATTGTTCCATTTCTTTTGTTAGCCTGATTTAATGTGTCTTTTTAAGGAAAGAAAATCAATCAACTCTGCTTGACTCTGTTGATCAAAATGTCTTCAACAGCTCAACCTGCCTGCTGTTTTTGCCTGACACTCAAACCACACAGTGCTGTAAAAACACCAGAGAATTGAGTTCTGAAGAACTCGGTTCTGCAGCAGCTTGAAGTCGTAAACAAGACAAGCAAAAAGGAAAAAAAAAAGCTGAAATAAAAAAGATTAATCCTTTGTGGACTAGAAAGATACAGATTTAGTGTTGTCTTAAGGGACAAACTCAGAAACAGTTAATATTTGCTGCTTCAGAAGAGCTGTCTGAAGATTGAAAGATTGTGCTGAGAAGGCTCTTTACCATCCGGTGGGACGAAGCCACGCTGTCCTGAGCTTGGATAAGAATGGACAACAGTGAAAATATCATTTACTGTCAAAGAAAATTGACCTTTGCTATGTTCAGCTTTGTTCTCATTTTTGTACTGGATCAACTCATAGCGGGATTCAAATCTATCCCCATTTCTTCCTGACTTGGAAGAACATTCGGTTTGGTTTTACTACGATTATGGACCATGGTTTATTGTTCTATGTTTTTTACTGTATGTCATGTAAATGTTCTAAATAAAGGCATAAAAAAATTAGAGTTAACCCCATCAGTGCTACCACTTGCAAACACTTAGCAGGAAGTGCACTGAGGGAGATTACGCACAAATCTATTAAAGCAGAGGGAAAAACATGGCTGAACATAAACCAGAGCTGAGAAGAGGAACTCCCATGAAACAAAAACATTTTTTCTGACTTTTTCCAAAAGAAAATGATTAAAAGCTTTGAAAAACATCAAAGAGGAGACATCTAGTGGCCTAACTGGCCAACATAGTTACCTCCTTACATCATGGGAAAAGAACCAATCCCAAGGGGTTCAGAGTGGACACTGGATTCATTCATTACTGTTGATGTTAATTAAGTTGTACTAAACAGACAGTAAACGTTTATAAGACTTCATCCATCTTCTGAACCCGCTGAATACCTTTCAGGGTCACAAGGCTGCTGGAGCCTGTCCTAGTTACTGGTTGGCAGAAGGCAAGGGAACGCCCTGGACAGGTTTCCAGTCTGTCACAAGACCACACAATCGTTTACTCGCACCTAATGATTAAATTAGAATCACCAGTTAACCTATGACCCGTGTTTTTGGACTGTTGGAGGAAACCCGGACAAACCCCCACACACACGAGGACAACATGCAAACTTCACACGGAAAGAACCCATCCGGGATTCAAAGCAGAGCCCTCTCATTGTGAGAAGAGCACCGTACAGTCCGACAGCAAATAGCGGCCCCTTCCTCTTCCAACATGACTGTGCACCGATGAGCAAAGCAAGATCCATAAAGACATGAACGACAGTCTGGTATGGATGAACTTGATTGGCCTGACCTGAACCCCATAGAATATTTTTGGGGTGAATTAGAGCAGACACAGAGACAGACCTTCTCCACCAACAGCAGTGTGTGACCTCACCAATGTGCTTTTGGAGGAATGGTCAACCATTCCTTTAAACGCTTCCCAGCCTTCCCAGAAGAGTTAAGCTGTAATAGCCGCAAAAGGTGGACCAATCATATTGACCTCTGTGGGCTAGGAATGAGATGGACTTCAGTTTATATGAGAGTCAAGGCAGGTGAGCCAACACTTTTGGTAATAAATTGTACCTTTAAGATTGTAACCACTTGGTGAGCCCATAGTTAAAATGTTCACGCCTATTTTCTTCTACAGGCATGCTGCAGGCGACAGGTCACAGTGAACACTTAACGCATAAGGGAATGTAAGGCTAAAGTAGTTGAGACGCAGGTGCGTCGAATGGATTTTTCCCTTTTTTTTAATCCCCCATATCCTGTTCACTGGGTAGGCACCCCGTTTGCGCTGTTCAAGTGGGCGCTCCTTGTCTGCAGCCTGATTGTAAAGAAATGAGGACATCAAAGTGTAGTTTGTGTGGGCATCTTATGGGCACTCTACCATCACATGCACACCCTGTGCTCGCCGTTTGTGCGTGGTCAGTAAATAGGGTGCGCATACTTGCTCCAAACAACTAGAGTAGTAAGTAAGGACACGTATGACGGCATTAAACATACATCATTAATGTGTGTAACTTACATTAGACTCATGAAACACCATATGCATGACAATCAGACGTTCCATTATCATCATGTCTCCTGAGCCTAAAGGGAACTGCAAAACACACAACTACAACCCTTTCGGAAGACTCAAAAATCCACATACAGGTCAACCCCCTTATGGGTGCATTTGGCTAAAGCTAGAGATGGTATTCCTTAACAGTCAAGTTGACTGGAGGAGTAAAGGGTTTCATATACATTTTTTTAAAATAAAATTGTCAAAAGCTTGGAATGCATGGTGTCTCAGAGTTTATCGCTCTTACCAAACAGCCAGAAGGCCCTGGTTCAAATCCCAGCTGGGACTTTTCTTAGTAGAGTTCGTATGTTCTCCTTGTGCATGTGTGGGTTTTACTCCGGGCCCTCCGGCTTCCTCCAACAGTTCAAAGAAATGCTTCATTTGTGACTCTAAATTGTTGCGAGGTGTAAATGTGTGCGTGTGACTGTGTGGCCCTGCAACATAGGAGCAACCTCGCTTTCGCCCAACAGTAGCCAGGATAGGCTCCAGTAACCCTGACAGGGAAGTGGATGGATGAATCTCAAATGTTTTGATAAGCATGTGCCGTCTTTCTTGTTTATTAAGCAAATGAAGAATTGCATCATGGGTGCAGATCAAAGAAGCCATCAGTTCAGCTCTGCATCAGTGCCATGTGCGGGAAGCCGTTTCATTCAGAGAAAGCAAAAGGTAATGCACAAAGCCCTCACTAACAAGAATTAATTCCACTCATCGATCGGGGAGGGGGGGTGAATTCCCTTAATATATAATTAAATTCCTGAGGCACTTTAAGTGTGTTAGATGTATTTACTCATATTGCACAATCCAGCTGACAGGGCATCAAATCAGATAATTGGATTCAAAACAAAGTTGTCATTAAAACGCAGGTAATTTAGCTGCTGCTCAGTAACGAGTGATCAAGCTGCTTTCTGCCAAAGCTACAACAACACGAGTCGCAGGTTCCTGCAGAACAGATTCTTTTCAAACAAAAGATCTAAACAGACAGGTGTTTTCTGCGCTGAAAAGACTGACTTTTTCATTATTTAAAAGAGAACGGTGAGGACTGCCTGAGTGGACATAAGGTGAAGAAGTGTGTGGATTTGAAATCTGCTCAATGTCATCTGCCTTGTTGAGCCGTTGAGTTCGTCATTTCTGTTCAGACGACGCGCTGTAACCTTTCAAGAAGGCGCTCGGCTAAACAATGCTTCTCCAATCGTTACGGAGGCTGCGCCTGCAGACGAGCTCTCAGGGTATAACGCACCCGTCACAGTAATCATTACTGACAGGACATGCAGCTGCTAATGATCTTCTCTTAATCACACTTAATCAGGTAATAATGATTTTGAGGTGAGAGATGAAGTGCCGGCTCTCTGCTTTCGCCATGCAGGAGCCTTGTTTCACTTGACTGAGTTTGATCAAATACCACCCCCCCTCTCAATTCAAGTTAATTGATTATGCCAAGGTTTCCTCAACTTGGAACTTTTCGTTTGGCAAAGAAGAAAAGGACTTAGGCGAAAATCTCTGTAAAAAACAAACAATAAAAAGGATTTGAATCATTTTTTTTTTTTTTTGCTTGAAAAATCTGAGCGTTTCATTTCTTGTCCATCCTTCTTTTGTGTTTGGGAACACCGCAGAAAATAAAGATTAAAGTCTGCAACAAACAGAATAACAGGTGGAGGAAGGTTTGAGGTGTGATGTGTCGGCAGAATGAAAGGAAAGGTGTGGATGACTGCAGTGAGAGCAGCCATGTTACTGATTTAGAGACTGATGCACAGGACGCAGAGCTGGGGAGATGAAGATGTTGAAGTTCCCTTTGGGAGTGACCAGTATGGATAGGATCAGTAATGGATCCCTCAGAGGAACAGCACATGGTTGCTGTTTTGTAGATAAATGCAGGGAAGCAGATAAAGATGGTTGAGAGGAGGGACAGTGATCATGTTGGTAAAAGGATGCTGAGGTTGGAGCTACTAGAAAAGGAGGCCTGGAGGAGATTCATGGATGTGGAGAAGGTTTGTTGTGGGAGTGAAGAGACTGTAGAAGACATGGTTAGATGGAGGCAGATAAGTGACTGAGGCAGCAGATGAAGGACAGAAAGGAAGTTGTAATCCAGTTAATCAAAACATTTCAGATCAAAGTAATTCCATTCAGTAAAGATTATCATGATAGTAAATGACTGGCCTTTATGAAGGACGAATAGATTGCATCAAAGGCTTTTTGTCTAATCCTAGTCCTGACCTACAGAGGGGTCCAAAGCCTTTGTGATGGAGGACTGAAAGGAACCACTCTAAAAAAGAAAAACCAGGGGCAGATGACATCTTGGAGTTGAGTCATAGCACCAGGACTTAAAGACTCACTCTGATCATAATTGGATCTATTTTCTAAGCATTTCCTGTGGTCTTTTATTTATGATTATGCCATTTTTAGCCAAAAAAAGAAAACTTGGGTAGTTTCCTGGAACAGTTTCCACAGAGCGGCAGGAGTTTATTGGACATTTGCAGCTGAGTTATGGGCAGAACCATTGGTGGAGAGCAGCCTATCTATTCCTGTAACCCATCTATTTAAATGGTCTCCTGCTAGCTTACAGCCCCTCACAACCCCAACCTAACATTAGCAGGGCAACAAAAATGGCTAACAAGAGGTTTCCAGTCGTACAGTTTTTCACAGATTCCAGCTCAGACGAGGCAAACAAAGACGTACATGGATGTAGTGGACTACAGGTGTATGCATCAGAATGGACCGGAGCAGGGAGCTTGTGACCCACCCAACGTATCACAAATACCATCTTTTACAAACTGCATCTTTTCGTCTGCTCACAATTCACTAAGATTTGAATTAATACTTAGAAATTCAGATTGAAGCTCAGTTTTCTTAATATATGTCCTCAATTATCAGAAAAAAGTTACAAGAACACACAAACATATCTTTCAGAGTGGGTCTTTAAAATCTTCTTACTTGGAACATTTCACCACTCATCCAAGTGGTTTCATTAGTCTGAGTGGTGCTGGGCTCAAGCCACATATGTACTCCAGGAGGTCTCAGACACAATCTGTCTCCTGTTTAGCATGCTGCCCTTTCATTAGTGCCAAAGAAGACCCAAACTCCAGCCCGACCACACCCAACAACCCTGTGATGGGGACAGGGGGCATTATAAAAGGAGAGGCTTTTCACTCTGGTTTTTCTTCTTTGTTTCTCTTAATGAGCCATTCAATTGCAGGATTGTGGGTGACCCACCTGGTGGATCTATACGTGGCTTGAGCCCAGCACCACTCAGACTGATGAAGCCAGGTTGAGTGGCGAAACGTTTCAAGAAAGAACATTTTATACCCAGCTGCTATGACTCCACTTCAAGATATTAGAAATGAAGAAGAATTCCAATGTACTTGTTTCTGAATCTTTAACGAGTACAAATGGCAATCCATTCTTAAAACTTGAAATTACAGCTGCTATTGTTAAAAGTGACCCTCTGTCTTTCAATGAAGAGTTTAATCTTGAAAATGTTATTTTGGATTTCATCAGCATTAGCTTAATAAGACTTCTGTTTTGCAGTCCACATTTTTTACTCATTAAACCTAAAAAAAACCCTCAGGTAAAAAACATGTTTTTTATGCTTTATAATGTGCTTGTGGCATCTTTTTTATTAATTTTGGCCAAAAACAGTTTCATCAAAACTAAAAGACCATTAAAACAGATTAAAAGATTATCTTAGTGGGTATTTTTTTTTTTTTAATGAGGCATTAGCTTAAGGTTTAACGCAAAATACATTGAAATCTTTATTAAAACATTTCAATCATTTCATTATGGATTGTACAGAAGCAGCAGCTGAAACTGATTAGTTGCTAAGTTTGCATTAAAAAAGTTAAAGTCCCATATGTCATGGAGCTAGGTGGGTGAAATGTGTTCTCTGCCTTTGACCCATCTCCTTGGGGTATTAGGAGTATTTACAATTTTTTGGTGAAAATGTTATTTGCTATTGAACAAAGCGTCGCTGCCACACGTTTTTTTATTTTTTTTATTTTATCTGTTTTATTTTTGTCTGCTGCCACGCAGCTCAGGGCCGGCCCTGCATTCAACTTTCAATTTTGAAATTTGCCAAATTGCTTTGAGTAAATGTAAAACTTCTCTTATTCATCAAAAGTCATTACTAAATTAGAAAATAAAAATGAAATAACATTAATGTGTCTGTTTTTAATGTAAAACTAGTGTAATTTGGGCTTCAGGGCGCCATTTAGGAACATTTGTGTACATATTTAGATCTGGAATCCCAACATAAGATTTTCATTTTGCTATGAAACATGTTTATTCAGCTGCACAAAGAATAAACTAGAGTGAAACCACCAGCAAGTTTCGCCTTATCAAGAAATGTTGAAGATTTACTCCTCTCCAGTCTTGGTGGGGTTTTTGCAGTGAAGCGTGGCCTTTCCTAATTGTAAACTCAATGAAGCATTCTTAACAGATGCTGGTGGAACGGCTCCATTAGGCCTTACAGACGGCTGTCACCCTCATATCAAACCCATGAAATGTCAAACTGTCATTATCATACAGCTCAAACTCCATCCATCCACCCGCCAATTTAATACTGATTAAATGCACATTATAAGTGGAGATGAATGGTTTTGGTCGAGTGGAGATGCGGCTTTGGAATGACTTTTGGTAGGACACACGAGAACGGCCAATTAGTTTATGAGTTTTTACAATGCCAACCAAAAAAGTACGAAAAAAGAACAAAATTAGCCCACTGACGGACATATGGAGTGTGCACAACCAAATAATGGGATGTAAATGAATTTGATGGATAGAAAGGTGAGGCAGATTGCACTCAGACTAACTGTAGAGGGGAGGCGAAGCTGTGTCGGTCCTGTTTACTCAAATAAATGCACATTAGGAGAAAATGGGCTTTGGCCTGTGCAATGCAGAGGTTACACTGGATGACGGTTGGACCACTTAGTCGTTTTTTTCCCCACACGACAGAAAAATTAATTAATCTGAAAAATGCAGAGGGAGCTGCATTCAAAAGATAAATCCACTGTCGCTGCTGACCCCCTGAGGTATGAGCGAAGGACGGGATGTTTAGTAACGCAAGAGAAACAAACAAAAAAGCAAATTAATACATTTCTTCTTTAATTAGCCTGGAATGTGAAAAATTAGCAGTGTAAACAGAGCGAGATGAGCAGTTCTGATGTTATTTAGTGCATGTTTAATGAAGACAGTAATCAGGATGCAGTAACCACTTAGAGTTCAGCCATCAAAAAGCAATCAAAGGGAGAACAACGTCCTTTAAAGTGTGCATTCAAAGCCTTTACGAGCTCCATGTCTGAAGGTTCTATCTGCATCTACGCTGACACCAACACTTGTTTCTGCAAGAAGGTGGAGTGCACTCCGCCCATGTGTTTCCCAACAAGCCAGGTGCTTCTGAGGGACACTCCTGCCTGGAATATTCATCAGGCACCCGTGCTCACGCATCCCAACATCATCAGCACACACGACGGCGCTTCGCTGATCAAAGAAAGCTCATTATCGGCCCAAAGAGCTGTTGAAGAAACGTATTGGTTTAGCTTGCAGGGTCCTCGCCTCTTTCTGCTTGTCTCAGCACATCATCTCTTTTGGATGGAAACACTTTTAACCAAAGCCCATCTGCTTTGCTTCCTCTTACTCAATGTTGATTCAAGTGTCTGTTCAAAGAGGGCCTTTTGATTGCACTGTCTGGGATTTATCTCCAATGTACGTTTGATTCGCTCTCCCGATAATCAGTCTCTTGAAACAAGTGGTCACATGGTTTCTCGAGATTCCCCCCCAACCCCCCTACACGGGATGGAAGTGCTGCAAATGGAAAAGGTCAAGACTTGACCCAAATCAGCCACTTCTGTCTGTCGCTGATTTACTGCAAAAAAAGCATCTTTGTGATCATCAACAGACCTCCATTTCTGTCAGACAGACCTAAACACAAAGGTGTTTTTGCAATTGTATTGTTTTATTGCTAAAAATTATGTCAAAAAACAGGGACAAAGCGAGCGCAGGAGAGGAAAAGCTCTAAGAAGACAGACAAAGCGAGTTTGTTTGTTCGCACATTTGATTTATAATAGATTATCTTGCAAGAAATACAAGGAATCTGGAAAAGTTCCCCGCACTGTTCAGTACCAGAAGTTTTGAGTAAAGATGTCCTGGATCCACTAAAGGTCAGTGAATTGAATTGTTCAAAATGAGCCGATATCAACTATGAATCGTAACCACAAATTATGATATGAATCGAACTGTTGTTAAAACAAATTGTTAGGCCCCGAGTCAACACAGAAGCTAAAGGGATAAACAGTTAAGAATTTTAGCTCTGTTCTGTACGGAGTGTCTTTGTGTGAACTCTTATGACCGACAGTAACCATTAAATAAAAGAAAGGTAGGGCGGAAGAGCAATGCTACAATCAATGGACTTTTCATTTAGTTTCTTCATTCAGAAATGTTTTCCTCAGTCAGATTACATGTTTTGTCATCAATATGGATTATTTCAAGCATTTATATTCAAATCTTTGGGGGTCCATGTTCAAAACAGTGAGGCACTTTCACACAGATTGAACTCAAAGAACACAAAAATGTTGATTGACAAACAAGAGTGAAGAACAGCTGTTCTGTGGGCGTCCCAGCAGATGTGGATTCACCTGCTCTCAATCTGAAACAAAAAAAAAGGTTCTTAAAAAATTACCTCTGGGCGTGGTAATCTTTGATGGTGGTGTTCAAACAAAGCAACAACAACAAAAAAAGGACTCAAGCTGCACGTTTGGTAAAGAGGGGCTGTTTCACTTGTGTTTGTGTACCGATCGACAAAGCAACCAAAAACAAAACAAAAAAAACACTGACAGAAAATCAAAACAATAGACATAAAGAAAGCTCAAAACCTTCATATGACAAAACATTAACGGAAATGAAATAGAAAATGAAAATCATAAAAAATAAAACACCAATTTCAGCTCGTTTTTGGATGATTTTATGCACTTTTGAAGCGTTTCTTTAACCATATCGAAAACAATTGTCATGTTTGTTTTTCTCTCACACTTCTCTGATCTGTGCTTTGGTTTTAGGCCGTTGATTCCTGCACATCACGTTATGACATCCATGAATTATATTTACTCCGTCTTTCAGTCTGTATTTGAGAACTTCAGGCTAAAATAAACTCAACAACGACGGGAAAAGAGAAAAAGAAAACTGTGGAGCTCCGACTGAATGAACGTCAGTCCTGACTGACGGACTGACTGACAATGAAATGAGCAAAAAAAAAAAAAAAAAAAACATGTCTGTGTCTCCTGTCTGTGGAACCAACTTCAAATTTTGACATATAACATTCTTCAATCCAAAGGTTTGGACTTCATTATTTTAGGTCTAATGAAAACGGAGCCACGAGGCCCCTCACTTCCCTTCAGTTACCACTATAACCCCCTCTGCCCCTTTTTAGGGCCTATTATGACAGTTTCCCCTTTATATTTTAATTAGAAAAACACCCAACAGTTAAATACTCTTAAAAAAAGGTTTTATCCTGTGTCAACCAGTTTTCTGTTTTATAGCATATTTTACATTTTGGCTGGTCTATTGCTCCAAAAGAAAGTAAAACTAGTCATTTGTAAATCTATGGTATTTAAGATAAGTAGATGTTGTATTGGAGTTTTGTAAGGCATGCTCTTATTGATTAAAGTAAAAATGATTTTCTCTATTCTTCCCTTTTTGTTTGGTCACATGTCATCGCTGCATCCTGGTGTCAAAAGAAGTGTGACTGGAGTCTCCTGACCTGTCCGCCGCAATAAAGGTTATAAGCCGTAAACAAGCGATCAAATACCAAAAACAAAACTATGGGCGGCTTGTTGGTTCGAGCTGCGACCTTAACAACAAACCCCTGGGTCACCAGTCAGCTGAAGGATCTGGTGAACCGGAAGAAGCAAACCTTCAGACTGAGTGACAGAGAAGGATTGAAGAGGATCCTGTCGCAAAACAAGTTGAGGCTGTTGGAGTATAAAGACTAAACAAGGGGGAGGCTGTAGGACAAACTCATGCAGAACAATATCTGACGCATATGGAAGGTCATGAGATAAAGTCACAGGCTTGTCCACTAAAGCCCAACAGCAGAAAGGCAGGACAGACAGAGCTATAAAAAAGAAAAATACATTTTTACTAAATGTATTCTTCTCATCTTTAATATGCACTGCAGACCTCTGTTTCCACCAACCCCTCACTGCTTAGAAAAGGCTGTACTTTGAAATGCCCATTAGCTCATTACTATTAAAACACTTTGCTGCCAACTTGGTGATTTTCCAGCTCTATTTAGCGACTTTTTAGACCCAATATCTCTAATTATTTAAAGATGGGACAAATGTCATGATTTTCCTGGTGTTATCAGAGGCCTTTCATGATTCATGTAAAGGCATTGAGTCCTGCTGACACTAAAGTAGGATTGATGGCTTTTCTTCAAAACACCCCTTTAGTATTTTGTTACCATGTACGGTGGTACAGTTGGTGGCCTTTTCTCCCACTGTCAGCCATCAGACGCAGCATGGTTTGGGTATGTAACCCACAGGCAACCATTCAAGTTTTCGGTCCGTTAATGTTGAGTCCAGTCATTGAGTTCAGCTCTACACAACACACGCGTGTTTTCTCACCATGATTGCAAATTTGCTTTGGGGTCATGGACAATGTTTTCTTGCACAATTGACAAATCAACCTGTGCTTTGGGGTTAAATGTGGCACAAATAAAATGTGAATAGGTCTTTACAGCATCTTTGACGATAAAAAACATGTAAATAATGTTGCATGTCATGTAGCTGGTGGAGTGTGTGTTGTTGGAAGGCCCTCTCCAGAATCCTCTGCAATGACAATACTGTGCTCGGCATAAATGAGTACACCCCGCTACATTTTTAGGGAACCTCAACATTTACTATGAGATATTACACTACAAAATTCTCCCACAAATGTGGGCCAATGATTGCAAACAATATTTGCTAATTTGCACACACAAAGAAGTGGTTTTTCCCAACTAATTAATACAAGCCCATGTTGCAAAAATGAGTACACCCCATGTATAGTCTCAGGAGAAAAGCCACAGTTCAGACTACAAAATTGTAATGAACGGGCATTCAACCATAGGGAGAAGTACACTGGGGTCACCCAAACAATTTTGTGTTGTCCCATGAAAAGTTGCACCTTTATTTACCTACTGAGATGTACACTGAATAGAAAATATTGTAAAGACTTTGACAAGGTTAGAAATAATTATATTTATTTGAACTATATATATTTCAAAATATTTTTTCCTCCACTTGCAGTACTTACAGCATTGCATTCTTTGGCATTTTAGATGTTCGTTTGAGGTAATCTTGTTGAGGTAAACCCCACTTCTCTAGATGCCTCTCCCACAAGTTGGATTGGCCAGATGAGCACTTCTTATGTACCACACGGTCAAGCTGCTCCCACAACAGCTCAATGAGGTTTAGATGTGTTGACTGCACTGGTCACTACTATACAGATAGAATACCAATTGCCTGCTTCTTCTCTAAATAGTTCTTGAACAATTAGCTGTGCTTTGAGTCATTGTCTTGTTGTAGGACGAAATTGGCCCCAATGAAGTGCAGTCCACAGGGTAGCAAGACCCCTTTACCCTGAACAAATCTAGATGTTTTTTTCTTTGCCACTGTGCTCTAAAAGTCATCGTCCCGAAGTAGCCTCTTCACTGTAGATGTTGACACTGGCGTTTTGCTGGTACTAAATGAATGAAGCCGCCAGTTGAGGACCTGTGAGGTATCTTTTTCTCAAACTGGAGACTAATGTACTTATCTACTTGCTCAGTTGTGCAGCGGTGTCTCCCACGTCTATTCCTACTCTTATTAAAGCCTGTTTGTGCTGTTCTTTAGAAGGAGTAGTACAAACCGTTGAATGAAATATTTGGTTTCTTGTTGACTTCTCACAATTTTTCCTAATTGCTAAGAACAACAATAAGCTGTCAGGTTACACATGAAAGTTCTTTTTTTACTGGCCATTTTGAGCATTTAATCCACCCCACAAATGTGATGCTTCAGATCCTCAACCTTCACAAAGGAAGATCAGTTTTATAGCTTCTCTAATCAGCTAAACTGTTTTCAGCTGTGCTAACATGATTACACAAGGGATTTTTTAAATTATCCATTAGCTTTCTGTCACAATGAGCAAATACACTGTAGTATAAGAACACTGGAGTGACAGTGGCTGGAAATGGGCCTTTAGTCAACTATGTAGAAAATGCACCAAAAAACAGACATCTGCAGCTACAATAGCTGTGTTTTTTTTCATTTACCACATTATTAATGTATAAAGCGTTTTTCTGATTAGTGTAAAATTGTCTTGATTTTTTTTTTTATAAAATATTTCTATGAGACCTCATCTTTTGAACTGTAGTGTATGTTGTATATACCAGCAATGGAAAAAAAGAAAAATGTTGCCTCTGCCTCAGAATGTGTTCAACTTTGGCACCAAGCTGACAAACGCTTCCTAAACAACTCCAATAAAAAGTGCATTCTACATGGATTAGGTTGTGACAATACTCTTTCATACTATCTAATTTGCTTTCAGATTGATAACATCCTGCAGACACATCTCAACTCTGTTGGTTTTTCTTGCTTTAGTTCCCTATACTGTTTCCATAGGTTTTCCTATGTGCAGTTTAGACCTCCCAGTTTAAATAAGGAAGAGGCCAAACAAAGTGGTGTTCGATGCACATGGACTCATTAAATCTGTGTCTTTGGTTGGCTCATACATCTTGTGTTGTGCTCGTCTGACCCGAGCAGTAAGAGTTAATCCATCACACACACCAATCTGCCATTTTACATTACTGCAGGACTTATTTTTGACTGCTCTTGATTAACTCTCTTTTGCTTGAACCAGCAGGCTTTTTATTATTGTTTATTCTCCTTAATTTAGTTTTATTTTCACAGTCCAGTCAGCCAACGGTTTTCAAAATTCTCCCACAAGCTGAGGCCTCCTGGGGAGTTTCAAAGTAATTTGGTTCCACCTGAGGAGACACACAAGCTTGCTCAACTGCACAATCAATATTAATCGATTTTGAAGAGAGGGCGAGGCATGTTTCTAAGTAGATGTTGCAGCCTGGAGATAATAGTTTAGCTAGGCTGAAATGGGTGGACTATGGTGGTCACTCTTGACATTATTGATGACCTCGAGAAACAATTCCTTCCTACTTTGCCGTTTTATCTGGTTTATTTATTGTGCTCTTCTTAAACTTTGGCTATCATTGCTCCATCATGTTCAAAGTGGTTTAGTTTTATATCATTTAGCCCATTTAAATGTACTAAGATATATGAAAGAAATACAAGACGATAATTGCTCAGAACTGTCATGTTTTAAGTTTTTAGGACTTAAGTTAGACATTGATCACATATATTGCTTTAATCAGCAATCAAATTTATATTAAAAACATTTTCAGCCTAGTGTTGTAAAGATGGTGCTAGTTATAAACTTGTGCCTATGAGAATTAAATTTGTGGTAATAAAAATAAAACTTGTGAATGTTAAAGTGCTTGATACAATGAACAACAGTTGTTTCTTGCCTACTTGGGTAAAAGTGTGTTTTTGCCTGTAAAGAAAATCAGCTTTGTCACTTTTAATTCCCAGAAAGTTTAAGAAGTGGAAGTAGTTTATTTTAAGCAACTGTTAAAATGTTCAGGTTTGTCCTTTAAATGGAGGATAGTATGAAAATGGATGTATTAAAAAGCTGGTTCTTTAGCTTTGGAGTTCTGTTACTGACCAAAGGATTTGTTTACAAAAGTATGAAGAAGTCACTATATGGGCACAAAGTAAAAAAACTTTATTGTAAATGTCTTTATAAAGAAAAAAATTGAGAAATAGTGGACTCTACACACACGTTTACTCTGCCAAAGTACTGAGTGAAACACAGCTAGGCGTAGCTCTAGAAAGTAACATACATCTGATACCCAAAAAAAACAAGAAACTTAGAATTACACAACTTTGCAGAACACAACTCCAATAGATACAACAATACATTTGCGCATGTGTTTAATTTCTCAAACGTATAGCAACTGCTGTACTCTGCAGTTTAACTCAACTTGTGTCAAAGAATATCAGGAGGACGAATACCCTAAGAGATGAAGTGTTGTTACTCCACGGGTATATTTCAATGAAGGCCAAGGTTCTCCTACACATCTGGTTCACCTGCAGGGATGTCAGAGGTGCTTTGGAAGGCAGTTGAGCTGTGATTAATGGGACACTATTAATGGGACACTATGGATGGCAAATCGGGAAATGGGTAAACTATTATGAAAGTAGACACCCCTAGACTCAGAGGAGGTCTTTACCCTTTTGCCCCAATAATAAAAGACTCACTTCTGGAATTTTGGGTTAAAAATAAACACTTCGTTTGTATTATGTAAAAGAAAAGAAGGTGGAAGTCTTATGTTGGATCGCAGTAAACTATTTTACATAATAAAATAAAGTAGGCCGAACATTAGGAAAGATCATCAATTGTGAAACTGAAAATATCAAACTACGAAAAGTCAGGTGTTAAAACAAAACAATACATAGAAAAAAGCTTTAGAGTTATTTTTCAGTCACTGTAGTTCAATTTCATGTGAACTACATTTTTTAATTTAAATATGAACAAGTTTTAAAAGATGTAAGTTAGAAACTAGAGATTTTTTAAATGGTCTTTATATTTGTATCCATAGTAATATGTGAATGCAAAACTGAAACTTTCCTGTCATTCTGGTGGTGAGCTCCTTTATTCTTTCTTGTAAGTACAACTTCTTGTCCTTTTCAAAGTGTCTTTATAGCAGATGATCAAATGAAAAGGTAAAGTTTTACCAGTTAAAAAACTCAGAAGTTAATCATAGTAAATATATTTTCAGTCCAGATTCATTGTTTAAATAGGGGTATAATTTCTGCTTTTTATTTTTAATTTTTTGCAGAAAGCAACATTTTCAAAATCAAATCATCAAGAAAAGACGTATCTCTCTGTGAGTTGTTCTAGAATATATAAAGCACAAATACAAATCTAAGATTTTTAACTTTTACAGTTTTATTTTACATTTTTCCTTTGAGCATATTTTTTCAACAGAATCGTAGACTTTCTCAGGAAAGGGCATATGGTTGACTTTGTGTTTGATTTTCATGTATGCATTCAGTCCCTGCTGAGTATTTTTGGCACCAAGAAGCAGAACGTCTGGAGCCTCACTGAACAGTGCAGCAGTACGCTCAGCAGAACCACAAATATTGTCTTTAGCGGATCAACTCAGGTGACCGAATCGATGCTGGAAAGCAGAGGTGAGAGCCTGGTATTGACAGCACAAATCATCTCTTAATGTTACTCTCTAAGTACCATCTGGACAAAAATGTCACAAGAACACAAACAGCATTTTTTTTTTTTTTTTTTTTGCCATGGTAACAAACATCAGCACTCTTCACACTCTTGTTTTTACTCATCAAAACACAAAAGGTTTAAGGATGAAAAAAAAAATCAATACAGACCACAAGCAGATATTTGGAATCTGACAGAAGCTTCAACAGTTCCCATCAGACAGACAGCATGTTTTGAATGAAGGGCAGCAGAGACCTGCCTTCCTCAGTTCATGTAAATCAGTCACTTTAAGCCATCGATTGTTCTGTCAGGGTCACACTAAAGCCCTCGTCTTCACTCAGCACAAACCAGTGAACAGCGGGAATACAGGAGATCCTATAACATGCATACAAATCTGTGATTTTTATATAAAAATGACTGAATCTACCAAAAACAGCCTAGTGAAACACATTCCTGGAAAGATTTCTTCCCCCTCAAGGGCATGTAAAGGATTCCACCGGGGTGTTATCTCAGTTTTGCATTCCCAGCCGGTAGCAGACGGGAAATTATGATCTGCTGGTCACAAACCCACATTTCTAACCTTTAGACCTGGGATTTCTAGGATTTCTGAACTGGCAGAATTTTGCTGCTTGGCATGACACACTACACCTCACAACATGGCCAGCTCACACAGTAAACCACAAAATCACAAAGAGACACATTCAGACTTTAAATAGCCCCCATTGAAAACAAATCTGGATTACACAGTTTTCAGTAAAATAGTGGTTTATAAACTAATATTCCACTTCAGTATGATTTCTCATTAAATAAATCCAATTGAAATCAAAGTCAAAGTTTTCACACCAATAGTGCGAATTGTGGTTCAATAAATGCATGTAAAGCTTTTCTAACCCAATGATTTTAGTTTGATAAACGTTTGTGGTTTTATTTACCAACTAAATAAAATAAATGTAAAATATATATAAAAAAGAAAGATAACAACTGTAAAGATTTGTTATCTATGCCTTTATTCAAACTATGTTTTATAAATATGTATTAATAATAATTTTGTAATATGATCCATCTACCCACCCACCTTTAGCTTAATGCTAACACTTATAAAAACATGTGGATTATCAGGCCAACTGAAACTAGCATTCATGTAGCAAAATTGTTTAGAAAAAAACTTTAAAACTGATCACTAAATGAAAAAAATGCCCTTTTTAACTACAAAAACTAAGTGAACTAAAATAGTGAGATAAATGCTAAATGGTTTTTTTTTTATTAAAGAACTCTGCCCCAAATGTATTTTGTTTTGTAATAGTCATTGTCCATATTTTTAAGTCAAAAATTTTCTAGCATTCTCTGCTTTTAAGTAAAGCTTAATGAATTTAAAAACACTTTTGTTTAAATTGTATTGGAATATAACCAATCTTACATTGTTTTTATTAAATATTGCAACCAATGTTTCAGTTTTTTTTTACAAACAAAATGTGTCTTTCGTTCCCACTCAACGCTGCGCCTGAGCAGTCATAATATATCACTGAATTTAAATTTCAACAGTTCTATTCTTTGAATCGTAAGCTTCATTTTGGACTATTTCCTGTCATGCAAATTTCCATTTTTCTCACCCCCCCCTCCGATCCCAAAGCCCCTGCAAACTGCATCCTGATAAATTCCCCATTTAGAGCGGGATGACATGCCAATGCTGGGAGCTGCTGATTGATGGGACTGATCCAGTCTAAAAGCTCTCAGCGCACACGCCATGTCAACAGGTGAGGGTAAAATCCTGTCACTCAGCAGTTCCTCTTCCATTACTTATTCAACACTTCTGCATTTGGCGAGAGCAAAAGAGAGAGACGGGTGGTGGTTGAAGACAATTAATGAAGCTACCTCTTCTGGATTAAACAGCGCAGCACACACAGCTTCCACTACAGATGCTTGTACCTTAAATAGATTCCTGCTGTATAGTATCGCAGCTTTCTCAAACCTCAGCTTGTGTTATCTTGGTGGAAGAATGCCTTGAGGATAAACAGTTTCCTCGGCCCTTCAGGCAGAGCTTATTTTTCAGCATTTGTTTCAAGATGACTCAGTCAACACCACTGGATAGTCGGAAGCGAAGACTCAGCCGCGGTAATGTATAAGCTAGGTGAGATTGTGTTCAGGCTGTAGGTGTGAGATAAGACAAGGCCAGTTTCATATTTTCACTCTGTTGACAACGGCTGGCGAGTTTTACTTCTTTGGTGGAGTTAAGTTATTGCTCATGTGTCAGAAGCAAATTAACACATTTTATAAACTCTCTTTCTTTTCCTTTTTATTTAACTTTTCATACTGAACTGGAATCAGGACGAACTGAACACAAGAAAACCAATAAAACACTAAAAGAAGAAAATAAATAATCAGACAATGTCAGGACTGTCCGTGCGGAAGCAGCCTTACGCTGATATCCCATCATTTCTTTTGTTTACACTCTCTTCTGCTAGCTTACAGCCACTCACGACCCCAAGCTAGCATTAGCGTCGCATAAAAACGGGGAGCAATTTCGGAGCTATCCAGCCGTACAATTTTGAGCCAGATGCCAGCTCAGATGAAGAAAACAAAAAAGTTGTTGGATCTATTTGTCTGAGTGGATGGATCAGAATTTGAGCAGAGGAAGGAGACTTTGTCCATGGCAGCTTTTTCAAACCACTGGTTTTCATGTGGTCTTAATCCATCACAATTTGAATAAAGACTCAGAAACACAGTTTTAATCCTAAATTATTTTCAATATGTCCTCCATCATGAGAAAAATGTGACAAAAAAATGTTAAAACACAATTATAATTGCACTGGGTCTTTAAAAGGTTAAAATGTTGGCCGTCTTTTTGTAACATTGCTTTTAAAATTGGATGGTGGATTCCAGGATATTTTTGACCAATGCAATTAATTTTGTTCTTGCAGTGCCAGTCTTGTCCATGTCATTTCCAAACCAACAGAATTGCTTTCTTAACTGTTTTAATTGTACCTTCGTTTTTAAGAACAGCGTAGAACTGCTGCAGGACTTGACCTGCACTCAGAGTTTTTGATACAGGAGACCGCCAGAGAAGCAAATTCTCAAAATCTGTCTACAGCTTCTTGAGAAAGGGATGCATTGATCAAAAAAAGAAAAAAAAAAGAAATAAAAGGTGTGCTCATAAATACTAAATCAAATGTGAAATGATTTCTTTTTGAGTCGGTCGGCAGAGGCAGCGCAGCAGCTGCTGAGCTCTGTGGCAGATTTTCAAAGACGAATGCGTGGAGCACCCTCCAAGCCGCTCTGACAGGAAACAGAATCCACGCAAACAAGCTCGCACAGATGATTATTTACAATACAGGCTGGATTGGCAACTGTCAACCTGGAGGCAATTACAGATGAAATCGAAGGCTTAACCCATCTGCCGCGCAGGGGTGGTTATGATTACTTACAGGTGTTGAATCCGATCCAGGTTCTGCCTTTCAAAGAGGAGGCGTTCGTTCGGGCTTAACAAGATTGCTGCATTCCATGCAGAAGAGCAGAAAGCACTTCTATTTGTACTGAAAGAACATTCTGTCATGTTTAGATCCCTGGGCTAACAAGATTCCTGAGTTTTCTTGTTGAAAGTAAACATAATTTAAAAAAAAAACAAAACAAAAACTTTTTTTGTGATTTAAGGACAAATAATTGGAATTAAGAGACTCATCGTACCTTTGATTGTGGTTCTGAGCCCTGAAAGTGGAACCGAATTTACACTGGATTTAATCTGAAGCAATAAAGTTAGCCCTTTAACCAAAACACTTCCCAGTTGTTGTTAAACAGACAAGAATCTGTTTCAGCAGCAGGAACATATCAATCTGAAAGTGTCTTTGGGGTAACAAACAAAGGCCGGCCCTTTCACTGCCTTCTTGAAGCTCCTTTAACCAACGGGGTCAAATTTGGCCCTCGTTTGTTTTCTTCTTTTTTTCTAGATTATTTCTTCTACTTTTTTATTTGTATTACAATTTACATGAATTGTTTAAATTGTTGCGGTGAAAAGCAGCTCTGCGGCGATATGCAAAGCTTTTTCTCCACATCAGAATCCGTTGGAATGATGTTGATGGCACAAATGGTCAAAGAGCTACGGTACGTCAAAGAATGTGGGCTATTTAAGTGTCTCTGATGTTGATAAGTTAAACACACCTTGTTACATTAAGCCATCTTGACATGTTCCAAATTAAAAGTTTACTCTGTAGGACAGAATGCCAAAAGAAATTTGTTTTTTTCCCATTTAATTGGGAGATTTTAGATAAAAACTGGACTAAAAGTCGGAACCTTTGTTTTTCTGCGGCAGCCTTAAAACCAAAGCTGGAACAGGTGCTGTTGCAAAAACCCAGACCAATCAGCTGACTAAAATAATGAATTACTTAGCTGACAGCTGTAATACTGTAAATAAAATACTTTCTTTTACCCTGAGTGATGGATAAAAAATTCTCTCGGGGCCAGACTCCGTGTTGGTCTCTGACTTGTGCGGGCAGATAAGGTCCCTCAGACAGCGATTGCTGATCTGCGCTCCAGCAGGAGCTGTCGGGGAATTTACTGGATCTCGTCATCTTTCCTTTGAGCCGACCCCGTGGGACTCAAGTAAAAATGTTCGATCCAGAACCGGCGCCGCTCATCACTGCTGGTCAGTCGGCGGCCTGCCGGCTGAATCACTGCACTCAAGCTGGACACGAATAACAGAGCACAGATAGAAGCTCCTCAAAGAGGGCCAGACATTCACCATTTTCAGACAAAGGTTCATTCTTGCCAATGTCTGTCTATCTACTGTCTGTTTGTGACACGATAACATCTTAGATGCTTTTCATCTTCAGCTCACAATATCAAGAGAACAGTTAGGTAATCAAAACTCACTGTTGAGAGCTCATTTTACTCTTTGCAAATTTGACACAAGAGGGGAACAAATTGTTGATTTATTAGGACAAAGGAAAAATGACAGCATAAGAAAGAAGGTAATTATCTCTTCAAATCAAACGGGTTCTAGAGGACGTCTTTTAGGGCTTTTAGAACAAATGTGTGGTGAGTGCTCATCAAAAATCAGCATCTGAGATGTAATTGTGTCTTCTAATCACACAAATGTATAAAAAGAAAATAAAAGCAAAGTGGAGTTTGGATGGTAGACTCATGAATGTCGCTTTTTCAATCTGAAAAAATATTTTTTAACTTTATTTAATGACAAAGTCGTCAGAGAATAGGGGAAAAAAGCACAAAAAAGATATATAAGAAATTAACTTTTTGCTCCATCAGGCATACAAAAATAATTATTAAAGAATCAAAATTACAAAAGATTTATTTTTGAACAGATAACAGAATTTGGAGCTCATCATTTTTACTGATCTTCCAGCTGCACGACGTCTCTTTACTCCAAAAATCAAAGCTTTGTTTTCTTTGGTTTCATTTGGATTATTCATAACACAAACAGCTGAATTCTGCACTGTTTATGTTTGTTTGTTTGATTTTGTTTTTTTGATGAGAAAATAACTAGAACTAAAACTAATGAACAGAACTGCTTCCCATTGGTGCACAGAGTGTAAAATACATTTTATTAGGAATCTTTAAGGCAAAAAAAACGGTTCTGTGGCCTTTTATGAATCCAAAATTTATTTTGAAGCCTGATTAGAGCGTAATTTCTCCCAGGTGTGATCCCGCGTTCACTATAAGAAGCTGGGATAGGCTCCAGCAACCCGGTGGCTCTGACCAAGAACAAGCAGGTTTGGAAAACTGATGGAAATTTTTGCTTGTTTCGTCTTTTGCTTTTCTTTTCTTTTTGTGGTTGAGAAAACTCTAACAATTGATTCTGTTAAATTAGCTTTGAAGGACGCTGGAGCTCTGCACTTAGATGATGGTTGGAAGCAAGTCCTGAGAAGCAACATGGTGAGGAAAACACAGATAAAAAAATAAGATGGCAACCTTTGTCTTATAAATTCTCAAACTATTATCTCCAATCAACTTTTGATCCTTTTTCTAAGTGTTCCCAGTGTTCTTTTAGTTATAATTATGACATTCTTAGCCAAAATCCAGAACATGGTTTCTAGAACGTGATTTCCTAAGTAGTTCAGGACCTCACCTAAGGCCCAGGGGCCAAACGTTTAATTTACCGTAACAGCATCAGAATGTTTTTACGTGTTTACTGAATGGAGGAAGTGTTCCCCTGCACTATGTGATATAAATGTTGCACTACATGTTATACCTTGCTGTTGTTAAAAGATAAACTGTGTCACGAAAATACTAATACTTTACCTCGGAGAAAATAATAAAATAGTTGTTTATTCATTTTGGGAGTGAATGGAGTTGTCAGAAAGCTCATTTGTAATCTTTTAATAAAGTTAGACTGACCTATCTGACTGTTTTGTTGACATTCCCTTTAGCGCAGCACCGTCTAATGGATGCATAATGTAACCCCAGCCTCTACTGTAGCGCCTTATAATGCGGTGTGCCTTATATATGGAGAAAGTTTTAAAATATGTCATTCATTGAAGGTGCGCCTTATAATACGGTGCGCCTTATAGTAGGGAAAATACGGTACATTGTTAGCAGTGATTTAATTTCTGTTAGATTTAAAACCCAAATTTCAAGTACAGAGTGAAAATATTGGTAAAAAGCTTGATCTTCTCTAAGCTTTGTTTTTTAATTAGAAAGCACATCTTACGTCATGATCCTGAAGTATTTGTTAAGAGCAGGCAAAATATACATTTCTGTTATATGATCCAACTATTGGATCATAAATCAATGAAGTTCTGTTTATGGTCAAGTTCACATTGGTAGTTGGAAAATAATGATTGCTCACCAAGGCAGACTTAAAAAAAAAAAAGCATTTTTGAGTTGTGTTCATTTTTTGTGTTCCTTAGTCATAAGTGAACATGTATATTTGCAATAAATATTCGATTCTTCATATTCAAATTAGTAACAATAACATAAATGCAAAGTTTTACCTAGAAGGGAATAGGCCAGAATGGGTCTTTAATGTTAAAGGTTACAGACTCCTGATCGAGCTCAACTAATGCATAGTCGGAGGACTTTCTCCAGGCAGCCTAAATTTTATCTATTTATTTATTTTTAAAAAATTATTTCAAAAAAAATCTGAGACATTTGATTGGGTGGAATCCAGACCATTCAGAATGAACTTTCTTGTCTGTGATTGACTGGTTTAGTGGCACATTTGTAAAGAACAAGTAAGATATTGAAGTTCAGTAGAATGCATCTAAAAACAAATGTGTGAAATTGAGCCGATTTCTGAAGGTCACAGATGCCAAAATACATTTTGTAACCAAAGAAAGATTTTGTGATAAAACCTTCATTTTTAGTAAGTCCTGGTCATGGAACTCAACATTTTTTGCAATTTGAGGAAGCTCTTACTTCAAAACTGGCACAAGCTTCATTGTTTCTCTGATAAAATGCCATTAGGCCATCTTTTCCATAGATATTACTTAATCCTCCACAGATGTGCTCTTTGATTAATTGCACATCAGTGAGGCGGTACATGAAGCTTCATGCTTCATTATGTTTGTTTTGTTTGCATATGCAGGTTTCTGTCCATGTACAATCTGGACAACCAACACAATCAGCAATTACTCATCGGAAGTCTCAGAGGCAGCTTCCACATCCAAGCAGAAACAAAAACTGTCTTTTACTTTGATAAATTCAAACTGCATTTTATTCGATTTAAAATGATCCAAATAAACCTGTTTTGATCAGATACTTCCTCACAAAACGAGATCTGTTTGTCTTACTGAGGTGAGTTGGAGGCAGGAGGGATGCGCTGCAGAGACAGATGCTGCTGCAACCATAAACCAGAAAGAATTCATATATTTTTGTTATTAGGGCTCAGAAAAACTGCTCAAAAAGTGTTAAAAAGGAAACGGTGCAATCTCAAACATGCTGACATTTACAAAAGGTAATGTCAGTTGGTTTCCCCCTGCATTGCAATACCAAGACAGTCAATTCAGAGGTTTCAGATGGTTTTTAATCTACTACCAGCATTGTTTTGTCAACTACAGATCAATTGAAAGCCAACAACTCCTTGTCATACTGAGTTCACACCAAACATGTTTGGCGCATCAGTGGCGTCTAGTTTCAATGTCAAATGAATGTACAGACACAATGAGAGGTACCGCGGCGCGTTTTAAGTGTTGGGCGGAGCACAATTCTCTAGCATCAGTGCATTTGGAGGTGGTGCGGCAAAAATTGTGATGCAGTACAATATTTCCAGAGTTCAAATGTACAGCAAAAATACAGCAAATTTGCTGCATGTCTGAACAAAGGCAGAGGACGCGTATTGGCGGCGCAAATTGCATTTGATATGAACGCATCATAAAAATGTACTTCCGTTGCAGAAAGTGTCCCCCTTGCATCTGTATTCATCCCCCCCTCCAGTGGACAACTCAACGCAGAGTTTTTGCTGAATCCACCACTTCAATGTGAGAACACAGTGTTCGGACAACTGTAGTTTTACCAGCTTCTCGTCATTTAATAAATTACCTCTTCAACCTCTGCATGCCAGGCATCGGACAAAGAATATCCATAGAATTCCCTGCTTGTACACAACACACACACAAACACACAATCATCCTGGGGCTGCTGAATGTATGACAGAAATTTTGTGTTTGTGGAAATTTCAACGGCACCCTTGAGCTCAGGTTCTGAGAATCCTGAGAATGAACGATGTGCCACTAGTGTAGAGAAAATTGCTCTCTTATTGGAGGCACTTAAAAGATGCATTTTAGATTTGTTTCTTTATTTCCTAAGGCTGTTATTGGGGTTTGAAGCGGTGACAGCCAGAGTAGAATGGGGGTGGTGTAAAAGCTGTTCACGATGGCCTTGTCTGGATAGGACAGGTAGATGTTTTTATTAAGAAAAGTCCATTTCGGAACCCTATCCTGGCTTAAATCAGATGTGTCTGAACATCTGTGAGTCAGTGCTGCCCATGTTATTTCACGACTCCAGTTCCCTCAAAAGGACGAAGCTGCTTCAGGAAATCTCCACTGTGACTGTAGACTTTACTGAGAGGATCTACAGGCTGTTTGCACACAATCTACTGGAGCTCATTCCATCTGCCCCTTTGCACAACAGGAACCTTCATCTTTTACCCATCATGCAACACTGTTGTGCAAGAATCACTAACTGCCTCTGAGAACTGGTGAGAAAATGGTTTCCTTCCAGCTCTAACCAATGAAGTCAATTCAGTCACCATGTTTTGCGATACAGACGCCGCCATGTTGGAGCCAGAAATTGTCAGTAAGCAGTGATTGGTCAGTGTCCCAGAGTCAGTCTGAGTCATTGCTTTTAAACAGTAACGACAAAATGAAGAATATACTGTAGCGTCCCCCTCATGCTCCGACATGTAAAGTTTTAGGTCTCTTTATTTTGGTGTTACTGCAGGTCGGAGTAAACACCCTGAAGCTTCCACCAGCAATTCTCAACAGCAAAAAAAGAACAAAAAAAAAGCTCCTCAAAAGTTTTTCTTCTTTGGTTAATTTTTATTCATTAGTGGAGCTACGCTTCTCAAACTCCTTAATCCTGTCTCATGCACCAGCCCCCTTCCCTTTATTTCCTTAAAACTCCAGACAAAAGTTTTAATGACAAATGCCAGGGCCAACAAACGTCTCTGCTTGGTGCATTCGTTGGGCTCCAGACATTAGCAGAACCCAAACAGGCACCCAGCCCAATACAGTTACAATATTATTTCATTTTTCTACAATCTGCAGCAAAACAAAGCAGATTGTCAAAGAAAATCCCAAATACCAGAAAAATTGATCAATTTATAATTGATCAATTTACAGGTGGTCAATATACAGACCGGAAGGACTGTGTGTCACTCAGGACTTGGGCTTAAAAAAACTTGTCTTTATCACAAGAAAATTAGGTAAAAGAAAAAGCAGAGCAGGTAGTTTTTGGCTCCTTTACATTCATCACCAAAGGCTCAAATTCTTTTAGCTTTTTACGCATTAACCAACTTTTAAAATCTCTGTGTATCCTTTTTTTTTAGTCAAAAGTCCCACAGAAACAAGGTTTTTATGTGAATGTAAGCTGGCTTATCTTATATAATCAAACTGATTCAGGAGAATAGAAAAGGCTTCACGTAAAGTAAAATATTCCTCGTTGATTCATATTAAAATAGTTACTATAACCCATTTTTTACAGTTATTTTAGGGTTATTTTCCATATCTGAATGTCCAAATACAATTAATCAGAGAATTAAAACTGGCAGCAGAGAGCCGACACCCCCCCCCCCCCCCCCCCCCCCCCCCTCCAGAAACAACAAAAGCAGCTATTAGGCTGTAGATGTCTTCTCGGTCAGCCCTTTAGTTAAAACAGTTGATTGACAGAAAGGTAAGAACCAAGCTGTTGGATTGTAAACATTTATATAAGTGCTTTGTTTGATAATGTGGTAAAATGTGTTTTTAGTTGGTTATGATTGATGGTTTGACAAGTTTTAAAAGCCTGTCACAGAACAGTAGGACTGTGCCATTTGTCATCTTGAAACTTTTCGGTCACACAAATGTTCTTTAAAAAATAAATCAGAAAATATGAAGCTTTCAGGAGATCGTGACTGAGCCTGCAGTGCAAATGTAACTGGATTATGATGCTTCAGACTGACCTTATGTGGACCACATAGCAACAGGTTAGATATACGTTCACATACATCTGCAGAAATGTCTTTGAAAATGTTGAAATGGTACACATTTTAAATGATTTCTTCTCTGAGAATTGGTAATTGACTGCTCTTCTGTTTTTGTTCAGCAGGGGGCACTCCAACAAATTATAGATCAACAATTCATTTCCAAATGTATGGTTTTTTTAGAATTCAATCCAAACTTACTTAACTTAAAGCAATGCTTCAATAGATCCATTTAATCAATTCCCTTTATGATATTCCTCTTCTTAGTGCACACTAGCTACACATCGTGATGCTCCCCCTTCAACATTTACATCTGGAAGGATGTGAAGATCTCAAAAACAGCTTTTTTTCTACTTTCAAAATAGCTAAATGAGAGATTGAATCTCTGGAAATGAAGTATTTTTGTTCAAAGAACTGAACTCTGGTTACTTTGGATCTCTATTACTTTTGCTCTTATATCAGTCCAAAGCTGACCAAGAGTCTCCATAATTGTCGTTTCCACATCTGTATTCATTTCGTTTTTATCTCTAAAGAACCAAAGCGTCTTTTTTGATGCCTCCCATGGTGTAACAGGGAAAAACGACACCTTCGGGCTTTTGAGAATCAGAATTGTGATGGAAATGTTTTGGTTTATTCTTCTCATTTACAGTTATGCCGCCTAACTAAATACTTAGAGAGTAAAAAGTTGACATTGTTGCCTGAGGTAAAAGTTCTGTTCAAATTCAAGGCAACTGTTAGCAGGTGCTGGAAACATCATGAACTTTGAGTGCTCCAGGCTCAGAAAAAAAAACAGAGAATCCTCTGGCTCCAACAGACTCAGAGTTTCTCCAAGACTCCAGACTCCAAGACAATTTCTGCTCCTCATCCTCATTGAATAGAAGAGAAAGGAGGAGAAAGAGAAGGTCTGCATTTTACATCTAAATAGATCCATTTTGATCCAAACTGCTGTGTCATTGAAGGCTTCGGGTATAAAAGTGGAACAAAAAATTCTGCACAGTTGAGCCTGAACTGAAATATGTCAACTTTTAGAGAAAAATCATCTGGTCAGTGTAAATCTTTGACCTTTTCTTAAAACTTTCGCAGCTACGGCCCAAATATACTTTAAAACTTGCATCTAGGTTTCTGTGCGGTGGCATCTTGGGACGTGTGACTGTAACCTTACTGTACTTGATGTAATGGTTAGAAGCTTGCTGGATGATCAAAATGCAGTATCTGGGCTGGCCATGAAATAAAGTTGAGCAACCACATTCGAGCCCTCCAGAACTTTTCCGAGCGGGTTCCTGATGGTCCAGTTTTTTCCATCATGTAGAGACCTGAGGCAAGAGAACATGATGGAAACTTTTAATCATTAAATAAAATAAGGTTTAGTGTATTCAATTCACTTTATTGATCCAACCAAATCATCACAGCAAATCACTTTAAAGCACCAGAAATTACGAGGTCCAGTTATTTTCAGTGAAGCTTTATTTTCAGTGTGAACTTTCAAAGTGACGAAAAGATTAAATCAAATTGTTTAGCTGGATGAACCGAAAGAAACCACCAGCATCAGGCTCTCCCACAATCCCTTCTACTCAAAAAGAAAGGTTTGAATACAAAAAGATGTAAAAATAAAAAATGTTCTGGTTGTTAGTGCGCGGCCGAATCCGAATTCTTCTCCCTTCCCCTCCAATTGTAGGGGCATTTGAAGCATTAGTGGTGGTTGAAATTGTTCTTACAAGGGAAAGGCGTAGGGACTTAGAACTGTGTTTCCCTCCGCCGGGAGGGTGACCCGCATCGCACTGTGGCGTGGAGAAGAAACTAATTTCTTCACGTGGGTGTGCTCTGAAGCACAGAAGTTTACATTTAAATGTAAGTCTTGAATTTTTTGGTTTAGCATGACTGTTTAAAGACAAAAAAACAATGTTATGTATTTTCCCAGTGCTGGCAGTAACAAGCAAACAGAGGCACATCATCATCAAGGGTTAGCAACATCTGAATATGAAGACACTTTATTTTCATATCTCTCTGATTGGATTGATAAATGTATGGACAGGGAATAGCTGTTAGGAAAGGGGTGGAATTCAGATCCGGCTGATTATCTGAGTTCAAAGAAGAGAATCTGGACATTTAATTCTGAAATAAAAAGACAATAGTTTTCAATCCCACAATCCCTTGGGATTTAAAAAAATAAAAAATAAAATAAAGTCATAATCTATAATCTATTAGATGTGTGGATGAAGTTGGTAAACATTTTAGAATAAATGTGAGAAAAAAATAATTTTCTGAACTAATCTTGATTGAAATTTTAACTATTTAAGCAGATTCACCAGGATTCCAGATTGATAAATATGCAGCACATCCTTTGTGTGCAGGCTCCTGGTCCAGCTGTGAGACAGGTTGGGTTTACTTGATTTTAAATCTTTTCTAGACCAAAACCTTCACTCATGAGGGTAAAAAGGAAGAGTGGAGAACATGTGACAGGATGTTTAGTTTTTTAGAATTCAGACTTGGTAAACTGCTCCTTCTGTTGGGTTCAGAAGGAACATGAGTCAGAAAGAATTTCTTTGCATCGCCTCTCCTCCACATCCTGAGAGTATCATCAATGATTTAGACTTCAGAGGGAATTTCATGCACAGGTTTATTGTTTGAGCTTCAACACATTTCTTTACATCTTATGTTTTCATCACTTTCCTGCTCAATCTATAATAGATGAAGAGTTTATTTCAAAGATATGCAAATTTATAGAATGTTCAGACATATGTGGACAAAATTATAAAAGAGGATAAATATTAAAAGACAAAAAAAGATTTTTATTGTAATTAAACTGAATAAAAAACACAGTAAAAGAAAAACATTTAAATTTATGCCAAAAAAGAGAAAATAAGAACAAATTAACAAAATACAAATTTTAAACTTTATCTAATTAAAAGGACTGACCTGACGAATGCCAAAGGAACAAAAGGAGCTGACAGCAAACAGGAGGAAGCGTGGACTGAAACACACTGAAGGTAATCAATGCAACACATACAGGTGTGGTGATTACAAACTCACACCTGATGTCATCTGACCTGAGTGCAAAACAACTTAAAAGATGACCAAAAAAAAGAGCAAAATTAAAAAAAAGTAAGTGAATAAAACATCTGAGCATAAAGAATCAAATAAAATATAATCTAAAAAAGCCTCTTTTGCACTAATTTAATAATAAACTACTAAAAGTTCCATATCTTGATCTCTATGCTCATTTCACACAGTAGAAGAAGTTTGTGTACATAGTTTAAAGGCGGGCTGAAAGTTTTGCTGATCCTCTCCCAGGTTAGCAGTATCTTTAGAAGTGAGCTCTATTGGCAAACACAAGTGCGTTTGGCTCCTGCAAAGGGATGAAGTTGAAGGGAAACAGCTGTTAAATGCAGTTTTATCACGGGGGACCTTTAAAGCATCAGATACAGCAGCTCACATGAAAAACCACCAGCTTTTAATAATATAAGCCTCCATCAGGCAAACATGGTTGAAAGCTGGATGCCTGACTTTCAACAGTGAGGGGATCTGGTGGCTCATTTAGGAAAAAGAAAAAAACAGAGATCATATAAACAGATCAAGGACTTTTTCTGGAACAAGATATATATTTCAGAGGAGGAAATGGAGTATTTCATTTGACATTAATGTAGTTTTCTTCTGCTTTTGGAGTAGAAGGAACGCTGTCACTTGGTTTAGACAGTTAAATGACGCCTTGGTTCCTCCATTCCTCTCCGAACATTAAAGCTCAGTCGCACAGCTGTAATTTTGACTGAGACAGGAGTTTCCCCGCTGCTAATGCTGCTGTCGCTGCAGTCATTTCCTGTTAGAGTGCAGCGATGGGGGACGAAAGGCACTCATTATGCAAACGTGTTATTTCCTAGAAAATTCTCTTTGTTTTCGAGCTGTAAGCCTCAACTGGTCAGACAACGTTGTCCTCTCAGAGCCGTCGTAAGAATTTAATCATAAGCCACAAGTATTTGGTTTCAATATTAGCTTCAAAGTTTCCTTTTTATTCATTTTCCTCCAAAACTCTTCAGACAAGATGGATTATATTAATAAAACACAAAATAATAGAGCATCTCGTACAGGCTCACAATGCAATATTGTTTCATTCATCACATCTGAAAATGTAAATATCTTTTGTTTGTTTTTTAACCCTTTGTACACGAATTGCGTTAGCACTCCACACGATACTGACATAAGTGTTACATAATGACACTAGGCCGCTTTTCTGTGCAGCAGAATCAGCTGATTTTAGGGGATTGCATGAGGACCCCGATAATCTACGTAAATCGCATAAGCACGAAGATAGTTTGCAAAAATAATTTGTAAGCACACGTCCATTTTAGCTGCAGTACGTAAACACTCGGATAATTTACGTGATAATTTTACGATTTAAGCATTCAGCCGATTTACATGCATTGCATAAGCACTCCACACATTACTAACATAATGTGCTGCATTATGGTGCAAAGTCACTTTTCAATGCATCAGATTCAGCTCATGTACGTGGATTGCATATGTTTTTAGCCGATTTAAGTGGACTGGAAGTATTTGGCCGAACTGCGTAAATTGCATAAGCCCTCGGCCACTTACATGAATTGCGTTTGCACTACACACATTACTAGCATAAAGTATTGCATAATGGGGCAAACCCACTTTTTGCCGTGACAGAATCAGACGATTTATGTAGATTGTGTAAGCTCTTAGCCGATTTTTGTGAATTGCGTGGGCACTCCACACACTCCGAACTTAACAAACAAAAGTGTTGCATTATGAGGCAAAGCTGCTTTTGGCAGAATCAGCTAACTCATTTTGATTGCGTAAATGGTCAAAGATTCATGATATAGCAAAGTGCGAGTGTTTAGTTGTTGACTGCAAATGAGTATTGCAGTTCACCAACAAACACAGCAGACGCACCGAAAAAGAGAAGATTGTCAAACTCTGCTGCTGTCGGAGCAGTAATCCACCAAAGACCTATTCTCGATGTGCTAGTAAAGGCCAACCCTTTGAAAACTAAGTCGTCTCACCTGACAAGGCGAGTCCAATAATCAGCTGTGTTTGGGAGCAGAGGGGGACCCATGGGGACTCATCCCACACACAGCTTGAGGCGCTTCTCTCACAGTGGACTCTGGGTGAGCTGCAGAGTCAGAACGATGCGCCTTTTATTGGAATATCAAAACATTCACATGAATTGCTTTCACATCCAAGCTTTTTTTTTGTTCTGAGTGTTTGCAGAGAAGGGATAAAAAAAGGAGTGTTTCTGTTTCAGTGGAGTTCCCAAAGATTTACCGTCAAACTCTTGACCTGAGATGAATCTATATGGCTGCAGAAGCTTTAAACTTATTTTTCTTCCCCTCAGCACTTTAAGTAGAGGCCTGTTGGGACCTGGAGCCGGAGGGGGATGAAGACAGAAGGACTGCATGATTAGTGTGGTTATCTGATGGACGGTCAGGAACTGCGATAGGCCGAAGACAAACACAGATGCTATCGGCATCATTATGGAGTGATTTAAAGACTGACGATTCTCTCACTGAGCGTTCCTTTGGGGGTTATCCATCAGTTAATCAGCAGTGATGCAGGGCATATTTTAGACTGCTCTGCTTAGGCTTATCATCCTATTTAAAAACTTGAAAGAAAAATACTTAAATTTTTTAACGCAGCAAAGCTTTTACATCATGGACTGTAGCAGATCACAGAATGCTGGAAATCTAAGAGTGTAAAAGATGGATAGATCCTCACCTGTCCAAAAATGGATGACTGAGAGCAGGGCTGGGAGATAAAACGATAACTATCGATATCACAATAGCACTTTTACTTTATAGTAAAATGAGTCTATCACGATAGACTTTTATTTTGAAGGGTCCGCAATTAACAATCACCAGTAGTGAGTATTTTCTCCTCTCTTTACTCCTAGTAAAAGTAAGAGAGTTAGTCACCACATGGAGAGTAAATGTTTATGTAAACCTAGTCATATTTATTAGCTATTCTTGGTCTTCTTGGTGGTCAGTAATGAGCCAGTATTTGCACCTTACTAACGACTGGGGTTTGGCACATTAGAACATTACACTACTGCATCAACCGTACTTCATAAATGCATGCAACTTTCATTACACTTGTAAATTCTTCATGATACACTTTCAACAAGCAAAACCAGGGTGCCTTCCATTTTCATGCCGTCCTTTGCCGTCATTATTGCAAGATATTCTACACACGCCTTGGGGCGTACTCCTCTCTCCAAGGTGCATGACTAAGGCCTAACACAACTAAATAGTGCTGTTCTAGACCTGTGGATTTGATAGTCATTCATCTGTTAACAATCTTCTTTGTGTGCATAATTTTAATTTAAATTATAATTAAAAAGCAGAAGAGAGTCATCTTGGGTTTTAAATTCAAGGTAAGGTCACTCATTTCATTGGCTCTAACTGGTTTTCAAATTAGGCTGGTTTTCAAACCTGCCTCAAGGAGGAAGTACAGGAGTCAGCTGTAGACAGATGTGTAAAAGTAGAAGAAAATATGCTAATTATATATCAATATATTTATCAATAACAAAATCAGGTAAACATTATGTGAACAATTCCAGATGAATGATGGTAGTTTATTTTTCTTACACTTATTGAGACTTAGGCCTTAAAGGAATTTAAAAAAAAACTTTTAACAGAGACTCTGCTACCATTTCCGATTTGTTTCAATTTTTTTCCCAAACTTTGGTAGAAATTAGGAAACTCGATTGTCTCACACACCATTTTTAGCTAATTTCTTTGTGATTATTGTTCTTAACATTTTTGCATTTTTATGTGATGGTTCTCAATATTTTTGCTAATTTTTGTGCAATTCTTTGCAAAATTTTTTTTTTGCAGTGGTTCTCAGAATGTTAGCAATTTTTGTGCAATTATTTATGTAATTTTAACAGTTTTTGTTTTCCAAATTTTTGCAATTCTCTGATTCTCAGTTTTAGCATTTTTTTGTGCAATTGTTGTTCACGTCATTTTTCAGCAATTTTTGCTGTAATTGGTTTTGCAATAGTTGTGCTATACATTTTTACGATTTTCTGTATCATGGTTCTGAGATATTTTGCAATTTTTTATGTTTTTTTCTTACTCTTTTAGTAATTTCACATTTTTTTGCGCAATTGTTACTCCTGGAATTTTTTGTGCAATTGTTTCTTAAAGATTTTGCGCCGTTTGTTCAACTGTTCCAATAATTATGGCAAATGTTTGTGCAATTATTGTTCTCAGTAGTTTTTCAATTTTCTGTTTTTTAAAATTGTTGCAATTTTTTGTGTGATTCCTTTTCTCTGAATCTTATAAAGTTTTAGTGCAATTGTCCTCATAATTTGTGCAATTTTATGTGCAATTGTTCTCAGAAGTTTTTCAATTATTGTGCGATTGTTGTTCTTAGTTTCTTGGAAGACAAGACATAATAAGACAGAGTTTTTTAGACTGTATAATCACTGGACAGCTTGACCTTTCCCCTCTGGCATTCCAAACATGAAGTACCCGCTGGTTCCATAAGCCAAAATCCCATGGACTTCTATTGAGAAATAAAAAGCTATTTACTCAGTCATTTTATTTGTCAGAAGAAACATTTTTGCTCTGGTAACATCTTAACATCTTTTTGCTAATCCTGATTTTTTTTCCAAAGATATTTTTTTTCTTTATCGCAAATTATTCAAGTTATAAACTGCCCAATCAGAAGCCTCAGTAAAAGCGTGTGGTGTCCCACCTCGAATGTTCAAAACGTTTGACAGATTCTCTCGAGCCGCTTTCAGTGGCACTGGTTAGCAACAGTGGTTGCCCTAGAAACATTGACTCAGACTAACTTGGTCCAATCACTGTAGTCTGGCTCCAAATTCTTCATGGAAAAATGGTGACTGAAATTGCTTAATTTCACTGAAGCCGCAAGTAAAGGCATTTTATACGGGTCACACTCACTTCGTCTAGTGATAATAAAGTCCAAGGATGTGATCTTGAATTGTCCAGGTAAACTTTGTAAATTGTAAAAACAACAGTGCATGACACCAATTAGTTGATATGATTCAGCTCTAACCTCTTGTTGTTCTCAGAAGTGTTAAAGCTTTCTAAAGAAAGCCATCAATGAGTGGGCCTGTGATGAGGTTAACCTGTTGTGATTTTGACCGAGCACTTTTCACAACAGCTTTTTTTGATTTCAAACACATCATTACCATAAACGCTGACTACAGGCCGATGAAGCTATTAGGATGATTGGCCAAATGTTTCAAGAAGAAAACAGAGTAAGTCCTCATCTTGAAGACAGCATCACCTGGATGAATGAGAATCAACACCATAATACCAAATGAAAATCCACAACGTGAACTGTCTAAATTAGGACTTAACTTCTATTTACATACAGGACTATGTAGTTTGCAATTATCACCAGTTTAATTACTTTTTAATGTCTCATTTTAATCAGTAAAAAATTTAATACATTCTACTATCTATGCTACAACACAACAAAACTTTTACTGAACAACGCTGATAACAAACTGCTAAAATAAAGCATTTTATTTCATCCAGCTGTAAAAGATTTTTACCCCCCATTTTTCTACACTTCTAACACGCTCTCAAATATTTTCAAATGCTATTAAAAATGGCTAAAGGTATCCAACCGGGCATTGGGAGCTCATACAATTAATCATGAGAACCTGGCTGGAGGCTTGCTCAGGAGTGCATGTTCGATAAGATGTCTAAAATATTTATTAAATTTAGTAGTTAATACCCCAACTGTATTGCAAATGTCAGAAACAGAAGATTCACAAGAAAAAGTTCATTTTGTGCTGATGTAACAATCATTTTTACAACATAAGACTGGCACGCAGGAAATCAGGGTTCGATTTCCAAAGTGCGCGATGAACATTATCCAGTGCAGGTCCTTGGACAAGACCCTCCACACTACTGCCTATCTCTAGCCACAAGGGGGCCGGACTCTGGGTCTCTCTGTACGGGTCCCCAACCCACAAAAATATATGATTGCCAGGAAGGGCATCCGGCGTAAAAATCTCTTTGCCACACCACCTGTGGGGACCGCTGAAGGGATAAGTCAAAAGGTGAACAACATTATGAGCAAACCTGTTTTCTGGGTCATTAAAAACAAGGGTGAGCTGTTTGTGTTTAAGAACTTACGTTGTGCTTTCTCTGTCAAAAATGCAAACAAAACTAAGCATAAAATGAAAGCACCTAAAATAACAAATCTTTTTTTAGAGATGTAAAATATAAACAACAATATTAACACTGATGAGACACAAATAGGCCAAAGTTTGGTAACAGGTTTGCAGTTTCCTATCAGGGGATGAAAAGAAGGACACCAAATAAGCTGCTTTTGAGACCTCACAGAAAGTTTAACTGAGTAAAACGTGTAAAATCCTAGATTTTCAGAAGCCTAGTCAATTTGGTGAGCAAACTTTCTTTGTAAGAGTAGTTTTTAATTAAAAAAGTGGTCTGGTAGAGCAGTTAATGACAAATCATCAAAGAACTACTTTCAAAGGATTTTTCAAGGATTTTTACCCATTTCCAACTTATAAATTAGTCAATACAAACAGTAACCTTATTTTGAATTCTCACTTTATACCATGAATTGTAAATTGCCTCTTTTGGTCAATCAACGGTTAATATGGAACAGATCTAAAACAAACAAACAAAAAAAGGGAACAACATAAAAATGGGAAAAAGGTGAGAAACTGTGTATTTTGGTGATCTAAAATGTGTAAAATACCACTGAGAGATCAACATTTTTGATCTCCATGTTTTTCACAGTTAATGTGAGGTTTGACCTGTGATATTCACTGCTGTGCTATCACAATCGGTGGAGTTGTGTGTCCTTGGCAGTGCTGAGCCTTACTGAGATTAAAAGAGTGGACTGGTTTTTCTCTCTGCAGCCGTCTCCCTGCAGACTGAAATATAAACACCTGAACTGAGTCAAGCTAATTCACAGCTTTCTGCCCATGTGTACGTGTCATTTTCCAAATGAACTTGTGTTGCATTCATGGGTTTTTTTTTATGGCTGATCAAAATTTACAATGTAGAACATTTGTTTTATTATATGTACTGAGTTTTATGTACTGTGCTTCAACTTGATGAAGTAAAAAGGTAAGAGTGTTGTTTTGTGTTTTACGTGTTACAACTGAACAAAGTTGAGACTTATTGTGTAAGTTTGTTTTATTGGTCTTGTTGAACTCTGCAAAAGCTGCTTATTGGATATAAAAGAGTCAAACATGAATATCAACACAGTTTACTTAAATAACTTCCCATCAACCCCTCTGACCAATCGCCTGCCTCCTGGCCACTCCGCCTTATATGCGCCTTCTAATCTGGTGCGCCACAAGCTAACATGGTAAATGTGAACAAAAATACATATATAAAGGTAAAAAAAAACTTTTGTGTCTTTGAATTGTGATTTAAAAAATATCCATAAAAATGACATGATATAACATATACATAATAACAATAATTTACAATAAATATATATTAAATATATTTGTCTTCCAACATCATTTGACTCTTGGACATTATTTGAAGAGGACATTTCCATGAACTACGTTTTGTTTTATATACAGTTCTGAAGCCTTAATTCCAATTCAACATGACTTTCACAACAACACCATATAACGCTTAAGACTTTTTTACGTGAACAAGAAGCAAAGAAGCAGCCGCTGCTGTTGTCTGCTGTGATGGCATTTCTGTATTCTCCACATGGAATAGTTCCATTTGAGAACTGAATCATGTGTCAACATATCCCTGCTTCCTATCTTCCCTGGGGCGCTTTTTTCTGTGCGAAGCTGCCTTTAGCCCCTGCTGACCCGTGTAGTTCTGCAGGAGGATGCTGTTAGCCTTGGGAGAAACAAACAGCAAAAAAAAAAAAAAAAAAAAGAGAAACTCTCCCTGTTTCAAAGACTGTCTTTAATAATAATGTTCGCCCTGTGGGTGTGAGTCATTTCCTCTGAGCTCCAGCACAACATCTCAGAATATCGGAGACTGTGGCTCTTTTGAATCTGTGAGAACAGATCCATTCATCTTATCCTTGTTAAGACATTAAAAAAAACATAAATACTGTTTGGAGTGAAGCTCTGAGACGATGAAACTCTAATACCAAAGACAAATGACTTATCATTAGTCGTGATTGGTTCCCAGTCCAGCTAATAGAATGACTCTGTCCACATGTCAAGGTCTTATAGCTTGATTAAAATCACTTTAACGCTAGTTGAGACGATAGAATTCCTGTTTTTCAGGAACACGAGTGATGAGTTATTGTCCGTCTCATCGCAGAGGACGGCTACGTGCTTGACTTTGGGCAAGGGCGCTCCAGAACGCACCGGCGCCACATGGGACTCGTGGATTTTCACACTTCCTGACACCCATGTGTAATCGACAGCGACAGGCCCTGAGTGACGGCATCAAGCGCGAGCCCGAACGCTCAGCTGGACAATGATTCCTCAATCATCGCTGTGACTGAAACAGATCCCTGTCCTTGCTGCGCGGCAGTAATACTTTAGTCACACGAGGAGTCTTTTCGCTGCATATTGTGTCGCACGTTTGCTTTGTTTATCTGGAGGTGGCAGGTTATTTAGGAGGCGAGTGACAGCTGCATTAAGATGATAAGGATTTCATGAAAATGAAATCCCTCCCAATCATCGGCCATCTCTTCTCATATATCACACGTGAAGATCAAAGTCGACAAAGACAAGTCTTACAGGAAAAATTGATGGCAGCCATAAATATAAACCTTAATGCTGCAGTTTCTTTGGCTTCCATAAAACCAGAGCATCCGTCTACAATAATTTTTCTTCTCATTTAAATTTTCCATCTGTGACCTTCAGAAGAACCTTTTTATTTACACTAAGAAATGAGGCAACCTTCATGGTGACTCTGGTGTTGATTGGTTTGTTTCACTGCTGTTCAAAAAAGCAATCTCAACTTGAAATGAATTTTTTTCTTCTACTTTTTTTTTTTTTTTTTTTACCAAAGCAGGTAATCAAACAGCACGAGTCCACGCTGATCACAATAAGGAGGCATGTGTGAACAGGACCAGATGGATGAGGGAGGGAGAGGAAGAGCGCGCTCAAGGAAGTCTTAACAACAAAGTATTACATATGCCTCCTACATGTGCTAATATCAGAGGTCTGCAAGATAACCTGGAACTATAATGACCTGAATGTGAAATTGAAAAGCAAACAAGCTCGGAAAATAAACTGAACTAGAGAGAAGAGCAAATGCCACAATATCGGAAAAAAGTTCTCTGCAATGAGTTTGGTGTATTAGGAGTACGTTCTAATCTTCATTTTTGACAACATTCGGAAAATAATTTTTGTAAAGCAAAAAAACCCAAGGTATTTTAAGACATTTGGCTAAATTTAGCCTTACAAATATATATTATAGTTCTTTGTTTGATGTTTGGTCATAATTCTTTGGCTGGATCCTCAAAAATCTGCTTCATGGTGGAGAGAAAGCACAAACCGCAAGAATAATTTCTCCTCCATGATGAATGTTCATGGTTTGCACATCTGCAAATTTACAGAGACGCCATGCATGCATCAATATCAAGTCTCTAATTAGCCAAAGTTTAACCTGGTTTAACTTGCAACTTAACGTTCAATGACCAAGTGAGTTTTACGCAGAACTCATAAAAACGTGCGTAGAGTTGTGAACGCAGAAGAATGAAATGTGCATTTATGCTTTTCATTGGGAGTGAAGGCTTAAACATGCGTTTGGTAGTATGTGGGCTGTTTCAAAATTTTCAAAGTAGAAAAAGAGCCACTTTTCTATCAGACTGCTGCTTTCTGAACCACTTCCTTACATCAGCAATTTAAAAAAAGTTTTAGCCTCTTGGTTTTTGCGAAGGGAATAAAACGGCTTTAGAAAACGGATGGGTGGATGGTTATATTAGCCCAGATTAATTTGACCCTTTGGTTGTGCTGCTCTCAGTCTGCTGTGATTGTTAAGTCATTCTCTAAAGCGATCGGCGTCTGCCTGCAAACTAAATTCTTCATTGATGTTCATCACCTCATTTTGTAGTTTTCTACCTTGTCTCTTGTTCCTCATTGTTTCCAGTTCTCACAGTCAGAGCAGATGATCATCCTCACTTTGATTCTGAGGAAGATTTAGCGTTTTGTTTGAGGGGACACATTCTTCCTCTCTGTCAAACAATACATGCTCAAAACTGCTAAATTTCTACTGCATGGTGTGCTTTTAAAGTGTCTCTGTAACAGTTTCATCTTAGCCTGAATAAGAATGTATCCATCTAAAATGGCTTTTTTTCTTGTTTGATTTTACTATCACCTTCAGATGAATTCACTTGCAAAAAGCTTCTTATTAAATAAATGGAACTAAAGTTCATTTAAAAGTCTATGACTCTCAGACAAAACATGATTCAGGAAACATTTGATGTTGAATTTTTAGGATGTAAACACAAAGATGGCGACGCACGCAAATGCAGCGACTCTTAGCTCTCTTAGCTCTCCAGCACAGTGTTTTGTTTTGCTACTTATAATTGCACTACTCTTGGATTTTTACTACACCAATTTTGTTTACAGCCATTAGCGCCAGATAGACTTTGGTCTGAGGCACACCTTGCAAGTAACAAAGAAAGTCCAGCAGCATCTTGGAGGACATAGGTAGACTGCCGGGATCTCAGTGGACAGTTTGCCCAGCAAGCGTAGAAGGTGTAGGCGAGAGAGGAAGCAGAAGCGAGGCTGCCGGTCTGGCCCACACGCTAAACTACGTAAACCACAAATGCAAGATCCATCACCAACAAGATTGGCGAACTGGAACTACACATAGCAAAAAACAGCTTCTCGTGGATCTACAGTCAAATCTTTATCACCAAAACGTGGCTTCATCCGCGAATCCCTGACACCTCGATTGAGCAAATGGGCTGCACGCTACACCGTCAGGAAAAAGACCGAGGCTTGGGTAAAAGCAGAAAAGAAGGGCTTTGTATTTATGTGCACAACAAGTTGTGTAGCAACAGCAGGATTACCAACGGACACTGTTCTCCAGGCTTAGAGGCTCTAGCCATTTTGAGCAGGCCCTTCTATCTCCTGAGGGAATTCACAGCTGTTATCGCATTAGCTGTTTACATCCCACCAGATGCAAACACTAGCACAGCTCTGAGCCTCCTGCATACAATCATTTCCAAGCAACAGCTCGTCCACCCTGATGGACTCTTGATTATTGCTGGAGACTTTAACAAAGCACATCTTAAAACTGTGCTCCCCAAATTCACCCAGTATGTGAAGTTTGCCATCAGAGGAGAAATACTTTAGACCATGTATACTCAAACATTAATCATGCATACAAAGTAACTCCCCCATCTGGTGCATTCAGACCGCCTCTGCTTGTCCCCTTACCCCCCTAAGGAGGCAAATAAAACCAGAAACAAGTACAGTAAGAATATGGCCCGAAGCAGCCCTTCCACAGCTGCAGAACTCCTTCTCAAACCTTCTCTGGGACAACCATGATCTCCAGGAACACACGGACACAGTTCTCTCATACACCACAAACTGCAAAAGCAATGTGACTGTGAACAAGAGGATACGAGTATTCCTTAACAAGAAGCCATGGATGACCATTGACCATTGTCTTCTAAAAAAATGGAACACCTCCTTCAGGTCAAGGGACAAAGACTGGCCCCAGTACAGCGCTGCCCGATCACCACTGACCATTTCACTGAAAACAACCCCAGGAAGATGTAGCAGCGGATAAACCACATCACCAAATACAGGAGCCCCAACATAGTGGCACATTAATAACTTGGATATAAAAGAGTCAAACATGAATACCCACTGGGTTGTGCTATGAGCTCCTTCTGATTGAAGAAAACCTAGGAAGGCAACAGGCCCTGACAGAGTACCAGGCAAGGTACTCCACTCTACCATACATTTACCTGGGAGTTCAGATCACTGAAGAGGAGCTTTCCTGGACTATAAATACCACAGCTGCAGTAGGGAAAGCCCACCAGCATCTCCACTTCCAGAGAATACTCAGGAGAAAAAGACCTGGAGAAGAACCCGCTGGAGACTTTCTACAGAGCCACCACAGAAAGCATCCTGACGTTTTGCATCACGGCGTGGTACGCAGCAAGCTCGGGTGCAGGCAGAAAAGTGCTGCAGAGCGTGATTGACTCGGCCCAGAAGATCACCACCTTAGAGGACATCGCCAGCTCTCGCTACATAAGAAGAGCCAATCACATAATCAAAGACTCCCACCATCTCAACCACCACCTGTTTCAGCTGCTACCCTAAGGCCGGAGGTACAGATCTCGCAAGGCTCGCAACAACAGACTCAAGAACAGTTTCTTCCCCAGAGCAGTCAGCATACAAAAAAATGAACCTTAAAATTCTTTACCTGTGAGCATACCAATCGTGCAGTATTCATCTGCTGAGTAGTGTGCAAGTGCAATTTTTTTTGTATGTGCAACACATATATATATATATATATTTACTTTACACAAATATATAATTCCTCTGTTCCTTCATTTTTTTTTTGTTTATTCTTGTTGTGGATCCAAGTTGGGATATTAAACAGAAGGACTGACAGGAGTTGGCACAACTAAAATTCTGTGAAGCTAAAGCACGGTTAGCTAGGAGAATGTCCATCATGACCATAGGAGTTTCAGGGATCCGACTTTGGATATCATAGTCCAGTTTTTTGACGCACTGGCTCATCCATTTCATTTAAGGCTCCAGAGGTTCGTTCCGTGTTCGGTACAGTGTCTGACAAAACGACTGGACCCTTGATTTAATTGGAACAGCCGACGCGTCAAAAAATGACGAGTTGGGGACACCCAAAGCGTCAAAAGAATGACACGACGGCTCCTTACCCATGCGTGTGATGACTTGGGAGTGAGAATGTGTAGGTAATGCAAGCAAGACGGCACAAACAATACTTTGCACTGAGAAGCTTAATGCGTTGCTTAGGACTCAGATGGGCGACTGTCAACGGGTTTCAGGTGGGCAGCATTAACCTTGTCCTTAACATTTAAACCATGCACAATCGGAGATGACTGTTGAAGTGAAATTCTCCGGAAAATAAAAGAGAAGAAAATTCTTAGTTTCAGTTTTGAAGTTAGTTTTCACTAAACTTTGTGCAAAAGAATACCTTTTAAAATGTATATAATGTCTCCTAGAAAGTATTTTAGTGTATTTACTCTTAATTTTAACTGGAAAAAACAATTCAACAACAAAAACATATAAATAAAATACTATAGTGAAAGTTGTTTTCATTTTAATTTTTACATTTATGTTGGCTATGAAGGACCATATTTTGTCACAACATTTGGGTCAATGCTTAATATGCAAGCTGTTAATTACAGAACTAAACCATCTGAATTTTTTGAACGTGCAGACCCTCTGGCAGCCTCCTTTTGTTTAGCTGTCTTAGTATCAGTGTCTTATTTTGGTCTGAGCAGTTTTCAGCCAAGGCCACAGTTCTCTTCAGGAGCTCTTTTAATGTCTTCGGTTCATTAGTTCCTCAGCACCAACCGGACGGCACACACTGTTTGCGACTGTGGTGAACACAGTAGAGCATTTACTAACTTAACGCAGGTCATTAAAAGGAAGATAAAAGGTCTAATTTGCATCCAGGGATGATGAGAAACTGCAATGTTGCTTTGTGGCTACATGAATGTCGGTTGTCTGTTTTGATACAATTTTTTTGGTTGTGTGGGGCTGGGTATCCAACTGCACTGCCTTCAAACAAGTCTTTTAGTACTTCCAGGCATTAACTGTATGCTTTCTGTGGCAATCAGCATGTTTAAATGGTCAACAAATTCTTGTGTCTGCCTTTGGTTTCTTTTTATGCTATTCATGTTTTGTTTTTTTTCATGGTGTGAGTCTGCAGTAGGTTGGTGCTGCTTGGGTTACAGCTTGTTCCTGGTCCTCTACAAAGAAGCTCATCAAAGCCTCAGTGCAAAGTCTTCTCTTTGTCTGTAGAGGTTTTTTGGTAAGTTTTGAAAGGTATATTATAACTTATCAATCCATTCTTGTCCACAATGGGGTGCAGTCAGGGAGCCGTTTTTTCATGGATTTGAGGTGTTCCATATATTTTTGGGGTTACGCTGGCTGTGGTTGTCATGTTATCCTGTCACATTCTGGTGGTGCTTTTCACAGGGTCCTCTGTGTTTTTTTTTCTCGTCCTCTCAAAAGTTAAGAGAAAAGGTTTGATTTGTCTTCTGTTTTTCATTAACAGTTTTTTTTCTTTATATATCAGACAAAAGTAGGTTAAAGATATTATTGACTTTACCATGTTGTGAGGAAAAATGCATTCCAGTGTTTAGAACATGTTAAACTAATTAATTCCTTCACCTACATTTGTTTCATGTACGGTATTTTTTTAAGGTTTCTTTGTTCTGTTGATCTGTCCATGGTGCTGAACTAGCTCATGTTTTGGTTGACAGTCATATATTTTAGATTTTGTTTTCCTGTCAAATTCAAGATCACGGTGAGCCTCATTTGGTTGTGGTCGTGCCTGACCCCAGGAGGCTATGCTGCTTTTATTGCTTTCCGGAAGAGAAGGAGGCTAAATTTACACTGTGACTTTAAGTGAAAGGAACGTTAAGTTGCTTTATGAAGGCAGCGGAAGACCACAACAACATAAAATCTGTCTCTACAAATTTTGCAGAGATTACGAGCAGCAGAGCAGCGCTCTCTGATCAAAGGTTTTTTTTACTTGGGAAAAAAATCAGAGAAGCTCCAGCCATCAAAACTTTCACCTCAGGAAAATGCCAGCAGGCAGCTCTAATTTTAGAGCTTGTAATTAATAGGGATAGGAAATTTATGAATTCTGTTTTGCTGATCAAGATGCCAAGATTAGGAGCAGATCCTCCCCAGGTACATCCGCAGAAAAAGTCTGTTTATTGAAGGGAGCTTTTCTTTGTTAAGCTTTCATTTTGCACATGCTAATGTGAAACTGACTGAAGTGGACAAGTGCAGTGAAGGAGATGCATATCGCAAAAGGCCAGATTATCAGGCGTGATATGTTAAATTAAAAGTGGAACGAATCAAGTAGGAGTCTTTTTGGTGTTCCATTGAATATTAATTAGGTTAATTAACTGAGGTAAATTGCAATTTAGAGTGTAATTGGTAGTGGGATGACTTTTGAAGTTCAAACAGGACTGAAACGCAGTCACCCTTAACCATATGTTAATGGAATTTTCCTAATCTTTTGCTTTGCTTTTGCATAGATTGGATTTTACTGTCCAATTAGTTTTTGACCAAATATCCTCTGGGTCAGAGATAGAAGTTTGAATGCTGATTTAAAGACGGGGTGAGACTTTGGTTGGTGCAGCCCAAACGGAAGTAAGTTTCATGGGTTAAATGTGACAAAAAATGTGTAAGCAGAAAAACAGAGGAAATGGAAGGTAATACATTGACATGAAATTGAGTATATGAAGAAACAACAAGGTATGGAGAGCATCCTCTCATAAAAGAAAGGCTTTCTGCTTACCCACTGGGTTGTGCTATGAGCTCCTTCTGATTGAAGAAACGCACACAGTACAAACACAAAGTTTATCTCACTGTTCTCCTACCGCACGATTTTGAGCTCTAAAAATACATTTTTTTATGTTTTGTGGGACAAAAACATGCATAAAATGTGAGAAAAACACATCTTTCAAATGCCTTTTCAAAAACCCATATAAAGTCTAACATCAATCTAGATATACCAAACCACAAGAAGGATCTAGACCAGAGCCGAAAACATTAAACATCTATTAGAATTTCTTTCGAGAGATGGAATATTTCAAAATATTGGTTTTAAATTAAAAAAGACACTTACACAATATGCAACAAACATTCTAAAAATAAGCATCTGTGGAAAATGAAGAAAGATTTAAACATATAGCACTCAAATATTAATAAAGAAACTTAGTTATATGCTCATGAAAAACAACTTCACCTTGATAAAAGAAATCTCCACCGCCAAAAGGATGAGTGACAACCTGCAGATAAATGAGGATAAATATATATATTTGTATGTGAAAAGCATCCGTCTGAATTGGCAATTGCCAGTGGTTTCTTGTCTCTTAAAAGGATATCAAAAGAAGAAGGAAGTTCTTTCAGTTTGTAAGGTCGTACAGCACTTAACCTCTTGTAACCTCTCCGTCCCAGTATAAGAGCAGTGAGTCCAGGTGATAGATGAACCTCAGAGTCAGAAGAACACTGAAGTGTCTGTCATGGATGTGGAACACTGGACCAGCTCTACAGTGTATCCTTGGTGGAACCAGAAGATCTTTGGACTTTACAGATCTGTCTCATTTTTGTTTAAAATTTGGAAAGCATGTAGGCGTTCTTCTGGAACTTCTCTGTTAAGGGTTGTCCCTCAAAACTGTTTGATCCACAAAAATTAAAAGGTTTGCTTACAATTAGTGCTGTCAATTGATTAGAAAATGTAATCAGATTAATCACATTTTTGGATTGTAATTAATCTGATTAATCTCTTTCACTGTGCAATCTTCTTCACTTTTTTCTCTTCTGGACAAAAACAAGCAGTAAGAGGTGAACTTCCTCTCTGAACTGATGCTTTTCTTCATCTTAAACCGATACTGAGAAACTCAAGTTATACAAATATTGTCCGATACCAATCTGGATTTGATTGATTACCAATACTGGTACCGATATATCACCCATCCCTAATACAAATATGAACTGGATGAGCTTTATGATCCAACTGACCAACCAGTAGTGCTGGTATAAATGTTCACCGGGAGAAAATTAGCCTTCAAATGAGATGATTTAAATATGCCTACTTCCAAAATAAAATAGACACCAAACACTTTCCACAGTGCTGACATCAAGCTCTAATGGGAACTCTGCAATAGTTTTCGTTTTTGTTGCTTTCAGAAGCAGGAGGACTCATTTCTCTTATCATTGTTCACGACACAAATGACCACAGGAACCTGCTGGCTCCCAGGAAACGGCTCCTGCTGCTTAAAGTGCAAACACTGCAACAACTGTGGTTCACACTTACTCATAAACTTTATAACCTGGTCAGAGAGGGAAAAAAGAGGTTCTTTAGAACAGCAACGTATTCATTATTGGCATAATCTTAAAGATGAGGAAGGTTTTCATGGCTTTACTGACAAGTTACACTCAGCTTCTGTCTTCTCATTTTCTTTTTATTTCTTTTAATAAGGATACTGAACAGTTGTAATGACATTCCAACTTCCCTCCATCCATCCATGCAATCTATCTTTCATTCCATCAGCTTTTCAAAAGTCCCTGTGGAGAAATGTGTTCCCCTTTTCTGGGCAGATTTCTTTACATCCATAGATCCCAGAATCCTCCAACCCAAATGACCTACTTTTATTTTTTCAGAAAACAGACTTACTGTGAGACTTGATCTTTTTATTGTACACATTGTTAAGTTGGCCCTGCCACTGACTGGCGACCTGCTCAGAGTGTACCCTACCTTCACCCAACATTAGCTGGGATAGGCTCCAGCAACCACATTAATCTGAAAGGGACTCAGAAGATGGAAAGGTGGAAAAAGGATGAGTCACGCTTTTTCATACACAACTTATTTACATAGATAGATTCCCAATAATTAGTGTAAAGATTTAACTGGAAAAGATTTAAAAGTTGGAATTAATCTTTTTGTACAAAAATGATTAATTTGCTTCTTTAGGGATATCTATAATGGGTGTCCCTTGTTTAAGGGTTCGGTGGGATCCTCTTAGACATTTCTGCTTAAAGGGCCTCTATTTTGTGCAAAATCAACTTTTTTGAGCTTTTAAGTGTACTATAATGTTAATTCCTTTTTAACATTTGTAACTCAGTGTTTGATCCATTCATGCATCTCTCAGAATTTCCCTAAAACGCTGCTCTCCTAGCCCCTTCCAATCCAGAAAAACAACTGGGTCCTCCCATTTTGTCATCGATAAGTGGGAAATGGCCCCTTCCAGGAAGAATCTGCACTGCCAGGACTGCCCAGAGACTGACACACGCTTTTTCTGCGCATACAAGCGCATCCATCTTTTGCAAAAGTTCGAATGTTGTTTGTTTTTGTGGGTGACACGGAGACACACTCCCAAGGCCGGCTCGAGGTTGACGTCATGAAAAGGGTGGCAACCACAGGGAAAGGCGGCGCCTCTGAAATGGAGTCATCTTATCTCCGCGTAAGAAAAGAGCTCACAAAAATAACTCATATTAAAAAAATGTGTTCTTTAGTGGGCTAAAAACAATAGATTAACAAGTATGTAGATATAGTTTACTATGAAAAGCTTAAACAGCATGATACAGGCTCTTTAAGTCTTTCATGACTTGACCAATTTCACCAACTTTCAGCAGAAAGCACCGTAATATTTTTTTTTTTTTATTGTTGTCTTTGTCTAACAATTTAAATTGTGTCTTGGTTTAGGAGGATTTAGGCCTGAGTGCGGCACTGACACCAAAGCTTTTCCAAAAAGATTTCATGCAGCAGCTGTTTATGAGAGGTTTGCACAATTTGAAACAAACACTGCTGTTATCTTTTGCCCTCACATTCCTCCTTCAATACACTGATAGAATGTGTCTATTGTTGCAATTAATACATTTTTTTAATTTCCCGGTCATGCCATTTTTTTTTTATAAAATTTACCTAAAAGATTATTTTATGAAACCTGCATCTCATTCAGCAGGCATAGATTCCACCATGGCCTGAACACTTCACTTATCACTGAAGTGGTAAAACACACCAAAAGAATATTTTTTGTATCTTTTTGAAGCATATTTTAGTGCAACAAAGGAGGTTTTAGTCAGGATGAATAACACCTCCATGTCAGGATGAGCTCCTTTAAACAAATCACTGTGTTCTGTTTCAGCCTTGCCTGCTGCAAGCAGCTGGAGAGTTTCAAATAAAGATGAATTGGAATAAAGAAATTCCAATTTTTTCAAAAAACTTCATCTAAGGTAACACCAGACAGCACAGGACAGGCAGGCAAAAAACATTCAAGATTTTCTTCATCCACCTCAGAGTCATTGAACAGCATTCACCATAAAACACAGCATGACAGCATTAGCATCCATGCTGTTAACTTCATATATATATTTTGTCTCACAACAAAAATCACACAAATCATCAGTGATTGCATTCAGGACCACTTTTATGACTCTCAGTCCTCGTGTTGCAGCAAACGGTGCAGCAGCCCTCCTCTCAGATGACTCAGCCTGAATATAAATCTCAAATATGCGCAGGAGTAACTGTCTCGAAATGTGCCATTAATCTCCAGCACACTCTGGTGAAAAAAATAAAAAAACAAACATGCAGAATAAGTCACAGTGCGAGCATCAAACAGACAAGTATGCACGCCTAAATTTAGATTTCTCACATCATCGCTGGAACGGTGAAGGGTAAACGAGGCAGCAAATGATGCTTGGGCTCCAGATCCCATCAAAGCCTCATATGTCCTTGTTTATATATATTTATAAATGGTCTGGTGTTGAATTGAAATGCTTGAGGCGCCTTCGAGCAAAAAAATCTCCAGCGGTCCCTAATTATCTATTAAAGCCACAAGTATTGCCGAGTTGCTGCAAAGGCAGGAGCCTCTGTTTTCCTGCAGGGTTGTTTCAGTTATTTCAGGTTATCTTACAGCAAAAAAACAAGCTATGCGGGGATGAAATGCTGTTCCGCTCATCAAAACTAACAGGCATATTCGTGGGCAGTTAAGCCTAATCCGTTTATCACAGAGCTGTTGTTTAAAATATTCTGCCACACACTTCTCTTAAGTAGAAAAAATGGCTTCCTAATTCATCTCCAGATTTAATCTGATGTTTGTTGTATGTAGTGCAAAGCTTTACAAGCGCTTCAGCATATAACACGTGTCCCCAAAGAGTTCCCTGCTGAGATTAAAGGAGGCTCCAAAACAGAAAACATTGCGAACTGCATTTGCTTTTGTCTTGTTAAGAGGTAACAAACACTTTAAGTCACAGGATGTAAACACAAGCATGTAGATTACTGGAATAGCTCTGCTGCCTGTGTTGTCTTCAGGAATGCGAGTGAAAGAGAAGTGCAGTTTATTTAACTGAAAGTTAGGAGGCAGTGTGTTCCTGGGAAGCTGAAAACTATTCAAATGAAAAGCAAGTTGTCCATCCTTTTATATATTTAATATCACATTTAAAGTCCTACTCTCATCATCTTTTGAGCAATTCTAAAAGTGGTCTTTTAGTTATGATTATGTAGATTTTAGGGAAAAAAATAAAAAAAAACATAATGTTTTCTAGGACAGTTTCTGCAGAGTGGCTGTAGTTCATTAGATTTTGTCCTTTGTGTTGTGATCGTTACCGCTGGAGCAGAGAAAGCCTGCCTTCTGTTAGCTTACAGCCCTTCACACCCCAAGCCTAACATTAATGGCGCAGCTTCAATGGCAAACAATATTGGACCTATCCAGTCAAACAATTTTGAGCCAAATGCCAGCTGAGATGAAGAAAACAAAGACGTGCATGGATCTATTTGTCTAGAAAAAGATGCATCAGCACAAAGCAGAGCAAAGAGCTTGTGGTCTATTGATTGAAGTGTGTACATAACTCCAAGCTCCTCATTCACAACAATTTGAATAAAGAAATACTCAGAAATGCAATTTTAATCAGAATTTTAGTCATATATGTCCTCTATCATGAGAAAAATGCAATAAGAACATATTAAAAAGACCAGAAAAACATTTTTCATTGGAGTTAGTCTTCAAGGCCAATTAATTCAGAACTTCTTTCTTCTTTAAAAGTCAACCCTCATTTCATAAACTGAAAGTTAAATTTAAAGTTACAAAATCAAATGACTTTTCTATCTTTTTTTTTCCGCATTTGCTATCTGGAGTTACTTGAATACTCCAGAAAAAGACACAGCAGAAGCGATCATCCTCAAAAGAAGATGTTGGAATAATAGAGAACGTGACCGACTACTCCAACATGAAACCAACAACCCTGCAAGGATTCATCCAAAACGAAGCAGAAGAACATGAAAAGAATTGCCAGCCTCGCTGGAAATAGTTATTGTCAGAGTTCATGACTCAACAGTCAGAAAGAGACTAGACTAAAGTGGGTCTTTTGTAGAACTTAAGGAGGTAGACACTGCTGTGCAAGAAGAACATAAAACTTCAGATTGATAACAGGAAAAAAAAAAAACCTTTAAGGTCTGTGGTTTGTACCATCTGGAGTCAAACCAAGAGCAGTTCAGAAAAAGACTATCAGACCACCAGTCAAACACGGGGGTGGTAGTGTGATGAGCACTACACAGACTCCAAAACACAGCACAAATGTCAAACTCCAGGCCTTGAGGGCTGGTGTCCTTCATGTTTTTCAGCAAAAGCTGCCATCGTAGCTTCCTATTGGCCTGATCCAGGTAATCAGCAACAGGTAGGGCTGGATTCCCCAAAATAAAGGAATAAATAAATAACAGCAGGATGCTGGCCCTCAAGGCCTGGAGCATAGGATCTGCACTGCAGGACAATGACCTGAAACAATAGCTTTAGATATTTAAAATAAAAACAATTATTAATTATGGCTACTAAGTCCTGTAATAGCAGAGACGTTGCTGGTGACACATAATAACACATGTTCCATGAATTACTGTTACTCTCCCCTTTTACACAATTTCCAGAATTCCAATGGATTCCGATGCAGATAAACGCGGCTTTGCACCAATACACAACATTATTGCCGTAAAGTGTTGCATGTCGGACAAAGTTTCTTTTTGCCACGTCAGAGTTTGCTGATTTATTTTAATGGCATAAACACTCCACTACTATAAAGTGTTGCATATCAGTGCAGTGACAATTTTTTTCTTTTTCAGAATCTGTTTGTTACGTTAATTGTGCAAATGATTTAAGAGCTCCGACATTTCAAAGAACGTCAACACGAGCTGAAGCTGAAGCAGTTCAAAGACTCAGCACATTTTCATGCTACAATTCACTACTGATAGTTTGAAATGTTAAAAGTTCTGCAGAGAAAAGGGAAAGAGCATTTCTAAACAATCTTGCCAAAGAGATAAAGCATCTATCGTCAGTTTGGCCTTTCCTTCGTTCAAACTGTTTTAACAGATGAAAAAAATAAAAAAGAGAATGTTTTTTTAATCCTTTCATGCTTTATGTCACTAATGTGCAACTTACCATTTCATCAAGGACTGCTACAGAAATTTAGCGTCTCCTTAGAAGGAAAAGAAATACTGTGTTTTTGTATAGTTAGAAATAAATTCAGACAAGGGGTTAAATATGAAACCCTTAATACTTTGTCACAAACGACTTTGAGAAATTAGCAGTTTTTAATAAAAACTATGAAGTTGCTTGTTTGCCTCTTAAAAAGTAAACTTCCATAACTAAGACTTTGAACGCAATTAGCTGTTAGTTAAGATTCCTCTTTTGGCCTCCTGATCTATAAGACTTGCTGCTTGTTTATTTTACATCAATGCAAATGACATATTTCACTGTGTATGTTGGACAAAAACAAGCCCTTCATTGTGCCATTTAGATAAAAGAAAAAAAAATCACTCTACAATGCATAATATAGAACCCAATGTGCAATTACGGGTGACACATTAATCGGTAATGGAAATAATGCATAATTGCAGCTCTATATGCATTCTGACACTTGACATCAGATAATACTTCAGCTGAATATTGCCAGCAGCCGTGAACAAAGAAACGTCTGTGTTTATCGGGACGGAGCACTTACGCTGGAGTCTGCATGGGAGCTTTATAGCAAACAAACAGTTGGATCCCCCCCCGCTGTGACTATGTGGCCTGTCTGCGACATGAATGATGGTGATTATGCACGGTCCCTTGGAGACGGTCTGAACCGATGACTATCAAGGGTGAGTCTCGTTGACCCCCTTTTTGCCGGAATCAACGCTAGAGAGCACCTGGAGCGGGCCGGGGGTCAAAGTGGATCAGTGTGAGGTCAGTGCCGACACGGTGGCTCAGACAGGTTCTCTGAGTAATTAGGCGAGAGATGGAGCCTGCGCCGCTCAGCCAACTCCCTCGGCCAGCCTGAGCTTTTCCTGCTCCACGGCACAAAGAGGATATAAAATCATCAGAAGGAACTCGGTAGAGGTGGTGATAAATACCTGTGGCTCCAGGATTGCTTTGCAAGGCACTGATCGGGAGCATTTCTAGCTGTTTCCACTGCAGGTCGCACACTGGAAACTCCAAACATCCACAGTTATTTACATAATTTGTCAGCTTTCTGAGGTGTGACAAAATCTGTGTGAATGTTTACGAGCATCCGTTCCAAACACCTGCTTGTGATACTTTAATGAACTTCCGTCGAGCATCTTTATTGACTGTGCCAACAACTGCAACACTAACTGCTTATCCATTCAGGCTTCACAGTCACCAACAATTTGGATTCATTACTTTATTTAGACTTTTATCTTCTTCACAAACTCTTTTTTTTTAGAACAAGCCCCTGCATCTGCACTGTCTGCATATCTTCTTTAACCCGTTAAAATTGGCCTCTAGCTCTAGTCTTGACATTCTTTCAACCACCAAAACTCTTCCACAGTTTATGCAATCAACGTAAATCAGCTGACTCTGTGGCACAGAAATCTGGCTTTGCGCTGTTATGCAACACTTACCGCTGGTAATGTTTTTACTATCAATGCAAATCCCATATGAAAAGCTGCTTTCTCAAAGTCCAAATCAGCTGATTCTTGTTGATCACGTAAACAGTCTCAAAGTTATGGTGTGCCAATGAACAAGTGTTATTCAGGTGATGCCAGCGACATCTCCGGTGTTAAAGGTTAACAAACACTCAAGTACAGGGATATCGTTGACAGCCTTTCTTGTCAAGAGTTGAGAGCCGAAACTTGGTGCCAAGTTGGTATCGGCTTCATTTTGGTGAATCGTTTCAGACATGCTAATAACTTCTACTCTATGTTGTTGTGTTCTACACATCTAGTCGATCATTTTTACCTTGCCAGCAATTGTGGGCAGGGTTATAAGCATGGTTAGAGATGTGAGGGTAGGCGGAGCTTCAGACAAAACACCAAAGCAAGAACTGAAAGGCGGAAATTATCAAGCCTAAAGCAACCATAAAATATGATCGATGACTGTACTTCCCCTTCTTCTGAGGTTCCTGTGTACGGAATGTGCTCTCCTTCACCACACTTAAGTCGTTTTGGATGAAATTGGTGTGTTATTTTCATTGTTGACGCAATGTTCGAGCACCAGTGAGGCGTTGGAACCATTTCAAAAGTACCCATTTGGCACAGGCCCTGGAAAAGATCCAAACCCCACCCATCCCTATTCTTGACATTGTCTCATTTTCTCATAATAATTTCCAAAAAGAAAGAGATTGATCAGCAATCCACTTAGAGGTTTTTTTTAACAAAAGAAAATCACTGGTTTTTGTGTTCATCTAAACAGTAAACCAGCGATCCAAACATTCACTCTATTTTTGTTTCTTGATAAATAGATTTTACATTCTACAAAACACAAGTGCAACTCCTACCAAACTTGCTACACTCTGTAAAATGTAAACAATGACAAATAAAATCTCATTACTGTTTCATTGTTTAAAAGCAGTGTTTACTTTAAAAAAATCTTGCAGAAATCTGCTTTTACCATTTTTATTTTAAAAAAAGGAACTTTTGAACCAATATTGTTGCAACTTCTTTTTCCTGCAGTCATATTTCTCTGGAGGTGAAACAGAGACAAAATGAAAAGTTTTGCAGTTGCAGGATGGACTTTTTGTAAGCAGTTTTTGCACACAGCTTGATCTGATCCACTTTTTTACTTAGAAGTGATCAAATATTGTGATTTTTTTAAGACCACAAAGTCACATTCTCTGTTTGGCTTTCAAAGCATGTTCATTGCAAGTGTGACATTATTCCAAAAAAAAAAAAAAAAGAAGAAGACTGGATTCTTAACCACATAAGCTCACTGCAAAGAAGCACTGTTTAAAAATATTCCAAGTGTAAATGTCTCACTGGTGCGCACATATACAGTGCACTATGATGCCGCAGGAGGAAAAACGAAATAACAGACAACTAGGATGCATGTATATTTATAGTACCCATTTCCTTAACACTGCAGACACACTTTGCCATCTGTTCAGAGATGATTGAACACTTTTGATCAGTCTGGATTATTTCAAGGAGAAGCAAAGCTGCATCTGAGCAGACCTCAGGCTAAAGACATGAACCCCAACTTGTTCTGAAGAAGGAGACAAACTCTGAGATTAGACATAAAAGAAATAAAGGCACAGCAAAAATGTTCTTCATAACACAATAAAATCTTCTTGTCAATTATTTTTTGCAGCATAAATACATTTCATCCTGCAGATCTTCTAGGAAAACATTGTAATGATGTTCTACCTACAGTCAGTGTTTCTCACTTGATGCTGTGACCTTTTACTCAAACCGAGTCAGAAAAGTGCAGATTAAATCTTCACTTTCAGTCTCATAAGTGAGTCTTCAAGGAAAAGCTCAGTTCAAGTTTAGAAATGACATAAAAAAAAATAGGTGAGATATACAAGTTTTTTCTTTTTCTTCATATTTCTATACTAAAATATAGTATTCGAAAAATAAAAATTTCATTATTTTTTTCAGTATGTGAACGCATGTTTGTAACACTTTTATGAATCCTGATTGGTTAAAACTTCGGTTTAAATTGCAGTCCTCATGTAAAACCCTGCTTGTTTTAGAGCCCAAAATAAAACATCATAAAAACATGTGAACGTGGAAGCTCAAAATGTTAATGATCCGGTCACAAACACAACTGCCACCACACAATGGGGAGGCATCGGCAGAATCTTTAAGATTTCACGTCGTCGCCTGATTTTTTGATAATCGTTGGCGTGGCCATGAATGTAGACATGGCAGTCTGGGGGGCGTCAGCCGTGCAGAATGGCCCGTTTTTTATTTAACCCTGTGTTAACGGGCTGCTGGTGGGAGGTGGAACTTGATATGGACAGCCGCCGTCCGGAGACATTTACATATTGACCAAACAGAGCTGCTGCCAGCCAGCGATCCGGCTGTGGCCACCCAGCTGTTGCCCAATTTCGTAATGGCATCATCTCCACTTGTCAGTGGATGACCTGGAAATGTGTCCGGGCACCACTGACTGATGTTAAAAAACATCCGGTCGCTGTAAAACTTTTTTGTAAAACTAAAAATGCGAGTGGTGCCTCCCCGTTACAAATGCAAACACAGGGCCACATGCCAAATGTCCTGAATAGCTTGCATTACAGGTTGATGAGCTGTGACCAGCTTAAACTTTTTTTTTAAGAAGTGGTCACTTGAACGGGTGTAGCAGAGAGCTGCGTACACATACCTTGAAGTACAGTTTTCAACATTTATGTGAATGGGATTAAAGAAATGTGATTTTTGAGGTTATTTCTTTGAAATAGGAAATTTTCTGTCAGTTTATAACAAATCCTGCATTTATTTTTTCTTTCGAAAATCACCTAAAACATTATCATAATGTATACCGCTTTAATAAAGGCTATTATAATAAAGTTAAATATTTCTCAGAGGAGCTGCAGGTTCAAACAGACTTTTTTTACTGTAATATTTGTTTTGTTTGGTTTTACCTGAAAAACAATCATGTTGAGAGAACGAGCGGTTTAATCTTCTAATATTAGTCATGCTTTCAGACAGAAATGACCTGTTTGGTAACTCGCAGGTGTTTCTGGTTGAGTCCTGTTGCTTCTCGGCGATCGCACAGAGCTGAGACTCCCGCTGCCATTGCTGGCTCCTACATTTGCTGTCAGCTTGGGATGTTCCCTTTTCATTTGCCCAAATTCCCTCTGCATTTGATCCCAGGAAGATATGTATTCCTATCCTGTATTGAAACAGTGAAGAACAGTCGATCAATACAGGCTTTTGATTGGTCAACTCACATGTCAATCAAGCTCAGTTGAAATTTTACCACCAAATTAAATTATAAACCTCTTCTCCCTCCTTCTCTATCTAACAGCACATTGCGTTACCATCTATGAAAAATGCTAAATGAATAAAGTCCCATAAGATAGATCCAACAACACCTTTTTTTTTTTTATAGGTCCCTTTGGGGCCACAAAGCTTGATCTGTGTTCAGAAACATTAATAACGTGGACATGTAGAAATCTGAAGTTCCAAAGATTTTATTACAATCTACTCTTTTCTGTTTAAATCACTAGTTATATTTTTCATTATTGAATGTTATTCATGCAATTTTTTAATAAAAAATTTCTAAAATATCATGAAGTGTGAAAAAATAAAAAAAACAATGAAAAAAAATGACACAAACAAACAAAAAACAAAACCAAGAAGGGAAAATAAACAAATAAAAAGTAGCATGCAATTTTAATTGGTGGTCTCATAAAAATAGAAAAATAAACTCAAATATTTAAAATGTTATTAAATATTTTTTTCCAATGTAGTTTGATTTTATCAATAAAAGCCATCCAGTATATCTAAATGTCTACATGACTTTCCTTTGAACCAACCAATTAAATTTAGGAACTTTATCAACAATTTCAAACAGAAAATGTTAAAATTTAATTACTGTGTTTTCCTGTTACATTTCTACCACACTTGGTACTTCTTTTCTTTTTTTTTTTTTTTTTTTTTTTTTGCTTTGCTTTAATGTTAGCATGGAAACTTTAAAGACCTACTCCAATGAAAAACCTGCTTTTGGTTTTTAACATGTTCTTACAGTATTTTTTTCATGATGAAGAACAGAATTTAGGAATAAAAGTGGGTTTCTGAATATTCCAACCAGGATGGATCTGGAGCAAAAACAAACTGTCAGTTTGCAAAAGGGTGAGCCAAAGTGTCCTTGCTCCACTATAATTTTGATGCATCCACTGGCAGACAAATATCCATGTGCGTCTTTGTTTTCTTTTTCTGAGCTGCCATCTGGCTCAAATAGTGTGGCTTCAGAGCTCTAATATTACTCACTATTTATTTACTTATCTGCACTAATGTCAGCTAGCTTTAAGCTAAAGTACATCATAAATAAAAGACCACTGAGAACAATTTTCCAATAGAAAAAATAAAGTTGGAGTAGGACTTTAAAGAACATATTTCTAAAATCCTGTGTAAAAAAAGTAATCGTTGTCTCCCATGTGTAAATCACATTTTTCATTGCAACAACTGTTGCTGAAGTGTCCTTGAGCCACAGAAACTATCAACAGGACTCAAGGACGTCTCTTTTTTCCGTCTTTAGAAAGAAAAATTCTGCAAAGGTCCAAAGGACAAAGAAGACCCATTTGCAAAGCAGTTCATGCAGTAAAATGCATGACCACTCAAAGCCTCGTACATGAAGGCAAGAATCGACGGCATCACTAAAAAACAATTTTGTGCTAATTTCCTTCATAAATCGCTAATTAGACCGTTTCTCAAGACAGAGAGACAGATACTTTATTTGTAATTGACCCAAATACAACAAAAATGAAAAGGTGCTCTTTGATCAGTGCAGCATTAAAACACAAGTAAGCACAACCACAATTCATATTTCGAACAAATTCAAGTGCACAAAATCGTTCAAAATATACAGTAAGGGTCACTTAACCAGCTCTGGTTTAATCTTAGTTAATTGGATTTACAAATTACCACAATAACCACAAATGGTAAAATCTTTTTTTTTTTTAATCACCCTACACCAGAGCGTACCCCCCCCCACCCAACCACCACCTAGATCAGTCTGGTATACCTGTGCACAACCAAATTATTAATGATAAAATAGTTTTAATATAATTAAATTTAAAAGTGTATATATTTTTTTTAACAAACGATAGTTTCTCTCCACATTTACATGATTATCTTTCACTCGGGTGAAGCGACTGACAGACCACAAACACAAGATCTTCATCTGGAAGAAGCTGCTGCTTGCAGATCTGATGAGGAGTCAGAATTAAAAGATTACAGGAATTAATGGAGATGTGCTTGTCAGCATGTCTGTGTAAACTCCTGCGCCGAAATGTCACTTCCACTATGAAACACCAAAGTGTTTGGAGATTTGGGGGGGCTGTAAATGCTTTGCTCAGAGCTTTAAAGGTGCCGCTTCTGCAGAAATCCAAAACTTCTCAATGTGGGCATCAGGTACAGAAGAAAAGCCTCCTTTTTTTGTCATAGTTTGAGTTCCTTGTATTGTTATAGGTGTCACTTCTTTCTTGCAGTGCTGTGCTGAAAAGAACCTTAAAAACAGTACAGCTTTCACTTCAATGGTTTTAGACAAAAAAAAAAAAAAAAAAGCTTGCTTCACGTTCATCCTTTTAGGCTGCAACAGTCATGAAATTCTCATGAAATCCTTCAGGGACTGACTAACTAGCAAAGGGACTTTAAATAAAGGCCAGTCAGCGGCATAAAAGCTGCTTCTTTAAGCAGGCAAAGTAAATTAAAGCTTCAGCTTTTATTGCAGGATAAGTTTTTGACAGGCTGTAACATTTTTTACCTTTTTTGTTGTTGTTCTTTCCTTTCTTTGTTCTGTCAACCAAATATTTGTGGATAAATTTGTGGGTTTTTGTGTAAACAACTAATCATTGTTTGTTTCAGCAGCATAAAAGACACTGTAAAGATGTTTGTCAGATGATTAAAATCAAATAATTAACCAACATTTTCTATTTTATCTGCACTTGTGTGAATGTTTACAGATTGTCACCTGAATTATTAATGTGGTTTTGAAACTGTCCAAGGCCTCAATGATATAGAAAACAACATGTTTTATTCTCCAGATAAAACTGCTACCTAATTATGTAAAAACACTGTAAATAAATGACCACAGCATGAGAAATTCCCATGAGCCTTTGTGCAGCTGACTAAAACACTACTTACAGGCCAAGCAGCCAAACCCCGAAGGGGAAAATGACCCTGTTGTCTCTCAGTTACAGTTTTAAAGTTAATCGACCTGCAACACTCAGGTTTTATTACTAATATATACTTGTAAAAGATGAGGGAGGCGTTTCAACAAGCTACAACAGTGTTAGCTTCGCAATATTTCTGCAGCCCAACCTCACAAAATCACAGCCTTTTGATGTTTTGTGACTGAAATGTTGTCATCCATTTCCTGAATCCCCTCAATCTCTATTGGTGCCATGGGGCTGCTGGAGCCTATGCCAGTTAGTGCTGTGCAAAGGCGGGATACTCCCTGGACAGGATGCCAGTTCACCGCGGCGCAACACACTCAAATTCACACCCAGAGATGTGAATCATCAGATCAGAATCATCTATGAAGCAAGTTTTGGGAGGAAGCCGGAGTTTCCGGAGAAAACCCATCCATGCACAGAGAGAACATGAAACTCCACACAGAACGGTCCCAGCTAGGATTTGAACCAGGAAAATCTTGCTGTGAGGTAAGAATGTTAACTTCTACACCACCGTGTAGGCCACAAGAATTTTGTAAACATTTTGTAAACAACAGGTTTTATTACTCTAATAATTACTTTAAAACCAGTCTTGATTTGCATTGTTTTTATGAGTCAAAAAGAGCAAGAAAAGGGAGACAATGTTGTGACAGGTTGGGGAACCGTGAAATTAGATGGAAACTAAGAAACGAGAATGACACCCTGACATCTCTTGCAGGTGAGTATAGCTCGTTTGTCACGGAACACAGGAAGCCCCGGTGAATTTTAGACAATCCCGCAAAAAGAAAATCAATAAATAAATAAAAACGCAAAAAAGGGCATTGACTGTTTAATGCCAGATATGCTGCCTGAGTGACCTAAATAACACACATTCTTTGGCATACCATGACTCTAAAAACTTTTAACTCAAGCAACATGAAGCCCCTTATTCTAGCGTGGAGAAAAGTGACTTTACACTGACTTAACAACCCAAAGTCACTTTTCTCTGTGACAGAACCACTGATTCATATTGAGTGCGGAAGCACTTCATTACTGTAAAGTGTTGCATATCAACGCAAAGCTACTTTTCTTTGCTTCATAAATGGTTGTTGAAGAGTTACGGTAGTCGGAAGAATCTCAAAACTGGAGCTAAAGCTCTGATGTTAACGGGTTAAAAGTTGATGCTTTAGGTCATATGTGTCTTAACCTTTGATCCCAATAACACCAGCTTGATTTTTCTTACCTAATAAATAAACCAAAACCAGACTGATGATCTGTTCAGGGTGTTCCCCGCCTTCTACCAACAACAGCTTGGATAGGCTTTAAAAACCATGTGACCCTAAAATTAATTCTGCAAGTTTTGAAAATGGAAAAATGTGGATATAGAACTGAAATGGTACCTCTTGGTCTTCCATTGCTTTTGTTGGTGCGCACACATTACAGAAGCACATGTGAGAATTGCAGAAATTTTCAACAACTTCAGCTTCATTTTCAGATTGGACAAATACTCACACTTCGATTCAAGTGGCTAGTAATGTTTGTATGACTGTAGAAATCTGCTGTCATTGCTATCAAAAACATATATTGACTATACCAAACATACATTGTTCCTCACACCAACTTCAAAGAAGCCATTTTTTTCTTCCATAATTTCCATCCACAGTCAGTCAACTGGTAAATACACCATTTAAATCCATTAGACAGTGGCTCATAAAGAGTGTAATTATTTGGAGTTCTGTGCCTCCATCCGGTTAGTGCAAGAGTCAATTAGGGCGAACAACTGAATGTTAACTGGCTCATTAGAGGGTGAGAAACAAGTAAATGCCACATTTCCATGGGAATGCTGCCACTTTGCTTTGTGGGAAGTTATCCAGAGAACTTCCACAGCATTATATTTAAAGCTCAACATTAAAAGACAACCCCAAACAACTCACAAGTTATAAAATAACAGATGTTTTTTTTAAATCAAATAAAATGTGTTTTATTTTGTTTTGGGAGACTTTTTGAATCTTTTCATCCATCTTTCAACAGTAATCAACTCCAAACCTCAAGAGCTAATGTCCTACTAGTTATCCAGATGTCTTTCCCATTTCCAACACAGATCAAGTTTCTTAGCAAAACAGAAGTTTTCTTTCTGCAGCCAACTTCAGCTCATCAAATCTATCCAATTTGACAGGCTAACAAACGTCTGTAACTCAGCTTTTACTACAAACAATCCCGGATTGGCACATCACGATTTAGGTCAAACAATTCCACTCAAAGAGGCGTCATATAAACCCTTCACAGTCCTAGCGCTTCTTCTGGGGTTACTTTTCTCCATGAAGCTCATGCTGACTGCAGCAGAGCCTGAAGGAGGCTCCTCCAAGGTGCATGCTTGTGCAGTTAATGAGCAGATCTTTCATTTTGTGCTAACAACTCGTAGTTTCTTTAGGTGTGTATAATAGCAGGTGATAATGTATTGATCAGACCAGTTTGGCTTTCCAGATCTGGCATCAAAATAAGAGAATTCTGGATCTAAACAGAGTAGTTTATTTTTCCTTCTGTAGCTTCAAATTCTGGCTCCTGGCTGCTAGTTGGTGTTGTTTTTGGTTAACCTGGATTTTTGGCTTTCCAATTAAATATGATGCTTTGAAAATGTTGTTCAAGAGTTTTTAATAAATGTATATTTAAGGTATTGATGATAATCGCAGCATCAATAAAGAAGGTTTAGCTTGCTATTTACATTGAATTTTATCCTAAGACCACATTCTGAAAACTTTCCATGGAGTTCATTTCTTTGTACTCAATATTTGGTTGAACCTTCTCCAGTGTTTTTCTCAGAGGGATCCTCCACATCAGTGATTCAATCTTCTCTGTGAACAGGGTCGCTGCCGTGGGCTCACCCGGGTCTGGCTCCTTTGAATTACACTCACTTTGAATTACCATTATAATTTGACCATTTATGCAATTATCACGATTCTAACTGATTCTGGACATTTTTGACGTAAAGCCCCTAAATCCTGAATGGTTTCTTAAAGGATTTAGCTGATTGAGTAATATTTGAGTATTTTCAACACTCAAATATTTCAAAATTTAATTTTTTAATTTTCTAAAATACTGAACATGAAATTTTATTATCTGTAGCCATTTTCATTAAAAGTGCAAGAAATAAAGGCTTGAAACAATTCAGTCCATGTGTATTGGTTCTATAATTAAACATATGTTTTACTTTTTAATTAATAAATAAAACATGAACTTTTGTAATGAAATTCTATTTTGGACATTTATTTGTCAATAGAAAAGCTCAAAAATAACAATGTTGCTCTAATTTGCTGTCAGTATTTTGTCTGGCACTATTTTCTGGTTTCAGTTTGGTAGTTTGTTATCTGCAGCAGTAATAGATACAGCTGGACAAGCAAGCCGAAATTACACACACCCACATGAAGAGTCGGATGATACAGTCTGCCACATCTAACAAGCAGACCTTTGGGGTGCCGATGAAACACAAAGAATAAGAAGAGATGTCACTCTGGACATCAGAAGAGCTGCATTTCCTTTCAGAGTGGAAAATGAAGCAACACTTCAGTGTCCCCACCAATGAGCTGACTGCAACAATACAGTTTGCATTTTTAGCCAGCACAACACCAAAACATTGCAGTGATGAAAGCAAATATGAACAGAGAGGATCCTGAAAAACAGCAGCGTAAAGAAATGATCTGAAATCAGACGAAGAAGCAGGTGAAAATATAAGGTATGAACAAGAAAAATGTTATTCATTTTTCCTTCTCATCCATCTGTGTTTTCCGTGAAAGTGCTTTCCTATTGGCAAATGCAGCAGTGCTTCTGCAATAAATCATGAGCAGAAGCTTTAGCCCAGCAGCTAATCTGACATGATTCTAAACAATTGGATTTGTGCGTTTGTGCTGCTGTATTTGTGAGTCTGCATGACTGCAGAACCGTCAAACTGAGCTCTGCCACTAATAAGGTACATATCAATACAATCCCAAAGTAATGATCACTCTTTTATGATTAATAAAACATTTTGCATGCTCGTTATCTGTCATGAGGGTGCCACAATGAATTCAGCTGCAGTCATGTGTGCAGCCCTGCACACGTGCCCCACAAATCTTCTTCACTTGAAACGCAACTGAAAGCATAACAATTGGACCTTCAAGCAAGGTAAAGTATTTGCATCTGTGTCCTCTGCCAATGCGAGTTCCATCTCCAGAACCAAACTATCAGAGGTGATTAGTTAGAGGATGCTACCTACAAACAAAAAAAAGATAATTAGCTACTTGAAATTAGATTTAGGCTGGCTGGAAAAACATTCTGAAACATAGCAAGCTTCACACAACCAGAAATAAAGCAAGGATGAAAAAGGAGAAGAAGGGAGTAGGAGTGGGGGTAGGTGTGAACAACAGATACTCCATGAGTTTTGAAGAGACCGTAAATGATCCATGGGGTGAAATGAAGAGTGAAGGCCTTGTTACAGGGAGCAATTACCAAATATATTAGCTCTCATAAGGACAGGCTGCCCAAATCGCCACCATTTTTGTTCACTTTGGTATAAAGCTGCCTAAAAATAGTTTTCAAAATACAGAAAGAAAAAAAGAGTTTAGGTACAACTGCGACAGTCCAGTGAGAGAGCAAACCCCAGAAATCCTTAACCTAGCTTCATTGTAAGACTTTGGATCATGTTTACATTTTGGACACACTTAAGAATCCCAATAAGGTGCAAGAAGCTGCGTGTCTGTCCATGTGACAGCAGATGGGAACCAAAAGAGCATCAGAGCATGACAATATAATGAATCTGCTAATCACAGCATTCAGCACCTCAGACAGCGCCAGCAGTCCCAATATTGGCTATTGAAGAGAGAAAGAAACACAAAAATGTAAAATCTTTTCAATTAGATCGATTTAGCTCTTAGCATTTCACTCTGATTTTTAGTTATAATGTGCTATTTAACATTTAGCATTGTTAGTTTTATTTTTATTACAAATTTTGAAAGGTCCTCATTTCAAAACCATTAGGGTGTTTCAGCAATAAATGGGATATTTTAGTACCAATCATTCTGTGCTATTAGTTAAAAAGAATATTCAATATTGTTAAGCGAATTTTACCTCTCAGAAGACATTTAGGCAGCTTAAAAAGGTCAAATTATTATTTATTTCCCTTTTTTTAAATTATTTTTCAATACTTTATCCAAAATCTGGATACTGTTTTGCTGACTGAGGACTAAGAACTTATTTTTACTCATGGTATTTACATAATTTCCTTTAAAGACCCACTCCAATCATCTTTTCTGTGCAGCCCTGCACGGTGGACTGTTTGTCCTGTTTTTCAAAATGATTTGGGCAGATAATTTTGTTTTCAAATGACCCTTGACAAATGACCTTTTCTTTTCCAGATGGATTATTGGGAAGATCGGGAGCAGCAAGACTGCAGAGAGCAGTCTCAGTAGACAAACACGTCTGTCATTAAGGGTCACACAGCACACATCTGGACCAGCTCCAGTTCACCCACCAACACCAAACAAACACAATCCATCGTCAAAATGTGATGTAGCTGCACAAGCCTGCCTCTCTACTTACATAGGGGTTTAGGAGAGATAATGACCTAAAGTTTACAGTCTATGTTTGAAGTTTGGACAGTAAACATAGGTTTCTGATTTAAATGTATAATGCTAACATTTTCTTCACCAAATAGAGTTTTAATATAGGATTCAATTTGTCATTTATACATTGCTACCTTTTCCAAAAGACATTGATGAATGGGGCATTTCTCCTTCAAACAGCAGGGGGTGCTAAAAAAAAAAAAAAAGTCATAACAATGATGGTTTCACAGAGGAGTTTGCCTTTGACCAAAGCACCATATTATGTCTTCCACTGAAAATATTGAATACATCTACTCCTTAAAAAGTTGTTACAGATTGTTCTTACAAAACACGACCAACCTGTTACCAAACTTTAATGAGTCATTAACATGAAAATTATGTCACATAAAACGTGTCTGCTCATTTCTATTTAGGATTTTTTTTTCTCACTTAAATTTGACAAATACAAATTTCCTCATTATTTTATTTTAATTTTTAAAATATTTTTTTATTATTTGCTTGCATTTTTCCAAAATGTTATTTTCAGAAATTAGAGAGGAAGCTGCCTGAAGTCAATATAGTCTTTATGGTATTTTTTTTATTTATTTACTTTTGCATTTTGTTTGAATTGACTCCATCTACCTAAACATTTATAATCCCTAATGTATAGCTACATTAAATATATTGCCTGAAATAATGATGCGCACGTGCCATGATGTTCAACACTCTAATTCAGAACCAAGGACAGCTCCTTTGACAAAAACAAACAAACCTAGATGACCCTTTTTTGCCTCTTGCCAGTAAACATAGATACAATGATTACATGTTCTCTGTTTTTCTGCTCTGCATAAAACATTTGTGTAATTGTTTTAAGCCCATTTCAGGTTCATTTCATGGTCACCTTGAAGGGTCACAGACAAGACAACTCAGTTCTTTCAAAGCAGAGAAAACCTGACAGGGAACTTAAATATTAGCTTTTCATCTATTACTTTGGAGATTTTTTGTCTTTTTTGTAGGATCAGATAATCCAGAGAAAGGCAATCCCCACTAAAAATAAAATTGATCACACAAGGAAAAAAACAGGGAAAAAAAGTGCCATTCACAATGTCTTTTTATAGTTTTTGTTTTAAGCATCGCCAAAAAGAGATGAGGAAAACCTTTAGCGCTGACATCCTCTTGGGCTCTGCTGAATGCTGTTCGCCATGAAGTTTGACAGAACATTTGCAGCTCAGATGTTCTTGATGCAAGTGTTTTGTTGTTACATTTATTTCTTCAAGGTCCAGACAAATATACATCAGTCACAAATGATGAGCCGTTGAACTGAAAGCAAACCGACTCTGGATTCATGACAGACTTCAGTTGCAAACCAGAATCTTTGTTGGCAGCTTCAAACAGTGCTAATTGGATTGGAAAAGTGCTAAGCTGCACAACTCCACATCTGGACAAGCTTCTCCAGCGTGTGAACATGTTTAGCGCTTTAAATGAGAAACAGGAAAACACAATCGATGGAACAGTTGTGTAAAACAGTTTGTGTGATATTTTTTATTTAGTCTGTTTTGTGCGATTGTAAATGATTTGTCCTCTAGTTTGGTTCTATTTAATATGTATTTAATATGTCTATTTAATATATGTACATTTGTTGGCACCTTTTCTTACACTTACAGGTGTATTGAAACAGGCACAAAGACAAATAAAATTGAAAATAAGTAGCATTGTCAATAAAAGTTAAGAAGTGCGTTTTCATCTTAGGTGTTAAAAGCCAACTTAAAAAAAAACTTAATTTAAACACTGGTAGGTGAATTTATGGAGCAAAGGTCATGCAGTAGGGAGTTCTAGAGGTGAAGAGCAGATTTGCTAAATCCCATGATGGAAAAATGAGTGGAGTGAAGAGGTGAGAATTTGAGGATGATCTTAGAGTTTGGGAGAATAGATAGCTGAGCAGGAGAACATGAATGATCGAGACTGTGAAGAATTTCAAAACTGAGGAGAAGGACTTTAAACTCTAAAATTAACTGGCGGCCAGTGTAGCTGCTTTAAGAAAGAAGTGGTGTGAGTGGAAAATGGGGCTCCAAAACTGATCTGGGCAGGGAAGTTTTGAAAAACCAGAAGCTTATGTATGGACTTATGTGGAAGACCGAAAAGGAGGGACTTAAAGTGGTCAGTGTGAGATGTGACCAATGCATGAACCATAACAGACTTGATGGAAGGTACAAAATACAATCTGACAAAATTAATGTTGTGTAAGCATGAAGTAAAAGAGTGTAAAGTCAAGAATGACACTGACTCTTAACCTGTGAAGAGGGGAAGACAGTAGTTTTAAAAACTATTAATGAAAATCTGTCCATTTTGTAAGTAAAAAAAAAAAATTGCTACAATTATTTGATCTGAAATGAAAAGTTTAAAAGGGAGAAGGTAGGGAGTTGGTATTTGTGACCAGGTAAAGCTGGGTGTGACCAGCGTATAAGTGAAATTTGTGTGGGCTTGGTCATTGCTTTTGTTGCTCCTGTTATCCGATTGCCTTATTTGCTAATTTAACTTAGTGTTATCTGGTTTAGTATTCAAAAATTCTGAGTAGCATCTTAATCATTCTATTGATTAAACTGTGTTAAATGTTTGCTGCGTAAGTGGCCTGCGACGTAGTTACTTCCCCTTAACTAAACACATCTGCAACATGCTCTTTTGCCTACGCCCCTTTGTTATGCTCCATGTGCCATATGTTCAGCAAAGAGCCTGTCTCCTTTAAAGTGAGGATAGTGCCTGATGTCATAAGTGTAACCTTATTTTAGATTTAGAAGACATGTTTGAACAGTTAGAAGCGCAGCTCTGCACAGTGGCTGCAAAGCCTGATGCTAAATAACATACCCCCCCCCCCAGCAAAACATCAGCGGAACTGTCAACTCTGGTCATTGGCTCCTCTGAAATCAGACACGTGAAGCTCACAGTCGCTACACTCAGGTGTTATCCATGGACCAGAGTTGGTGACATCAAAGAAAACCTTAGGATGTTGGTCTAGAGTAAGTCCAGGTTTGTTGAGTTGTGATTCACGCAGGCGGTAATGATGCCCAATGGAGACAATCAGAGGTCCTTAAAGTAAACATAGAATCAGTGTGTAAACTTACTAAGTCGATGTCAGACACTGTAATTTTCTGTGGTCCCTTACTAAACTTTTCTCATTTAACAGCTGGTTAGCTAGATGGTGCCCGGAAAATGGTGTTGGCGTTATAGACAACTCATGCGGAGAGATGGCATCCATCCCACTTTGGCCACTCTTCTTTCTAAGAACATTTCTGCTAGCATTAATTCTGCAACATGACATCCCAGAGCGGCAGTTTACTACTCTCTTCTGAGCTTCTTTAGCATTGGTGCAAACCCCATACAGAGGTAGTCGAGCAGCTCCTAGCTTTAGCTTTTGTGCCAAAAGTCAAGTAAAAGGAGTGAGACAGAAACCAAAAAGTAAGAGCTACTAGTACTCTCTATAACAACAAGCACAAATATGATGTAATAAAAGGTGGGTCACTAAACATTAATGAGTTAATTCAGGATAACAAAGTAAGCCCACGAGCCCTAACAGAAAATACAATAGGATAACTAAGTTAGGGTGAATGAAGCAACAACAACACACCACCACCACTGTTCGTGGAGATAATTAATTAAAAGATCTTCAAGCATCAGAACAAAAACAACTTTTCTAGAATTTTGTACAGAAACAAATAATTAAAAATTGGGCTCAATTGGAAGTTATTAAGGTGATTTTTTTAAAGAATTTTTTACATTATCACATAATTTACGGTAACATATTTTATCTGTACTTAGGAAAATGTATACTTTGATCTAAATTAGAACACAAAACCAGAAAAATGTTCATTTACAATTGTAACACAACTTTACAAATGTAACACTATTGGGTTCTTTAACATAAAAACAACTGCAAAAATCCAAATTCTTTACTTTTTCTGATATCACAATATCAAACGTTTGTCTTTATGGTACAGCAGATTGAGCAATCAGCTGGATAAGCTCATATTTTTTTTTCATTGTTTTAAATTCTGCATTAAGCCCTATACTTTCTTCATTTGGTGTTACAAAGACTTTCCCTCAATATTTAGCGAATCTTTGAGCCAAAGCTCCAAGTTATTTTACCGTTTAACATTTCTTATTAAGGAATAAAAAGAGTTTGATCAAAGCAATAAAAGTGCAAGTTTTGCAGAACAGATTATTCTTCTGGACCTGTAAGGTTTCAGGCTTTTTTCTAGTGTTTCATTGGATCTTATTTAAGAGTGATAATAAGCTGTTACTCATGGGCATGTTGAATTGACCGCTGGAAAATGTTGATAAATCTGTTTGTGTCCTTGTACTTAAGAAAATGCCTCTGGCTTTATAGTTATTTTTTTCTTGTTTACTTAACAGCCATGTTTGACCTTCAACACCAATATTTTATTTAGCTAAATGTTGAAAAGCACTGTATAAGAACACTGATTTATTTTGTCTTATTTTAAGGACTGTCTCTGCTTTTTGCTACTGTTTGTGCTATAATTGTCTCTGTTATGCAATGCCACCATTCAAGCCTATTTTCAAGTTGATTATGCACAAAGTTCTTTTTAGTTTATGCGTAGGATTGTTTTTAAAAGTGATGGACCGCCTAACATGGCACTTTTGCCAAAGGCACAGCGTGCACCAAATTAAAGGGATTTTTTTTTTTTTTACATCAATGTTGAACTGAATCCAGATATCGTCTCATTCTGGCTTGGACAAAAATTTGTTTGGCATCTTTGTTGCTGGGAGCTGATCCTGAGTGTGAGGTCATTGCTGTTTGTGTATCTGTGTACCAGCAAGAATACACTGCTGATACCCAAGTATCATGATGCTTTTTGGGGAGCTGCAGCAGAATACAAAAGAAGTACTTTTACTACATTTGCAAATATATTAGTGGTCTTTGGATTAACTTTGTAGATTTGTTGTTTCTTTACTGTCTGAACAGACTGATTTCATTTTGTTTTCCATTTTTTCCTCTTCTGTTAGTGAACCACTCATGTTTTATTATCTTTTTTTGGTGTTTACTATACACATAATAATAAATTCATTACTCATGACCACATGTATTCTTTTACATTTGGATAACAACGCCTTTAAACCTTACCAAAAATACAAGTTAAAAAAAGTAGTTAATCATTGGCTATGAATGTGCAAAAATGGCATGGAAGTAAATAAGTAAAAAAGAACTATCCTAAACTGAGAACATGATGTACTCATCATTTTTTTCTTTTCTTCACTACAGGAGAGTACGATGTAGCCAACCTATGCTGTCATTACTATGAGATTAGTTCATGCAATTTGCACAAATGTTAAAAAATCTTGATAAGAGCTAAATTATATGTATTTTTGCATTGAGACAGATTAGAAAGTTTCACGTTTTGAAAGTTTTCTGTTAAATTGGTAACATTATGCAGTATTGTAATGAACATTAACAGTTTTCTCAGGATGTCAGAGATTTGTGTGTTTCTTATCCAGCTTCACTGATTGCTAAAAATATTGGACTTGTGTGAAGCTACAATGTGGAAAACAGTCTCAGCTTCAAAAGCTTCATTTTTTGAGTGATTTGTACCTATTTGGAAGGTGTGAATAGGTAGTTTTGATAATACTGGTAACTGGGTCATTTGATAGGTTAATATATCTTGTTTCATGTTTTCATCTTCTCCATTTGTTCAGACTGTTTATACTCTTAATCTCTGCAGCCTTTTGTACCAACTCTGGAAGTGCAAGGACACAGACAAGATAATTGCTTAGTTTTGCCAACTGAAGTTTAAAGCTTTACGCAGATAATGATGCTACTTCCTCCTATTTTGGTATGAAGAACAACATATGCTCGTTAATAGACTGCAAAACTCTTGCTATGAAAATCTGTTAATAATGAAATATTTCACTAATGTCGATATTAAAAAAACAGCACTTTTTAATCATTTAAGAGTGTAAATGCTTGCCAGCACACACTGTGACTGCCTGTGCTGTGAATATTTGGGGATGTGGGAGGGGCCAAGTCCCTGACAGCAGAACTCACTGCTTGCTTATAGAAAAGAAAAACTGTACTTGCTTTACACTGGTACCTTTATTGCTTTCTAATAACACTAGGTAACATTTCTTAGTAGCTGGATGGCTCAGTTGGGTTCAGGGCTGGTGCGTGGGAAACCTGGGTTTGATTCCCATTCATGGTGGCGACCCCTGACGGGATGTGTCAAAAGGTCACCAACAACAATGAGGTAACAAATCTCTGGTTGGGTTACTGGTTCCGGGTTGGGACATGCGGCGGGGTGTGCAGCATCAGACACTGGCAAGCTGCATTTTTGGCCCGAACTACACAACGGGTAGATTTTTTGGAAAATGAATTTTCATAAAAGTAATTTTAAAATGGTGTGAACACATCTTTACTGTCATCTAAATGTAAACTCAAATTCATAACAAATACGCCTGAAAACAGTAGAATGTTTTAGGTTATTGAGCTCAACATCTGACAGGTTACAGTTTTCAGTGTAAAACAGACTCATATGCTACACAGACACTGCTAAAAAAGTGAATTCCATTCTGTTATTATTTAAAAAATAATGTTTTTATGAATGTCCTATGAATTAATCTTGTTGTATTTATCCACCGCATCTTAATAACCAGTCCGTGAAAATAATATCCGACTTTAAACCGGTTCGTGATTACACACGACACAAAGAACAGCTAGTTAGCACCACAGTATTAGTGTCTAAAATCAACGCTGTTTCCAAATCAACACGTTTTATTTAAAATTAAGCATTTAGGATTGTAGACACCTATTTGTCTTTTGGTGTCAGCCTGTAAATTGGTGTTCCGCTTTGAACTGACAACTTCTGAGGTTAAGCAATTTCCTGAACAATAAAAGAAGCAAGAATTACATGATAAGCAGGACAATTAGTGTTTGTTGAAATGGCTATGTAAGCTGTACAACAGTAATTGGGACACAGAGCACAACAGAAAAAATGAAACATGTGCTAATCCTCACAAATGACCTCGTTAGTATGTTCAACCAAGGAGAGGGAGCAGAGCAACTTTGAGAGCCCCACTAAAAAACACACTGGTCACATGAAAATTTTACCCACGCAGCAGGAACCAAAACGTGCCTTGCTGCTGACCAGAATATCAAACAAAGCAACAGTGATAACACTCACCATGCGTTACTAAATAATGCATTAGTTTGCCCAATTAATTCAGGAACAGCACGGGAAATAGAATTTTCATCTTTATATAGCTGCATGGAGGTGGCTTTTCCTCAGTTATGTTCCTATTTATGATGATGAACTACGATAATGGAGACATTATGGGAATTGGAGCAAAATAAACACAAAACACCCTGAGGATAATATATATTTCATTTATCTTCAGCTTCATTGTAGGTTGTTTTTACATTATCTTTGCAATCTATGGAGTTATATACAGTATTTGGCATGTGACAGAACTCTGCCGAACTTGCAGATCAGGTAATACCAGTTCCTCACAAGTAGAAGAAACAAACAGAATTATTTATGTGTCTGAAATATTTATCTGAGATCTGTCTGTGCCCCCAATTGCTTGAAAATAACATAGGTTATTCAGCAGAATAACCCAGGGTGGAAAAAGTAAAAGATTAATGCTCCTTTCCTTTGCTGCTAATATAAAAATATTATTTCAGGGCTTTTGCACCATAAAACCATAATTAAACTATAAGGATACAGTATGTCTCAATAAAAAAACAGTAGCTTTTTCTACTGTAGGTAATTCATGTAACTCAACCCCCCAAAAATATCTATCTAATTGGACACAGTACAACACCTGTGCTTTACAGCTCAATGTAATAACGATCTGCAAAAAAGATGAAGAAAATGGAAATCATGGTTGGCCTAATATTACAATGCTGTGACTGCAAAAATAAAGAGAAAAACCTAAAAATGAACTTCTGAAACTAATTAAAACCCATAAAAAGAAATACAGATCTCTGTACTCCAAACATTACATCATAGTCCTTTGATCAAAAACCAACAAAAATAATATAAAATAAACTTTTATAGCACCAACTTATGATAAAAGTCACGCTAAGATTCTTTAGAGAAAGTAAACAAGATTTATTTAATTGAAAAAACAAGCATTTTCATTCAATGTGAGAATATTTCAACCTAATTGGAATCTAATTTCAAATTGTTGGTGTGGTTGCAGCTTTGCAGGGTGAGAGCTTGTCTGGTAATTGGAAAAGTACTGCTTAAAGATGCCCTCAGCAGTTACAGCTTTTGGGCAGTGAAAAAAGGATACAGGTGAGGGCTGCCCAATCCAGGTTCACCGGATCTTTCACCTTGTTGCCTTACTGACAGTTTCCCAGCTCTTCCTGAAACTTTTACTACTGATTACCTGGATCAGCTGTGCTCAAGTCAATCAGTTCAACTGAGTCAGCTAATCAGCAGTAAGGATGGAGGAAAGAGCTGGATAACAGACAGGGTGGTAAATTTGAATAACTACCAAGCAACCAACCATTTTAAAGGTTGACCACAAGGTGCTTGACTAGATCTCTATAAACATAAGCTAAAACAGTTACAACTCATAAAGCGCTATAGACAACAAAAGACGAATAATAAATTGAACACAATGGCTGTGTCCGAATTCCCTCCCTCACTTAAAACCCCCAATCCAATTGGTTTTGGAAAATACAATTTGAATTGTTTTGTTACTTGTTCACTCACCTTTCGGCACATCCCATCAGGGGTCGCCACAGCGTATCGGGTTTTACTGATTTGCACAGGTGGAAGCCGGATGCCCTTCATGACACAACCCTGTGTTTTATCTGGGTTGAGACCATCACAGCGGACAACACACACGTGATGCAGCAAAAACCATCATTTCATTCCAGTGTGTGAAAAAATACTTTGAATTTAGCAAAGACGTGACTATACAGAGTGGTAGCATGTTCTATTAATGCGTTTGTATTATTTTGATGTGGAAAAACAACAGTGGGCTAAACTTTATAAAGCTAAAGTATGAATTGGATCTGATTCTTGTTTACTTGTTTATTTGTAAACATATTTGATTTACACTTGATTATCTTGCAAGGAACACAAGGAACCTAGAAAACTTCACCTGCACTGTTCAGTACCAGGTCTTTGGCTAAAGATGTCCTGGATTGATAATAGGTCAGTGAATCGGATTGAATCGGAACCAATATCAACAATGAATCTTATGGTCAACCACAATTTATGATATGAATCAAATCATTGTTAAAAGAAATGATTTCACCCCTATAGTCACAGTATTGTTTATTTTAGTGCTATCCGTCTGTTTAAGAACTCGTTGCAAACTAGTTGGGAGTTCCAGGTATTGTGAATTCTCTAAAGCCGCTAATGTGTAGCGAGGCACAAACATACGTTTGAAAATAGATCATTCATGAATGTGCCCTGTACTGCGGAAATGGTAACAGAATTACAGCATATCCACAGTATTAACAGAGAACGTACTACCCCCACCTTCTTCACAACTGGTTATGTGGACAAAGGTGTTATGGCAGCTGTGGGAAAATAATTTCATATTCAATATACCCCCGAGATGGTCCTGAAAGTTCCTCATCAGGAAATAGTTTGCAGATATCAAACTGCTGAGATTTTCCAGCACATGACGCTCTGAGGAAAGTTACTCACAAAGTCTGGAGAAGATGCAAAAAATATAAAGAGCTTCAGGCTCCCAATCTGGAGCCTTCACTGCAGCCTGCATAATCCACTGCAATGAACCGAGAAGGACTCCGAGGGTGAAAAACAAGACGGATGCTGCCACTGACAGAAGATCACAACAAGGCAAAAGGAATGTTTGGAAACAAAAAGCCTTTTAGAGACGAGGCAGCCTTTCTGTCACCGTGTTGAAATAGAGACCGAACGGAACTAGGACTATTTAATGCAGTGTGTTACTTCTTCTTTTTGTGTTTTTAAAAACTAAACACCATTAGAGAAATAACATCCCTAGTGAAGAAAAACGTGCTGTTACTGTTAAGCTTTGGAGCTATTCAGCCTCCTCTGGTAAAACAATGAAAATAGAAGAAAAAATACAAAGATTTTCTTAGAAAGAAATGCTTCCAATTATCTTGCTAAAAACTATTGCAGGGTGAAAGAACGAGATGAAAAAGAAATTCTTAAGAGCTAGAAAATAGGGTCTCTATTTACAGAATCAAAGTTATTAAGCCACATAAATGTCACAGTTGACATTTGTTTTTATTTTGGAACTACAGATTCAATAGAAATCTCAGACTTTTAGGCCTGTAAAGCACTGGTGATTTTTTTTAACAAATTATAAACAATAAGTTTCTTTAAAAAGTTTCTCGTGTTTTCAAGTTGAGAATAGATGCTAATGCGCACATTCAGCATCCTCGGCAGCAATCAGGGCTAACAGCAGGCAATTTGGGGGCTCTGACGCGAGCTTTTGACTTGAAGGTCTCAAAGACCGAGCCGAGGAATAAAGAGTTAAAAACTCAGCATGTACTCTGGTATCTGTACATGTAAAGCTTTAAAGGCTAGTAATTTTGTTTTAATTCAAATTCAGAACTTCCCAGCTAGCAAGTGCAGCTCAAACAGGACAGGGATGTTGGGAGTCCTTCTGCTCATTCTGTTGGATCATTTTGCATCAGCTGAAACAGAATTAACAAAGTTAGGGTCAACTACAACAAACGAACGAAAGTCTAAAGAGGCTTAATCATAACCATGTGATGGACCACAAAAGAAGCTGTTATGCTACGTGCACACCAAACACAATTTGCGTGTAAAATTCACATTTCACTGGCTCTCTGTTGAAGCGAGTCAAATTCACTGCTGGTTGCTTGTCCAAAAAGGTGTTAATAAACACACCACATGTAGGAGGAGTTACTGTCTAAAGTTTTTTGTCTCATCACTATATGGGAGAAATGACTGTATTTCTGTATGTCTCCTTTTACAACACGGATCTGGACTCCACCCACTGAATATGTCATCAATGCATTGTGGGTCAAAGTAGTTTCAGATTGGTTGATGCAATGCAAATTCTTCGACAAAGTTTAGACATCTGAACTGGTGTAGCGTAATATTCTATAGGTGTCAGAATTCGCGCCACAGGAGCTCTAATTGTGTTGGTACATTGATTTAACATGAAAACTGGCCACACCTGACATGAGAATCGCATTAAGGTCCAGTAGTGCCAGCCCAGAGTCCTGGCCAGAATGTAAAGCCTAAAAATGTTCAGATCAGAATGATCAAGTCTTGCTTTTTCATGATAAAGTTAATTAAGAAGATGGGAAGGCAGCCTAACGTCTGAGACACATTGATCTCTTTGACAAAAATAAGACAGACAGAATCGAATTTGGAGTTTTCGCACTATGGACACTATCGTGTGTCAATTTGATCCTTCTAATAGAATTTAAAGGTCATCTAGGATTACCAGAGACAAACTATCATCTGACGTGAAAGCAAATAATCAATGAATGGCTTGAGGTTTCCAAAGAAAAAAAGAGAAATCAAGTGAAAAGAAAAGTCAGCGATATTCTAAATATGGACTTTGGTCTTCTGTAAATGGTATAAATAAACAGCAACGAGTTTAATTTAGCATGATGCCTGAAATGGTCTGAAACTCAAAGCTCAGCTCGATATGCCAAGGAATTACAACAAACAATAAGAGAAAGTATACTACGAGTCAGAAAAGAAAAACTACAAAAAACAAAACAAAAATGTAAACAAAAACAGTGTCGTTGACAAAGTAAATTCAATCACTTGTTTACGGATTAAGGAGGTAAGATGGGCAATAACATGATTATATAATTGCATTTTCAATCATTTTTTGCAACACGTAACCCCCAAAACAAATACAAACTATTGGAACTCAAACACGTTGGTTTTTTCAACTTATGTAATAATGAATAAAAAATAATTTAAAAAATAAAATAAAATATAAAAAATAATTTTAATCTAGGGCTCTAATGACTGCCTGAGAACTCTCATAACCACAATCTCTTCCCAAAAATGTAAGTACGAATATTTGTGACGTCCAAGATTGCTGATTCACAATCTTTATAAATATGGTAACGTATAGTAATTATTCACCAAAAGCAATCTAATTATCATTCTAAACTGTAGAATAACATTAAATGCTAAACAAACCAAATGCTCAGCGCAGAATGTAATTCCCACAATAAAGGAGGGAACACTGCACTGATTTTATTTTATTTTCCCCCATTAGTTCGGGACAACACAGTTGCTCATTTTTATAGTTTGCGAATTCTCTCTTGCTTTTTTTTTCTCTTTAAGCTGCACATGACTGATCAATACGTGTCTGCGCAGAGCCATCATACAGTCAAAGCGCTGACATCACGCGCAGTGATGGTGGGGTGAGGGTGCAAAGCTCATTACCGTTCCGCATGCACATGAAGGTGATCCACATGAGGGAGAAAGAGGCGCAACAACGACAAAAGACGCCAACACAAAACGTAAAGACATGAGTGAGACTGGAGAAAGAAGCAAAATCTGGAACAATTTTACTGTTAATGATAATATGAAGGCAGAATTTAGAGTCTGTAAGAAAAGAAACAAACAGAACCGACTCCACAAACAACCTGTCCAGACACCTAAGAACCTTCTTCAGAACGAGACAGAACATTACTGACAGAAGAAACCAGATCAGCTTTACAAAGCTGAGACACTTCCTATTTCTAAATACCAACATTTACCATCATTACAAGCCGCCTTAATTTTTTTATCTTTTGCACGTTTTAATTAGTATTTTGTGTTGTTTCATTTTAAAAGTTGAATAGTAAACAATTATTTTTAGTTTTCATTATTTGCATTGAACCTTTTATTTGAAAGGAAAAATAAAAGCATACATATGTAAGAAACATTTTTTACATCATTCAGTTTGTGCACAAGGTTAAAAGAGCCAGAATTCCCATCACTTTTGTCAAGTTTCCACAAACTGTTAAATGTGTGAGGAGCTGCAGCCTCCAAACTCTCAAAGGGATGATGACGGGAGAGGGCAGACTATCTATTGGTTTAATTTTTCAAATGGTTTAGTTTATTTTTCTGTAAAGATTAAAGGAAGGGAATTTTCAAATGTTGTTATGAGTGGCTTTCTGGAAGAACATAAATGTTTACGTTTAGACACACCCTGCAATTGTTAAACTGTTTCTGTTAGCCGACAAACTGACCCCGGCCCCTCATCCCAGAAGAAAACGGTTTAGTGACGCTCACAAGAAAACGTTTGGGGACTCCTGATTTAAAATGTAGGAGTTTTCTTGTATTTCCATGAACGATGAAAAAAATTGGTTTGTTAAACATTTGTTTTGGAAACACTGTTCTTAGCTTAGATTAAAGGAATGTGGGTGATTTAAAAAAAAAGGAATATTTACACATCCGCTTATCTTATTTGATCCCTGCTGTGAATGGGACCATCACTCCTTCCTGTGTTTCTAGTAAAGGAGTTGTCCATCAACTTTGCCATCTTTATATACGATCTTCTTGTCATCTATCTACAGTAGTCAGATAAACTTTGAAGATGAAAAATTTGTACAAAACATGTTTTAGAGTTTGTTCTAAAATGATCCAAAGCAACATTAATGTTTCACTTTTGTTTTCTCTTGAAGTTAATCAGGAAGTTGAGAGAAAAACCTTTAAGAGTGATGTTGTTTAAAGTGATAAATACCGTTTCTTTCTTTCAAAATCTCAGTTTTGTCTCTTATGTTTTGTTTAATCTGATTTCCTGTGCTAAATAAAAGTAGGAATGATTGTCCATAGAAAGAATCATGGATTGATCTGTGAATCGTTGATATGTGAATCTAACTGGATCGCCATCTAAGCATTTTTCCACAGCCCTATTTTCATCACTCGTTCTTTAACTAGTAGAAATGTATTATTAAACTAAACTGAAATGATCAGAGAAGAATGACAGAGAAAAATAGAGATTGGAGATTGGCGACTGTGACCAACAGCCACAACACTGACAATAACAAGCTGAGTTTAGAAGCAGACAGCAGGTTTCTTCCAGAAATGATGAGCAGTGCAGATCTCTGTATTTTTAAATCTGTATGAAATATATTTCTGCATGAAAACCTTTTCTCTCACTTAAAATGATGAGCATGTTCTCTTTTGTATCATGAGTAAGCCATTAAGAGACCTTTCAAGCATCTTTATCCAGCTGAGTTGGTCAGGTTATTAGGATGACATTTTCCTGCATTGAACATGCCCATTATGTTGCTGTTTCCTGTCCATTCTCTTTGCCCCCTGGTCCCGCCTGTCATCAGAGAAAAAAAAAGCTCTATTTCAACCTGGAACAGTCATGAAGTGTCTGCTCCATTTGTACTTAAAATGAAGATGTTCCAGTGCGCTGAAGCTTCCTCTACCTCAGAAAATACATATCCAGGTGGAAGCATTGAAAAAGTAATATATGGAAGAGTGGGATTCAATTTAAAATGGTTCTATGGAGAGAAATATAACTGTGATAACAGCAAACTGGAAACAAATATAAAGCGACATTTATAGCAAAAAGTTATTGATACAACAGCAGCAAATTTTTTAAAATTGCTCAGATCTAAAAAAAAACAATGAAGCCTAATGACATGTATCAATAAACAGAATAAAACAATAAATGAAAAAGAAACAGGAAAAATAAGAAAAAAATGTTTGCCGCTTCTCTTATTTTTTATTTTTTAACATATTAGAAATATTTATCTACATAAATGTAATGTTTTATTTATATTCAGTATCATGAGAATTTCAAAAAAGTAATTTAATTTGTAAAAAAAAAAAGAAAGGTCAAATTCTTAAAGTACAAATTCAAAGTTAGGTTCAAAAATTACAAAAAGCTAAAACACAGTTTACATGTACACTGCATATACAAAACCATAACTGAATAAAAGAGTGAACAGCACTAACATTTAAGAGCTAAATATTGGATATAAAAAGAAATGCAATAAAAAATTCTGTAATATTCATGTGCCTTCTCTGCATTTATGGAAAGGCACTAAAAAGAATTTCATTTTCATATTTTACTCTCTCTATGTTCATGTTTAATGTATTTTCTTTGTAGATGCAAACTCTAAGAAAACTAGAAAAGCTCAAGGGATCTCTGTTTGAATGACTGCTGCTGTCATGTTTGAGAGGGGGGGGGGTCAAATGTGACCCTCCTGCTGGCTGTATTTTTTCATACTGTTTGGACTCCTTTCTCCAGCTGGGTGCCCCCCTGGTCCGTCGGTGCGCCGTCTCCTCCGGCTCGGCGGCATCATTAAGCGGCGAAGCTCCTCTCTCCTCCTCCTCCTCCTGCTCTCCGCGGTTCAGAAGAAACATAAGCCTCGTCTGCCATGCCTGGCAATCTTGAAATGTCAGGCAAATTGTCCCGAGGCTTTCCAGCCTGTTAAATTAAGCTAGACATGCAAAACGGAGCCATTAATGAAGTACATTAACCTGGAGCACCCGGCATCCATTTGCAGCATTGTGTTGTTTGTTTACAAGCCACCATGGGGAGAAGAGAATGAAGGGAGGGGGGGGTCCTTGACAAGCTTATTGAGTGAAAGAATCTGCAGCGACTTGGTTGGTGGGACTTCATAGAAACGTATCTGTGTTTTTTTTTTAAAGGACAGAAGAGTTGAAGCGCTTTGTGCAACATCCCTGATGTCACAGACAAAAGGAGGAGATGGAGAACACAAGTCTCCACGGACCACATTTGTCTGGGTGACACAGCCAATGTGCCCGCCGATTGCAGCGTCAGAATGAGTTATGGAGTTTGCAGCTTTTTGGAAAAGGCTTTGAAAATGCCTTCATCCGGTCATACATTTCAGATGATTCAGTTTCGCTGACATTTTGTGCAGCTCAGGCATTAAGGTTTGGAGATCTGTCATCTGTGGCCGGAGAAAATCCGCTTCATAATTGATAAAAAAAAAGTCCCTTCTGCTGGATTTTTACTCTCTGATGCACAAAAAAAGGACATAATAGATTTGCGAGGTTCAGCAGTGTTTGGCAGAGGCGTTGAGCGATACCAGTAACTCAATGCTCACTGGGCCAAGTCCTAAAGTTCCCGGCCTTTCACTAAATCTCTTCCTGTTTGCAGTTGCTGGACGGAGGTTTTGGTGCAGCAAGCCAAATGCACCCACTGTCTTCAAGCCAGAAAGTAATTTTTCAGGATCCCAGAAATTCCTTTTATTCTAGCTTACTCATCTTTTGTGAAAATGTGTCTTTAATTGCATGTCACCTTTAGATGAGCCTTAGATGTACTGTAGTCATTTGAGACATGAATGAGAGAAGAGAAAGCATAAACTCTCTAGGTTTAACATTTGCATCCATTACTTCACTCTTTCACATTCACATTAAAATCTGCATAAAATGTTTACTATCATACAAGAAGTAAAATCACACAGTGGAGGTCATATGTATATAAAAAGTAGTGCTGTCAATTGATTAAAAAGAACAGATCAGATTGATCACATTTTTGTGAGTCGAGATCTGCCAGCCCAGCTATGTTTTGTGTTACTGTGACAACGAGCCGCATTATGAATCAAATAATTTGCCTTTTGTGAAAGAGCGATCTAAACCTAAAAAATAATAAGAATAAAGTACTAAAAATCATTGAATCTATATTTCTTTTGTAAGTGACCATGTTATTAGCAGGATTGTTCCTGATGAAGAGTGCGTATTTGGCGTCCGCCGTGCAAGCCTGAACCAGCGGAAGACGGTTGCTGCGCAAAGTGTAATTAATCAGCGTTTCTATATATTAACGCGTTCATTTTTAAAAATTTATCGAATACATTAACGTTGCTAGCCCTAGTAAAAAGGTCAGTAAAAGAAAAAAATTCAAATGACTCATCATAAAGCTGTAAATACAAGGCTTATGTTTTCCAGCTACCTGCATCTGAATTCTTAACTATTTTATGACATTTTTGTTCAATTGCTCGCAGTGTCTTAATAAGGGCTGTAATGTTTATTCAGATACACGCATATTCACAATCGGTTGCTGAAAATTCGAGAGTGAATACTTAGGACATCTAAGATTGTTGAATTGCGATCTTTATAATGATCGTAGAGTGTAGTAAAAAACAGTTTAGTCACACGGGAAAGTTGAAAAAACTGGAAGTTCTGGAAAAACAAAAGTCTCTACTTTTAGGTTGGAATAAAAAAACTGAAAATAAAAATAATACAATCATAATTAATAAATATTGTTAAGGGTGCGAAGGAGAACCCCGACGCAGAGTGTCGAAGAAGGTGTAACAGATTTATTTTGCAGCAGCCAAAAATCCAAAAATGGAGGCAGGGAGTAATCCAACTGGGCAGGAATGGCGCTTGGCAAGAGTAGAATCCACATGGACAACCTGACGGAATCATCTGGCAAACAGTGGTGGTGGGTAGACTGGTTTAAGTGAGGTGCAGCTAATGAGAGGATTGAGTGCAGGTGTCTCTGGAGTGGTTGGACACACCCCCTGCCACTCACATGCTCTGAAAAACAAGGAAGTGAGGGAAAAACAACACAGAGCCTCCACAGCCATCACAAATATTACTATAAGAATTTTACAAAATCTTGTGATCACTTATTTTAAAGATTTAAAAAAGCGATTTTGTAAAGCAACCATAGACAGTATAGGTGCTTCCTAGTGGGAAGTACCTGCTTGTCCCAGAAAGCCAAAATCCCATAAACTTTTACTGAGAAATAAACAGCTATTACTTAGTCATTATCAGCCAGAATAACCATTCTTGCTCTGCTATCTATTTTTTTCATGATATATTATGAAAAAAATATGAATATAGTTATTCAAGTTATAAATTGTCCAATCAGAGGCCTCAGTAAAAGTATGTGGTTCCCACTAGCCTCCATCTCAAACTCCTTGACGTTCAAACATTCGACTGACAGATTCTCCTGAGTCCGCCATAAGTGGAAGGGATGTGGCTTTCCAACAAGCTCACTCCTGATTAGCGAGAATACAAATGCTGATTTAGACTAATAACTGCTTACTAATGTAGTTTGATTCCAAAATGGCAAAGTCTGTACCGTAGAAAAATGGCGACTGAATTGGCTTCATTTCGCAAGAGACAAAGGTAAAGGCATTTTCTATGGGTGACATCACTGCTTCAACCAGTGATAATAATATGTGTCTATGGGTGCAACAGATCACAAAATTCATGGCTCAGATCATATAATGGTTTTAGAGTAACGGTATGGATCACCAGAAAAAAAAAAAAAAAAAAAAACAAGACAAAAAAACAAGATTAAAGCTGGGAATTAATCTGTTTAAAGTTTCACAACAAATATATTTAATGAAAATAAAGTACTTTAAAACTGACACATATATATAACATCAAAAATCTTCTCATTGAGGCCTATTTATAAAAGCAATACACTAATGACATCGTTGAACTCAAAATATTCCAAAAATACTCAAGCATACGTTCAAGCAAAAGTGCATTCTGGTGCACAAAAGTTTATGTTTATGTAGTCATGAATATTCATAAACTAACAGAGGGAGATAAATCATCTATGTTCTTAAATTAGGCATGCGTAAGCCCTGAACACTCCCAGAAATTCAGGTCATGAATTCCAGGCAGAAAAACATTTTGCCTCCACTTGATGGCTTAGTCACAACTGCTCTTGTGGGTGGATGTGGCAAACGTGTGGTAACCTGTTTGGGGCATGTTGGTGGCTATCAAGGTCGTAGGCCACTCAATGAGCCGGGTGAATGAAAATGTTCAAGCGCACTTGTGAACCACAGATGGAAAGGAACACTTATCCAACACTTAAGAGGTGAAGTAATTGAGATGCAGGTATGTCGTAAAGATTTTTCAATTTTTCAACCCCACAAATTCTGTAGACTGTGCAAGAGACCGGCAGAGTCGATGACGTGATTAGTGCGTGGTCATTGCAGAAAGCAGAGTGCCTGTAACTAACTATAAGGGCGCTCAAGTAACAACTAGTGTGGCGTAAAGCCATTGTATGACAGCATCATCAGGGCTCCATAACTTACATTAGCCTTATGAATACTTGAACATTCATTTACCATATGCACAACAATCAGACACTCAATTTTCAAGAAGACTCAAGGCAACTGAAAAACACACCTGTGCTCCCTTTAAGACGCACACCGAACCAGACGTTCTTCCCAACAACGCTGCATGGCTCCAAACAAGCTAAAAACACACAGCAATTGTTCGGTTTAACCCCCATGTGGCTATACCTTGAAGAATGACCAAAAAATGTGTTGTATGTCTGTCCATCCTTATTTACTAGTAAAGCTTAACCAATTCATTCAGTAAAGGTGTAATGAATTAAAATCAACATATGGCATCAATGACGATCATTTTCTGGTCAAAATACACATTAGATTTATTCCTATTTAACCATCACATTTAAACAGGTTACTCAAAATATTACTTCCCCCTCTTTCGTTTATTTCCACCAGAGCTGCAGCATATAAGAAAGTGAAGTCGGACTACAGCAGACTGTAATCACTAAGAGCTGCTAAAAGCCCAAAGATCCTTTTGAAAAAAATCTTCTTTTTGTCTTCAAAGTAATGGAGAACCATTTTTAAAATGGTCCTTCAGAAGTGATGCAAATATGACACTAAGAGGACAGTCTAATTTTCCCTCAGAGCTCTGATCTGTCCTTGTCTGGTGTTTCAAAAATGTGTTAGGAAAAAAGAAAAAAAAACTACTTTTTACCTGAAAAAGCCGAATGTCACGACTCCTCCACTTGGTGGGTTCTACTCTCTTTTAGCATAAGAGGGAATGGCAGCTCAACAAGCTTTAAAACAGCTGTTTAATTAGTTCAGCTGGTCATAGGTCTCTGGGAAAGACAAGAAAAAAAACTTAATATGTCTAATTACACATAAAACTGGAACCTTGTCTTATTTATGCTACTTTTTTCATTCATCCAAATGTAGATGTGTTTTTCCTAACTCAGCAACTCTTTTTTTTTTTTTTTTTATTGAAGGTTGTTGTTTGTCTAATAACAGTTCAGTCACTGTGCATGTGTGAGGTATTGCAGTTATTTTAAAAGCACCGTAGTAATAAGGTAGACACAATCTGTGTGAGTGGAGAGCCTCCAGCAGTTGAGTGGGATCATTTCCTGCAAGATCGTCTTTAACTCAAATGGCCTGCAGCCTTGTGAAAGGTATTGACATATTATTTTATCCATGAATTCTTTGTGTTTCCACACAGGTCAAAGGTTAGATGCACCTTAGATGGTTTCCAAAAAGTATTGAAGATGTAAGAGAATCTCGAATCTTTATTTTCTACATAAAATCCTCACAACTTTCTGCATTTATTTATCGTCTTACACAGCTTGCTATTAAGGCACTCGTGTCTTTTGCCACACGTCTAAAAGAAACTTGTCTTTCTCTATAAACCTTGTGGCTCAGTTTTCATTGTGTTGGGTGTAGTTTGCTGTCATGTTTGCTTGCTGTATAAGTGTGCAACATCTGGTAAACGATGCTCCTCAATCTGCTCCCTCTCATTGGAGATGGATTAGCGCATAATGCACAGTCTGCTAATGTTACACACTTCTTACCATGAAGAGTGCCTTAGAACACAGAGCGTGTACCAAAGGGATTGACATCCCTTTCAAGCATGTTTTTGCAACTTCTTTTACAACAGAAGGTTTAAGGGAAGAGGTATGTTTTTAAGACATGTAGGTTTTTCAACAAAAGGGGCTTTTTTTTTCCCCTTTTCAAAACGTAAAACGAATAGATTACAAACATAGAAAATGGATGTGAAAGTAACTGAAAAAACAGGTTCTGTGTTATGGCCTTTGAACTGTCAAAGAACTTACTAGATTAAGTACTTATTTTTAGAAGTTAAAAACTTCAAAGACGTGACAGAGATGAAGAGATGTGAAAGTTGGAAAAACACTTAAAGCACTTAGATGCTTTAGAACACAAGAATAGTTTGGTAAAATACTTCCACTTTCAAATAAAGACTTTTTACAACCCATATCAGAACCGTCCATTCATCCATTTTCTAACCCAGTTTTTGTCCCTTTCGGGGTCACGGGGCTGCTGGAGCCTAACCCGGTCACTGGTGGGTGACAGCAGGATACAGGACAGTCTGTTGCATATAATGACGGAGACCAACATGGGAATAGTGTGAGCCCATTTCTCTAAGCCCATGTTTGAAGAGGTATGGGTGTGCCAGTTCTTTCTTTAAAATGTGGTAGTGATGTGCGGTGAGGTTCACGCCTGGTGAGGCACTGACGTCATCAGTCAGATTTACAAACGTATGAACTCTGCAGAGAAACTTAATCACCATTTGATTGGCAGCGGCTAAAGTGTGTTGTTTACATTTTTATCTCAACATTTTTCTTCTTTTTAAAAACTGTAGAAGAGAAGAAGAAATCACCAAAATCGTTGATATTGACTTACTTTTAGTTATAAATGAAGTCCGTGTGTCGCTCCCTTGTTTTATGGTCGCTCCTTCTGAAGAAAAACGCATCAATAATCTGTTTGTAGAAGTCTCCCTTTTCTTTCTTCAGTTGGAAAAGTCTTTCTGTCTCAGTGGAGATCAATACTAGTGACTTATCTAATCAAATTCTTGAGTTTAAGGGTTTAAAAACGTAATACTACATTTAGAAAATGATGCTACACAATAGGAAAGAGTATCTGGAGGGCTGTACTTGACTTGCTAGGTGCTACCTCTAATTCTATTACTCTTTAGTCGCAGTGTTAGATTCTCTGGGCTCATCAGCGCCCTCTGCCTTGTGGCATGCGCACTGCGGTGAGGCAAGCGTACAGGCTTGGCCCAGTGTATTTCTAAACCGCATTTTTAGTGGATAAAAAGACTAAATGAGTCACAAACTGGAACCACTGTAATCACACAGATGGCGATAAAAAAGCAAATTGGGTCATTTTAAAATAAAGCATCTTTTATAATGAAAACAGTTCAAGGGGTGTGAATACTTTTGCAAGCCACTGTAAATGCCCGTGTTTGTTTAGTTCATCATTTCACTTCTAAATCTGAAAGTAAGAAGAAAATCTGTCTTTTTTTTTTTTTTTTTCTTGTCAAAGCTTGTCTGAAGGTAAAGTACTCATTGTTGGTCTTAGCTTACCTATGGCCATGAGTTGGGGGTCAGGTAGAAATTATTAAATTATGCATGAAGATGAAAGATATTGTTTTTTTTCTCAGTATTGATGGGGTGTCTATCAAAAACAGAGAGAAAAGCTCAGCCATCCAGGAAGAGCTCAAACAAGAGCTGCTCCTCCTTTACTCAAGAGGAGCCAATTTAGGTGGTTCAGATATTTGGAAAAAATGCCACGAAGAAATCCTTTCCATGTGAGAAATGCTTGGGCATTTTGAAGGAGGAGGAGAACTTATGGTAGACCAAAACGATGCTCAGGAGATGATCTGTCATCTTGTGGGGGAACTCCTCAGCGTGCTGGAAGAGCAGAAAGAGGAGGTAAAGGAAGAAAAAAAGGGATATGTGGGCTTTTTTAGGCTGCTGTCCCTCATGGCTCAAATGTGGTTGGCCAACACACAAAGGATAGATGGTCACATTTAGCCAAACAAATCTAGAGAAAGATTATGCAGTATCTGAACAATGGAAAACCCAGTACAGTTTCGGCACTGCCAGTCACATTCAAAGCATTTCATGTAGTGTGCACAAAAGAAGGATCTCTGGCGTTCTGTAAGCTTGTAGAAAACCAGCTTTAAAAAGCAAATAGGCATAGATTCTTCTGCTAAGATCTGTTTATTACAACAGGGTTTCATCATTTTTTGTCTTTGCTTTAAGGTTCCAATGTATTCTTTGTTTTTTCTTCCATTTTCTGTCCATTAAAACATTACACAAGCTCCCTGCATGGGACTGTTTTCTTAATCCCACTTGCTCGCTTAGACTATTACTGCCTGGCCCTGCTTTCTGTTTACACAACAGCTTCATTGATTTTTTTGTGTATTGTGTTCTCCTCCATTTAAAGTGGTAACATGTTTGCAACAGACAAAGCTGCAGAGACAAACAGGAGAGAGACAACTCAATAAGGAAACTGAATGTGTGGAAGCAAACCAGAGACTCTTATTTCTCTCTAAGCTTTACCAACAGCTTAAACCGGTAGTTCAGCAGATTCAATAAATGAGTCCCAAGCAATCTGATGTTTCTGATTTAGAAAAGGAAGTCAGTCTTTAGTCCTTGAGACAAGGGACGAGCACAAAAGGACAGAGCATGGATTCGAAAGACTGGGTAAATTGTTGGTGAACTCAAACCAAACAACATAAGGTTAAAGCACATCAGTTTCTAAAAACAAAGACTTTCAGCTCCAGGGCCAGAAAAAAACAGCAGACTCAAGTGACACCAATAAGGAAAGACATGAAAGAGCTAGAAGGACTTCACTATGGTATAAAACTTGTGTCTGATCCAACCCTAAAATGCTGCAAACTCACGCCATTGCATTTTTGTTGCCAGCTAAACTGTAACGTTAATGCTCCACTGAGAAATCCAAGCTTGAACCACCATAACACCTAAAAATATGTTCACACCGGGCTCAGCAACGTGCATTCAAGGGTTAACTTTCAGACACACATTTCAGGCTTTTGCGTTCAAAGCTCACGTGTGACTGCACACGTTTTTAAGATCTTTATCAGGCTCTACAAATAAAACGGACAACCACTGAACGCACATGTAAATTTAACCAGTTGAACCAATGAGAGACTCGGATTTGGTGGTGACGTATGGGCAGCATCCTTACAGTTTACAGAAGTACCAACCATTTGAAAATTATCATGAGGGGGAGATAACTAATTGCAGTTTTGCATGACCGGAGTGATGATACCAAAAAACCTGGAGGAAGATTTGTGAGATTTGCACCACTTTGACGTTTCACACCAAACTTCCTTCAACTGTAAGTTCATGTGATAGAATTGAGTAGCGGCACAGTCTTCTAAAAACATGTTCAAGAAAACACATTCAGCCCCTTCTTGAACGTGCATCCCATGCTGCATGTGTATGTAGTGAAACATCTTTGTAAGGTTTATACTGTACATGTTGATGTCTGGGAACCCAAAGTCTTTCCTTATCACTTTCCTTTATAGGTTAGACTTTTATACTGTATGCAAATAAACAAAGGAGTAGATGAAGAGGTGGAGTGGGGTTCTAAACAGTTGTTGGTGCGCTGTCTGAGGTATGATGTTAAGATTTCAAGTTTTTAAAGGTACTAATAATGATAATTAAACAAATAATTTTAATGATCAGGGATCATATCGGAACCATTAAAACCCAATACATTGAATAGTAAGAGTTGCGGTTTGATTTGTAAATTGTTGATCTTGAATCGAATTGGATCACCACCTAACCAAGGATCCACTGCCCGACCACTCTGAAAGCTATAACACATGAAATGAACGCAAAACCAGGACAGAACTGAGAGGAAGTAAATGATGGTGAAACCTCACTTAAGAGCTGAAAATCCAGACTGCTGTCAGGGAGCCGAGCCAAAACAAGAACTCTAAAAACGTTAACTTCCATAACGTGACTAAAGGCTCCAGTTTGTCAAGGTAAATGTGATGTCATGTGTGAGATACCTGAGGCATAGCTCATACTTTACAACAACAACCCGGAGCATAGCAAGAAGTGTGCAGCAGAGGAGCAGACAAGCAAACCGTTCAATATGCTGGAGTGGCCAAAAGCCAAGAAGCCCAGCCAAAACATTTTAATAAACTAAAACAATGTGGCAAAAGAAAAAAAGAATGCTCCAACCTCAGTACTGCAAACACTGCTTCTATGTTTGTCTTAATGCTTGAGGTAACGAGTGCCATCAACAGCGCTCCGGTCTGCTGAAGCAGCATCAGTGGCAGACGCCAGCAGGCTCAATGACCTCATTCATGGGAAACCGTGAAAGGCAGGAGGCATTCGAGTCGGGAAGAGACAGGAAGTCACCAAACAAACTGCTCCCCATCATGGAGTGAAGACTTCCACAGAGAGTGAAACTCATCCACTAAAAGAGTCGCTCAACTATGTGGTTATAAAGAACATTTGCTGAAAAAGAAATGCAACTTTTTCACAGCATCACTGCACGGATCTCACCTCTGTTTCATGGCTGAATGCATCACTGAACTCCACATCTGTTTACACTGCTGCTATAAATATGCAAACTCTTGCTGCATGATGGGCTTCTCAGACACCACATTTTTACACTACTAACAGCTATTTCTACGCAACTTTTACAGGACTCTCTTTAGATTGATCAAATATCAGCTTTCACATTAACTGATGTAACAAAAGGCTGATTTGGAACAAAAATGTAATATTTTGGTCCGATCATCCTGAAGTTTTGGTGATGTTCCCACTGAAAAGCCTGACGACGGATGATGAAGAGCAGAGAAAATTCTCATAAGCTTCCACTGCAGGGTCTGTCCACCCACTGGACAGCAGAGAAACTCCTCTGAAAGGCACTTTCACACCAAGGACTTCTGAGGACTTTCATGAGTCTCGGAAACCCCTGAGGAGCAGCAGTCAGAGCATCAAACCTTAAAGGGCTTTAAGGTTTGCATGTGTACGCTCAAGTGGATCTCTTCCCAAGTAATTGAGAACACAGAACTCATTAATGTGTCTTTACAACCACAGTTGACAGTTTTACGTGACAAAAATGTGCGTCTTAGGCTCATTAAACTGAGTGAAGGAACAGGGAGATTAAACTGAGGGAGGAGGTATTCACGGGCCCCGTATAAAAAAGTTATTGCCTGTCCTCGCTAAATCATCAATGAACTGATTAACCTAACAGAGATAGTTTGACAAAGTAGAGAAATCTTTTTTTCTCATCCGAAGAAAATTTGAAGCAAAGAGAACAACAAGGAGATCCGTCCTCTACAAATAGGGAACATTTGGAACAGTTGAGAACCTTCCCAGGCGTGACCGGCCAACTAACAACCTCCTGACCATCAGCAAAGCAAATGTGTCCTTGTGGACTTTTATGAACCCAAATATCTACCAACCCCTGCATACTGTTAAATTGACTCCTCATGGTATCTACACAGGACATTTAGTGCTTTTCAGGTACTGATGACCAGGAGGACTCATTTTCTTATGTAAATAAGTAAAGAAAATCAAAACAATTCTTGTCTTATTCTAATTAGGTGGGTAACATGGTTGCATTGGTAGAGTGAGACATTCAATCTAGGTTAACTATGTTGTAAAAATGTGATAAATAGAAGAGAGGAGATTTTCTACCCATTCTTTTGGAAATTCAAGTCCAGCATATCAGAAGATTCTCGACTTTAATCTTCTTCTATCATAATAAAAAAGGTTATGGTAACAGGGTTGTATGCATGTTGTGGAACACGTGTTCCATTGATAATAATTATTTGAAGTATTTTTTTTTTTATTTAAACAAATGTTTCCACAGTTACGAGAGACACCAATTAATCAATTCTGAAAAAAATATTAACAGTTTTATTTACAATTGAATTTGGACATCAGGGGGGATGGACCGATGAGAAAATGGCTTTTGAGTGGGTACTCCAGACTTATTTGGTATTTTTAAATTTTTTGAAGCATTATTTTAGTTTTTGTAGACTTGGTCTCAAAACAAGTACATTTAGTCAGAAACTGCATATTTTAGTATTATTAATTTGGCTTATTTGAAATGTAATGGGTGGGACATAAAAAAATTCCTAAATTCTGAAATAATCCACATGACTCCAATATCGGAAAGATCAATTTAAAGGAGAGAGCAGCAGGCCTCACCTGACTCAGTTAAAGAAAGAGTTCATGAATTGAAAGTCAGAAAACTGATCCATGGAAGCATTCAAGGTGAAAGACCTAAAATACAGGAGCACAGATGAGCCACCTGTAATCTGGAAAGTCAGACGTCAGACTGAGATGGTTCGGTCATGTCCAGAGGACAGACAGGGAATGTATTGGTAGAAGGATGCTGAGTCTAGAGCTGTCAGGAAAGAGGTCTAAAGGAAGACCAGAGAGGAGGTTTATGGATGCAGAGAATAAAGACATGAAGGTAGCTGGTGATATAATAGAGGATGCAGAAGACAGGGTTAGATAAAGAAAGATGATTCCCTGTGGCAACCCCTAAAGAGTAAAAGCCAAAACAAAAGAAGACTAACAGAGAAAGTTTGACAGCTTCAAACTGTTATTTTATATTAAAAAAAAAGTTGAAAAATTGGAATTTAAAAGCTTTTTTCTGATCAAGTAAGAAAAACTGTTTCAAATGATTTAACATCAGATGTTGAGTTCATATTTTCTTTACTGTCCTAAACCTTTATGTTCCTAAAATTTACTCCAGGATGAAAACACCTGCTACCCATAAAACATGTGCAATTAAGTAAGACTTAGAAGACTTGATGATGTGTGTCTACACAACCTTTAATCAGTAAAGGGTTCAAATGAAGATTTAGTGATTTAAAATGGTCCAGCTTGACATTCATTGAGCGTTTATTATCAAGCAAAAAATACTTAGCCTCCTGTTCACCTTAAAATTCACAGATTCACCTTGATGATAATAATGACAGTATTTTTCTGTTATGAGTAAAAGCCATTTTTAAATCTATTTTCCCCTTTGGGGAATCATCTCGTGTAAATTTTTCCCTCAATGTGAAATCCATAGAGGCAAATGGAGCAGAATTTCTTTTTTTTTGAAAAGATGCTGATTATCTTAATTTTGACACCCTGGAACATCTCCACGTTATTTTCTTTGAAGACAGGATGTGAGGCAGTTTTGTTTGAAGAAGGAGGTGACACTCTTAGAGGCACAAGTCAGAGATAATGAGAAAGGTAACAATAGTACAAGGAGTTGAAGAAGTGACCTACCTGACAGTACTTCAGTGAGCTGTCAGGTTTTTTTTCTTGCAGTACAGCAGGGAAAGTTATAAAGAAATATAAAGATGGTTCAATAAAAACGATTTCAGTTTTGCTAGTACTTAGCTGTATTCCCCCTGAAAATGATCAATGATATGTATTCCTTGAAAGTCTCTGAACAGATCAGCCCCTGTGTGACTGAAGATGACAATGATGCTGTTCGTACATTTTGTTGTTGTTTTTATTTGCAGTTTCAGCAGAGATGCCGTAATGGTGTTGCATAGGTAAAAAATCATGTGGTGAGTTTGTGCCTCGTTTTTCTCGCCAATGTTAATTTAATCCATAAAGGGATGAAGTTCATTCTAATTAATTTGGCTTTAATCTTGACTCAGTTTGATCATGATGAATTATGCTCAGTGATGAGTGACTTAAATGACCTGGTGGCAAGAAAAAAGCAAGTCTCCTGTTCAGTTTAAATATGAAAGTGACATTAGAACATAAATTAGTCAACATTCTAAATGTAATCTATTTTTATGAACTCAAACTACCGTTATGATGTCCTTAGTGAGGCAGAAAGCTGCTCAAATATCTTCTAATGCCTTAGTCATATGCAGTTATGCTGGGAGTTGATCTATAAGGGTGCTGTGGCTTTTTTGAGGGTCATAGAGAGGAGCGCCCACATCCATAAGGGAGTACAGGTGTGTTTTCCTTTTTTTTTCTTCTTTTTGCCTTTATTTAAACAGGGTGGGGGGTCCCATTGAGATTTAAAATCTCTTTTCTAAGGGAGCCCTTGATAAGAATCAACAAAGATACAATAAGAACAGGGCTGATGCAACAAGGCTGATTAAATTACATATAAATTAGTTCATTAAAACATGTATAATTTCAAGAAGCAGTCTAGGCTTAAAAGCATTTATGAAGATTTGCTTTCTAAGTTTCAAGTCCTTTTGCAGCGTATTCTCTGTTGACGAAGCGAAGCAAACAGAAGCCCTTTTCTCAAGCTCAGTGTGGACAGAAGGAACAGAAAACAACTAAAGGCTAGTGGAATGCAAACCATGGGATTTAGCAAACCTTTGTGTGATTAGGTTACGTGTTCCAGCAGAGGAAAGTCCAAGTATAGCTTTGTAAATAAATCTGTACCAGAGAGTTAAATGTCTGCTGGACAGAAGACCATTCCATTTTAGGGAATAGCTGACAATGATGGGTCAAAGACCTGCAGTTGGTGATGAACCTCAGAGCAGCACGGTACACAGGATCAAATTTATGAAGACAATTGTCAGAGGGTTCAGATCTCCATAATCTAAAATGGGTAGACAAGTTAAAACAACAAGGCGCTTTTTAACTTTAAAATAAAAACTGTTTGTGTCGGTATACAAAGACCAGATCAAGATCAAGTTTGTTCACTACGGTTACAACATGGGGTTTAAAACTCAGTGTCTTCAAGCAATATACCCAAGCAATAAGCAATAGGTTTGTGTTTACTGTTTTATCCTTTCTGCTCAATTTAAACACTGGGTGCTACATCCATCAGTTTTAGCAAGATGCATCCATTTTCCTCCCTGTAAAGCAGGATTATGAAGAGAAAGGTGTGACAAAGTGTGCACATAGCACGTTTTATGGAGAGGTTAAAGCTGGCTGGAAGTGAGAACGTAATTAAGTTTATTTATTAAACCCAATCCCAACAAAAACTAAAAGTATTTATGACTTTTCATCTAATTAATTTTAAACAAAGAAAGTGTCACAAACCAAATCCGTCAATTATGTTGCAGAAAGTAAGAATACAGTTGCCAAACATAAATGGTCGATTTTTCAGACTCAAAATCCCTTAGTTTTCTCCAAATGAAACAAAACTCTGTGTGTTTTTACTGACCTGGAACCAAATCTCTGTGGTACACGGTGTACAAAAATCTGTCCAAATGTTTTAGTGCAACTTTGGTAAACTACAAAGCTGCAAAGCATTATGGATCGTTGGAGCATTATAGTCAGGAGCCTTGTGAAGAGGTGCATACTGTGCTTTAACATAATCAACTTAAAAAGTGAAAGTTATGTTTTGTATTTTATGTTTTACAGCTGAACCAAAGTTGAGAGTTATGGTTAAAGTTGAACTGATCAGGCATATTGCTCTCCCTGCAAAGGCTGAATATTACAGATGAAAGAGGCAAACTTTCCATCAAAATATCTGACCAATAACATGCCTGTTGGACTCCCTAGGTGTTCTGGGTAGTGTAGCCAACCAAATTATTATTACCACTGTTTGGATTTACTTTGTTTGGTGTTTGGTGATCTCTAATCTGGTGTAATCCTTATGTTACAAAAGGATTTTGACTTTTTGTCAAAAAATGAATGTATTGTGGGTCAGTTTCCCTTTGTTCTTGCAGGACACCTAAAAATGTCCAGTTTTGATTCTATGCACATATAATTTGAGTTTTCTGTTTTACTTGTTTTGGAATTATTGTAAACAATGTAAAGCCTGAAACATTATTGAACTTTTGGTTACTAGTTTGATTTTTTATTCTTTTTTTAAAGTAACAAAGCAAATAAACATTTGTTTTTATAAACTACTTTTTAAGAACATTGTACTTTGCTGACCACACCTTAAAAGTATTTAATAAGGTTTACATTTACTGAATTGTAAATTAACGTAAAATGTGTTTTTGAAATAGAATTCATTTGAAGTCCTTCTGCTGTTCAGGGAAAGTACAACAACTCATTTGTCTTTTAAGTTAGAAGTCAACATAAGATGCTCCATCTGTGAGTCTGGATCTGCTCCAAGAAAAGCTGCACCATGTTGTTAAGGATCATATGTGAAACTCAACACAGGCTGGGAACAGACTTGTGTACACAAGTATAGCCTCTCGTTTTTTACTCTTAGGTTACCAGGGGCCTCTCGCCATCATTTTTTTCCCTTTTCTTCTGTTGTAATATTTGAAAAATGAGGGAGATGGATGCAGATGAATTCAACGTTCTAATAAATGAGTAAGAGAAACATGAATAGTCCAATATGATGCAAAAGAAGCAAGATTGAAAAAGCATTTTGTAAGTGGTGCACATACCTATGAACTAATGCTCAAATGTAATCAAAAACCCAGTAAATACCCTGAACTGAGTGAACTTCAAAAAAACAGACAGGTGATGCAAAAGTTATTACTAATGTTGCATTTACTGGCAGTGGTAAAAAAAACGTTTATTCTTGCATTAATCACCAAATGAAATGTTTGTTACCAAGAGGAATACAGTAGGAATAACAGAGGAATTACAGTGCACTGTATTTGGTAAGAAATACCTACTGGTGTTAGTACAATGGACACAATGACAAGGGAGTTTAAATGAAGAATTATTAATACTTAAATGTTTTTCAAAAGAATACTTGTAATTCTTTTTGTGTAAAATATGTTATATGACACTGAATAAAAACAAAACGAGGCCCAGAGACAAAGCTGTAAACGGTTTAAAAGGGATAAATTCAGAACAATTTTACCTTCTAAAGAAAAGGTTTTTTCTCTCGTTAACTAGAGTATGTTTTTTCATGTAATTGTTATATTCTGGGCAATTGATTCCAGTTGAAATGAGAAACAGGTTGGTACAAGTGTCCGCCTTTTTCATCTCATGACAGTTGCTGCATTATAAACCCGAGCTTTTGCAAACTGCAGGTTTCCATCTGCTCCTGATCATCACGATTTGGATAAAGAAATACTCAGAGACACAGTTTTAATCTTAAATTAATTTATCAATGTCCTCTGTGTCTCCCGGTGCCTGGAAAATACAGAGTTGTGTCAGAAAGGACAAACTCTCTGTCAAACCACCTGTGACAAAGGGTGAATAACAACCTCCATCGTGAGCTAAATGCTACAAGAACATGTGAAAAACACAGTTTTCATTGGAGTGAGTCTTTAAGGTTTACAAACACGCAAACTCAGTGATAAAAATTGGGTGTTTGTTGAAAGCAAGGATACAATGTGGAGATGTTTTAAACATTCTAAAGTTGTAAAGGTGACCTGTAAGTAGAAAGAGAATTCATTTTTTCATGTAATATGTAAAATGATCAATTATTTACAAAAAAATGTCAATTAAAACAAAAAAGTAAAACTATATTTTCCAACACATTTTTTAAAAGGATTAAATGGTTTAAATAAAAGCTGTTTAATATTGATAAGGCAGTCCTTACAAATTCCCATTTTCTTTGCTTTTTTTTAACTTATTATTTTTGGTGGAAAAACCCCTCTGTCACTTTAAAGTTGGTGTTAAAATATACAGAATAAAGTAACTGCATTTAATTGGGGTTAGAGTGACGATTAGTTGTAATAAAATGATTTTTAAAAGCTGTACTTTCCTAAAATATTAAATAAATGCAGATTTTTATTGACGTGGAGAACCACATTGAGACAAAGTGGGTCACATTATGTTTGTTTTTGAATGCCAATGATATTACAAATGCAAAACATGATTTTTTTTTCAAGTTAAAATCCAGACAGCAAATGCCTGCAAGGAATCTGTAACCACTACTGGTGGTACATTGACAAAATCCTAAAAGCTCCGGGTTTGTGGCGGTTCTCTCTGTAGGAGGGAACAACGAAATGGCCTCAAATGGTCACAAAAGCCACTTTTAAAGTGAACATGCAAAGTTGCCAAATTCTCCTCCTCATGCTGTGAAATGCTGCATTATGAAAGGGCTGCATTTGAAATCCACCCAGTATTGGCACAACATGAGTCAAAAGCAATCACGGCTAACAGATATTTAGAGTCTCGTTTTCTTGGCATCTGTGCTTGGAAAGAGGTGTTCAGATTTCACCGGAGTTTCCGCTTAACAGCAGCAGCTGTTGTGGAGCAGCAGCTGGAAGTGACATTATCCAACATCTCGAGTTGAATCAATGAAATATTACTGCCTACACGAAGCTGATTCCCTCACACTGCGATGTCTGCGTTCTTCAAAAGCCAACACATTTGCGGGGATCAAGCTTCCTTCTCAAGAGTGAAAGCTGAACATGTCCGAGGCCTTTTGTTCTTTTTGTCCTTTATAGGAACAACAGGTAAACCAAAAAGCATTCCAAACAATAATGAAATTATTTATTAATCCAATACAAATGTTTTATCTGGAGTTATACATGCCAGAAACACTCAATTTAATTGAGCAAAACAAAGTGTTTTACCTTGAAAATAAAAATCTTTCTATCCTCACTTAACCAATCATCTTTTGATTGATTGTAAAAGTGTTTCCATTGGTCTTTTGATTATGATTAAAGCCATGCTTAGACAAAATCAAAAAGCCTGTGTTGTTTTGTAGGACATAGTGTCTACAGAGCGGCATTAGTTCATTAGCTGAGTTGTGCATGTGACTGTTGATGTGGAGCAAGCCCAGCCTCACTTCCCGTCTCCCATTTGTTTACATGCTCTCCTGCTAGCTTATGGTCCCTTCACACCTCCAACCTCCTCAGTGCAGCAAAAATGGTGAAAAGACGAGCTTTGAGGAAAACAAAGACATGCATAAATCTATTTGTCAACAAGTGGATGCATCAGAATGGAGTGAAGCGGGGAGCTTGAGGCTCGCCCAGCATATTTTTATGTCACAAATACAATCTTTAGCAAACTGCATATTTTCATCTGCAATTGATTCACAACGATTTGAATAAAGAAATACTCAGAAATGCAAATTGAAGCTTAATTTTCTGTATTTTCTCCTCAAAAACATGTTTGTGTTTTTTTTTTTTAAATCTGAGTGGATCTCAAGGTGCAGCCTGAATAGATCATGATTGTGTCCTGCAAAGCTTTATTTTATTATTGTAAAAGATCTGACGTGAGAAAAAAAAAATCACATCCACACTGTTTTTTTTAAGCTTAGTTGCTCTTGCAAAGGTCCCTCTTTAAAGAAGAGTCCTTACCAGTAACTATGGCAACTGCAAGACTATTTTCTTTTCTTTTTTTGGTTCAAAGGGACTTGAAATATTGGCCGAAATTGTCATAAAACTCAGGCACACGAAACGTGCAATCTGTCAATACATGGCTTTTTATGTTTGGCTTCTCCTGTGATTTTTTTAAGAATCCATTACAGTGCGTGGAGTCTGTAACCACACACCATAGCTGTTCAATTAGCAGTTTGATTTTCAGCCTCTTATGTTCTCTATAGAGCAGTATTTTTGTTCCTGTTGGTAGTTTAATTAGAAATAATGAAATACACATTTTGTCATTTTATTCTATGTGAAAATAAGAGTTAAGAAAACAATAGTAGAGATGGGATTATAAAAAATTACGTCGTCCAACTCCTTTTTAAGCAATTTATCAAACTCGAATTAATTTATAATTATTGCATTCAATGGTTTGTGGATTCAGTGTCTCATATGTTTGTACTGTACTTACAGTATAAGTGTAAAAATGTCTTGGATTAGTAGTAATTAAAATGTCAAGACGATGACATTTTTTTGGTTTTCTAATCCATTTTTAAATCACATCTTAAACAGATTTGATATTTTTATTGTCTTTTTTCCTGTTATTTCTATTGCTGGAATTGCTTTAAAAATAAAGTAATCAACAATATTTTGATGTATTTTAGAATGGTTAGGATGTGTCAAATGAAACCACAATGCAAATGTGTATTTAATATTATGTATTTTTCAAATACAGATACGTTTTTGAAAAATCCCAAATACGTGGATACGTGAACTTGAATGTGGTGAAATATTTAAAGCTTTTTAATTACAACCAATGAGTAGACACTGTGTAATGTGTAATAATGATGACTGAAATGTTTTATTTACGATCAATAAGATACTGATTTTCTGCACTTGATCTGCAATGTGAAGGGATCATTTCTGGATTAATATGAAACTGCATTCTGATGACAATCAATGAGTATTTCTGTTACATGATGTGTGATCCATGTTACTGAAATCAATAAAAATGTTTTCTAAGAACAATCAATAAGCATCAATTTTGTTACTTAAATCTGCACTTAAACTGATCAGAACTGGATTATGAAAACTATGCAAATCTACAGTAATACATGAAACAGGTAAGTAGGGAAGGGATTATATGTCTGTTTCTTCCGACTCATTTTCAAGCAATCAATCAAGTCCTACTTGACTTGATTTGTAATTGTTTTTTGTAATTGTTTTTTTAAATCAATGAATTTCATTTTCTCTATATTGAGTTTGATAAATCTGTGTAATTTTTTGTCTTGTGTTGTCCACAAATTATACTAAAAATAAACCAGATAAACCAAATAAACCAATCGATCAGTTAAAAAAAAAATCAAACATCTTCCTTTGCTCTATAATGATAAAAAAAAAACCTACAAAAGACAAGTTTTTACATCAGAATGTTCCTACTTGTTCCTACAGACTAATTAAAGCTAGAGTTACTAGAAAAAAAAATCTTAGTTTATTTTGTTGAACTACTAAAACAATTCTTAAAAGGTTCTATTGTAAAAATCCAAACTCTACATTTTTGTAAAAACTTTTAAGGCACGATTATTGAAATGTAGTCCTATGGGCCAGAGGTGACCAAGGAGTGACCTCTAAGTGAACCAAAGCATTAAAAAAAGATATTCACCTAAAACTAGGCTGACATGAAAAACCCAGTATATATGAAAACAAAGATATATGATTCCCCACATGTTCATGTGTGCAGCACATCTAAATCTATTAGATATCTAAATAATAACTATTTCAAATGCATTATGCATCTGATAGACATCGATACATAGAGGTCTACTGCACTGTTATGGTATCTAATGCATCATGATGCATGATGACAAACCATTTGGGTTGTTTTTTTCGGACACCGGACGTGTAACGTATCTCAGACACCTACAATCAATGTCTACAAGATGACTAATAAACATCGATTGTAACTGTCTATCAGATAACTAATCGATATCTACTATATATGTCTACAGAACATCTCAGACAACTCTATTTTGTCACTATTAGATATCTACCAATAGTGTTGTGCAGAAATAGGTCTCCTTCACATCTGTAGACCTTAGACTGCTGGTACCCTTTCAGCTGTCTGTGGAGTCCCACTAGCCAGCCAGCATTGGTTGAACTCCTTCAGCTTCCTAATAGTCATGAAAACTATGAAACTTATGAGAAGTAAAACTTAAAAAAAAATAGGACTCAAAATACGCCACCACCTACTAGTAGAATCATGAAGGTACTTCCAGATAAAGAGCCAGAGGGGAGTATGAACATCTGTATCACTGATACTTTTTTACAAACACAAAAGCGCCTCGGAAATCAAATAAAGGAATTTTTTTGGTTCTGCATTATCTTTTGCAAAAGGATGAACATTTTGTTCCAGGTTTTTTAAACCAATGTTTGGCCAAACAAAATAAACAGACTTTATTGAAATGCCTTTTGGCTTAACTTTAAAGGGTAAAGTTCCCCATGCTCTGTTAAATATCTGCAACTGGTTTTAAGTTTATTTCTAAACTACATTTTGTGTAGAAACCTTCAAAATGTGATATCGATTTTCTATTAACCTATAACTGCCAAAGCACAAGTAAAAAAAATAAATCAGATGCCTCATCTGAGTTTTAAGGTGCAATGGATAAATAATAAAAAACGGGTTAAAGAAAAAAATTAACCAAAACTGGTATTTTCTAAATATAATTATAAATGTGGATCTTCCATTAGAGCAACTTTATTTGCAGCATCTTCATAGCATTAGCCAGTCTGTTACTGAAGATTATGCATTCATATTATTATGGTGTTGGGAGAAACTGTCACAAAGGATCCATGTTTAGAGTAAAGACTCATAGTTTTGGTCTGTTGAGCGCAGCTCTTTCATTTTGAAGTCGAAGGCTCTTTTTCCATCACTGACTCTCATGCGCAAAAAGAAACTTTAAATACATTTGTTTTTTTTGTTAACTTCGCTAGTTCTGGGGATTCAGCTTAGTCATCGGCGCAGCCGGTTTAAGAAAGTAGTGGAAATATTTTTAACACATGACTGAGCACCTTGACATGTTTCAAGGAGGAGTTTGATGTGGTGGAGAAAAGCCAGTAGTTTTTTCAAAATAAAACTTCCTTCAGAATCAGAAAATGAAGAAGAAGTAGATTGTTTTTCTCTCTGGCCCGGTACCAACTGTCCCATGGACCAGTAACAGTCCACGACCTGGTGGGTTGAGGATCACCCGTTTATCTAACTTGTAGAAAATCAACGTCTTTACGTGGCTTTTTGCTAACTTTCCGTTGAACTCTTCTAATCTTTTTGTTTTTTTTTTAACAACCAGCACAGTCAGTAGTTTAAAAGTCATAAAATTAAACTGTTATACTTGCTTTTAATGCAATCAACTCACATCATGGGATTCTCAAATCCAAGAAACAGAAATCTCGGCATTTGTTTGATATTAACTCAAACTCTTGTTGGAAATCCTTTTTTCTGAATACTTCCAGCCCTGTCATTACATCTGTGTTTTCTATTCCAATGCGTTTGAAAGGAACCTTCATTTTTAACAAGAACTATGTAAATATAGTTAAGCAATTAGATCCAACATCGTCCACAGAAGATCAACCTTTTGTCTGGTGTTTAGAGAAGCAGTAAAGAGACACCATCTGCTTTAAGACAGAAGCAGAAAAACTACGTTTATGACTGCAATAAATGACCTACAGAGCAAAAACAGATGAATAGGAATAAAGGTGCTCACTGCCTCATCAGTCACTCACTGAGGTCTGTGGAAGTACAGGGCAGTCTCCTGCTGCTTACATTTTGAACACGGTCAGAAAGTTCAGATGATACATATTTACTCAGGTGGTTATCAAATCATCAGGGTAGACGGTTGGTTTGGAATTCTTCCCTTTGCTTTCATAAATCAGAAGTTATAAAGACATTTTTGGATGGTAGGAACTCAAACTAAAATGGCAGAAGCACCACGGTCATATGGTTACGCAAATCACAAGTGAATTTAAATGTAATAGTCATAGTTGTTAGCAGATATTTTTGCAGTTGTGTTTCTTGTACTAGTTGGAAAATATTATATATATTTTTTTAATTGTATTATAGAAACAGATTATCTTTTTTTCCATTTCAGTTTTTCCCTTCAGGGGAATCAACTTCCTCCATCTAATCCTGTCTTCTGCATCCTCTACTCAAACACCAGCTACCGTCATGTCCTCGTTCTCTGCATCCAAAAACCTCCTCATTGGTCTTCCTCTAGATCTCTTTCCTGGCATGTTATATATTCTAACGTGGTGTCCCTCTGATGTACTTGTTCCTGATCTTATGCATCCTGGTCACTCCCAAAGAGAACCTCAGCATCTTCATCTCTGCTGCCTCCAGTTCTGCTTCCTGTCTTTTCCTCAGTGCTGCTGTCTCCAGGCAGAACAACATGGCTGGTCTGACCACAGTTTTATACACCTTTCCTTTTATTTGAGCTGAAACTCTTCTATCACACCTGACACTTTTCTCCATCCATTCCAGTATTCCTGCACTCGCTTGTTAAAACATAAAAAAAAATCATCTCAATTCAGCGATTTTATATATACACATAAAAAACCCCTCCAACATTGTAAAGTTTTAGCAGCTGCAGTCTGAATTTTAACAGTTTTTGGCAATGTTTAAAATCTTGATTGCAGTTGGACTAAAATTGTTCTTGAGAGGACTTGTCCTTGCTTTACATGACCTGTAACGTTTGCCTGAAGGTGACAGATCAAACAGAGGATGACCGGGGTGTGAAGCGTCTCTGATGATGTTCTTCACTGTCGAGGCTGCAGGAGCTGTGAAGATTTTCCAGTGTTGGGAAAGGGCAACCAATAATCTTTTGGGCGGTGTTGATGACCTGCTCTGGTGCTTTCCTCTTTGTTACCATACAGCTGCTGAACCAAATGCATGTACAGTATGTTAATATCCTTTATACGGTGGCATGGTTGGTATTTCAAGTCCAACTATAGTATATATGTTATATTAAATGCCTTCTTCTTCAAACTGAAAAATAATGTTGGTTGCACCAAAGAGGAGTCTGGCAGCAGAAGGCTCCGTCTGAAAGGAACACATGTAGCCTTCTTTGTGGAAACAGGTTAAAAGATTTCTATTTGGGCTCAGAAACTGGGTTTGACCTTTTGAATCCACAGTTGTATTATTGGATGTGGTCCAGTAACTGTTAGGTTTGTTTGGTCCACCTCTATGCCCTGAGCCTCTTAATACTGGAGTAGACGCCAGCGACAGGACAGAACAAATGCTCTTGGAACTTTCATAAATCTTCAACTTTTGATACAATTAACAGCAAAGTGTTGCATATCAGCCATTGACTGTAAATGAGAACTGGACTGAGTGACCCTTGAATACCTGCTGGGTCCAAGTAGCTGAACTCCCACAGACATTTACTGGGGAATAAAGAGCTAGTACTCAGTCATTAAATTTCTCAGAATAATCATTTTTGCTTTGACACCATTTTTTTAACATTCTTGCTAATCCTCGTTATTTCTCTTGATATTTTTTCTGTACAACAAGGTATTCAAATTATAAACTGACTCAATTAGATGCCTTAATAAAGGTAGGTGGTCTAATGTCCAATGTTTAAAGGATTTGACTGACAGATTCTGCCAAGCCCGTTTTAATTGGAAGGGGTGTGGACCTCCAACAAGCTCACCCCTAATTGGAGTGGGTAGTTTGCTATAGAAATGGTGACTAAGACCAATCACTACTTACAGACATCTGGCCCCAGCATGGCGGTGTCAGTATCAAGAGAAAAAATGGCGACTGAAGTAAACCGTCACACTCGGTCCAGTTCTCATATACAGCCAATCAGCTTAATCTGAGTCAGCTTCATCATCCGTTGGTATTATGTTGACAACGTAAACACAGTTTTTCCCAGCTTCAGAATCCATTGGAATTAAGTAAATGGTCAAAAAAATTCCAAAGACTTCTGAAGGTGCTTAGTATGACCTGGGTTCTGTGATGATGTGAACACATAAAAAAAAAATCTTGCATTAAAGCAAAACAATTACTGTGTTTATGTCTACATACTCATTTTCTGTGGAATCAGGAATGCAAAAGTATGTCAAAGTTATGTTTTTGTGGTTCTGTTTGCCAAGTTGTTGAAAAATCTTTAGTTAGATCAAATAAGGTACAGTTTTTGCAGCACGTTTTCTATTCAAAAGATCCAGCTCAGAGTTGTGGGTCCAAGTTTGAAGGAAAAGCTGGTGGCAGAGAACTGTCTGATGCAATGATTGCTTGTGAATTCATGAATGCTAAGGAAATACCTGCCACTTTGAACACCTCCAACCCCTTAGCATTACTGTTGCCATGCAGAAAATAGCATTTTTATTCTCAGTCCACCACACGACTCACAATGAAAAATCAGATTGAACCTAAACAGAACATTTTTTTCTATTGCGCCTGAGCGGAGCGACACGTCTTGTTTATTTCAGGTTTGAACTTCATCTTCATTCGGCCGTTGTGTTTGACAGGCTGTCAAGAGGCTGCTGTCACTCCTCTGATTGACTCCTCTGTGGAAAAAGCAAACATCAGAGTGGCCACTGAGCCAGACACGAGGCCAGAGCCTCCTCCCTGACGTCAAGCTCCACTTGTGCGGTTTAGAGAGCAGAGCCTGTAAGAGCTGTAATGGGAGAGGCGCTTTGTCCCACACCTGGAATTTAATCCGAAATCAGAGGTCAGCAGCGCGGTCAAGCATCGGGTTAAACTGCAGGTTAACTCTGGTTGTGGATCACATTCCTTCTCTCAATGCGGTGGGGGCTCTTTGAATGATTGAAAAGCATTCGCAGTGTAGCTAAATGAGAGAGAATTGACAATGATATGAAATAGTATTAAGGAACTAAATAGGGCTTATAGAAAGAATGAAAGGGTTTTTGTATTTGTAATTATCTACAGCCAGATAATAGTAGTTTTATTAATTCTAATGATACAGTCCTGGCTTTCATGAGCGCGTGTCACTGGGTCTCAGATAAGTTAATTGAAACACAGCTCTGGTGTGACTGCAGCTTTTTTCTTGACTTTTTTCGATTAGGGCAAAGCAGCTTTTCACTCGCTTCACGTTCAGAGAGGTTTCCATTTCTGTCAGTGATTCTGTTCAACTTTCAGAATTAAAGAAAAAGACAAGGCTGAAACCATTGACTGTATATGAGAACTGCACAGAGTGAATGACTTTACTCATAGAAAATGACTTACTTACGCCTTTAAGTCAATTTCAATCGTCGTTTTCTTTGCAATTTGGATGCCGCCATGTTGGAGCCGGTAAGCAGTGATTGGTCTGAGTCGGTCTGCGTGGTCTGTGGCAACCATTCTTGCCAATCAGGAGTGAGCTTGTTGGAAGTACACACCCCTAGCACTTAAAAGTGGGATACATGACATACGTCAAACATTTTGAACGGACGTGAAACCGCATACTTTTGTTGAGGCATCTGATTGGTCAGTTCATAGCAGAAAATAACTTTCACTACAAAAAAAAAAAAAAAGAAAAAAAAGAAAAAAATGGGATTAGCAAGAACATGTAAAAGACCCAGTGAAATGAAAATCATGTTTTTCGTGTTTTTAGCATGTTCTTGTCACATTTGTCCTGATGGAGAACGTATAGAAATACATTTAAGCTTAAAATTGTGTTTCTGAGTATTTCATTATTCAACTCACTGTGAATTGGGACCAGACAAAAAAAAACCTTTGAAAAAGAACACATTTTAATGTAGAACTGATGCTGGGAAGATGACTAGATCCACGCACGACTTTGAGCTGGCATTTGGCTCAAAACTGTAGGGCTGGATAGCTCCAATATTGCTCGCCATTTTTTGTTGTACTGCTATAATGTTAGTTTGGGGTTTGAGGGGCTGAAAGATAGCAGGAGAGAGTGTAAATAGACGGGTGGCGGGAAGTAGGTGTCGGCTCTCTCCGCACCAGCATTCCCACCCACAACTTGGAGGCGAATTTCTATTGAACTCCTGTCGCTCTGTAGAAACCATGTTCTAGAAACAACACGTTTTTTTCTTTTGGTCAAAAATAGCATAATTTTAAAAGACAAACGGGAACGATTTTACTATAGATCAAAAGAGGAAACCAAAGAGGTTTAGAAATACAGGGAATGAAGACATGAAGGTAGCTGGTGTTAGAGTGGAGGATGCAGCTGATTTGCTGTGGTGACTCCTGAAGAGAAAAGCCAAAAGAAAAAGAAATGATGATCAGAGTGAGTCTTTAAAAAAAGTCACAGAATAAGAATGGTTATTCTGATAAATGTAATGAGTGAGTCATAGCTGTTCATTTCTCTCTATAGAAGTTTGTGGGATTTTGGCTGCTTGGAGCTAGTGGGCACTTCCTGTTTGGAACCCGAGAAGGGAGGTGTCACTCAGTCCAGTTTTCATGTACAGTGAGTGTTTGAAACTTGCACTTCTGCAAATCTCTTTTTCCATGTAGACTGAAGGAATATTCTGCCATCCAAACCTACATTGTGAATTCTAATGGATGAAATGTAATGATGGGGTGAAATCAAAACGTTACAGCCGATTTGGGGGTCTCATTAGTTAACAAGAGGGCAAAGAGAAAGCCAGGCTTCATTTCCACTGCTCTTTAATAAGCACCTTATTTTAAATTAATTTATTTTTGTGCCAATTTCCAATGGTTGCTTTTTCATGTCACCTTCAAATGGAGGCGTCAGAGTTTCACTGTGATGAAGGCGTTTTGTGCGGTCGTCAGCAGGAGCCAGCACTCCTGCGGCGTTTGCGCGGGGTGGCTCAGATTGGGCTTTAGAGTCCTGTGGAAAAAGAGATGAGACAGACGGATTTAAAGAGACAGTTTCATTTCATCTGGGTGCTGCCTTCACTCCTCTCTGCTCTAAATGCCAGAAGTTGATCCTGCAACGTGGACAAAATTATATGAAAAAAGCCTGAGACCCCCTCTGTCACTTATGTCACACCTTTCATTTGCTTAAACCACATAGAAGAAAATGATAAACATTTGGTTCAAATTGCCTGTTTTCTGCCTCTTTGCAGCATTTTAATCATAAATACTGGATCAGCCATTGCAAGAAGAAAAAACAAGATTGGCATTGCAAACAGTGTGACTGTCAAGAGGGGAAATATGCAGCTATGTGATAAAGCAACTAGAAAAAACAGAAAACGGCATAGATTACGGAGGTCATTAAATACCTTCATGCTTCAAAAATAATAACAGTTGGTTGCCCGCTCACACACGCGTCAATCCTCTGAAGAGTAACACATGAAAACGACTTCAGCGCGATGGCGTGCAGCACCTTTCCCATCACCTTATCTTTGCCCGCGTTTTGTTTATCTGCCTCCTCGCCATTGCTCTCCATTTATCAGCTGGTCTGGCATTCCTGTTAAAGCGTCCCCGTGGCTTGTGTCTTGGATGGTGATGGACACAGGTGGCCGAAGAAGGTGTCTGCACAGACAGTCCTGAGAGCGGTCCTGTGGCTCTGGCAGAGGCCTTGAAGGCTTATCATCGCGGCACAGAAGTCCTCTTTCATGCTTTTGATCTCACATAAATTAGTTTCTCTGGCTTTTCTGTTAAAGCAATTTTCCTCCCCTCTCCTGTCACAGAAAACCCCGGTGACGATGGGTAAATGATCAGAAACTTATGGGACCTTCATTTCCTGCCACCCTCATGGCTGCAGCTACGCTTCTGTTCTGAATGGAAGTCCTAAGAGGCACCACTTAATGACAGTCCAGCAAAAATACCTTCAGTTATAGTTCTGAGTGTCGGAAATGAAGGGCCACAGCTGATCCTCATTTGTACTGACTTAAACTTTCAGAGTTTAGGTGAAAACTAAATGAATTACTCCTATATTCTGTGAACATCATTGACCCAAAATGTAATTTTAGAAAATTATTCTCTCACCCTGGCTAATGGGCATTTTTCAAGAACATTTTTAAAACTGGATTTCCTGGTTAAATTGGATCAGCTATTTATTCTGTGAATTGTTTTTTTTTCTAGCCTATTTTTAGTCCTGCTTCGATCATCTTTTGAACCATTTCTAAAATCGTTCCTGGTGGTCTTTTAATCATGATTGTACAGTTTTAAGGCAAAAAAGTATAGTATTTGCAATTCTAGAGAATAGACTTGAATACAAAAAAAAAAAAACCCAACCTAAACATGCCACAAAAAAAAAAAAAAAAAAAAAAAAAAAAACCTGGTGAAACAAGAGAGGTGACAAAGCACATGACCTGAAAACCAGAGGCTTAATTACAATTAGGATCTTTAACATAAATCAAGACAGCTGTGGATGATTGGCAACTTAAACCTGGTGTGGCTGACAGAGGGAAATCCAGCAAAAAGAACATGACCCAAAACCCAAACAGCACTCAATCCTCCTATTTTTATTTATTTAGATAAATAAAAGTTTACTTTTTTATCTCTGCCAAAGTAATCAATTAAATCACATCTAGGAAACCAATTTCAGATCAAATATAAGTCAATTATTGGTTAGAAAATAAACAAAGATGTTGGAAGATGATACGATCCTCTCAACAGAGTAAGTGGAATCATAATTACAGTAGAACATACACACATCACATTAGACACTTTAGATGTAATATTTATCAAGTGAAATCAAATAGAATTTGATTGGCTGTTTCAAATGTTATAAGAGGAAGTAAATTCTTTAATCTCACTCCTATGGACTTTACACATGCAAACTTGTCATAATCTAGTCATTTTCAGATCAAGTGCAGATTATTTATAAAGTAATAAAATTGAGTTGTTTTCTTCAGAAAATATTTTAGTTTTTAATCTCATTAAACATGAATATGACATAAACATGTCACGTAACAGATATGTAATACTAATTGATTGCCTTTAGAAAACAGGATCACTTTAATCCAGTATCAACTTTTACAGTATTTTTTTTAATCCTAACACAAGTAGTTTAGCAAATCTAAAATGAAATGTAAAAAGGAAAAAAAGTAAAGAAGTAAACTGACATTTAGTAAATGAAAAACATATTTTATATCTATCTATCTATCTATATATATATATATATATATATATATATATATATATATATATATATTTATTTATTTTTTATTTGATGGGGAAAAAAAACGCAAAACACATGTAGGAATGTAACAGGCAACAAACACAGTTTAAACACAGCTGATCCAGCTGGTTACAAATAACAACCAGGAGTGGACAATTAACAATCAAACGAGGTTCAAAATGAAAAAAATCCAATCAAGTAACATCAAATCATTTAAAAAAAAAAGACAGCACAAGCAGTGCAACACTGTAAATAGAAATTTAAGACAGAGGCTTTAATGATCATCAGGTGTTTGAAAATATTCATGTATCTGCTCAATGTGAAACCATCTTCAGTGTCGGTTTGATTGTCTCACTGTGTGACAATGTCAGCAGGAATAAAACCGCCAAACAAAGCAACAATAGACCGTCCATTTCTAGTCATATTAACACATTTATTAGTGTGCATGTCTCTTCATTTTGGGCCACATATGCAAACTGATTTTCTCATTAGATGAGATAATTCAAACAATAACCATTTTCTACTCACCGCCAAAAGCTGCTATGTGCTCTAAAACGCATGTAATTAAGTAATTAAGAGACAATAATTAAAAAGAAATACCCAGTATGTGGCAAACCAATCAGGCATGAAGCAGCTATAATAAGAAGTTAAAAAATGCTGTCACCTGATTTTTAGTCCCTATTGGAAGACTGGAAATACTCAAAAGAGGACGGTTCTGAGCCGCAATCCCTATGTCATCTCTGTGTGACCATTAAGCATATCAGCAAAAGCAAAAATGCATTACAGACACTAATATAGAATGATGGGTTCAAATAATAATTTATTTAATAGAACAGAGCTCTCTGTTCTGGTGTTCATCAGACAGGTTTACTGGTTAAGAGCAAAGAACCAGTGCACATGCTTTACATACTGTTCTGGGAGTGGGGTTACCTGACTAAAGGAAGATGGTTTAAGCAGGCTCATTTATGGATGGATCAAAGCTGCGAGCTTCGTCTGAGAAGCTCCAGGCTCGGCGATGAGGTGCAGCTCCTCCTCCAACACGAGCCCAGCTTAAAGCAGATCAGTTGAGACGTGGCAGCAGCTGGCCACAACCAGACGACAGACTCGCTAATAAATAAAAACACTTTTAAAAATCTTTGCCCAGCACGCCAGCAGTTATATACTGGTATAATGGAGGGCAAAACCACATGACACGGATGTTGCCCTGCATATTGGATTAGATCAATGTACATTTGCTTGCTTTGGGACTTTTGGGAGTTTTTCTTTACTAAGATGCTGAAATATATTAATATTAGTATTATATATATAGGATAGTTCATTGATTTACACTGTAGTGAACCACATCCAGTTTGACTTGTAAATGAATCAAGACAGAGTTTTACAGTCGACCCATCTTTTGGACCACACTCTAGTCTCGTTGAGTTTTCAATCAGATCAATATCAAATCAGCCTCTGACTCATAATTTTTTTCTTTCTTACAAAATAAGACGAGTGTATCAAAGACACGCATTTCTGCAGAATTTTTCCTCAACTGCTTTCTGATTGTCAAACTTAAACAACTTCACAAAAACAGTAAATATGCTAAATACAGGCCTCGAGATCAACAACACCTCTGTAAATTTGATTTAAAACACATAAAACAATTGGATGAAAAATGCATTGGAGTTTGTTCTGAGTGTGAATAGGCCTGATTGGTGGTAGCTCTTGTGAGGAAAAAGCTGATTTCCATTCACAGAGGCGTGTCACATGGAGTTTGTTTTCATTGGTGGAAGCTAGCGGATCAGACAGTTTTATTTATGTGTTCGGTTTCTTTCCTTTGCATCCCAACAAGCTTAACACAATATTAAAACAGCACTGATGAGAAAAAATGAGTGCTGAGCCCATCTGAGCCACTGCCAGCGCCTTGTACGCACATGAAGGGAATTAAGTTAGACTGCTGGGGTGTACAGCAAAACACATTTCCGCTGTACAACTGCTGTGTACATAAAAAAAGGGCAAACGGGTACAGAAGGTATCAGTTTAATTTAAGGTGCCGAAAATGTTGAAAAATAGTTGCTTAAGGGAGAATCTAATAAAAACAAATGAGGTGATGAATGCATATTCCTTTAAAAAATCCTCTTTTTTTGAGTATGTTGTGCTGATGGTTCATACTGTCTTTGATTTCCGGTGGAACAAAGTAGCCTACTTACACCTTTGATGCCAGGAGCTCGGCAGTACAACTGGTGACAGACGTACTGCAGGTGTGCCGACGTCTCACGCAACACTTTCAGGCTTTATTGCACTTGTAGCGATGCCACATTGTGCGGAAACCAGAGAGCTCATCCACTTACAAACATACAGAGGGAAGCCAAGATGCCTTTGTTGTGCAAAACAGAACCACGGAATATTCTACACTCTATAGCTTTATGTGATCATGTCTGTGTTTAACCGTTGTGTTGTGCAAGCTGTTGACTCACCGCGAGGTGACTGCTGTGTGCTGACCGTGACTGATGGTTGAACAAACCAAGCTTCTGAAGCCTGTGACCACTTGACAGCCTTGCTTTTATTGTTTTTATTCTTCAGTCACCTCAATCCTGACCAAACAGAACTCCTGTGATTTTACACATCAAAGTCTGTGGAGCCTTTGGAAGTCGAAGCACATGCTTTAATAAAAACGAAAACTCCTACGCATGTTTGCTGTTGTGGTTATACAGTATTTGTGGTTTATGATTCACTATGTCCACACATCCAGTCAGTGGTGACTTAGAAATGCTGGAAGCTCTTGGTTTGCTGTTTTGATAGTGTTTCTTTGATGGAAAATGATTTAATTACCATTTTGCTGAACTGAATAGTCACTCCTGAGAATCAAACCTTATTGAAACCAAGTAAATGACTCATTTCCAGCAACAAGATGACTTTAAATTATGTAATTCAAAGCTATTATTTCTACAATCGAGTTGTAACGATTCATTTTACCAACGATTGTTTTCCCATCATTATTTGTGGTCGCTGATCGAATTCATTGTTGATATTGGTTCATTTCAAACATCCGGTTCAAACCGATTCGCTGACCTAAAATCAATCAGGACAACCTTAGCAAACAAGTTCAACCACTGTGACTCAGAGATATGCAGTGCTCAGCATATATGAGTACACCCTTTTTATAAAGTACAAATTTAATCAGTAGCTCAATGAACAAAAGAACAATTTCCCAACTTTCCACATGGATGAGTTTTATTAAACACTTATTTAACTCCAAAACATGGAATGAAGGTGAATAATGTAACTTAGATCACAAAATCTTCAGTTTACTCAAATTGGTTGAAGCAAATTGAATACACCCTGCATCAAAAACTACTACATCTAATACTTTGCATGCGCACCGTGATTTTGAAAGACAGCACCAAACCTTCTAGACATGGAATGAACAAGTTGGAGACATATTGCAACAATGATCTGTTTCTATTCTTCAAGAATAACCTCTTGTAAGGCCTGGATGCTGGATGGAGAGTGATGCTCAACTTGTTGCTTCAGAATTCCCCACAGGTGTTCCATTTGATTCAGATCAGGAGACATACTTGGCCATCCAATCACCTTCACCTTGTTGTTCTTCAGAAATGCAACAATAGCTTTCCATGTGTGTTTTGTATTATTGTCGTGTTGGAGTGATGGCAGCATCTCCTCCTTCAGTATAGAGCAGTACATTGTTGAGTTCATGATACCATCAATGAAATGCAGCTCCCCAACACCAGCAGGACTCATGCAGCCCCACATTAGGACACTACCACCACCATGTTTGACTGTAGGCACCATGCATTTCTCTTTGAAATCCTCACTTTTGCGACGCCACAGTTTTAAAACCATTAGTTCCAAAAACAGTGATCTTTGTCTCATCACTCCAGAGTGTAGAGTTCCAGTAGTCTTCCTCTTCTTCAGCATGGGTTCTAGCAAATTCTAGGCGTGCTTTATTATGCATGGGCTTTAGGAGAGGCTACCTTTGTGGATAACACCTTTGCATTCCATTCCTCTGCAGTGTGCGCTGTATAGTGTTACAAGAAACGGTCACTCCAGTTTGGCTTTCTACTGCTTTAGTTAACTGCGGTGAACTTTCATGGTGGTTTTCTTCAACCCTTCTCATCAGAAGACGCTCCTGTCGAGATGTCAACTTCCGTGGACGGCCTAGATGTCTCTGTGAGATGGTTGCACTTCCATCTTTCTTAAATGTTTGAATCACTTTTGCCACAGTATTTTGATTGATATGTAAAACTTTGCTGATGATCACCTTCTTTGTAAAAGGAAATGATTTCTTTTCTCAGATTTTGTGACATTTCTCTTCCATGAGGAGCCATTTCTGTCAGTATTAAATAGGAAGGTCTTTTCTTTGGTAAGTAATGCTCTTTTACAGCCACATGTGTCCTGGACACATCTTAAATGAATCATTAGACTCACCTGAGGTTGAATGCCTGTTCATTAGAATTTTGTAGTCGGAAGTGTGGCTTTTCTCCTAAGACTATAGATGGGGTGTACTCATATTTGCAACATGGGCTTGAATGAATTAATTGGGAAAAATCACTTCTTTGTGTGTGATAATTAACAAATCTTGTTTGCAATCATTGGCCTACATTTGTTGGAGAATTTTTGTAGTGTAATATATCATAGTAAATGTTGATTCTGAAAGAATACTAAAGGTTTCCTGAAAAATGTAGTGGGGTGTACTCATTTATGTTGAGCCATAAAGTTCACTGTGCGTTCCCGTTTTCAGGTTGATAGGAATCCAAAAGTTGTTGACTTTATTTGTTGATGGTTTTTCATCCATTCCTTTGGAATCTCTTATCAAACAAGTAAAGCAGCCGAATCAACCATTTCAAATCCACACAAAACCAGTTTTTTCCGCCGTTACCTCATGCTGTCTCTGCATTTTGAATGGGATGTTGCTGCAAAAGGAATGGCTCATGAAGTATTGAGTACAAGAACCAACTTTGTTTGTGCTTTCAAGGCTCTCTGTGCCAGACAAAGTATCTTACTTCTCTTGAAGTATGAGCCAGTCTTTAGTTTGACAGATCAATGATCAATCTGCTTTCACCATGTCTGTACTGGTCCATTGTGGGAAGAGAGAGCTCACTTAAAAAAGTTTTCCATTTACTGGTCGATTGATTTTTCTGTTGGAGTAAGGAAACTCCAGGAAAGTCTCAGGATAAAGTTACTGTAGTTGCTTATCAGGAGAAGCCATCTCAGGTGGTTTGAACATCTTCCCAGGATGCCTCCCTACTGCAGAGAACCGCCTTCCTAACAAGACGCCAAACATCCCTTTGGTTGACGCTAAGATTTTGATCACACAACTGGTCCTGGACACCTGAGAGTCCTCTAAAACAGATATGCCAAGGAACGGTGTTTCAGTTTTTCAGAGATGCCCACCACATCTGCAGCTGACCAATTGGATCAGATTTGCAAAGAAAACTTGAGAACAGAGTTAGCTAGAAAACACGCAGCACACCAGCCTTCGAGGACTGCAAAACAATAGCAGTACTTTGGAGGAGCAGGAACCCAAGGCCAATGATCTGTCATTCCACAAAGTCTACAAACTGTCAAGTACAGGTGGTGTAGAATCCAATATGCAGGATCCCAGGCTTGGTGGAAGAAACTTAAACATTGAATGAATTAACCAGAACTTGATAAAGCCCCATAGAGAAAGAAGAGGGTGACAAAGCAGATGACACTTAAATAAATTGAGGGTAAATAACTAAATGAAGAGAGCTGTGGATGATCAACCTTAACCTGGGCAGATTGACAAGGAAAAAAGAACATGACAAAAACCTAAAACATCACAAAAATCCAAAAGTAGAATCTTCACATAAACCTTCTGGTACTTATAAGCCTCGTTTCCACTGGGCGGTCCGGTTCGGCGTGGTCCAGTACAGCCCTGTTAATTCTAGCAAGCGTTTCCACTCAGTTAAGCCTCGCTTCCACTGCGCGGTTTATTTTCATGGTGCATGCGTGGTGTAGACCACTAACGTGTTTGCGTCATTGTAGTGCGATGACTTGAAAAGAAACAACAATGAGGATCATCCAGCAGCTCGTCTTTTTATTTCTTTACAGTATCCCCACGGATTCGGTTAGGGACTGGAGACACACCCCCTCCACCCTAGCAGCCAAAGAAAGTCTGTTACCAATCCATCCTTATCAAAAAACATTTCTGATGATGCTTCGTAAAGCATTTATTAAAGAACATTGGAGTATTGTTCAACATAAAGAGTTTACTCTTTTTCAAAACAGCAGCTTACTTTATGACACAGATGAGGAGAGTCACTCTGTCTCTCTGTGACTTTAAGAGAAACTGAATGTTTCCTCATTCTTTAAATAATAAGCACCTGCTCCGGATGATAATTATCCTCTGCAATTTTCTTCTTCAGCATATCAGGGTTTTTTTCAGGAAATTCTGAGTCACCTGATGCCATCAGGAGGGGGGGTAGTCGACACGGGCTCCCCCGCCGCGCTCTGGAGGGGGCTCCGCTGCACTCAGCTGTGCAGAGATACACCTCAGCACCGCAGCACCTCCTTTGGACGCAAAAACTTTAAACAATCATCTTAATTTGTTGGAGTTTTTGTGACAAACCGGAAGAACTGGCAAAAAAATCTGCAAATACGTGAAACTGCGAATAAAGAAATGCAAATATGCGGGGGAACACTGTTCTTCTGGTAAGGTGTATATAACAGCAGTTTGCTGTTGTTTAAAGAACAATTGCAGGTGGCCCAGAGGAATATTGTCGTAAAACAGGAAAAAACGTTACCTTATGAGCGCTAGCTTATGAGCGCTATATTGGCGCTTTCTATAAGTTGTCATCACTGTCTAGCTGGCACCACTTTCTTCCAATCAACAGGTGGTTTTAGAGGTTCTGTTCCACTTTTCTATGGACCTACAAACAAAGGGGGCCCTCAAGAGGCACAGATCGGTACTGTTTAATGGGTCAATTTTACAATGAACACGCTCAAATCAGCGGACCAAACTGGACCGGACTGTACCGTACCCTTCAGTGGAAACGAGGCTTTAGTGTCAGAGCCCTGTCTTTTGCCCCCTGTTCCCAGGTCTCACCAGCTTTTCCGCATCAAGCAGTCACCACAAATATAATTTAGTCTGGCACTGAGCAGAGCTCGGTGCAAAGTCTTGTTTTGTTTTCACATACAGTCTGAGCGGTCCTTCTGCTGTCTCTCCGTTTATCCTGACCCTTGCCTGTCTGGCCTTCGTCCTGCCTCTCTGTGTGTTTTGACTCTTGCCTGGTTTTTGACTGCCTTGCCCTTGTCTGTCTGCTCTTGCTAATAAACCAATTGCACATGGATCCAAATGCCTCTGCCTCTTCGTCACACTTAGATCATTGAATCAGTGTTTATCGGTTGTCCCCCAATTTACATAATAATTTCGGAGATCACGTGTTTCAAACTATGGCTCCCAAACTCGCTTTGCCTTTGTCCCCATCGTCCATTAACTTTGAAGACTCACCTAAAAACATTTTCATTTTATTTTTTAAATTGAAGAGATTCTAACATTTTATGTTTATTTTACCTAAATTATGCGTCTTATCCTGTTTTATGTAGTTGAGGTTTGGGTCTGTGACTTTTTCAGGGAAATGTGTTACATATGAGATGTGGTATTTCACTTCAGACTCTTCTGTGGTTCCTTAATGTTTACTGAAAATGTACACAACAGTGTGATGTTTTACAGCTGTTCCTGCCAGTTAAACACTATCACAGTTAAAGGGCGTTCTTAAGAAATGGATAGGCTTAGTTGGAAGTTCCCAAATACTGCAAGACTTTTTCCCACTTTACATTAGAATACATTACAGTTACATTTTGTGAGAAAGTTGAGCCAAAAAAAAGGTTAGCTTTGCAGCCTTGAGCCCGCTGAGAGAGACCAACATGAGCCATTTTCTGAGATGACAACACAAAATCTAACACAGATTATTATGGTTGAATTTTGAGATAAAGATCCAGAAATCATTCTAGAAGAAAAAGCATGCGAGCATCTCCTCAGTTTGGTAAAAACCTGCAAGCTGCTTCAGTTCACACTACTTGTGTAAAGCATTAAACTCTTTACATTTTTTGTAATAAAAAAAATCCATTGAGATGTCTGTCATTGGCTCTTTGCAAAAATCTGCTGTAGCTGTGGAAAAACCTATTAATATGGAATGTTGTGACTACTGTATGTCTCCTAAAAGCAACTTTGCTCCAGATTTTATGATGTAGAACACCCAGATCCATAAAAAACATAAGGTATGTCAGACAGGAGCTTTGGCCACGGAGACACTCCAGGTCCACAGAGGACAGATAGGACCGAAGCAATAGAAATGCAATACCCTTGTGTGTTAGGAGTCCATGTTACATTTAGCAATTTAGGGGCCTTTCATTGGTTATGCTGTGGCAATATATTAGGTGGGTCTTATTTCATGTACTCCTGTGAAGCAGGGATGTAGTTCCCACAGAAATGATTAAACTTCTGAAGCCTGTTTGTGTTCTTTTTTTATCAGATTGTATTTTTACCAAATGCCTGTTTCTACAGCTAAATGCATTACTGCTGTAAATAATTTCAACCAAAGTGCACCTAAAGGCTTTTGAAAGTGTGGTGTTAATTATTAGACTTGGTAGATCATCAAATACCAGCGATATCTACCTGCAAACTCCTCTTTAACATCTTGTAGTTGATATCACCGCAGACTGAGCTTCTAAGATGTTCTCCCGTGTTGGTTTTAACCAGATGAAGCTAATTAAAGCGGTGAAAAGAAAAAAAGAAAAGCAACACCTTACATAAAAGTGACATTAAGAATTTGTTCCACTAGACTTCACACAATCCAATCAAGTGGTCTTTCTGGATGAGTTCTCCAACAATTCTTGCATGTCTCCAAAGAAACCACTCAAATTAACCTGTCCTTCAGTAATAAGGAAATTAGCTGTTCACATAGCACAAGTGTAATATTCTGCAGCACTATTACTATCCTTAAAGGCTGAAATGGTGAAAAAATGTCACTGCTGTAATTATATTTTATAGCAAAACATTATAACATGACATTTGTTTGGTAAAAGTGTTTCCCAAATCTGCACACAAACAGCTAAAAAGCTGTTTTACATGAAAAATATTTAGGTTAAGATTAAAATTAGTCTTTGTATTGGTCTATATTTGACCTAAAAGCAAAATAAAAGATCATTTTGTATTTTGTGATTTTTTTTTTAGATCAGACATTCCACGGATGTATCACAATAAATCAGACAGGAAACTAAGCTAAAACCAAGTTCGCACAAGTTATTGTTTTCCTTTAATCTTCCTTCTGTGTGTATGATGAGATTTTTAATAGTTGTACATTTTCAATTTATTTTCCTTTCACTTTGAATTTTTTTTTTTGGCATATTTCATTTTCCTTTCTTTGCACCTTGAGGCCTGATCGCCAGACTCATTGAAACAATTTAATTTCCTCACACCAGGATCTATAAAGTCCATCTTATCTCTTATCTTCAAAAAGTTTTTGTTTCTTTTACTTCAACAACATGAAAAAATTCTCTCTTCACTGTGTTCATCTTGTAAATAACTGACAGTGTGGTAATCCTGTGAAAGCTGGTCTCTTTCAGGTTCTAATCCACATATTTTTTTTGCTGTTGAGATGCTTTTTAGACATTTTGATGAAATCACAAAAGTAAAAGTTGCAATGTAATTGAAGTGATATGAAGAGTATCATTTCTGAGACATTGGAGAGTGTTTGCTCCCAACAACGCTGACATTTGTTTACAGGAAACGTACCTTATTACCCACCAACTCAAATTTTATCCACAAAAATGGTGTAAATGTATTATGAGGAATTCATTATCAACAATATTGCCTTGTTTCAATCCTGTGATATATGAGATGTTATTCTCACCGTTAAGTTCTTAAAGTTTAGCAAAACCTTTTCCTCCAAAAGTGCTTGAGATTTCAGGGATTTCATGGAGGCAGCCATTTTGAAATGAGCAGGAAAAACCTTTCTACTGCCTCTAGTGGAACGATGGTGAACAGGTCAGAAAACATGGACCAATAGACCCTTTCACATGACAAAAAGGGTGACATCGCTGACTGTGTGTGAAATGACTTCCAGTTTACGGGTTTAGAACGGCAAAGCTGACAACTTTTACACAAATAATAAAAGGTAACCTTACCAATTGCCTTTTTTACCTTTAATTGCTTTAAATAATGTTTAGTTGTCAGCTTTGCCTGTCCAAACCCAAAAACTGGAAGCAGCTTTATACACAGTTGGCAATGCCTCCATTTTATTTATTGCAATCAGCTTTTAAAGCAACGTTTTATTATGCTAATGAGATGGGGGTCTCAGAAATGTGTATTAAATTTGATAGGAATGATTATATAGGGTGAATTAAGCAAAAACAGGTAAATAAAATATAACAATGAAATATTTCAGTGGAGGTAAATAAAAAAAAATCTAATTTTACGACAAAAATTTAATTTTTTAAACATGTTTCTTTAAACAACGATTATTTTACTTGACAAACGGTCTTGATAAGAGTGTGTTTCTTGTAAGACATTAATTAAGATCATTTTTCTTGAAGCAAAAGTCTTTTCACTTTAACTTTCAGTCATAGCGCTGCAGAAATGTTGTGGATGTCTCACACTGTCTGCAGAATGAAATTGGTTTCCAAATGACAACTTTATGACTTCACAGAGAACGACAACAAAGGAAATCTTACTTTCTCAGAGCTCAGTTTTGGCAGTTTTTTTTTTTTCTTTTCTGAAGCAACAAGGAGAAGATACAAAAACCAACCACAAAACCACAGATAGTTTGTGAAGTTTAATGTTAAACTGCATGACATATTTTTTCCAACACTTCAGACACATTGTTATTAATTACAACAAACATAATCTAAAAACCAAAAACATTGTTTCATTTTGGGAGGAGCTCATGAGGCTAATCATTACTCAGGTATCATCCTTCCATGTATCATACAATAGTCGTCAAAACAAATGTGCAGAGGGTTTGTAGAAATGGAAGTGGTAAAAAATATGAAAAATTAAAGCTACAGAGTTCCTTCTTACAAAAACAAGCTAAAAAGGATAAAGGATAAAAACAGAAAATGACATTTTAATGACATTCAAAAGAAATTCCCGTGAACGCGTCAACACGGATATCATGGCAAAGAAAATGAAAAATACTGGTAAGGAGGGATGTCATGAATAATAAATGTGTCACAAAAAGACAAAGATGTGTTTGAGTGTATTTTTTCTATACAGTGGGTACAGCAATAACAAACTCCTTTCAGTGGTTCATAGCGGAGACCACTTCTGAAACTAAATGCTAGCACACACATCGAGCCATTGCAAGACAACAAGGTGAGCACAGGAGAGAGTCTCACACTATTTTTTTTTTTTACTCCTATCCCCCCAAAACCACCACCGTTATGAGTAAACACTAAGTTACCTTTCAACATCGCAAGGATTTGAATTTTCACATCAAGCACAAACACAAGTTTTTAATCTTTTTTTTCCAATACAAACATCTGACATGGCAATAAAAGAAATCGCGAACGGTCAGTTCATGGAAATTTGTGGTGTCTGGAGGGCATGTGTGTGGGAGGCAGTATCCTGAAATTGGCTTGTCAAGCACGTTAGCTTATGAATGGTATGAAATCAAACAAAGTGTATTATGAACTCTAAAAATAAGTGCTATTGTTTTACAGCTAAGCATTCTCTAAAAAAATACTGCAAGTTTCTCTTTCCACTTCTTATCGCAACACCTTTTTGCTATATTAGTACAAATCATACCCCCAAAATAACATTTAAATATAGTAAACATGCAGACTTGTCCTTGAAAAGCCTTTCCCTTTTTAAATTATGAAAAGAGAAACTTCAAAAAAAAAGACAAAAGTGACTTTTTTTCTTTCAAAATAGTGATTGTCTTCACCTTTAACACCAGTTTTGAGGAAAACTCCAGTTGCACACGATCACCAAAGAAAATAATTAACACAGAACCCGAGTTTCTGCAACAAACTCAAGCTTTTTCCTAAAGATATGGAAAAGACAGCATTTGCTAAAGCGATAATGTAAACTGGGTAAGTGTAGCACAGCGCCCAATGACCAAACTCCATTTTTCTATTTCCCATCAAATAAGGTTGTTGCAATGTAAACGCTGGCTTGGAAGCAAATGACTGAAAATGTGTTTTATTTTTGGCAACTACCGGTAGATAATAATATAATAATCAAGATGGATTATTGTACTCGGTGAGGAAAGTCGATACTTCTGAATCTCAAGCCCTTTGTTTTTGCTTTGCACCTAATGAGGGTGACATTCTCCTCTAATAGTTCACAAGAGCCAAACGTCATCATTGCAGAGCGATCGTAAAGGGTTATGAAGGATTCAGTTGAAAAAACTGCCAATTCACACTTCACACGCCAACCCTGTCATTAACTGTAATTAACTGGGTAGTCCATGTCATCGCAGATTAATAGTCAGTTTTACAAATTACATGACATTTCGTTTGCTTTTTTTTCCACCAGATCACACGTACAGTACAGTATATGACTTTCAAAGAAGCAAGCATATGACTGACAGACAAAGAGAACAGGAACAAAAGAAGCACGCAGCGCTAAAAGGTGGAAAAGAAAAGAAAAAAGAAAAAGAACAAAGTGGCTTTTTCTGTACACGGTCGGAAAGGCTGGCGAAGAAGCAAAAAGAGGTGAGGGAGCGATGGAAGCAGCGGACGGGATGAGTGGGCATGTGAGGGGGGAAGGCATGAGTGGTGGAGGCGACTAGCATCACAGGGGGATGGGGGTCCTACAGCGCACATCACATGGGGACGGCGGGAGACAGGAAGGGTGGAGGTGAGGAAAGGAGGGACCGCCGTTCGGCAGAGAAAGTGTTGGTGGTGCAGTCGAGCCGCCTCTTGAGGAGTTACACGGATTGCTCTTTGGGGAAGGTGAAGGGAGCTCGGGGGCCGTGCGCCGGGAAGTTGGTGTTGGAATACATGGGCTCGTTGGAGGGCTGCTGGTTGTAGGGATGCTGGGGCAAGAAGGTAACAGGAGGGTAGGCGGGGGCAGGCTGGGAGTCTGGGTGGGGCTCCGTGTTGCAGGCGCGTTGGTAGCTCATGTACTCGGCTGGGTTCAGCTCCTCTGGATGCCTCCCCGGGTCCTACAGGAGATGGAGAAGAAAAAAGAGTGATCACACGTCCATGCTCGTGACTGAGTCTCTGAATAAGAAACAAATTCCTGAAAAGGTTTGGAAAAACGTGTCAACAAATGAAAGACAACTCTGGTACGACCCCAACTTTTTCAGCTCGGCACATCAAGATTAAAAGAAATCTCTGGCACACAATCCTCCAAATACTCTTCCACCAATGAGGAACCAACCATTGACTCTATATGAATACTAAACTGAGTGACCCCTCCCCCCTCGCATCCCAAGCATTGACTGTAAATGAGAAGTGTACTTGGGAGCGGTCAGCGATACGGACGCTGCTGTGTTGGACCAGATGTAAGTGAGCAGTGATTGGTCCGGATTTGTCTAAATCATTGTTTCCATGGCAACCATTCTCGCCACTAGTGAGAGAGCTTGTTGAAAGGCCACATCCCTACAAACTGGATGGAGATTATGTCCATCAGGCATTTTGAACGTTCAAGGTGGGGGTCAGCAGGTACCACATACATTTAAGGAAGCATCTGATTGGCCAGTTTATTTGACTCGGATTAACTTGTACTACAAAAGATGAGGATTACCAAGAACATGTAAGAAAAGGTAGCAGAGCAAGAATGGTTATTCTGACAAACAGAATAACTGCTTATTTCTCAATACAAGTCTATGGGATTTTGGCTTCTTGAACCCAGATGGTACTTCCTATTTGGGACGTGAGGAAGGAGTGGTAACTCAGTCAACTTTTCATGTACAGTCAATGGTTCATACATTTTCATATTTTTTTCTGTATGCTAATTTTATGAAAGTTAAATTGACTGATCAGAAGGCTCATTATGATAGGTGGTGCTGCTAACCTCCATGTCCAATGTTCAAAACATTTGACTTGCAGATTTTGAGACTTCCAACGAGCTCACTCCTGATTGGTGAGGGTGGTTGCCATACAACTATGTGACTTAGGCTGACTCGGACCAATCACTGCTACTGATGTTGTTTGGCTCAAATATAGTGATATCCATATTGCAAAAAATGGACATTAAATTGACTGAATTATCATTAAAGCCATTTTCTATGGGCGACGTCACACTCACTCAATCCAGTTCTCATGCACAGTCAATGGAAGCAACTCACTCCCAACATAAAAGCGCCATTTGAGCTGTGAACTAGTAAAACAAGAAAGCTTCAATTCCAGTGTCTCTTTAAAAGTTTGCCACATTTATTGAACTAAACAGATGGTTTTATTTTTTCTAAAACCTCAGATTCAGGCAGACTTTTCTGTGTGTTCATTGTGTGCATGATTCAGATGAATTTGTAGGGTTTTTGGAACCAGGTCGATTTATTAGTTCAGTTACAGTCATTTCCGGTTTTATTTTGTTGTTACTTCCTGTGTCTTCCGTTTGTCCCAGGTCACTTGTCATTTCTCCCTCGGATGTCCCCTCCCCCCTTGCACACCTGTTTTCCATTTGGACATCCTCTTTTTTCGTTATATACCCTCGTCTCCCTTGCACGGGTTGTCGGGTGGTTTTGTTTGCTCTGGTTTAATGTTCCTCTCTCGAGTCATTAAATCTATTCTTCTTTATTTCGAGTTCCGTCTGCATTTGTGTCCGCACGTCAACCTTGACATTACCACCCGACCAGTATAATGGACGCAGCAGACGCGGAGACGTTACGGGCATTACTCCGCCAACAGGAGGAGCAGATGTCATGCTTGAGACAAGGATTACTCGAGATGTCGAGCCGTCACGAACGGCAATTCGCCGCACTGGGAGAACGTTTTAAACAACTGACGGAGCGTTTTCAACATCCGCCGGCTTTTCCCGCGGCACGCCCATCGCCTCCCACACCGATCCAGGGGACCTGGGAGAATGTTCCGGTCGCTCCAACCGCGCAATTAGCCCGACCAGAACGTTTTTCGGGAGATTCTGGGGACTGTCGGGCTTTTATCACCCAGTGTGAGCTCCACTTCCAACTGCAGGCGCCTCACTATCCTTCGGACCAAGCTAAGGTGGCCTTCATCATATCTCACCTCACCGGGAGAGCAGGCGCATGGGCGACGGCTGAATGGCAGCGTGGGGCACCGACCTGCGCGTCTCTCGCGGCATTCCTGGAGGCATTTCAGCAGGTGTTCCAGCACACCAAACCGGGCCGAGAGGCAGCTCGAGCCCTTATGCAACTTCGGCAACGGGGCAGAAGGGCAGCTGACTATGCTATCGAGTTCCGCACCCTGGCCTCCACTAGTGGTTGGGACACCACTGCGCTCATGGACGCATTCGTGGAGGGACTTTCCGAGGAGTTAAAGGACAGACTAATCGCTCTAGAGCTGCCTTCCTCCTTGGAACCTCTTATCGCCATGGTCATCCGGATCGATAACAGACTTCAGGATCACAAACTGGAACATAGCAGATCTACACCCCGCTTCCAACACAGTTCTGTTGGACGCAGGAACTCGGACTCACCTGATTTTGCTGTTTCTCCCACAGAAACCCCGCCACCTATTCTTGAGGAACCTATGCATCTTGGCCGGGGTAAACTGACTGCTTACGAGCGACGGCGACGAATGGTCTCAGGTGAGTGCCTTTACTGTGGTAAGCGGGGTCATTTCTGCAGGGAGTGCCCAAACTCCGCTGCTCGTTCAGTAAGAGTGGGCGCGCTGACGAGCGGCGATTTGGCGCTCACTAATAAAGGTCCTACTGCCTGTTTACTTAAGATACAGGTTGTGTTTCAGGGTAAGGGGAGATCTATTGAAGCTTTAATTGATTCAGGAGCAGAGCAGAACCTCATGGATGCCGAGCTAGCTAAGCAAGTCGGACTTGCTTATGAGCCACTACCTCGGCCGTTACAAGTAATCTCCCTAAACGGCCAAGAGGTAGCCACCATTTCCCACATAACCAAACCAGTTCATTTGATTATCTCTGGCAACCATCATGAATCCACCAGCGCAGAACCCATTGGTTCTGGGGTACCCTTGGCTTCTGGCACACAATCCCGTCATTGATTGGTCCTCCAGTCGTATCTCCGGCTGGAGTGAGAAATGCCATAATTCTTGTTTACGCTCAGCTCGGCCTCCTGGGGAAGACCCCGCTACCCCGGTTGGGCAGCCGCCCTCACCTGATCTATCCGGAATCCCACCGGAATATCATGATTTAGCTGAGGTATTCTCCAAATCACGAGCTCTCTCTCTACCCCCCCACCGACCTTATGACTGTGCTATCGAATTACAACCTGGCGCTACGTTACCTAAGAGCAGGTTGTATAGCCTGTCTAAGCCCGAGAGAGAGGTCATGGAGAAATACATCGCTGAATCACTGAATTCTGGGATTATCAGACCTTCGTCGTCACCAGTGGGGTCTGGGTTCTTTTTTGTGGGGAAGAAGGACGGGTCGCTCCGACCGTGTATAGACTATCGGGGGTTGAATGAGATCACGGTCAAGAACAGTTACCCCCTTCCATTGATGAACTCCGCTTTTGAGGCATTGCAGGAGGCTCGGATTTATTCCAAGTTGGATCTCCGCAATGCTTACCATCTCGTGCGGATGAGGGCTGGAGACGAATGGAAGACCGCCTTCACCACCCCTTTGGGACATTTCGAGTATCTGGTCATGCCTTTTGGTCTCTGTAATGCTCCTGCTGTGTTCCAGGCAATGATCAATGACGTGTTAAGAGACTTTATTCATCGTTTTGTGTTTGTGTACTTGGATGACATTCTGATCTTTTCCAGGACTGCCAGCGAACATAGGCGGCATGTTCGTCTGGTTCTCCAGCGATTACTCGAAAACAAACTTTTTGTTAAGGCGGAGAAGTGTGAGTTCCACTCTCCGTCTGTTTCTTTCCTGGGGTTTGTTATTTCTGAGGGTGAGGTGAAACCCGATCCGGCTAAGGTGAAAGCGGTGGTGGAGTGGCCTACCCCTTCTAACAGGAAACAGTTACAACGTTTCCTGGGGTTTGCCAACTTCCTCCGTCGCTTCATCCGGGGTTACAGTTCGGTGGCCGCGCCGCTCACAGCTCTCACCTCATCCTCTTCCCCTTTTTTCTGGACTGAGGAGGCAGAGGCAGCTTTTAATAAGCTTAAACATCTTTTCACCTCTGCCCCTGTTTTGGCTCAACCAGACCCGTCCAGACAATTTGTTGTGGAGGTAGATGCCTCGGACACAGGAGTGGGTGCAGTCCTGTCCCAACGGGGGGCTTCGGATAGCAAAATGCGTCCTTGTGCTTACTTCTCTCGTCGGCTTTCTCCAGCCGAACGCAACTATGATGTGGGGGATAAGGAGCTGCTGGCTATTAAGCTAGCACTCGAGGAATGGAGGCATTGGTTAGAGGGGTCCACAGTGCCGTTTTTGGTCTGGACAGATCATAAGAATCTGTCCTACCTACGGACTGCAAAACGGCTTAATGCCAGACAGGCTCGATGGTCTTTGTTTTTCAACCGTTTCTGTTTTATTGTTACTTATCGACCTGGTTCTAAGAATGTTAAACCGGACGCCCTATCCCGTCAGCAGGAACCGGTTTCTCAGGATAGCCAACCGGCCTGTATTCTCCCCCCCTCATGTGTGCTGGGCGCCCTTTCCTGGCAATTGGAAAGAGACATTAGGTCCGCTCAGACTCAGGAACCAGATCCGGGGGGTGGTCCTCCCAATAAACTGTTTGTACCCAGCTCTCTCAGGTCTCGAGTTCTCCAGTGGGCCCATGCCACCCGTCTCACCTGTCACCCCGGGATCCGCAGAACAGAATCCTTTCTGCGTCGTCGGTTCTGGTGGCCCAGCGTGACCAAGGACGTCCGGGACTTTGTTTCTGGTTGTCTGGTGTGTGCTCAGAACAAGGCGAGCACACAATCTCCTGCTGGACTATTACACCCACTCTCCATCCCGGGTCGGCCTTGGTCACACATTGCTTTGGACTTTGTGACCGGCCTGCCGTCCTCCGCTGGAAAGACCGTCATCCTGACGATAGTGGATCGGTTCTCCAAGGCCGCCCACTTTGTGGCCTTGTCTAAACTCCCTTCAGCGGCAGAGACGGCAAAACTGGTAATAGAACATGTATTCAAATTACACGGCATTCCTGCAGATATGGTTTCTGATCGAGGACCTCAGTTCATCTCGCAAGTCTGGAAGGCGTTCTGTGGGGCATTCGGGGCCACTGCCAGTCTCTCCTCTGGTTTCCACCCACAGTCTAACGGGCAGGCGGAGCGGACCAACCAGGACCTGGAGGCTGCGCTCCGGTGCGTATGTTCCCGACACCAGGCCTCCTGGAGCACGCTGTTGCCGTGGGTGGAATATGCACACAACTCCCTCACCTCATCTGCCTCGGGTATGTCCCCTTTCGAGTGTTCCCTGGGGTACCAACCCCCGCTGTTCCCCGAGCAGGAAACGGAGGTGGCGGTTCCATCGGTGCAGCATCTCTATTGTCGCTGTCGGCGCATATGGCGGGAGACTCGGGCAGCCTTGTTGCGTTCCAGGGAGACCAACAAGAGACTGGCGGATCGCCGGCGAACTCCAGCTCCTGAGTATCGACCGGGCCAGTTCGTCATGCTCTCTACTGCTAACATCAAGCTTCGGACGGAGTCCAAGAAGCTGTCTCCCAGGTTCATTGGACCATTTGAGATCGTCAAGGTCATCAATCCTGTGGCAGTCAGGCTACGCCTGCCCAGGACCTTGCGCATCCACCCGGTTTTCCATGTCTCGCAGATTAAGCCTCACGTCACGAGTGCCCTTCAACCGCCGTCCCCTCCGCCACCTTCTCCTCGCATCATTGATGGCCAACCGGCCTACACCGTCCGTCGCCTGTTGGACGTTCGGCGACGGGGTCGTGGTCTTCAATACCTGGTGGACTGGCAGGGGTACGGACCTGAGGAACGTTCCTGGGAACCCGCTTCTCGCATCCTGGATCCTGATCTCATCAGAGACTTTAATCGGCGGCGCCGGAACCAGCCCCCTTCTGCGCCAGGCGGCGCACCTTGAGGGGGGGGTACTGTAGGGTTTTTGGAACCAGGTCGATTTATTAGTTCAGTTACAGTCATTTCCGGTTTTATTTTGTTGTTACTTCCTGTGTCTTCCGTTTGTCCCAGGTCACTTGTCATTTCTCCCTCGGATGTCCCCTCCCCCCTTGCACACCTGTTTTCCATTTGGACATCCTCTTTTTTCGTTATATACCCTCGTCTCCCTTGCACGGGTTGTCGGGTGGTTTTGTTTGCTCTGGTTTAATGTTCCTCTCTCGAGTCATTAAATCTATTCTTCTTTATTTCGAGTTCCGTCTGCATTTGTGTCCGCACGTCAACCTTGACAGAATTGACTTATTTGTTTTATTTTTTTACTCTCTGTAATTCTAAAAGATCAAATTGCTCAAGCAATTCATAACGGAAACAGCTGTGGCTTTAAAAAGGCCCATATGTCTGCTGAGAGCGCACTCTCAGGCAGCCATTTTAATGAAAGTTCACCAGTTTATGCTTTAACTGTTACTTTCCATGTCGAACAAGTGTAGAAACAGAGCTTGCTCCAGTTTTTCAGTCTGGATTTTTATTGGGATTACTAAATAATGTATTAAATGATTAAATAGATTCAGTAGAGCAGCGATGCTGCAGGAGTTTTTTGGTACAACGGAGACTTCTATGTGAACAATGTCAGAGCTGCTTGCAGCAGCAGCCCTCAATCATCCACATCAATAATAAAATGAAACAAAAATTTCAGAGCAAAGCTACTGGAAAAGCCTTTTGGAAAGAAGTGCAGCTTCCCTGGATTACTGTGACCTGAATGACTGAGAGCCTGCATCTTGCAGCTCCTGCATGCAGACAGAAATCTTCAAGGCACTCTCCCCACCAGACTTTGTAGAAGTGACTCGTTTGCATTCCTGCTACAATCAATCTTTGCAAAACAAGAGCGCTTTTGTTCTACCGTTGCATCACAAAGCTTCAAGGGTCCATTGTTTGACAGCTCATCCAGGGAGAAGAATGTTGTGCTTCCAGCTCAAATTGCACGGCAATATTGGCTTTAGATCTTTAATGGAGGTATGGAGGTTTGCACACTGTGTCTCTCAGTGTTCCTCAACATGGAGATGATACTGTTCAAACTAGAAGTCTATTTACTTGACTGAAGTCACACACACACACTCACTGTGTGAGTGGGTGGGGGTGTCCTAATTTCCACTGCAGAGAAGTTAGGATTCTCATGTTGCTCCTGTGTTTTGATTGGACATTGCTAAAATCATAGTGGCTGTTTTAATGCTATAAATGCTGCTTTTCTAAAATGAATTACGCCCCAGCATGAGTCCATATTAGAGGAAAGGCAGATTTCCACCAGATGATAATTGCATTTTTGTTATTCAATTTGCTTCCTCCTCCTTCCTGTCAAGTTTTAAAACCTGGTCTTCAGCCTGCAAACATAATTGTCAAGCCAAAACGGATGCTTCAAAATCCTTCATTTTTATTCATACTAATAGACGTATACATCCGTATATATAAAGCACATATTTTTTTTTAGATGGGGATACATTTTGAGGGACATTATGAAGTTTCTTTGCATAACATCATAATTTTTTATGCTTCTTGATTAAGTATATTCTAGAATGTTAAATATATACTTTGAACATGAACTAAAGGTAAAAAAATATATTGTGCTGCATTTTTCTTTTTAGTAGGACTGTGTAACTATTTTGCATTTTTCTTACGTAGGATTTTACCAACCTTGTGATGTCATAAATTCTTAAATTGTGATAGGGCCAAATGGGACAGAGAAGGGTGAGTTGGCTCAGCATTCAGTGCAATATGTAAGTGTTCCTGCTGTGCTGTTCAGAAGAGGTTTATGGCTTTCATAAGGAAAATATGGGTTAAATGCAATTGTTTCATTACTGTTTATCAACTAGACAAAGATTTTTCTTAGTCATATGGATCTACTGACTGATAACCTTATTTAATACTGTAAAGGGAGATACTTAGCTTTGGTTTTTATTCCATGTCATTAGGTGTGGTTATTTCTAATGAAACTGCCATTTCTCTGTATATACACATCATATTGATCATCATACTTTTGAACCATAAAGTGCTATACTATATACTAGAATACTCACATTTTCCCAAAAATCTACTTTTCGCCCAATTATCTGGTTGTTCTTACGGAGTTGAAACCAACTGTTTGAGGAACACAGCATTCAAAATGTGTAAAGTACAAAGCAAAGCGATACGTATTGAACTTAAGAATTTTCTTTTTGTATTACATATGTTACAACTGAACAATTAAGAGTTATTGTCAATAAAGTTTAACTTATTTGTCATGTTGCACTTTCAATAAAAGCTGCTTTTTGTCAACCTTTCTGTCCAATCACCTGGCTCTTGCCCTCTCAAGGCCTTCTGGGAAGTGTAGTCATTTCCATCATTTGATTATGTCTGGTTGAATGCGCCTTTTAATGCAGGCCAGTTTATGTAAAAAAAAATAAACAAAATTTGTTTTTCGGTTTATTAACACTGCGCCTTCTGGTCTAAAAAATTATTTGGTAATTATGTTTTGCAACCAGATGTCAAATCTGGAAATGCTGGGTTTATCATTTCACCCCTTTTGACAGAGATCAAAGACCATGTATTTTATGTATGTATTTTCCTTTTTTTGATGATAATTTTCTGCTGAGGGCTAACTGTTGATTTGAAAGTGTGCTTGCAGGGTTCATAAAGCTGGAATCATTTTACATACATCTGTGTGCTACTATAAACTCTCATTTTGCTCAGCAGTAGTTTCCACATCTGAACTGTCAACCAATTAAAACAAAGTGTGTCATACCCTGAGAACCAATCAGTAGAGGCCTAGCTTCACATGTCACATGACAACAAAAAGAGATCCTGATGTAAAAATAGAAGATTTAAGAGAAATAGTATTTGACCCATCATCTTGAGGCAATTGACATGACCTGCATAAAAGCTGAAACACATGATAATACATGCTAATAAATAGATTTAAAAGGTGGTATGTTACAGATAAGCTTACAAATAGTTTTAGAATGAAATGTACACTTAATGGCAACTTTGGGGTAAGTATAAGAGAAGCTGTGCAGTCATCTCACAAAAAGAAAGGGTTGTTTAAAAACTGTGGACTGTCTGATGATGTACAAGTGAAGAAATTCATCTAAATAACATAAAGTGTTGGACTCTTCAGCTTTTCATCATGCTTTCAGCTGCACAGTTGAAGTTTGGCCACAAGAAAACGCATTTCTAAAGGACACTGACCCCAAACACTCGTGAAAAACTGGTGTTATGATGAAAACTAAAATAATAAACAGCAATAGGTCTGCCTGCTGGAAGTATGCTGATGGCATAAACATGTTAAGGAAAAACAGATGAGAGTAACACACACAGAAAAGTTTTACAGAAGCTTTCGTTTCGAGTTTCTTTGTGTGACTTACATTCCGTTTTGATTTCAGAGAAACCACATTAAATGGAAACCTTTCTTTTCTTTTTGAACTCCAAAAACTCCTTCCTAGAGGAGACCAGTTCAAAGAAACCCAAGAGAATCCTCTTTTGAAGTATGTTTTCAGGAAAATAACCATTAAAGCTTTTTAGAAAACCCCTTACGCTGTGAGCTTCCAATAAAAGAAAAAAAAAGAACACAAACATTTGTCATCCAGCTTTACTCAACCAAGTTTTCTTCTTGAGGCCGTATTGCAATGTTTAAGCTGAAAGAATCAGATGGTATGATGAAATGACATTAAACATGCAAAAGAAATGTAGGAAAATGGAATGAAAATGGAAGGAAACTTACTGATTTTCCTCAAGCATCTCTACATCTACGTAAACGATGAGTCCAACTCTAAAATGCAGTGTAGGCAAGAGAACCACAACAAAACTTTAACTTTCTGCCAAGGTATTGCATCTGCAGCACAAAACATACACCTCTGCATCACAGTTTTACACACACACACAAAGAAAAAGAAAACTACCAGAGCACAACTTAGAGAGTATTGAATGGGAAGAACATGAAGAATGAGTGAAAGAATTCAGGAATTGCATTCAAGTGTTGAACACGTTGTCAGGTGGATAAAAAAAACGGGTGAAAGATGGTAAATCACACAGTGAGGGATGATAGTGACACGACTGCAGCAGATCTGAAAAAGACAAATGCGGGAGGTGAACATGTATGAAGGTAAGCTGGTGCTTTCACAGCAGGACATGTGCAAGAAAACTGCACATCACCCATGTTTTGGAGGCAGTGATGGAGGACCAAAAATGTAATTTGTTGAAACGCAGACACGATCTTTCATTTAATTTTCGGGATTCTTTCTTTAGAAGTGGAATTTTGTAAAAAAAAAAAAAAAACAATAGTCTGATTAATGGTGGGTGGCTCAAACTGAACAGCTTCCAATTTAAATTTCTCTGAGTCAGAAAGTGTGAGACATGTGATTAACAGTTTTTGGGTGCTGGTGATCCAAGAAACTGAAGAGTGGCTGATTGGTGAGCAGAAAAATCTGACATACTCCAAAACCACTAACACCAAACTTACACACAACACTCTTGGGTCAGTGATGTCCAAAAAAACAGATCAATAATTCTCAAAAAGGCAGGATTGAAAACACAGAAGTGTCAACTTAGTTTTCAAATGTAAACATTATACACCTCATTTTTGGTTTCATATCTTTACCCTCAAAGTCGAACAAATCATTTTAAATCAGGTTCGGGTTTATGGCGCCATAGAGTTAACTTAATGCATTTATATTATTAGATGTATTTTATTTTTTACCTGTATTCAAAGAAAATTGCCAACTGTCAATCGTCATGCTTGCCATGAAGCATGTCACTTGATTGATGTGTAAAACAGCCAATCAAATGTTCTCTGATTCATGCGTCTGATAAAAATGGACGGGATGAATGGGAATACATATGGATAAACTGTGAAAAAAGGAATGTCAGCATATATATAATGGTGTTAATAAATAGTTTGTGGTCAATGTTTTTTGGCTTTACCAAATAAATATATTTTTGGTTTAATATGTTAAAGTGGAGCGCTCTTTTCCTTAACCAGAGGACCAGATATTTTGTTCTTGTTTTTTCCCCCTTAATTGTTTGAGATTGAAAAAAAGAAACCCTTTGGTGGTGTCCAAGTAAAGGTTAGAAGTCTGTTTTAAAAAGAAAACTTCACATAGCCACATATTTTGTCGTATTTTAATATTTTACTGCACCATAATGTCACAAATGTAAATGAAATTATGAGGTTAAATAAAAAATAGATGGATACATATGTTGCAGTGTTAATGAAAAGTGTTTGAACTTTTTATCAAGCAAAAATGTTCATTTTCATTGTTTCATATCTAGACTTAAATGCATTCAGCTGCTGGCACATGAATGACGTGGTTTCAGTGCAAAGTTGAGCATTTTTAGCTAACGTTGTGATCTCAAAGTGTAAAAAACTTTATGCAAATCCTTTGAAATGAGTCATTTCATTTATGGTTGTGAGTTTTTGTGTATGACAATAATAATAGGAACAAGTTAAAGACAAAAATGTTGTGTTTTTTTTGTGTAGCGACAGATGTTCTACTTGTAGCTTTTTAGCTAAACAACGGCATCAGCAGACTGCAGCAAACATTTACTGTGAAGACACGAGCCACTGTGCTCGTTTTTATTTCCTGGCCTTTTCATCTTTCACTGAAGGAGGGAACATTTGCATATTTCTTAAAATGTCAGGGTCGTCATTTATGAAAAATGTAGTATTATGTCGATAAATGGTCAGTTTTATTTCACTCCACACAGGGTGACATTTTGGAGATGCTCTTCTGAATAGCCCATTTTCCAGGTTTTCTCAGAAATAGATAGAAGGCAGAGAAAAAGAGACGATCTTAGGGTGTGTGGTGTTTAAGTTAGTCTATAAACCAAAGGTTACTTTTTCTTATGCCACAAAAGAAACGTTTAACAAAATAAAAGCTCTCTGCGGATTGAATGCATTAAAATTTACAGAGCAGTTAAAAGTGTTTTAATTTTTTTCTGCTTCAATCAAAATAATTTGAAAGTCTAAGCAGTGCTGTTAGACTGGTAGGTTTTGTTTATCCATACATTTTTCATGGCTGAGATCTGTTTCACCTCCACTGATCCTGTGCTGTGTTACTGCAGAGTTTCTCCATAAAAACTCTGGGCAGCGAGCCCAGGAGTTTTGATGATTTAGGTTATTGGCCTTTTTGAAAACCTCTTATGGTTTTGAAAAGAAATTAAATGCAAAGAAGGTCTTTAATGGAAGATGTTTGAAGATTTATTCAGATTTCAAGAATTACACCGGCTCTGGGCCTGAGTTGTGATTATCTCTGTCATTATCTTCAATAACAAGAAATGAACTCAAATGAATGCCAAGAATAGATCATTATAAAAATTCTTGGCTTGTAGGAAATGAAAACTAAAAGAAAAAAGGAGGTTAAGAGCTCAACTTTAATGGAAAGTCTCCATAATAAATAGTCATAAGACCAGAAGTGGTCTTCCTTATTTACTTAGTACAAGTGCAAAATAGCCAAAGTAGCCAAAATAACATACTTAAGTAAAGTAACAAAAGTACTTTACACCTCTGCAAAAGACACATATTGAGAGCATATTTCTGCAAACACATTTAAAGACAATGTTAACAGCATCAACGAGGAGTTTAATCTTTCTTCTTATATTAAAGTTTGAGAGGGTTCACGGCAGTATATAAAAATGTTATTTTTAAACACTCAAATGCCACATAAATGTGAGTTTAATTATTGTCATGTCAGCCTTTATGCTGTTTCTAAGAAAATACTTTACTCGTGATGAAAGTAGCTTCAAATGAAACACATTTTTTATTGATTACACCCAACGAGAAATATTTCAAACTGAACAGATTTTGTTTTTCTTTCACTTATAAAACTAAAGGGAAAAAGAAAGACAAATTATATGACAAATTGAGCTTTTGAAGTGAAAAACCTTATTTGTTGGATTCAATCACTTTTTTTGTCCAGCAGGTTTCACATGCACAAAATAGATGTAATTGAAATATTATTTTACATTTTTACAGCCAATCCTTCACATTCTGATTCTGAATTTATTGCAAATTGGAAGTATAAATTCAAAGAACTAAATGTTACAGTTCCTCAAATGACCACTAGAGGCTGGTTGCTTTGTGCCCTATGTAAAAAAAAAAGTCAAATTCAATTATAACTTAACACACAGATGAGTTAAACAATGTTTTCACATCATTTTAAAAATTCTCCATTCATGAAAACGGTGGAGGGGTGTGCATTGTGGTGGGGTAAAACTCCAGGTTAGATTTTAATGTTACTTAAACTTGAGCTTTATTGTGATTTATTTTGGCTGAGGGGCTGAACCAATGGATGGAAGCAACAAACGTCCCATTTTACTTTTTGCATTTTTTGTAACACTTCTGATTGGTCATAAGATTTCCATTGTTTGGTCACCGACTATAATAAGAACTCATGTTGTTGCTGCTCACGTTCTGGCGTATCCCCATTAGGGGTGGCCACAGGATTCACACAGGTGATTTGGCAGAGAGTTTTATGCCAGATGCCCTTCCTGACAGAACCCTGTATTTTTAAGGCACAAGGAGATTCAGTTATACAGCAGCGTGAAGGGTCTTGCATAAGGACCCACTCTGGATTTTTTCAGCTCATTGCTGGCCTAGGAAGCAAACCCAGATGTCCTGCATGACAGTCCTGCACCCAGCCAACTATAATACGAACTCTAAAAGCAAGAAAACAAAAACATTTCCAAAAGAAAAATCTCAATTTACAAACAGCAGGTCAGAAAGTTTTTGAAAAGCTTTTGGCTCACTTATCCTTTTTGACATTATACGACAGGCCCTGAGTAACTCAATGTAAGTTCATTCTGTGATGATGCTTTTATTGCATGTTTAATTACATGTTTTTACTTATTCTTTAGCATTCTAATCACAGTAATATAGATTTTCTGCAATTGGACATCAATATTTTTATTTACTTTTTTTATCCCCAGTAAATGGAGTAGTGATCAGCTGTAGTTTTAATCTTAAAACTTCTTCCCATTTCATATTGACATCGGGCAGAACAGAAAGAAAATCTGGGTATAATCTGATCTTGCTTGGTTATTACTCAACAAACTGAACTTATAACTTTATTAATGTCAGCCGCTGTGACGCCAAAAACAGGACCAAGAAACAAAATGGACTCAACGCCCAAGCGCCATCTTTATTCACTGGAGGACAGAGTATCAAAGTTGAACCGGTTCCATGTGCAATCAGGAATGCGTGCATCATCATCATGTTCCAGCCACAGACACGCGCTCACTGCCAATCATTTGAAAACACTGAGCACCAAACTTTATATTTTTTTCCTACACTGCACATTAATTTAAATCGCCTGTTCATGATGACTGATGCGGACAGTAATTTACGTTGTGTCAAACTATAGCGTTTTATTGGGAAAAAAAACAAAACTGCAGTATTTATATAGGTGGGTGGGGTCACAGTAACAGCACTGCGTGAATGGATCTTTTCCTTATGATCCCATAGTGAAAAAAAAGCTCATTGGGAGGAGAGATTGTCACTTCAACACGATTCAACACTTCAACACGCAGATCAAGTGCTCATTGGTGTCACTGTGTTTCGCGCCCAGGTTGCTGACCTCTGGTCTGCAAGAAGCTGCAAAATTGCTCCAACTTAAACATCTTTATGAACATCAGGTGAGAGGCTGCTCTGCATCTGTAGAATAACTGACATGAAGAGTTTAGCTTGTAATTATTTATTGTTTTGATAGGGCAGTAATAGGGTTGGTTGGGAAGGACCCCTTGATGAAATTAAAATGAGGTGTACCCCTGCATTTTTTTCTCCTTTAACTTGTTGCCTTCAGCTGTAGAGCAAAAAACAAATCTTAAGCCTCAGTCAAATGCACCCATATGGGTGTTGACCCATTTTTAATTTTTTAGCCCGTGTTCACTTTTAAGGCCAGTTGTGACTCAGGCGTTCGCGAGCTCCTTTATCTACTACTTGGAGGAGGGCACAGGTGCAGGTTACTAAATAAGAAAATAGGTGAAACCATTAGCCAGATGTTTTTGTGTCAGAAAATTAGAATTTTGGATTGAATTTTAACTACTGATATGCAGGTACAGTATATCAAGCCCATATACTTGGTGCTCAACTCTGCAGTGGAGATATATGGTTTGAATTTGTGTCAAAAAGGCCTCGTTTATCTGCAAAAGCTCATGAAAGCTGTTCGGTGGAAAGATTTTGACTCTGCATCTCTCGTATGTTCATTCTACAAACTTAGCACCACCATTGGTGGCCTGGGAACATCAAATAAGTAAAAGATGATCAGATCCCCAAGGAGTGCCAGTATGGGGAGCTATGCAGTAGATGCAGATCTGCAGGAAGGCCTTCCCAAAGCTGAGAAGGAGGTCTGACGAGAACCAGACCTGGAGAGTCCGTCTGACCATAGCAGATGGAAAAAGACTCCAGAGGAGGATGGAAATGAAAGGACAGCTCTGGGGTGAAAGGACAGCAGAGACAGTAAAGAGCAGAAACACCCCCACGAGCCAGATGTGACCTTCACCTGAACAAACAGCAACAGAACCTGCTAATCTGGAGAGGGACGCTGCAGCACAGCAGGAGCTGCAGTGCAGCATCAGACTAAGTTAAAGTAAAAAATTCCACAGTCACTCCAGGCAAACAAAGGTCAACAACATGCACATATGTACATGTACAAATGCCAGTGTGCATGCAGAAGTGAGCTGGCATGTGTGCTGCGGACTCAAACACAGTGTCCCTGCATGTGGCTGCAGATAGGACAAAGCAAACACATTTTGAGTCACGCTTTTTAGCTTTTCTCCCCACTGTCACCCTTTGCTTGTTCAGTACAGGGATTCCATTCAAAATGTTCAGTTACGAAAATTGTGTTTGGTGTTGGTGATGTTCTTGTGACATTTCTTCTGAAAATAGAGGACATACATAAAGAAAATAAAGCTTAAAAACGCATTTCTTTATTCAAATGAGTCAGCAGACAAAAAATATCTTGTAAAAGATTGTATTTGTATTTGCTCCGCTCTATTCTGATGGCTGGTAGATAAACAGATCATTTCACGCCTTCAATTTCCCTGTCCGAGATGGATATCTGACTCAGAACTCAACATCTGGATAGCTCCAATTTTGCACGCCATTTTTTAGAGTATGCAGTGTAGAGGTTCACAGTACACGTTAACTCAAGTGGCCACTTTTAATGAAAAGGCTATTAAAGTTTTAGTCAAGCCAAATTTTGAGCTTCCTCTTTCAGAAAGCTCGGGATGTTGAGTTTTTAAGTCCAGAACTTCTTGTCGCTAATCGCGACGAAGCTGAAACGGTGACCAACCAGGGAATTGGATTTGGTATTGAAGTGTGGGTAGCATCCTTTTCAAAACACTGAAGTACCAATCATTTAAAAATCAATCACAGAGGAGAAACTAATTTATCTTCTCATAAATTCAACTAGGTTTGGTGTTAATTGGGCCTTTTTTAACACTTTGAAGCAAACTTGGTTGCAAATTGGGCTTTTTATAAATAAAGTGAATTGAATAAAATCACACAGCTCAGCCTTAACCGGGAGCTGACCATGTAAATACAGACCACCTGTAAATAACATTAAAAATGCTTTAACATAAAGAATGACAGCTTTCCAGGAAATACTGAGTGTACTTTGTTTTCTGTCTTTCAGCAAACCAGCATAAACCTTGGCTCTTCTGCCCCTGTGAAGCTCAAACATATATTTATTCTGAAAGACATTTTTTTAACATGGTTCTGTATTCAATAATTATTTTGCATGTTGCAGTGATTTCCAGCAGCCTCTTTTTTTGAATGTAGTTGAAGAAATGAAGGCGAAGCCATAAGTCCTGTTCGGCTGTTGTAGGATAACACTATTTTCCACCAAGTAACAAGTAACAGGATCATTTGAACTGATAATTTGTCTAAATTATGTGTTAATAATCAAAACTTAAACAGGTAACTATTTTTTATTGACTGCTTTGAGACGTTCTGTCCTCAATTACAAGTCGAACTTGCTCCTTTCTTTAACTGAAGAGTAATTGGATTTATTGACCCTGCTCTTTTGATTTATATCCATGTTGTTAACATCTGAGCTGTGGGCAGCTTTCACCCAAAAATCAAATGATATGTCAGGAGCTAGCTTGTAAATCAGCGGGCCAATCAATGGGACTGGTTTTAAAAGTCTTGCTTATGTAAATATTTCCTCGCCACATTTTTTCCACGTTTATGTGCATCAAGCCAAAGCCAGAAACCCAACTTTCTACCTTTTCCATCATCATAGTAATGTTTTGGGAATCATTTTTCTTAGTTGCACAAATGTGAAACAAGTTCTGATAACATCAGTGTAAACTGAATATAAAGAACAACAACCACAACACATTCTGCGACCTCATTTTTTTCTGTACAGGCTTAATGAAAGTGCTGAGCAGACGGAGGAGCTCAAAATGCTTCATTTTGGTGTTTCTCTATTTGTAAGGGTGCTGCTAAGGGGACTGTTTGTCTCAGCTTGAGCTGATTTGAAGACCCAGTTAAAGCTGCAGGCGGCCTTGCCTTTGCCAACCCCCATCCCTGTCAGGCCCCGAAGCCACAACTGAGGACACAGTTTACAATCCTTTTGAGCTCCCCAGCCTTTGATCCAGCATGAAACTGCTCCTCTTTTGTATTTTTGATATCTCAGTTTTATTGGCTGCATTTCCTCTTTGCTTCATTTATTGACCTGTTTGTTTATTTATTTTGCTACAGAAGTTTTCATCTTTTTATTTTGTACACAGTTGTGTAAATATCACTTTTAGTTATGTATAAAGTTGAGTTAAAGTTTATACAGTTTTGTTGTCAAATGGTGTTTGTCAGGATTAAAATAAAATGGCTGCCTCACAGGCACACCAGGCATTTGACGGGCGTTCAAAAACAGGCTAACCACTGGTTTTTAGCCCACAGTGTTCACACTGGAAAAGCAGGGAGGGGCTTCTTCTTCTTCTTCTTCTTCCTTTGCTTTTTCGATTATCTACTAGCATATTTCTGCCTCCTACAGTTAGAAGAGATTTGCTGTGAAATGTTGAAGTGGTTCAAATGTTGCGAGTATTGCTCCAGGCTTTTTTCTTTTTGATACACTTCTATGAATTAAAAGGGACGCCATCCATACGTCACGACCAAATCCGTGTCCCTGATTGGTCAAAGTTCGACCTGGTTTAACACTGGTTCCATGGCTGGACGTTTTGTATGTAGAGCCTGAATACGGCTGTAGAAACTTGCGTAGCTGTCTGTGACCACAATGGTTCAGAAGGCAGAAGCCTGAAACTTGCATTTTCACGCATTCACAAAATCAAATATAACTTTAATCTTTGTTCCAGACACATTTCATCTTTATACTAATCAATATGTTGGTGAAACCAAAATGGGTCAACTGTTACAGTTCTGATGGAGGCCACCTTAAATGTCAGAGGTCAAATCAATGACTGACTTCTGACTATGTCCTAATGTAAACAACAGCTACACTTTAGTGACTGCAGGTGAAACTACATTTTCTTTAGCTTCAGGAGTTCATCATAAGATCCTGTGATGTAGGTAAACAGCACAAAGCATTTAGAACTTTGTGGGGGCAGTGATTATGTTAAACAACATAAGCTTGCTGCTTTGGCCCAAACTTTGACTTTAAATGGTTGGCTTTTATGGTGCCCATCTGATCACAACTACCTATTTTTGCTGTAATCTCAAACCAAGACTCAAGATGGCGCTGTTTCCAAAGGTCAGAGGTCAAAATCAAAAAGGGGTTCTTCATCTCAAATAGAGCTGGTTAGCATTGAGCAATACATCTCAATGCATACTTAGTCGGAAAGAACTTTTGAAGCACAAACTGTGGGAGTCGGAGCCCCAGGCACTCATCCCTCACTGGAACTCACACGCCACATGTTGTAAGAAGAGATCAGCCACAACCATATGTGTGTGTGCTGTCCGAGCCAACACAAAGGCTTGAAAAGCAAGAGCCTCTGAGTACCTCAGCATGGAAACTCATATTCATCACTCGCTGTGACAGAACCACACAGGTTTTGTAACCGAGCCCGCATTGTTTGCCACAGGTTGACTTGTGGCGGCGGAAAGTTTACAAACACAAGAACAATGGCAAGAAATGGTTGGAAATCCAACAAACCAGCTCACTTCAACAACTTTAAACCCAGTTCTGCACTTTCACAGGCCCTCAGAGAAACATTCACCCACTCTGAAGAGCAGAACCAATGACAGAAAACCAAAAACATCTCCAAAACCAAACCAGAATCTGTGAATTGGCAGTGACCTCAATCGAAGCGCCATCTTTGCTAAAGCTGATGGTTGAAATGAAATCTTTTGTCTGACTGTGCGAATGCTAAATTAAAATGAAGGAACGTCTTTGAAAATGTAGAATTCATGCACAATTTTAATGAAGTTTGACTCACCTCATTTGAATCATGACCTTAGAAAGCATGTCCCAAACAAGGTTTATGTTTAACAGTGTGAAGCTCAAATGCCATGCAAATATGAAGAAAGGGAACTAAGTAAAAAAAGATGCCTGATTTATTTCAAAATAAGCTAAATAAAAGGTTATTTCTATGTTCTTTAAAGTTGTGAGATGAAAAGAATAATGAAGACCAATTCTAGTGATGTTTTTCATCCAAAGGTCCTTTTCAAAAAGTAAAAAAAGAAAAGGCACTCCAATGTTTCACTTTGCTCAGAAAAATACGGGTGGTTCAAATTCTGCAGAAAGTTGTGGCTTCACAGCTGCAGACTCTAACAACAAAAAGCATCAGCAGAAGAAAGAGGCGGAACAACTGGATTCCCTTTTATTTCTACTATTTATAAAGTCAAGTGCATAAATCTAGTTTTACCTTTGGTATTTTTTATCCAGTCTAACCCCTTAATGCCAGAGATTTAGCTCCAGTATTGACATTTTCTCGTCTACCGTCACTCTTCAAAAATATACGCAATTAACGTAATTCCTTGTACTGGTATGAATAGTTGCTTTTCTGATTCACCCGATTCACCTTGATTCCATAAACAGTTAAAGAATTCCAGTATGCCAAAGAGTGCCTGTTATCTAGATTTTCCTGGTGACATCTCTGGTGTTGAAGGGTTAAAATGACTTAAAATGTTGCAGTGTTGAATGAGTAGTCTGGTGTAAGAACCCTCAGAGTAACTTGCTCATGTTGCAACCTTTCCTGCGCTTTGGAGCATCTCGTGCGCAGTTATACATTTTCTCACAGTTCTGCTGTTTGTGAGACTTGTGTCTGAGGAAACACTGAGTTGATGTAACAACAATCACTGGAGTTTTTCAGCACAACTGGGATTTCCAACGGCCAGGCAGAGCAACTGAGTGTAAAAGAAAGCCAAAGGGAAAGGAGAGCTGGCGTTTTGTGACCACCGACTCTACAGATGCCCATTTGAGTCAAAATTGAAGACACTCCGATGAAAAAACTGAGTCAGACCATCATGCTCCTACACCAAGCAGATCCCACTCATCTTCTGTTTTTCCTTGAACTTGTGCTTCCTACCTGGTTCCTCTTGTATGTAATGTTCTTAGTGATTCCACTTCAGTGCCAGTTTGTAGTGGTTTACATGGTTGTTCCAGCCTGTGTGCAAGTTCAAGTCAAAGCCACATTGCAGACCATGTTAATGTTCTCGACCACATTCCAGGATGGTTCCAAGTCCCTGCCTGGCCTCTTCCCTAATCAACTATTGGATTTTATTTCTGGATTTCCTTTTCATGGATTTCTCCCAAAAGCTCATTGGAAACTGTAAATCAGGCAGACATCTTCATATTACTTCAGAAGGATTACAAACTTTTCTTCTCTGGATCCAACCTTTTTCTCCTTCTGCCACCATCGTCCCGAGAGATGAAGTAGTAGAAAGTCTCTTTGCCTGACAGAGACTCTATTTGTGAATCAGTACACTTATCTTCCTTAGTTCCTGCACATCTGCCCTTAATCCGCCATCATCCTGTCCACGTGCGTTATTGAAGTCAACAAGTGAGAACTAATTTTTCTATCTGAAGCTGTAGTCACAAATGAGGTGCTCTTATGGCCAGGTCCGTACGTTTGCCGGCATAAAATTCCGGCCCTCTGCATTCAAAACTCCTGCGTTCATGCTTTGCTACACAAGTCTCTGCGGCCGTTTTTGGGCTCAACGTACAAAACGCAGGGCCATTTTTTTCCATTAACTCTTTGTTTACACTCTCTCCAACAAGCATATAGCCTGTATGTCATAAATACAAGCAACTTCCCTCAGCCTTACAAATACTTCACGAAACACGTACCATTATCATGTGTGTGAGAGGTGTGCATGTACCTCAAGGAAACTCCACGGACAAACTGAAAACCAACAAATCCTGTATGGGTCAATCCCTGTGCAGGTGACTAAGACCTTACAAGTCTTTGTTCTCAGTAGCTTCTTGTATGTTTCAATCTCCAGTTCCATAGACAGACAGTTCTATCCTGCTTACCACCTTCCTCATTATAATAAATTCTCTAATTCTTACCTGTATTAGAGTTTTTTTTCTGACGGTACACAGACTCATAAAGACAACCCTGAAGCTGTATCGGCAGCAGGCAGTGACCCAGAAACTGCGATGCAGCGATGTTTGTTTGTGTTTTTAATTTAATTTGTCAGTCTGCTCATGAGACTTTTTCCCCGCTGCATGTTCCTTGTAATAAGGAAATGTTTTTTTTTTTTTTTTTTTTAGGAAGTCAATACTCCTGATCCCCCATAAGGATTAAGAGACGGTGCTTGTCTGCTAATTTGTAAAACTGCAACAAACAATCACTGTTGCCATGCTGTGGTAGCTTCTCTGATGTAGCTTTTAATTAGCTCCTTTCTCCAACCAGCAGTCGCTGTACTGCAGAAAGTACATCCTGGACAACTGATGTTCCTTCAGCAATCTTTCAACCGGCATGTTCTCTTTTTCAATCAGGAACTATTATGATGTTTTTTAAAAAAACCTAAGAGGGATGATAAAAGATTTTCATTTTGTGAACATGTAACCTCAAACTGGGTTTTCTTTGAAGTCAAACCTCACATGGTGTTGAGGATACGAATTCCTGAGCTGTGCGCAGCCGTCAAACCGTCCACAGCGTTTGTTTGGCACGAAAAATGTAGCTCATCTCCCATCTCCCTCTCTTTTGCTTTAAAACACACCAGTATGAGTTTGTAGTTACCAGAAAAACAGGTCGGATCATTTCTGGTCACTCACGTTTTTCAGTCAGGCTGATTTGTGTGCACCTTCCTGGGCTCTAACTTCTGACTTTTTTATGTAAAAATCCCTCAAATTAGCTCGACAATGAAACCATTTCCCGCAACACATCACATTTTTTCATCTTCACACACAACAATGCATCTATCCTTACTCCTTTAAAACAAATTAGTCTATCACTGAGAAGACACCTGCTGCTAAAAGTGTCTGATTAACACACAACATGCTCATTTCTCCACAATCCACTTCAAGAGAAGCCTCCACAGTTCCCTGCAGAATTGCTCGCCTCATGGATTGCCATGGACACCAGGCCAAACAGAGTAGCAACAAAACGATTTGCAAGCATTAACATCCTATTTTTTGCACATTGTGTGAATAAGACTTGAAGTGGGGGTAGAAGGGTGTGTTTGAGAGCAGAGGAGAGATTTTCTTGCAGGCCTCTCCTGTGGGGTTCAGGTGACACACAGGAGCTCAATCTTGCAAAAGAAAAGGGATTTCTCTCAGCTATCAATCAGCGCTGATTAAAGGTGGAATCACCTGAGGGAAAACTTTGCAAATGTTTGGAATCTTCACGAAGTATTTGACTGGAATTGCAGTAACTTTGACATTTGATGGTGCTGTGAGAAAGCTTCTGCCTCCATTTTTTATTTGTCACAAACACAACCCTTTTGTAAATCATAACAAGGATTTTTACGTAGGAAAAAAAAATGTTTTTTTTTTTTTTTTTTTTTTTTTTTAAGTTTTACCCAAGTCAAATACTCCAGAATCTTTCAAAGAAGCACATCAAGCTGTCATCCAGATTAACTTCATTCAAGAACAGATGAGAAATAACGTCTGAGAAGCTACAAAGACATTTCTTTGCTGTGGAACCATAGCGACAACCATCACAAACAAAGAGAGGGAATTTGGAACAGTGTAGCAACAGTCGACCAAAATTCCATCAAGAAGTCACTTGGAACCCATCCAGAATATAATAAAAAGAAGAGCAATGTTTGCAATATCAACCAGAAGAGCAGCATTTGATAACCACAGCGCTGGTGATGACCTTCTGCAGTGCTTTCCGCTATGATCATTCTTGTGTCGTTTTTTACCACGTAGTTTCTGCAGAGCGGCTGTAGTTCTTTCGAAATTTGCTCTTGTGATGTGGGTGGGACCATTGGAGCAGAGCAACCACGCCACCTCCCCTGCTCATCGCTGAGAGCTCTCTGTTTACATTCCAGCTTCCAGCTCCTCATACCCCTATTAAATAATGAAAATGACGAGCAATATCAAGGTTATCCAGACGTACGGTTTTGATCCAGATACCAGCTCGCATGAGGAAAAAGAAAACCTACATGGATCTAGTTGTCTACAAGTGGATGGATCAGAATGGAGCAGAGCAGGGAGCTTGTGGTCTGCACAGAGTATTTTCTATGCAACAAATACGCTTTTTTTTTTTTTTTCTTTTTAAATGGCATTTAATGGTCTGCTCCTGATTCACAACGATTTGGATGGAAAAATACTCAGACATGCCAACGTGATCAATTTTCCTTATATCTGTCCTTCATTGTGAGGACAATGCCACAAGTTAAAAACACACATTTCATTTCATCAGAGTGGGTTTTGAAAGGAAAACCTTCAACAGTTTGCAACACCGTGCTCAAGGGCACTTGGGTTCTGAAAATTATGGTCCAGACAGAACAGCAGGTCCAGCTCTGGTCTAAATAAGACTTTGATCAGATAAAGATACTGTTTCATAACCACAGCGATTATAAATCCAATGAGTCTGAATTTGAACCAGTTTACAAATAGAATCAGACAAAATTCCTGAACATTTGACTGACAGTTCTTAAAAAATCTCTAGAATGAAAGTTTCTAGACCAGTTTCTAGACTAAGGGGGATTTTTTTATGTGTAAAACAAATAATAAGCTAAATATTATGTAAACTAAAATTTGATAAAATAAAAACATTTTATTAACCAGAGTAATTTAGGTTTAGCAAATGTGCTAAAACATTATATTACTTACTTGGTGGGGGAGTTTTTTCCTGTTTCTGTTTTTTATTATAACATTCTAATGATGTAAAATATTACTCTCAGGATAAATGAACAAATTATTCAACATTATGTCAGATCTCCTGCAAATGACTTATGTAGTTAAATCTTTCATGTCTTCTTCATCTTCACACTCATTCTTGTGCTTTAGCAAATCAGAATTCATAAGTCTGGGAATGAATAAATAAAGATGAATTAAAGCTGAGTCAAATGAGCTTTTTTAAATAAGAAAAAAAAGTATTTGCCCAGATTTATGCAGCCAGTATGCAGTACACAGTGGATCCTTCCCAGCCTCAGATTTGTGTTCCAGTGATTTTCTGCTGTGTTTTAGAAGCGCACGTCTCTATCTGAAAGCACGACTTCAAATCAAACCTTTCACAGATACACAACGGGAGGAAATTAAAAGACTAAATAGGAAGGCAGACAAGGGAACTGAGTGGATCATGGAAAGGGAAGCCGATGCATGTGAAGGGGTTTGAACAGGGGGGTGGGAGTGCATCAGTCTGTGTACCTTGAGGCCAAAGTCTGAGGGGAAAGGCCTATAATGGCATGCGCTAGTGTGAGCTAGGCTGGATGGTTGCATACTCGACAAGGTCCCCAGGGCCAGTGTGAGCAGAGCTTCGAGGGCTGGGAGACGAGGCCAAAGCTGCAGTATCCAGCTCCGCATACTGGACATCACAGTCCTTGTGGCCAGAGTTCTGGAGACAAGAGAGGCGAAACGTGTGTGAGGCGTGAGGCAGCCAACGATGACAGAGTGAGAAGGACAGATAAGCTGACAGACAGAGGCTGACAGCCAGAGCGATGGAGACAGATGAGAAGAGCGTCCACTGAAGGTCGGGCTCGGACATGTTGAGCTCGCGAGGCAGGCTGGAGAAACGCGCCTCAGCGCGAGCTAATGTACACAGAAAACGGCTGATGGAATGTGACAAGCAAGACAAAAAGATGGAGACATTACAAAGAAAATGAGACAACAAACCAGAAGTGAAACACGAGGCCAGAAAATGGAGACAGATTCTTCACGTTTGGACTGACAGCGCTTTAGAATTCAAGTGCAAACGAGACAATTACACAGTTCCAGATGCGTCTGCTGCTCAAACGGGCGTTTATCTGAATTGTGTTTTAAAGCTGATGGCCATGAAAACCGGATTTAAACAAAGACAAATGCTGTAACTAAACAAGCTGAACACACGCCGTCTGTATTCAGTTTAAATCTTGGATTATGACGACTGCTCGTCCACACGATCTTTCAGACAAATGCAGTTTAAGTGAATATCATTTACAGATCATGGCTGCAGGGGCAAATACTGAGCTGCACATGGAGATGTGCTGAATGGATGTGGGGCTGTGGATTCTTCAGTATTCCATGGAAACACAAAGACTTAAATTCAATGAGTGTATTTCTGCTGTCTGTCTTGTTCTGGGTTGTACTGAAAACAATTTCCCTCAGGATCAACACAGTTCTATTTTATTCTATTCTATTCTAGTTCCAACGGTTTTAACCAGTCAGGCTCAAAAAATGAATTGTTGACTGACTCCAGCACTTTCACATGGAGCTGTTTGGTCTGAAACAGAGTCTGATTTCTTGGAAAGTTCTATCTGATCCAATTCTGCCCGATTTGAAATAAGTTGAAACAGAAAAAGAAGAAAATTCTTTCCTAATTACTCAACAGAACATTCAAAGAAAAAGAAAATGCAACACGGAACTGGAAATGATCTAAACATGTTTTTTTTTTACAAATCAAAACCATAGAATAACAGGAAACTGGAAAGAAAAATAATTTTGAATGTCGAATCGTATGGAAAGGTGGTTTAAGTTCCAACCATCCATCATCAGGATTCACTGCATCTAAACTGCATCTAAACCAGCAACTGTAAGGCAAGGCAGAGTTCACGTTGAAAAGGTTGCCAGTCTGCTGCAAGGCCACACTCACACACATGCACGCCTAAGGATACTTTAAAGTAATCAATTAACCTGTGAAGCATGTTTTTAGACTGTGGAAGTTAGCCGGGGTAAACCCAGGCGTGCACGAGGAAGACATGAATACTCAACACAGAAAGGACTGGGAGAGGGCTAACCACTGCACCACTGTGCAGCCAACAGCTCATGTTAAAACTGGGAAGTATGCAAATTCTTATGTGTAAGAGACAAAAGTCAGGCTCCAGATGACCTACAAAAGCCCCACAGAAAAAAGCATTACAGTAACCAAGCCTTGTTTTTGCAACAGCAGTTAGAACAAAGTTGATGCAAACAATCAGTCTAGTTTTGCCCGGCAACATTTACTAAGTCGGCTGATGTCAAAATGAAGCCCAGAATCCTTTTTTACCATGAAAAGTCTATTTTCTCGGATTAAATGCAAAAACACCTGAACTCCAATGGACCAGAAATCTCAAACTCTGATCTACAGGAAATGCGGACTGCAAGTAAACTCTGCTGTAGTTCAACATAGTGTGAATGCAAAGATACTGTCTGTACCAAAGTGGCAGAGGGAAGAATTGGCATGCATATATTTATTAAAAAAATACTCACAGCAAATCTGAAGAAGCTAAATCATAGAGGAAATGATGGAAAATGTCGAGTTGATGAATCTAGTGTGGCGAGGAGCCAGATCCGGCTCCAGATCCGGCTCCAGATCCGGCTCCAGATCCGGCTCCAGATCCAGCTCCAGATCCGGCTCCAGATCCGGCTCCAGAGGAGTTTCACTAAGAGGAATCAGTTTTTGGGGGAGCACAGTTGATGCATGTTTTCGTTTAATATTTTTAAAATAATTTATTGAAACTCTCAGGATAAAAAGTCAAACCTCACATGTAAATGTTCACCTTTTGCCACAGTGACTCAGCTGTCACTGGTCCACACATTTGGTTTGGCAGAGAGTTTTACGCCGGATGCTCTTCCAGACACAACCCTTTATTTTATACAGACTGGGGACCGGCACAGGGAAACCCAGACTTGGGCCCCCTTCTGGCTACATAGGTGAGCAGTCACGTGAAAGCTTCTGCCTCAGGACTCACATTGAAATAAGCTCATCAGGCCTGCTGGGAAACAAATCTGATTTCCCATGTCCTACACACAGCCTGCTACTGGTTACTGCTTGTGCATTCCATGCTCACTTTTTTTCCATCCAACTTCAAATGTCCATGTTCAGCAACTTCAGGGTACAACAATACAGACTGCGAAGCTGAAAAGACACGGTAGCGCCTGACCTGGCCTTCTGGTGCCATGACTGTGAGGAGCCGAAGGTAACATGACGTTTCTAAGCAGTTTAGTTCACTGTAGTTATTGGTCCATTTTCAACACTCAAATGTGAAATCAACCAAAGGCAGATCAATGGTTGTTTTGCCACCACTGTCTCTTCTCCTTTCACATGTGATCCCCTCTTTCCTACCCAACCATCCTTACTGTAACAACTTTGTCGTTCTTGTTTGTAATGTCAATAAAGGTTTAATCCGATTCAAGCCAAATGCAAGTGTGAAATTTCAATCCATGTGATCTGACTTTGTCATTATTTGGGTGTGAAAAAACCATTATTGACCCAGCAGGGCTAAAATGGGAATGGGTTGTGCTCTGGTGGCACATAATCATAGAGGCAGAGGCTTTGAGACCACTCGTTTGTGGTCTTTTTTGTGTTTTTATTGTGTCCTTTTTTTCTTTTTTCCACCACAAGATCATCTCAGTCTTTGCATCGTACACGTCCAATCCTTTACTAAAAAGACAAAAGAAACTGAGTCAGAAAACACGCTCAGACAGAACTGACTCAGCGTTTTCACTGAAATACAGAAATAGTTGATGAGAAACTGGGAAAATATTTGATAAATAAAGGCTGACGTTCACAGAGTTCACAACTGAGTTTAAAAACTGGAAATACTTTCAAGTATGTGGAAAAGTTGACTATTAAATACCGGCTGAAATGTGACATTCATCATAAAATAGTCGTAAAACCATATTCAGACTAATTTTTTTTTTTTCCCCAGAATCCCTTTTCTCATTAAAAGAAATATTTTTATACTCAATTTAATGGCTACAAATGTCTTTGAATAAAATGAATAAACAGTCTTAGCATTAAAGTAAAAGTAACAAATGGTTTTAGGGAATGCAAAACAGAGTGCCTTTCCCTGTGCCGGGGAAAATGAATTGAAATTAGAATAAAATGTATGTTTATATTACAGAAAAGCCCAGAAATTTAGTAGCAAAAAAATGACAGAAATCAAAAGAAAATTGACAAGTGTCTGAGTTGAGATGTTGCTGAACAGGAAGTGAACATTTTTAAGCCTGAAAAGCTGATTGTTCTTGTTCCTGAAAAAATAAAAGCTTTAAACAAAAAAAAAAAAAAAAAAACTCACTCAGAGAAGCACATTTGGCAAATCCCTCTTGAAAGGAATGGTTAATTTATGACATTATTTTTTGGCTTAATTGTCAATTAAAAAGAGTCTAATACATTAAAGGAGGAAGATATAAATGATCAGAAGCAAAACGGTGGGAAATACTTGTGCAAATTGAAATGTCAGCACTTTCTCAACCATCAATTTTTGCTATTTTTAATGCTTGTTCTTGTGGTTTAGCTGCCGACTGGTATTCATTTTAAAAGATTTTGACTACAGTTCACACTCTAAATTGGAGTGGTCTTAAATGTCCCACAGATAACACTGTATAAATGTGATTTTGTCACTGTGTCCCATCCTAAATATGCCACAAGCTCCTCCCACTCACTCCCATTGACCTACTTTGTATGGCCCAGAGGTGCATCATCAGCTCACCTGGAGGTGGGCGGCAGACACTGACCTGGAACTGTTAAGTACGTTTTGTCTTCAGTTTGTTGTTTGGCTTTGTATTTTCATTATTCAGATTCATTGTTCAGATTTTTTCAGATGTCCAAACCAGCTAACCAAACTTTTGTTTTTTTGGTTCATTTTTCCTGATCCTTGTAAACGTTCAGGCATTTTGAATTTCGGGGTTGCAACACTTAACTCATGCAAAGCTGTAGCAAATGTGACTTGAGTCCCGAGACCCGGGTCATCTGGATTTGCTCTTTTGTCAGATCCTAGAATCAAAACCAAGCATGGAATGGCTGTTTCAGCTTCTATGCTCTATTGATCTGGAACAGACTTCCAGAAAGCCTTAAATGAGAGTCCAGGTCAAAGACCCACTCAGATCATCTATGGAGTTCATCAGATATTCACCTCTGACTTGTGACCGTTGGCGCTGAGTAAGCCTTCCCAACAAAAGATGGTATTTGTTACGTAGAACATACCCTGGGCGGGCCACAGCTCCACGCTCTCAGCAACGGAGAAGTGATGAGGGGGCGGGGTTTATTCATGCTAACGCCCCGCCTACAACTCAGAGGCGAGTTTCTAATGAACTCCTGCCGCTCTGCAGAAACTATGCTCTGGAACACTTTTTTAAATTTTATTTTGACAAAAAAAAGCCTGATGCAAATTTAAAGACCACTGGAAATGCTTTTAAATTGATCAATGGAGGATCCAAGTGGGTCTGGAAGCCTAAATCAAAGTCTTTTCATTTGACTTCCTTTCATTTTTTATTTATATGATCACTCCTTACAAACATCTTTTAGATTTTCATTCAATGTTTTCTGTAAAGTACTTCGAGTTTTCTGTGTACACAAAATGTGTTACACGAATAAACTTGCCTTTTGAATCGCATCCTTTTCTTAAGCAAGTGACAAACAATATTTTCCAACATTCCTTTTCTTTGACTCACAGAAGCAGGAAATGTTGCATTTTTCTTAGCTTTATCATGTACTCTTTGTCTTTTTGTTGAAAATAGAAACAGCCCTTGTAAATGACACACTAAAAACCCTCACAAGTCTTTTAAATCATAAGAAACCTCCCACACTTGAAGGCAGCTGTTGTAACCGACTGAAATAAGGATAAAGGGATAAAGGAAGAAAGGATTCTACTCAGTACGTGTAGGTTTTTTACATTTGCATTTACAGTGTTCATACAGGAATTTAACCATCTTAAAGAACTTGTAGTTTTTGTTTACGTTATATTTGTCAAGTTTGTGAATCCAATAAATACAACAAATACAAGAGGCTCCAGAAATACACTTTGGAGGATGTATTGACGTAAAGCAGCACAAACCCAGCAGGATGCACCTGCAGCTTCAGGTGGGGAACCATCGAACCTGAAGCTGCTCATTCATGGTAAGAGGAAGAGCGTCTCTGCAGAAGTTCTCCTCCTCTCTCACTACACTGCTGTGTTCATGTGTGGCTGCAAACGCCGTTGGCTTGTCAAAACATGCAGAGTAAAAAAATAATAAAGCAGCACTTAGATGATTATGTGTGTGCAGAAAGTGATTTCTAATGGCTGACTGCTTCCTCCATGAGTCATTTAACTGTCAGATCTTTACTCGGGTCCAGTAAAGTTGACGGGACTCAGCTTGTTGGAATTTAACTGAAAAGATGACTTTGTATCATAGTAAAACCTTTTCTTGTTAACTCAATGGCGTTTTTTTTAAAGGGCTTATGTCATGCTATTCTTACGCCTTTCAGAGAAAACTAAATCCATATCTATCTATCTATATATATATCTATATATCTATATATATATAGATATATAGATATATACGGTTGCCTATTGTGTAAGTGTTTGCTATGACCACCCGCATGCCCGTAGGAAAAAAAAACGTACGTGAACTTTTTCACTCTACACGCTCACGAAGAGGTCAACCACTTTGGCCCCCTGCGTACCCCATACAGGTCTGTCCATTTTTCACAGACCGCCTGTGTCTACCCGTAAGCGCAGTGGTGACGACGGCTTAAAGGGAAATCCAGAATAATTTGGTTGCTAGGCAGATAAAATACAGATCTTACTGACAGTCTCCTGACTACATACAGCCTCACCTGTTAGAATTTTTAGTTTAGAGCAAAAGAAAAAAAAAAAGTAACACCAGACTCAGGAAAAAAACTGATCCAAGAGATGAATCAGTCATTTCCATCAGTGTCAGGATGTTCTCTGACTGTGCTGGAGAGTGCTAGTCCTACCTTTTTTTCTTTTAATATGGTAATAAAATCAGCGAGGAAAAAGAAGCGGACTATCTTGTATGTGCACGGAGAGCATCTCAGACAGATGGTGAAGGGCTGTGGATGAGAAATCTAATTGGATGATACCTGTTGTGCCCTGATGCACCAATGTACCTTCCTCCCATCTCAGAAAGAATTACACAGAAATGATTGAAGCTTTTACAGGAATTTTATGTTAATAATTCAAATCTACTTTGCAATCTGCCAGCTGCATATTTCCCCGACCAGTCACATTCTGCACGCGGATATTTAAATCTGTGGAATATTTGTCATGACCAGAGTGCAATCGGGGAGAAAATTACAGCCACATCGCAGTCAAAATTGGCAGACAGTGTTTTGCCCCGAGAGAATCACCATTAGTAACAGAGCGCATTGCAATCAATGCACATCTCTCACAAATAGTGAGCGGAGAACCTCCGTAATACCGCATTCATCTTAAGTGCAGCCTCAAAGTTCCATTTGAATTCAATGTTATCAGAGACGAGAAATAAATCAAAGGAAAACCTGCCCTTGGTGTCTATGGATTATCAACACTAAACATCTGGTTCCTCTGAGCACAGCATTGAAGACCACATTTGAAGATCTTTAAATAACTTCTCAGAAAATCAAAACCAATTCAGTGAAGGAGGAAAAAAGGGACAGTAATTGAGTTATTCCTGCATGTCTGCTGAGACGGATGAGTCACTTCTGAATCATCAATGCAAAATATTATTAAGACGCAGACCAACAAATGAAAACACATCGGGAGCACGGAGAACAAGGTACGGAACTTGTAAAATGCGATGTTCAAAGAGCAGCACTAATGTCTCATCTGGGAGAAGTTACTTTCCTTCTGTAAATAAAGCAGCATTAATCGATTTTTCAAAGAACTCCGACCCCAAACTGAGGCGTTTGTCTGACCTACGCGGCGAGAAACAATCTTGAAAAAGAATTTCAGATGAACTTGCATCTCTAACAGGAGGCTGTGAGAAAAATCCACATGAATGAGTTGCAACATTAAAGCTTTGCTTTAATTAACATTTTGCAACCGTGTCTGCTGTACAGCAGAGTTGCTTCCCCTCAGAACTACTTTTGAAAACACCATAACGAACAAGCAAAAACGAATAATAAAGTCAAGAGAAAAATACTAAAAAAAAAAAAGAAATGTCACCAAGTATTTTTGTCAAGTTTGTAGTTTTAGGCTGAGAATACGGTCACGTGTTACAAAATGCCACAGCAATGGGTGCAGTGGGGAGGCAGCAGTTGCATTTTTACACGCTGCGTGAGGTCTAAAGGGACAAATGTACATTTTATGCCGATTTTTCTCTAAAGGTTGAATCCGGCCAGTGGCTGTCCATATTGACTGGGTATAAAAAAGCAGGCCATTCAGAAGTTTGAAACATACTTAAATATGAATTTAAAGACAAATTCGTTTTAAAATGTTTATTTCTAGTCTTATCTTAAGATGATTGGTCTAGAAATGAGGATAGATGGACCGCCTGAGCACTTAAAACAGGTTATAGTGTATATGCATGTTGACTTCATAGATGTAACATTTTTAGCAAACTGGCTTTTTAAGAAATAACATTTTTTAAGATCTAATTTTGTCTTAAAAGGGCGAGACGTCATCATTTATTTCAAAAAAGTCTCAGTAAGCCTGTTTTTTAAAATATATTTTTACAAGGAAAAACCCTCTTTTATTCTACAATTAAAATTTTGTTTAGAAGAATTCTTTTTCAGTGACATTCTGTTTGGGGATGGCCACACTGTAAAAATTGAGTCTTAAAGTAAAATGACATTCTTTTGAAGATTTTTTTTCTGTCTTACAAGAAAAATAACCTCAGAATAAAGGTCGGTCAAAAGCAAAATAATCCTAGTTTAATGAAAAAAAAGTGTCTCAAAGACTCATTGTCAGATTGCTTTGCCTACGTAAATAAACATTTTTCCAATCTGTTTTGGACTTCCTTGTCAGCAACATGTTTTTGCAGTGCAGTCCCATTTCTACTGGACTCTCAGTCAACCTTCTCGGACATCACGGAGTGGACGATAATCTTCTTGGCAGTTTTAATCACCCACTGCTTGGTGAGATCGTGGTTTGAAGGTCAGGGCAGCAGGAGGCAAACTGACACTTTCAGAAGGAGCGGTGATGACACTCTTCTGCTTTCACCTTTTCACTTTACTCCAGAAATAAATACACTTTTGTAGCTTCAAAAAACAAAATTAAGCCTTTTTAGAATGTTTTATGTCAACTGGACTCCAGCATTATATTTTCTTTATGTCAAAATACTAAAACCGTGTTGCTCTTCTTGGTTCTCTCTTTGTTTATACTAAGCTGTCTCAAATGATGCAAAGGATTTAGGCTTTTATTTCCCACCCCTGTGATAGATATTTAATGGCACAAGTCTTTTTTTTTGTCTATTTTAGAGGTTTGTTTAAAAAATAGTGGTCCCTCATTTTTGGCAGTGTTGCTGTTTCGCCTTTTTTTTAGCACAATTTTGTATTTTGTTTTTACAGTTCACTGTGCTTTGATTGGCAATTGTCAATCAATGTCCTCGTTCAATTTGCATTCAATGCGTTCAATTTGCCAAATCTGTTTAAATCTTGGACCGTGAGCAGATCTTTGGCAAACCGAATGTGTCCAGTCTGAATACACTCTTAAAAACTAACCTCCTGTTAAAACTTTTCATCGAACAGTTTTATAGAGTTTGGGTTTTATATTTGCTGCGTTTTTACTTTTCTCAACTATTTTGATTGTTTTAAATCACAGGTCAAGACGTTTTTATTCAAGAGCTTTTAGTTGATTTCATCCCTTGTTTTACTGTGTTTTAATGTATTTTACTATGCTTTTAGCTTTTATCATTATAATTAGATTTTATTACCACTTTGTGTTTGGATTTGATTTTATGATCTTTTGTTAAGCACTTTGTGATTCTTTCTGTGAAAAGTGCTTTTGAAATTAAGATATTCTATTCTATTCTATTCTAACCAGACTATGAAACAGCACTAATAATATTCGGGGACTCACCTAAAATTCCTTCAAGTTAAAAAATTATATAATTAGAAGTTTTGTTTAAAAATGTGACTTTTTTTTAATCTGGTACGTCTTTAAAGCTCATGCTATTTGGATAAAAGCGAAAGCTTTCATTTTGTATCTAAAAACAGAAAAGTTGCTCTCTTAATTATGATTAAGCAGAAACATAAGATATAGACTTATCGAAACTAAAATAATAAAGTTCTTTAAAAGTTCTTTAAAACAACTTTGTGTAAAAATCAAGCAAAAAGTGACATTAGTTGCAGGCCAAAATAGTGTTCTCTGTGGATGCAAGTATGTTGTCATCTTTGTGGAGGATGGTCATGTATGGTGTCACTGTTAAATTTTAACAACCAAGAAATATTTACTGATAAAGGGGAAAGAAATGTTTGCTAGCAAAGCCGGTTGGTCTTCTCTTAGTAGTTGTACAGCTCCCCAATTATCTAAAATGAAGCATCTGAATTTTTTTCTTGATCAAATTAATCCAATTTTTCTTTTATTTCATTCCTCAGTTCAGATTTAGCGAATGTTGGCATCCAGGGAAGCTGGATGTCAAAAAATTTGACAGACAAGAGCCACCCACATTTTCCCATCTGCAGCGAAAAAGGAGATGTTTGTTCCAAGCAGCCTGACACCTCTTACAGTCATTAACATGGCAGGTAGACTCACTAATTCAAAGGAAAGCCTTTCAGCTCCCTCACATGCTTCCTGCTGGAGGTTTTCACATTAACCAGACACTCGCTTGAAAGGCTTTTGCTCTCTGCCGATGCACACACAGACACGCAACAGCCCACACACGCCCTCCACACACACATTTATTTGTCCAAAAGCTGAAACTCCAGCAACAGCCAGTAAACACAACACCGTCTCAGCAAGCGCAGCACAGTTTGCGAAAGCGCCGGACAAACACCGCAGCCAAATGTTAACTCACATAGGTGGGCAAATGTGTTGCAGAGCATCACACTGCAATTCATCTGCACACAGCAGCCAGACAAACCAGTGAGTAATTACTGTGGATTAGACGGACTGGAGGAGAGAAGAGGCTGAGGGCAGAGGAAGAGGTGAGCGCAGGGGTCAGAGCGAAAGTTAGTCCAGAGACAGGAAAAGATGCAGGCTGGCCTCGTTTATGGGAAAGGTGAGAGGTGTTGATGCAGAAGACGAGCAGAAGGAGCTTCGCCAAACACAACCCCGCAGATGTACTGGTCAGCCAGCAGAATTACAGACCCACTCCGATCATCTGTTGATCTATTTCATTTTACATTTTTTAACTTGTCCTGTCCAACAGCTGAGCAAACAGATATGAGCTGAATGCCTCTAGTGTTGGCAGGTTTTCCTCGTACAATAGGGGGTTAGTATGTTTGCATTTCATCTATTTTAAAAGCATTCCCAGTGGCCTTTTCACTATAATTAGGTTGTTTTTAGCCAAAATGTGTTTTTTTTGGTCATTTTCTAGGACATAATTTCTGCAGAGCGGCAGGAGTTCATGAGAAACTCACCTCCGAGTTGTGTGCAGAACCACTATTACAGAGCAACCCCGGCCACTCTTTCTACGCTGCTGCTGAGAGCTCTTGGTTTACACTCTCCAATCAGCTTGCAGACCAGAACAAAAATGATGGGCAATATTGGAGCCATCCAGCCGTATTTATTTTGTGCCAGATGCCAGCTTGGACGAGGAAAACAAAGACGTACATGAATCTATTCTTCTACAAGTGGATGTAACAGAATGGAGCGGAGCAGGAAGCTTGTGCCCAGCGTCTTTTCCTGTCATTTATACAATATTTTTCAAACTGCATTCTTTCTTCTGCTCCTGATTTAAAAAAATAAATACTCAAAACCGAAATTTGAAGTTTCTTTATATACGTCCTCCATCAGCAAAAAAAGGATACAAGAATATGTTCATGCAGTTTTCATCTGAGTTTTTATGTTTTTTATGTTTTGTTTCTGACATATGAGCACAAGTGATTTCCTCAGCAGTGGTGTGTCGCAAAAGATGAAAAAGGGACGTTGAAAGCTTGAAAATGAGGACAAACGATCAAATTCAAATTTTAAAATGCAGATCAAGAAAAATTTGGAAGCAAAAGACATAACACTGAGGTATGATTAGTACGTTTGATCCCCCAAATACAAAAAATAACATTTTTTCATATTATTGATATAAATAAACACGCCTAGAATTATAGCTTTGTTTAATTTGCAGCAACAGAAAAGACAAATCCAGGAGCTTGTGGCCTGCCCAGGGTCTCATGAATAAGTTAAGTATTTTTTTTATCTGTCGCTGATTCATTTAAATAAAGAAATAGAAATGCAGTTTGAATCCTGATTTTCTTTCTCCTCCATCATCAGAATAAATTGAAAACACTATTTTCATCGGAGTGGGTCTTTAAGCAGCGTCCGTTTCAAATGATCTGTCAGACTTCCAGTCGTGAATGGTAGCAAAGACTCATCCCTTCAGGAGCAGGGAACGGCGGCACAATGACCTCTTCAGAGACAAGCCGCTGATCATCATTACTTACCGGCTTATCAGTGAAGGGGGTGGACTCAGAGGGCGCCATGTCATAGTAAGGAGGTTGAAGTGGAATCTTCTGCATTTCGTCCTCCTTGTCCAGGTGAACCACCTGCAAGAAAAGGTTAGAGTCAGACGTCACAACATGTTTTTGGCAGGTTCCCACTTGTTTCCGCTCATTTTTATTGATGCTAATGAGCGAAACCCATTCCCAAACCTTTCAGGGACAGCTGCTTGACAGGTTCAACTTTGACCGCGCTGCTGAACTCCAACTTATTTTGTCTAATTAATCACCTCCATGTTGCACAAACGCATGATGCAAACCTCGGAAAGAGCCGAGCGGAAATGTTAAAGCAGCTGCCGCTGGGATTTGAGCTCACACTTGAAGGTAGAATATGATTAATAAACAGATATGTCAGAGATTATTTAAAGCTTGACAAAACAGGATTTCTAGCATGTAGATGAAGCTCTTCGTGATGATTCAGAGGAAACAAACCTGTTTCTCTTTATCTTATTGAAAAACAAGTCATTGGAATTCATGTGGCTTCAACAGCATCATGAAGACTTCAAATCGTCAAATAAAAATGACATTTTAGTGTTTAGGCTGAAGATTTATTATAAGACCATCAATCTACTAAATGGTGATCAGACAGCACAGAGGCTTCTTGAAGAGCCAAACTGGAAAAATGTCCACATCTTACTATTCAATGACTTAGAAACGTATTACTAACTGGGGGAAACGTTTCCATGATAATTGAGGATGTTTGATTTGGACATACAGTCATTACAGTTGAAATAAAGATTTTTCTTAAAAGTTCTAAACAAATCTAAAAGTTTCTGCATACTGGGAGTCAAAGATTATTTTAAGGTTCATGTTAGGTAAAGCAGATTTTTGAAATATTTACACATCATGAATTTAAGACCCACTCTGCATGTCTCCTGAGCTTTTGTAGTGTTGAGGTATTGTAAGTGTTCCTAGTGGCCTTTAATTATGCTTATGCCGTTTTTAGCCAAAATAATAAAACCTCTGTCGTTTTCTTGGATATAATTTCTGCAGAGCGGTAGGAGTTCATTCGAAATTTGCCTCTTAGTTGTGGGTGGCGCAAAGCAACTCCGCCCCCTCATCCCCTCCCCGTTGCTGAGCACTTGGAGCAGGGAACTTGTGGCCATCCACTGTAGTTGAGGTCACAAATACAACATTTTTCAAACAACATTTTTTGTCTGATTCACGGTTTGAGAAAAAAAAATCTCACAGAAAATGTATTCTGAGCTTAATTGTCTTAATATATGTCATCTAATGAAAAAATGCCACAAGAACATGTTAAAAACTCCATTTTCATCAGAGTGGGTGTCTTAACTTTGCACTCTAGAGTGTGAGTTAAATGAACTTGGATTCTTTCAAAGGTGTAGGTTGATCGATAATGGAAAACTTTATTCTGGAATCTTTAAAAAAGGGTTCAAGAGCAATGGGTGCTGTTTTATACCACCTACTGTGATAAATAGTAAAAGATCATTATTATTTGTGTAGTTTCTATTTGCAAAAACCTTGGCTAGAATGTACACTCACTGGTCACTTTATTAACTTGGACCCCAGTGTATTTGTCCATTAAATATGATCTAAAGCTTCAAATCAAATCCCACTGTTTCTTGATACTTTTACGCTTTCCTCTGCAGACACTAATCCCACACAACCATAATCCAGGATTAATGCATTAGACATACTGAGAACAGTTATATATACTGTCCAAAAATCATTAAGGATTTTTTTGTTTTCATGCTCAAGTTGCAGTTTCTTTTCCTTTTGTGGCTTTATTGTTGTTATTTAATGCCAAAGTCACATGCGCTTGTACTTGTAGAGGGGCTGTGGGTTTTTGGAATGTCCGTGTTCATGGAGGGTCATAGAGCAAAGTGGAACAGAGGTGTGTCTTGCAGTTTCCTTGGACGGCCACTAGACGTCATAAAAATGGAACGTACCATTGCTGTGCGTGCAGTAGGTTGTGAAGCATTCATGAAGATAATTTGAGTTGCACTCTCTTATGACGTACAGGTGATGCTATCTTACAATGGCCTTATGCAGCACTTCAGTCATTAGTAAGATGCGTACCCGTACAGGTAGACCCCCGTACTGGTGTTGCAGGTTTTTTGGTTGTCCTGAGAGCAAGCCGAAAGACTTGACCAGTTTTCACCTGCAGATCATCCCTAAGGGCACTTGTGACTGAGGCTGTATTTACATACCGACTTTTTTCAAATTAGTATGTTTTCCAAAGACATGAGTGTCACAAACACTTTCAGAGAATTAGAGTTGTTTTTTTTAGCCTTCTTTTTTTTGCCGTTTTCCAGGTTTGGTTTAGCCACAAAGTTTGAAAAGTGCATCAATTTACTGTGAAACAAAATGAAACATTTTTGTCAAAGTGGACAAAATGTTGACGGCAACAATTAAATTAGAGGAAAAAACTCAAATATTCTGGAATGGAAAAATGCTGCACAGCAACCTGATCTTTATACCTTTAGCTGAAGTACCTCTCATTGGACACATTCACATTGGACGCGATTCACACAGCAAAGGCAGTGAGTTTTAATGTTAAGTCAATATACAGACGCGATCTGAGGTCCTGCGGCACAATCACAGCATCGAGCACGGCAGCAGTGCGATTTGAGCGGCGCGTCAAGACTTTAATTTGGTGAGGTTGACACAGCGGGTCAACCAATCAGGGGCTCAGCTTTGGGGAAGTGACGTTTGCACTGACTCGATCAGCAGGTAGAAAACATATCCAATATGGTTGCTCGATGCGAGGGTGTTCGTCCTGAACTTCCATCCATTTTCCTAAGCTACCGGGGCCGCAGGGTTGCCAAAGACTTTCCTGGCCACTGTTGGGTGAGGGCGGAAACACCCAGACAGGTGACCAGTCTGTCGGAGAGGCCATGGAGCTGTAGTGATTGACCCTGCTACACCAGGGCTGGCAAACTCCGCCACCCAGGAGCCACGCAGGAGGCTGGCCGGCCAGCAGACGGAGAGCTGCTGCAGGTGCCATCGTTACGGGCGCAATCGCTCCAGCTCCACAGACTTATGATGTTTCTTATTCTCATCAAGACAAAAATAAAAAAGATCCCCCAGTTTTCTTATTTTTCTCCTCTCGGGTTAATGTGATATAGAAATTCTTCAAACTGAGCCACAGACAGACAGAGAGACTGTTCTCTAAAACATATAAACCAGAGCTACTCGCTCAACATCATTCATGTTTTCCATGATGCGGCAACGACTGAAGTCCAGAAAAACGTTGGCGGTGGATAATCAGACGCGCCACTGGGGCGTCGAGCAGTAAATTTGACGAGGGACAAAAGAGGGGAGGCTGATGTGAATTTGACACTGGAATCACGTCCTGTGTGAATGCAGCGTGATGATCACTCTTCTCCACCTGATATCATCTTCTTGCTGCTTCAGATTTGCTTTCACTAAAAAACACAGAAAGCAAAAACGCCTTTGTTCATTTTAGAAAATCCAGCTGATGTCTTTTCATTTTTGCCACAATGGAAGCAGCGAGTCAGCAGAATGGCTCATAATTTCCCTTTTCAACACACTGTCGATCCTAAACTTTGTCCGCTGTGTACTCCTAATGGAATTATCAAACTCAGAATTAATCGCCCTGCACAGGGCCAGCCGTTTGACAGCTGAGAGCCTTTTACACGTCTTTAAGGCAGGATCCTTACAACACGCGTAAGCGGTAATGAATATCCCTTAAGCAAATCACGGCTCCCCAAACCTTTATTTAATAAATGTTTGAATGTTGCAGTGACAAGAAATCAAAGGAGCCCGGAACAATGGAGTTACGAACAAAAGAATACGATGTGAGATTCATAAATTACTGTTGGAACAATACATTTGTACTTCACACAACTGTGCCATTCAACTAACGGGATCAAAAGGCTGCCAAATGCTGTTTGATCCAGTTTTTCTCTTCCTCTCACTGCTGAATCCAGAGAACCGAACCCACATCAAAAAGGTGAAGTCTTTTAATACCTGAGTGGACATCCAGGCAGCAGGAGACCCAGATGCCACATGCGATTAGGTCAGAAAAATATTTGTATAAAGCTCAAAGGCATCATTCTCCAGGGGGATCGTGTGTTTGCTCTCAGATTAACATACAGGGAAAGTTTTCGATGTCGCAACGCTTCGGCTGATTGTCAATTCAGTGATGGTGTTTCTAGAAAAAGCCTTTCGGGCATGAAGCCATTAAACAAAAGTGCAGTGTAATGAAGCTGCTGGTTAATCTCTCAGCCTTTATACTACAAACACATAAAGAATATAAAGTAGAAAATAAATATTAATGTAAAAGCATTTATTTACTTTGTCTTCTCTACTGTTCTGATTATTTTGAGATTAGTTTTAAATTTGATTTTTTTTACATTTCTGAAAGTTTATTAAGCCTTCACTGTGCTTTTATTTATTTAACTGGAATTTATTTAACTATTTTTCTAATTTTCTGCAATATTTTGTTGAAAAATTGTTCATCTTTGCAGCCCTCACAGCTAAACTTATCTGTCAATCAGTCCTTTGTTAATCTATCTGTTATTTTTACTTACTGCTGTTCTGTTTGTTATATTATAGTCTTGTCTTTTTCATGTACCTGTCTTGTTTTATATAAAAATAAATACATATCCAGTGAGGATCAAAAGTTTGGGCACCCCAGGTAAAATGTTAATTACTGTGCAAAAATCTTCTAATGGCATCAGTTTACAGAGGAAACATCCTTTAATATGTCAAAAAATATGTTTTAGTTCTATCATTTACCCTTTCATAATACCGGAAAACAAAATAAAAGCATCTGCAAAAGTTTGGGTACCCTGCAGAGTTAGTACCTTGTACTGCCCTCCTTGGCAAGTATCACAACCTGTAAAAGCTTTTGTAGCAGCCAAGAGTCTCTCACTTCTTGTTTAAGGTTTTTTCATCCATTCTTCTTTACAAAATTCTCATAATTCTTTGAGATTTCTGGGATGTCTGTTCCACACTGCTGTTTTCATGTCTGTCCATAGATTTTCAATGATGTCGAGATGAGATGATTGAAGGCCACAACAGAACCTTCCATTTCTGCCTCTTAATGTAAGACAGTGTGGGATGTGTGTTTAGGATTATTATCCATTTGTAGAAGCCATCCTCTCTTCAACTTCAACTTTTTCACAGATGGCAGCAAGTTAGTGTCCAAAATTTGCTGAAAGTTTGTGGAATCAATTTTTCCTTCTGGTGAAATGTTTCCAATGTTTCCAATTCAACCAACGTTTTGGCTTTCCTTCAACCCTCCCCGATGGTGGAATTTTTACTAGTTGATGTAGTATACTCAATGGGACCCACTTAGATCTTTAAAGATTTATAAAGTTTCATCCTTAGCTACACAATCTCAAGGTAAAACATGCAAAGAGGAAAAAAAAGCACAGCTGGAATCAGACCACCTCTGTTGCAGGCTGCCCGGTAGCTGTGCACATGCTGATTATCTCAATGTCATTTAGGAAAGCTCTTCATCATGATGACTCAAAAGCTTTGGGCCACATACTCAGACAGAGGACAGTGAGGACATGAACCCTCTATTCTTGATTTGTAATTTTAAACTCCTACATTCCCTCCATTTGCATCTTAAATCATGAGAAACATGCAGCTGATGAAGACAGAAAGGTTCATCGTACTGTGATCCACTGACACATGCACAGCCAGCTCTCCTTGTTCATGCATCAGCTAGAATAAGAATTATCCAAGATGTCAGAAGCTGCTTCAGTATGGTTTGAGTTTTCCTTTCCTAAAACTTTCCAGATGTGAGCTCATTAAAAATGTTGCTTCCTCTCAAGCAACAACAGCCACTGAACTGAAAGGATCCTCAAAACATCCCCCAGAGATTCAGCTTTCATGAAGACTGGAGTTGAATTCAGCACAGCAGATGTTTGGAGGGGGCGTGATACTGCTTTGACTGAACTTTGGTTTAATTTACTAGTTTATTATTCAGGGACTGTGCATTAAAAACCAACCTACAAGGAAAAAAAAAAACAACAACATCCAAAAGGCTGTAGATTTTGGCCAGATACTCAAAAGACACCCAAGGAACAAATCAATATAAAGTAGGAAAACAACTTGGCTTAAAACTGCAGAAAAATAAAAAAGAGTGACAGATTTTATAGAGAATTATTATTTTATGTTTTTTTTTTTTAAATCTCACAAAAAAAAAAAGTTAAAAGCAGGCAAGCAGTACTAAGACCGAAGTGCAATGATTTTTTTTTTTCTTTTTTTGCAAAAAGCCAACAAAACTACTGGAACATTCAGCGTTGAACCTCTCTTGACAGGATTGCATTCATAAGAGCAAGGAGTCGTTTAGTGAATCGATTTTGTGCTGAAAACCAGGAGTGGAGAACTCCTGCCAACAAAAACACCCACCTCATTTTTCTCTAAAACTTTCCAAAGAGTGGAGTTTATTACAGCTGGGATGACTTTCACTTCAGCGGACTCATAATTCAGCCGCACGTTTGGTCGAACATGTCGAACAAACTGTAGAAGGAAGTGAGGTTGGTACATTTGTGTGCATTAGTTCATTTAAACTGATAGAGTTTGGGTTCACAAATGAAAATAATAATTCTTTCTTGTGAACAAAAACTTTAAATCCAAGACAAAGATTAAGATAAAACCATTGTAAGAGGTTATGTAAGAATTCGCCAAAATCCGATACCCAAACACTCCCAGAAATGAGTGAAGTGGGTCTTTTACAAAACGATGGCCAATGCACTACTTTTTCATAGTTGCATGAATATTTCAAATATTTATAATAATTCTGTGCATTTCTCTAGTCTTGATAGTTTTAAGTGATTATTTACTGATCAAATAGCATTTTTACAAACCACACATACGTGATAGTTTAACATTTAATGCTAAAACTTTAATGTGATTTTTTGTTTTTATTTGAGTTAAGTGTTGATGAAAAAAGAACTTTTTGGGTTGATCAAGATGGTTAGAAATTTTATTAACAAAATTATTTAACAAAAACATGATAATTCCTGTATTGTTTTTATGCCAATCACGTTTCAGGTCCTGTTATGAACGTTTTTGAAAGTTCTTTCAAAGCTCCCCCGGGGGGGTGGGGGGAGCTGGGGGGGGGGGGGGGGGGGGGTCACACCTTTAAACACCTTGATGAACAGACATGTCTGTTTCAGGTAGAGCAAAACAGCTTACAGGAAGAGAAGCAAGAAGGTTTGAAGCGATTTAGTTTGCATTACACATGACGGAAAACGTAATGAAGCAGTCATTATGCATGCGATCTTCTGAATAAAATCTGGTTTCTTCATGAGAGTCAAAACGGGAATGTTTTTCTCCTTTGGGAACATCCTCCTGGATCTTCTTCATTTGAGGGAATGTTCCAAAATCCCAACAGCAAAGCTGCTAATGTATCTTCCTTATATGCACTTTTCATGGAAGCTTTACAAAAACATTGCATAACCGCAAGTGTATGAATTTTGAAAAGCTAAATATAGGAGCCAGCTATGCACAGGGCGATTTGTTAAATCAACGTGACCTTACACAGTGAGGTTTCAGATTTTAGGCCAGGAGCTAAAACAATTTTTATAAAACAGTGAGCACAAGCGATCGCTTTCAAGGTCAACGCGACAATACGGCACATCGATTGTACACTACAGGGAACCCAGAAGTGTTTACAGCACACTTGCTTTCCTGCATGAATAAATTGTTAAATTAATATTCAATATACACAGTGGTATAATGAGACTGGGACTCTTTGTTCCTGGATGTGTTACTGGCACTGCTCCCTATCTCTAATTAGTTGTCCAAAAATGTGCCTTGTGTGGAGCATGAAGTTTAAAAACTCAAATTTAATCACAAACTGAGACTTTTCAAAATAAGTAAGAGATGAATTTTTGGATATGACAGCATGTTGTTTTCATGTGGACAGGCTGGACAGGCCTTAAACTAAGTTCCCTTGGCAACACACGTCCAAGCAACCACTTCTAATGAAAAATATAAAGGTACATTCACATTGAACGTGATTTGGGTGCCGGAGGCGGCCAATTTCAATGTTAAGTCATTGGAACAGATGCGATCTGAGGTCCTGCGGCGCCATTTGAGCAGCCGGTGTGGCGCAAAGGTCTAGCAACAGCGCAATTTGAGCGACGGGCGCAGAGAGCCACAGTGGAAAACAATGTAAACTCTGGGGAGGTTGCTGTGACACATCAACCAATCAGGGACTCAACTTTTGGTGCATGGCGCATTCAGTGAAAGCGTGTAGAATACACGTCCAAAATGGTGTATCGGATTTTCTCAACCCACTGAATCCCTTTTCGGGGCAGCGTGGTTACCTGAACCCGTCCCAGCAACTGTTGGGCGACAGTCTGTCACAGGGCCCATGGAAATGGAGCGGTGATAACCCCACTGAGCCCTTCACTCAGCATTTTGTGGGTAGCTTTCTTTATTAAGTGACAAACATTCCTCTGGATCAGCTGCTCTTGTGGTGAATGTAGATGCTACTCTGCTTAGTATTTTTTTGTAATCGAATGACCCGGGTTTGAGTCCCGTAACCAGCATTAGTAGTTCAATGAATCTTTTTTCCTTTTCTTTGGGGTAAATTACTCAACACACATGAATATTAATCAATACCATCAGGATAATTCTTTAGATTTCAAATGGTCATTAGAATGTTTTTTCTTTATAGCCATGAGTTTTTGAGTAATACATAGTAAACACAAATAAATGTAGTCTATGAAACCCTTGGTTTAACATTTGGTGTTTGTTTTAAAAAGGCGTTCATAGGAATAAAAACAAAATCCTGTTGTCTTTATGCCTAATAAATGCAACTATGTATTTCAAAAGTAAAACACAATAAAAATAGCAGGATTTAAACCTGATCACTTCCAGGATCATTGAAATGCACAACGACAGACCACTGTCAACACAAGAGCAGTTGCTAATGAAGAGTGTTTGCTTTTCGGGAATTGAATTTTGCTTTTTTTTTTTGTTTTGGTTGGTAGGTAGAAGGTTTATATATTCATGAATTAACTTTTGATGGCCCGTGATCTACATGGAGGCTTGTTCACTGACGGTTTTTGTAGAACTCTTTGGCAAAAAAGCATCATCCGTGTCATTGTAAACGAGATGAACACAGATACCGCTTTATGCAGTGATCAGGCTAAAAACATTAGCTGGTTGCTCCTCCCACACGTGGCCAGGGTGGTGAGCTTAGAGAACACAGTTTTGGCCACACGACGAGCAGGGAATTCGCCATGCGGCGAAAGAGGGGCGGGTCACGTGAATCGTGTTCCGCTTGGATGCACTTTAAATGTGCATTGATGAGTTGTGGGCTTCCATGTTCAAACATTGCACATTGAAAGTTAAACCAGGTTGAACTTTGACAAATCAGGCACTTGGATTTGGTAGTGACGTATTGATGGCATAGAGGAGAAATGTTTAATTGCGGTTTGGGAATTATATGAAACCAATTCTTTTATATTTCGGAATTGAGCTGTGAAAGATAAACCAGGAGCAATTTTTGCGAGATAACCCTAACCGCTTCAACAATTCACACCAAGCCGCTTCCAGCTGTAGGTGCCGGACATGCAGTAGTAAACAATAGAAAAAGAAAAAGAATTCCTTCACTACTCATCTAGTGTGAACACCATAGGCTAAATGTGCCTATAAGAATACGCACTTAGCCGGTGTGTCTGTAGCCTTAATTAGAACTGCCCTTACGAGTGGATATGGGCTGTGTGAGGGCAAAAAATGGGCAAACCTGCATTTGGCACATAAGTTTCCTACACCAAAAATCTAAGTTTTAAACGAGTTGCTGAGACCATACAAACAATACAACAATGTACATTTTACGGGAATGCTGTGAGCGACAGGTCAAAGTGAACACCTAAGCATTAAATAAGGGAAAGTATGAAGTTGGTGAGACAAAGGCACATCGTATGGATGTTTCTTTTTCAACTTCCATAAACCCTGAGCCCGTTAGTGCTGTTCGAGTGAAAAGTGCATCACCTGTACGTCATAAGGGTGTCCAACTTATATTATCCTTACAAATACTTCACAATAGGCTTACCACACACACGACAATGGTACGTTCCATTTCCATGATGTCCTTTAAGGTGGCCGCTGAAGATCTGAAGATGCGCCCACTTGTCTCTACGGGCCCGGACAACCCGTATGCGTCAGTCCCCACATGGGTGCATAGGGGTTAAGGGTTAAGCTAATCTCCTGCTTTGTGGCCTTCTCAAGTGCAAATATTCAAGCTTTTACTCATGCATATACAGCCAATGTTAATACTTATATCTCAAAAACAACATGCATTCGGTTTTTAATTAAGAGGGAAATTATTAGGTGTGTCATTGTTAATTATACATGTTGCAGGACTCTTTACAGAGAACAAGACATTTCTATATTAAGATATTCACAAGCTCAGCCAACTGTCAGCTACTGGACTGCTCAACACACTTTTTACAAGCTGCTTCAGACAGCTGTGACTTACGAGGAGTAGAATACAAGCAGGAAGAGAAATGTCATGGAGCAAACACTTCACGCCTAACTTATATCAAACCAGACGTAAAGTACAGTTCATGTGAGTTGAAAATACTTTGAAGAAAAAAAACAAAGTTTAGGTTAGGCCATATCAGCTCATTAGCTCCCTCATAAATATCAATGGGGCTTCACTCATCTGGAACAGTTTCATATGAAATCCATGAATTTTTCAGGAGGATTTTGAAATCATTTTCTTCTCTAAAATGTATCCTCACATTTAAATTTGTCAACCATACAGTCTATATATTCTGATACATTGACTGTATGTGAGAACTGGACTAAGTGACCCCTCCCCCCTCAGGTTCCAAACAGGAAGTACCAGCTGGTTCCAAGAAGGTAAAATCAGTTGGAACCAGAAAAAAGTTATTTTCTACATTTTCACACTTACTCGGGCTAGCCAGACCGTAAATAAACAGTGGATGAATGGAGGTGTGACGTCACCCACAAAGGCCTTACCTCAATGGTCAATGTTCTTTACTGTTTTTAATCAGTTGACACAGTGTATCCGCTCTCCTGGTTTATGATCGCCAAGCACTGCTACAATTTGAGCATAATTAGGATTTAATTTTTCAACTGACTTTCAAATACAAAGTGCCATACTCGTCACTGCTCCGCTCTGCCATGCCCATCTACCTCTATTGCATCCCGCTCAGCTATCAGTGAGGAAAGTGTCCAAGGAGACGGGGAAAGCGGAGTGGAGTTGTTCTGAGGATTAAGGTCATGAGGAGATCCTCTGAACGGAATCGTTGCTTCCTTGCACTGGATCCTGTCAGTTGCAGGTAGGGGTGGAGGAGTTGCTGTGGTTTTCCGATCACACCTTCTCATGTTGGCAGCTTTCCGCTGACACTTTCTCCAGCTTCGAAGTTCAGCTTGTGGAGATTTGATGTCAGTCTCCAGTTCTCTGCGTTCTGATCTACAGACCTCTCAAGTTCGACAAGGACTTTCTTCAGGACTTTGCAGCCTTATTGTCTGAGATCATTTTAAAGTATGATCGGGTTTTAATTGTTGGGGATTTGAATATTCACGTGTGTTGTGAGACCATGCTGCCAACAAAAGACTTTCTGGACTTGATCAGTTCTTTTAACCTGCAGCAGTTAGTGAGGAACTCCACTTGAAAAATGACTCATCCTGGATTTGGTTTTAAACTCTGGGTTTACGTCAAGGAGATTGTTGAGGCCTGTTTTTCGGATCACCTGCCTGTTTTATTTGACTTTGATCTTTTAATGTTTCCACCTGACTGCGCACTCCCGCCGCCTGATAAATGCGCAGACTGCGCCGCAGTTTTCAGCAACTTCTCAGCCTCTGAGCTTTCCTCCTTAAATGTCCAAGTGGAAATGTTGATGAGCTCCTGGAGGGTTTGACTCTGTTTGCAAGGATATTTTAGATGTCATCGCTCTTTTTAAGACTAAACGTTGTATGTCGTCCCCGGAGCCGTGGTTCAATGTAGACACGTGTGCGCAGATGCTCCTGGCGTTGCATGGAGCGGAAATGAAATCCTTTTTAACTCTTTAAAATCTCTTTTAGTCCTTGTGAGTGCTCCTGCCTGACTACTTGTGTTTTAGTTTGTGAACAGTTTTTAAAGTTCTTTATTGACTAAGTCAGTGCTGTCAGGTTTTTATCCTCTGCTTGTTGACTCCTCTGTTTTAACACCAACACCTGCTGTTTTAGAGCATTTTCAGCCTGTCACTCTCTCTCAGATTTTTGAGATAAGTCAGCACCTGAGGCCTTCCTATTGCCCAGGTGACTGTATCCCCCCAGGTTTTCAATGCTGTGAGCCCCTGGATGGTTGGTCTTGTACTCGGTGTGTCTCAGCTGTTTTTAAAACATGCTGTGATGCAATTCCTTTCAAAAAAGAATAACGTGGACCCTACTGTTCTTTCAAACTTTAGGCAAATTTCCAAGTTATCTTTTCTTTTTAAAATTTAGAGAAGGTGGTTCATTTAATTGCAGGACCATGTAGAATCTTATGACTGAAACAGGTCTCCTCAGGGGTCCACTGCTGCTTTTGAGACAGTGGATCACAGTGTTTTATTATCCTGACTGAAGCAGGCTGTCGGTGTGAAGGGCACAGCGCTCAATTTGTTGAAGTCCTATTTATGTGGCAGGAGTTTTTCTGTCCAACTGGGACAGCTTTTTTCTTAAGAGGCTCCACTCAAACATGGTGTACCCCAGGGCTCAGTTTTAGGCCCTCTTTTATTCTCCATTTACCTGCTGCCACTGGGGTCCATTTTTAGAAAATACAATGTGTCATTCCACTGCTACGCAGATGACATCCAGATCTACCTTCCCTTAAAATTTGGTGGAGCTGGATGTTGACAATCCATGCTTAGCAGACATAAAATCTTGAATGGAGCTGAACTTCCTCTGTCTGAATGAAAACAAAACAGAAGATTTTGTCTTTGGAAAAACTGACTTGCTGACAGGTTGATATGGTGCTGTTAACCCCCTGGACCCTTCAAACACTCTTTTTTATTAGGAATCTTGTAGTAAATCTTGACAGGATTTTTTAAATTTGACAAACAGGTCAGTGCAGTAGTCCAGTTCAGTTTTTATCACTTGAGGCTTATCAGCAAAGTCAAGCCATATCTTCCTTTTCATGCTCTGGAACCAGTGAAACATGTTTTAATGTTTTCCAGACTGGACCACTGCTGCTCTTTGTTCAGTGGTATAGAACAGTCTCCGCTCCACCGTCTCCAGCTGGTCCAAAATTCAGCTGCCCGTCTGTTAACGGAGACCAGACAGTGTGAGCATATCACTCCTATACTGAGCTTGCTTCACTGGCTGCCTTTGTCTTTTAGAATTGTTTGCATTAACATTTAGATTCTGTTTTGAGATGTTTGAATGGACTGGCACCTCAGTATCTTTCTTTTAACAGTTCCCAGAACTCTGCTTGTGACTCGAGTTGCCACTCCTAAACTCTGAAATGTCTTCCCCTTTTCTGTGAGGTCTGCCAGTTTCCTCAGTGATTTTAAGTCACTTTTAAAAACTCTGTTTTACCCAGGCTTTTCACTCCAGTGAGCAGATTTAGTGGGGCAGGTTGTTTTATTGTTTTATAACTATTTTTTAATTGCTTTTATTGTTTTATTGATTTTACTGTTTTTTATTTTTGTTGCTTATTGTTTGACTATTTTATTATTACTGTATTTAATTGTTTCATGATTTTATGTTCAACACTTTGGTTGCTTCTGCTTTTATAAGTGCTTTCCAAATATACATTGATTGATTGTAATCTGAAACCACTTTTATTTCATTTTTTTTACCTTTTCTTTAGTTAATCCATCAAGTCGTTATGTTCAACTCTGAAAACCACTGGTTGTACAAGAGAACTGGACAGAGAAACCCTTTTCCACACTGAAAGTACCTGCTGATTTCAAGATGCTGAAATTCCACAGACTTCTATTGATAAATAAACAGCTATTACTCAGTCATTATATTTGTCAGAATAACCATTTTGGCCCTGATACCTTGTTCTTGATACTCCTCATATTTTAACTTTATAGTTTTTTTTCTGTAATGCAAATTATTCAAGTTATAAACTGGCCAACCAGCTGCCTCAATAAAACTAGGTGGTGCCTGCTGGCCCCCACATTTAACGTTTAAAACAGTTTGACAAATTCTCCCAAACTTGCATTCATGGACTTCCAACAAGCTCACTCCCAGTCAGCAAGAGCCGTTGCCATAGAAACATTAAGTTAGACCAACTCTGGCTAATCACTGCTTCCTGACGACGTCTGGCTCCAACACTGGCAGTGGCTGAATCGTGAAATAGATGGCGACTGAATTGACTTGGAGCAGACAAAATGCTGTTTGAAAAAAATCGTAACCGCCACGTAGAAAATACACTGGCCGGGCCACAAGTTCCCTGCTCCAATCGATTTGGATAGATCCGCTTTAAGATGACTTAAGCCATGTATGTGAATGACAGAAACTCAGAAATAAAAAGCAAAACTCGTGGTAAATTTTGAATATGACAAGTCAAGTCAGCCAAACGATGTCAAATTCCCAAATTGTCACAAAAAGTTCTTTAATATTTCAGAAAACCTTCACGGATGAGACAACTGGAGCGTATGTGTTCATCCAGAAAGGATAAAGATGAAGACTGTGGCAGTTCTTACTTGGATGTCATCAGATGTCAGGTGTCCTTTCATGTCGCTGTTCTTCTTTTTGGGTGGGGGCGGGGCCGGCTTGTGGGCGGGTGGGAGGTCAGTCCTGTTAAGAGAGTGAAAAGACAACATGACACTCAGCACCACGAGGGATTGCCACTCTTTACGTCCCTCACCTTCTACAGCACTCTATAATGAGAGATCCTGCCTGCACTTGCCTTTTTCACTCTTTCCTTGGATTTTGATAGATCTCGTGTTGGTGGCTTTGTTGGAGCGGCAGCCATCTCTGCCCTTTCAAAGGCTCTCGCTGGAGAGACACTGTGCTAATGAGAACGGGCTGTAATTGGACACTGAGGTGAGGACATGGGAATAGAGGGGGTATAGGGGGGCAGGGAGAAGGGCATGTGTGAGTCAAGTCCTCATGGTGGACTGAGCCTCATCTAGGGCGCCAAATGGACAAACCCCCTTCCTGCTAGGAAGCGGCTGTTTGTTTGACACAAAGTCCTGATCTGTGACACCGGGAGCTCAGCAGGAACCTTCTGCTTTCCAAAATGTTCGCAATCCCTGCATAAATAAACCTAATCCCAAAAGTCTTCCACCCTTGTGGTGCTACACCTGGGAAACAACAAGGACTCATCAACCAGACACCTGCTCTCACTGTTTTCCTTAAATCAACTCTGCATTTTTGTAGCGAACTCGAGATCCTCTCCAGCACACAGTCCCAGATCCGGCAATAAATCGCAAAGAAGAAAGATGGCACTAACTGAGAGCTTGATTGTGGAGAAGTCTGAGGAGCATCTGGATAATTATTTCAGACAGGAAAGCAGAAGGGTTGCTGTTACAGATTGGTTACAAAGAACACCCCTTCCCTCAAACATGCTGGCAGTCAGACGTCATCTGTCGCCCGCTGACATGATATCAGGAGTGATCAAAGATAATGAAGTGGAGCACAGACACCGAGCTGTGTACCTACATGCATTATCTCCGTCTCCTTCCGCCTCCCATTCGCGCTGGTTCACATCCTTATTGAATAACATGACCTTTCCGCAAGGCCACGCCGGCGCTTTAATGTGCAGAAAATTTGTGCATGAGTGCACCTCTTAACTCTTTCTTTCACGCTCATTATTTCCAGTCCGTATCACCTTGTCTCCAGACAGGGCTGCCGTGCCACCGCTGGATTCATGTGGCACTGCACTCATGCAAAACTAATGCACCGAAGGCCATGTGCAGCACCCTGCATGCATCCTTTACATAGCAATACTTTCACATTTTCCCTGCAGAAGATAATTACGAGGCTTTGGTGGAGGTGAGTGAGCATCCTCACAATAAAAATCCCCTTTTTATAAATAAAATCTGACTGGATTCTGGTGTGTTTACATAAATAAAGAAGACAGTTGACAAGATAATTTGTTTTTGATAATTTATGACATTAAGCTAATTCAATCTATGTGAATAGCGGATGCTCTAGCATCACCTTTCTTTACCGTACTCAGACATGACTAATGAACTTGTTTCCTGTTGTCAAAAGAGAGGCATAATATTTACTGTTTTCAAGCAAATTGTAGTGTTTTGACAGATTTATTCAAGGGAAAAGAAAATGATGCAGTATTTATGTAGGAGTCAACATTTAAATTCTGATCCAGGTGCATTTGTTTTTTACACTAGATTCAAAGCAACGATTGCATTTCATTGTTCATGTAGTTAGCTTGTTGGAGCCCCTTATGCAGAAGTGTTTTATTGCATCCAACCAAACATACTAATGTTCCCTCATCTCATGACTACCAGCCCAAGGCATCCACGTTCTCCTTGTCACACCTTGCATTTGTGATTGAATCCGCCGACATTTGTAATCATGTTACACACAAGCACAAGCCTCAGGAGGCAGTGGGTGCACACTGTGGGTTGTCACCAGTGTTTGGCACAATTCATGGGAGGAAAAAAAAAAGAAAAAAGTAGCAACACTTTTTGATGAGGTGCTATGTGTGCAGACAGATAACATGGATAGAGTGTCCATAAGCAGATGCCAAAACAAACACACAGCTTCTGTGTGTTGTGAAACTGAGGTTGTGCATCAACGCCATCATGCAAACAATATTCTGGAAGATTAGATCAAAATATATTGACTGTTAGTCTTGCATGTTAAAGATGCTCTGAAGTGTATGTTACACAATTAATTTAAAGGAAAGTGAATTGTTGTACCAAACAACTTTTAATACTTTTAATTGCAAGACAGGATACATGCTATTTGATCTTGGTTCTTATGTTGAACCAAAACAAAACCCAAAAACTGAGGTTTGAACAGAATCATAGGAAAAGTGAATTGTTACATCCAGTAACAAAACAAAAAAATACATTTAAAAGGTTTTGGCTAATTAGGTGCTAATTTCCTCTTTTCCAGTTGTTGCCTCCTTTAGTCCAATCATTTCTAAAAGACTTCTTAGGATTTTTTTTTTTTTTTATTTACTACAAAGACTGTCAGAATTTCCTCACTATTCCCTAACACCTAAAAAAACTATTGGGCCCTGGATTGTAATTCAATTCCATGACGTGCTCACTACTTCCTTTTTTTTTTTTTTTTTTTAAACAAATAAATAAGGAAATATGTAAGTAAGCAAGTGTTCAGATGATGAAAAAAACACATTTAAGTAAATATTTTTCAAATAAAACATTATTCAAATGCAATGCATCATTCTCTGTATTCGCTAATCAAGGGAGCATAGATGTAGTCAATAGTTTTGCAGAGACTTCTGGGAAATTTCCAGGGCACAGATTTTGGGATTAGATATTTGGAAAATACCCTAAAAAGTGTGCTAACTACTGAGGAAACTCGGACACAACCCAACACACTGAACTTCTTGCATAAATCGCAGGTGCTAACTCCTCTGCTAGCATGCTAATCTTTAGAGCCTTTCTTCAGGTTTTTGCTGTCAGCAACCCATTTAGCCAGGAATAACAGTATTTTAATCTCAAGCCTCCTTAGGATTTAGTTATTTTATTTGCCATCAGTGTCCACTTTAAGGATAGTTTTTAGTAAATTTGTCCCATGTGTTTTCTTTTGAGAAAAATATCTGCTTAGAAGTGGCAACCAGCAGGCTAATTCAAATGTATTATAAGATGAAAATATGAATCCTAACTGATATGATTTTTCTTTTTAAAAAACCCTCTGAATAAAAGGTATTAACCTCCTGACACCTGACTTTATTTCCATTGATGACAAAAATACTTTTTTATTTGTGTTTTTGCATCAAATACATGCTAAATTAATTTAATTTTGGAACTGAAGTAGTTTGATGCATTTTTTGCAATACAACACAAAAACTGTCAATTGCAATACAAAAAATATGCGAATATCGCCATAATTTGTTCATGTATTCTTTAACCCTTTAATACCAGAGTTGGTAACAGGAAGGAGCACATGCTCTTTGAACTACCATGACTCTTTATCCGTTTAGCATAATTTTAAACAATTCTGAAGCAAATTAATGTAGTTTTTTTTTTTTTTTTGCTTTTCCCCATCAGAATAATTTGTTTCTACAATGATTGCATAAACGCTTTGCTACGTAGTGTTGCAAATCAGCGCTAAGCTGCTTTTTCTCTGTTTAGAATCCATTGGAACTACATTAATTGGGTAAAGGGTTGAAAAGTTACAGTAGTTCAAAGAACGTCAGCTCCGGAACTAAACTGTTCTTTACAATAGAAGCGTTGACACTCTAGTAGCTACTATACTCTTTGTTAAATCTGTACACCGATGCTTTGGAAAGGGACGGCTTTCCTTGTGTTTCCTTTTTTTAAGGTGGCATATGCTTCTGTTTAGGAATTGGTTGCAGGAATATTTAAAAAGTTTTGTCATCCAACTGTTGTATTTATATACACAAATAAGCCAAGAGAGGGAACTCTCATTTGCATTTAGTCAGAGGAGATTTGACCGTTGAGACATGAGATTTGGGTCTTTTTGCCTTTTATTGTATCTTTTGAGTGTTAATTTATGTTACTTCAATTTTCTCCTTTAAAAGACTCAATTATAAGAAGCCATTTTCCCATTTTCTCTTTTGTGTAGTGAGTTTGAAGCCCCTGATTAGAGGTACGCCCCCCACCAGTTTTTTTTAGAACAACACCAAATATTAGTGTGTATATGGTGAGTATGAAGCACAATTTTCACCTGGAAAAACTCGGTTTGGGATTTAAATAAAGAAATTAGACTTAAATTAGGATTTGTATTTTTAACCTGATCTTAGTCATCTCTCTATAACACAAAATCTTTTCAGTGCCTTCTAAGCCATGGTAGCAGTGTGGTCCCAATAGTATAGCTTTGGAATTTCTGATAACTAAAAAACGTCATGCTTTTGATTCCATCTTTTCAGCCTAAACCCCAAAAACAAACTGCTATTTGGATTTAACATAGAAGACTTGGATCCTATAAAACTGATTCTGACAGTCTAGTGACTGAAG